>CM042690.1:307908183-308654594 GCA_023614405.1 Avena insularis
GCATCCGACGTAGCATTACGACATATAGAATATTGATGATGATGCCGCCGTCCATGAGAGTCTTGGAGAAACCATAGCCGTCAATAAGTGGATTGACGACTAACGCGTATTTTTCTGGCCTGTGCAACTTGGGCAGATGATTAGCATGGTCAAAGGTGATTGCCCCTTCCGACGAGTCCAAGAATTGTGGGACAACCAGACTAGTTGCATTGAGCTCATGCAAAACTGCCTTCTTGACCTTAGCTGGCTAAGACCCAAGGAAAGTGACATAAGTGTCTTTCTTCGTAGGGAAG
This sequence comes from Avena insularis, assembly GCA_023614405.1. Taxonomy (NCBI): domain Eukaryota; kingdom Viridiplantae; phylum Streptophyta; class Magnoliopsida; order Poales; family Poaceae; genus Avena; species Avena insularis. Next base: position 307,908,477 of record CM042690.1, read on the forward strand.
TTCTTCTTTCCATCCGACTTGGGATTTGAAGGGCCAGCTTCCTCCATGTCGGAATCTTCCTTGGTCTCCTTTTCTTTTTCGGGATTCTTTTTTCCATTCTTCCGCTTAGCCGAGTTCACGAAAAAGAACACTTTGAGCATCTGAAGGATGGAGCGTTTGGAAGATCGTCCTCTCTCTTTTCCAAACTTAAAGTTTTTATAAAACCCAGGGCATGAGTAATATCGCCATTGGCTGAGATTTTGGGGACTTGGTGCATAATATCCAAGTGCTAGGTTGATTGGACACTTGGTGAGTAATATCCTCGTGCTCCATTCGACCCTGTACTACTTAAACAATGTTTACAAAGTAGGGTAAACTCTTCCTTCTTTCTTCTTACTTAGAGAAATTTGTCTTAACGCAAAAGAACCCCAAAGCCTACTCCAAGCCTTGCATGTAGTGTTAGTCTTATTCTTTCCTTGGTGTAATTTGCCAATACATTCAAAGTATTGACCCAACTTGTTGGCTGCACGTCTTATGTGCAAAATCCGAAGATTGAAAGGCTAAGCGATCCAGCTAGAGAAACAGAAAATAAAAAGAATAAATACAAAAAAAAGAACTAGCCTAAGCGGGCTAGCTAGACTAGCCCGCGGCCTATCCGCGTCGCGCCTGGCAAAGCGAGCAGCACACAGCGCGTGGGCCGGCCCAACCCCGTCCACCTGCGCAGCTCGCCCGTGCCCGTAGCCGCCGACAGGGGGGCCCCACCCCCATCATCGTCTCCGTGGAGATCAGGGCGAACTCCAACCAGCCATCACGCCATGAACAAACTCCCGGCCTAATCGGAGGGGAACTCCGCGACCCCCGCCCCAACCCTCTGCCTTATTTAAACCCGCGCCGCTCCTCCCTAAACCCTAGTATTTTTTTTGCCGTACCGCCATCGGGCTGACACTCACAAGCTCGCCGCCGACCTCAACGAAGCATCACCGCCACCGAATCGACGGTTTTTATTCCGAATACCTCCACTACTCTTTTTCTTCCCCTTGTAGTACCATCTTATCTCATGCTCTTTTCCCTCTCTATAGCGCACCAGGAATCAAAAAAGTCTGCCATGTTTCAGAATTCAGAAGCTTCCAGTGCTACCACAATACATATGGGCTCTGTCTTGGCTTAGTACTTAGTGGTAAACCTCACCGAGGTACCATCATTTGGAGGTTCTTGGCACGGTTGGATCCAGCTGGCAGAGGGGCTACTTAGGGAAGTCCTCACCATGGTCTTGTCTGTAAAAGGACTTGATCGTGGATTGTGGCAAAAGTGAACGACCTCTCGAGAGTATTGCAATCTGATCGATCAGCCGAGTTCACGGAAAAGAACACTTTGAGCATCTGAAGGATGGAGCCTCTGGAAGATCTTCCTCTCTCTTTTCCAAACTTAAAGTTTTTATAAAACCCTAGGGCATGACTAATATCGCCATTGGGTGGGATTTTGGGGACTTGGTGCGTAATATCCAAGTGTTAGGTTGATTTGACACTTGGTGAGTAATATCCTCGTGTTCCAGTCGACCCTATACTATTTAAACAATGTTTACAAAGTAGGGTAAACTCTCCCTCTTTTCTTCTTACTTAGAGAAAATTGTCTTAATGCAAAAGAACCCAAAAGCCTACTCCAAGCCTTGCTTGTAGTGTTAGTCTTATTCTTTCCTTGGTGTAATTTGCCAATACATTCAAAGTATTGACCCAACTTGTTGGCTGCACGTCTTATGTTCGGCGCGCTAGAAACGACATACATGGAGATGATCCGTGCATCTGAAAGAAGCAGCGGTTAGGGCTGTCGAGTCAGGATGGACGTTCGGCGTGCTAGCAATGACAGACACGGAGACGAGCCATACATTTAAAAGAAACAATGGTTAGGACTGTCTCTCGGAGTGCACATTCGGCGCGCCAGCGACGACGGATATGGAGACACGTCGTGCATCTCAAAGAAGTAGCGGTTAGGGATGTCGAGTCGGAGTGGAAGTTTTTTGCTAGCCACGATGGACATGGAGGCGAGTCATGTGTCTCAATGAAGCAGAGGTTAGGGATTTCGAGTCGGTGTGGATGTTTGGTGTGCTAGCAACAACGGAGACATAGACGATCCATGCGTATCAAATGAAGCAGCGGTTAGGGCTATCGAGTCGGAGTGGATGTTTGGCGCGCTAGCAACGACAGACATGAAGACGAGCCATGCATCTTAAAGAAGCAGTGGTTAGGACTGTTGACTCGGACTGGACATTCGGCTCACTAGCAAAGGCGGATATGGAGATGACCCATGCGTCTCAAAAAAGCAGCGGTTAGGGATGTCGAGTCAGAGTGGAGGTTCGGCACGCTAGCGACAAGGGACACGGAGACGAGCCGTGTGTCTCAATGAAGCCGCGGTTAGGGATTTCGAGTTCGAGTGGATGTTCGACGCGCTAGCGACAATGGACATGGAGATGAGCCATGCGTCTCAATGAAGAAGCGGTTAGGGCTTTCGAGTCAGAGTGGATGTTCGGTGCGCTAGCGACGACGGAAATATAGTAGAGCTATGCGTCTCAAAGAAGCAGCAGTTCAGGATGTCGAGTTAGAGTGGACGTCGGCGTGCTAGCGATGACAGAGATGGAGACGAGCCGTGTGTCTCAAAGAAGCAGCTCTTAGCGTTGTGAGTCGGAGTGGACATTTGGCCCGCTAGCGACAACGGACATAGAGACAAACCGTGCATCTCAATGAAGCAGCGGTTAGTGTTGTCGAGTCAAAGTGGACATTCGGCGTGCTAGTGACGACAAACACAGAGACAAGCCATGCGTCTAAATGAAGCAGTGGTTAGGGTTGTTGAGTCGGAGTGGACGTTCGGTGTGCTAGCAACGACAAACACGGAGATGATCCATGCATCTGAAAGAAGCAGCGGTTAGGGCTGTCGAGTCAGAGTAGACGTTTGGCGCGCTAGCAACGACAAACACGGAGACTAGACATGCATCTCAAAGAAGCACTGGTTAGAACTATCGCTCGGAGTGGACATTCAACATGCTAGTGACGACGGACACTGAGACGAGCCGTGCATCGCAAAGAAGCAACGGTTAGGGATGTCGAGTCGGAGTGGATGTTTGGTGCTAGCGATGATGGACACGGAGACGCGTCATGTGTCTGAATGAAGCAGCGGTTAGGGATTTCAAAATGGAGTGGATGTTCAGCGCGATAGCGACGATTGACACGGAGACAAGTCATGCGTCTCAATGAAGTAGCGATTAGGGTTGTCGAGTCGGAGTGGACATTCGGCACACTAGCAACGATAGAAACGGAGACGAGCCGTGCGTCTCAAAGAAGCATTAGTTAGGGTTGTCGATTCGGAGTGGACATTCTGCGTGCTAGCAACAACGGACATAGAGATGAGCCATGCGTCTCAAAGAAGCAGCAGTTAAGGTTGTCAAGTTAGAGTGGACGTTCGGCGTGCTAGTTACGATGGACACAGAGACGATCCGTGTGTCTAAATGAAGTAACCATTAGGGCTGTCGAGTTGGAGTGGACGTTCAGCGTGCTAGCAACGACATACATGGAGATGATCCATGCATCTGAAAGAAGTAGTGGTTAGGGCTGTCGAGTCAGAGTGGACGTTCGGCGTGCTAGCAATTACGGACACGGAGACGAGCCGTACGTCTCAAATAAGCAGCAGTTAGGACTGCCTCTCGGAGTGGACATTCGGCGCTCCAGCGATGATAGATATGGAGACAAGCCATGCATCTCAAAGAAGCAGCGGTTAGGGATGTCGAGTCGGAGTGGATGTTTCGCGATAGCCACGATCGACACGGAGGCGTGTCGTGTGTCTCAATGACATAGAGGTTAGGGATTTCGAGTTGGAGTGGATGTTCGGTGCGCTAGCGACAACGGACATGGAGACGAGCCATGCGTCTCAATAAAGCACCGATTAGGGCTGTTGAGTCGGAGTGGATGTTTGGCATGCTAGCGACGATAGACACGGAGACGAGCCATGCATCTCAAAGAAGCAGTGGTTAGGACTATCGACTCAGACTAGACATTCCGCCCACTAGCAAATACGGACATGGAGATGATCCGTGCATCTCAAAGAAGCAGCGGTTAGGGATGTCGAGTCAGAGTGGACGTTCGGCACAGTAGAGACGAGGGACACAGATACAAGCCATGTGACTCAATGAAGTAGCCGTTAGGGCTTTCGATTCGGAGTGGATGTTTGACGCGCTAGCGACAACGGACAAGGAGATGAGCCATGTGTCTCAATGAAACAGCGGTTAGGGCTTTCGAGTCGGAGTGGATTTTTGGCACGCTAGCGACAACGAAAATACAGACGAGCCGTGTGTCTCAAACAACCAGCGGTTAGGGTTGCCAAGTCAGAGTGGACGTTTGGCACGCTAGTGTCGACGGTCATGGAGATGAGCCGTGCGTCTCAAAGAAGCAACGGTTAGGGCTATCGAGTCAGAGTGGATGTTCGGCACACTAGCGACGACAGACACAGAGACGAGCCGCACATCTCAAATAAGCAGTCGTTAGGGCTGTGAGTCAGAGTGGACGTTCAGCGCGCTAGCGACAATGGACACAGAGACGAGCCGTGCGTTTGAATGAAGCAATGGTTAGGGCTTTCGAGTCGGAGTGGACGTTCAGTGCACTAGCGACGATAGAGACGGAGACAAGCTGTGCATCTGAAATAGCAACGGTTAGGGCTGTCGAGTCAGAGTGGACGTTCGGCGCCCTAGTGACGACGGACAAGGAGACGAGCTGTGTGTCTCAAAGAAGCAACGGTTAGGACTGTCAAGTCGGAGTAGACATTCAGTGCGCTAGCGATGACAGACACGAAGACGAGCCTTGCGTCTCAAAGAAGTAGTGGTTAAGGATGTCAAGTCGGAGTGGATGTTCGGCACGCTAGCGACGACGGACACGGAGACGAGGCGTGCATCTCAAAAAAGCATCGGTTAGGGCTGTGAGTCAGAGCGAATGTTTGTCACACTAGCAATGACGGACACAAAGACGAGTCATGCGTCTCAAAGAAGCATTGATTAGGGCTATCGGGTTAGAGTGGACGTTCAGCGTGCTAGCAATGATGGACAAAGATGCGAGATGTGCGTCTCAAAGAAGCAACAGTTAGGGATGTCGAGTCAGAGTGGATGTTCGTTACGCTAGCGTCGACCAGCACGGAGAAGAGCCGTGCGTCTCAAAGAAGCAGTTCATAGGGTTGTCAGTCAGAGTGGATGTTCGGTGCGATAGTGATGACAGACACGGAGATAGGCCATGCGTCTCAATGAAGTAGTGGTTAGGGCTGTCGAGTCGGAGTGCATGTTTGGCGCGCTAGCAACAACGGACACAAAGACGATCTATGCATCTAAATGAAGCAGCGATTAGGGCTGTCAAGTCGGAGTGGAGGTTCAACACGCTAGCAACGACATACATGGAGACGATCCGTGCATTTGAAAGAAGCAGCGGTTAGGGATGTCGAGTCAGAGTGGATGTTCGGCGTGCTAGCAATGACGGAAACAGAGACGAGCCGTACGTCTCAAAGAAGCAGCGGTTAGGACTGTCTCTCGGAGTGGACATTCGGCATGCCAGCGACGACGAATACAGAGACAAGCTGTGCATCTCAAAGAAGTAGCGGTTAGGGATGTCGAGTCGGAGTGGACGTTTCGTGCTAGCCACGATGTACACGGAGGTGAGTCGTGTGTCTCAATGAAGCAGAGGTTAGGGATTTCGAGTCGGAGTTGATGTTCGGTGCGCTAGCAACAACAGACACGGAGACGAGCCATGCGTATCAATGAAGCAGCGGTTAGGGCTGTTGAGTCGGAGTGGATGTTTGGCACGCTAGCGATGATAGACATGGAGACGATACGTGCATCTCAAAGAAGCAGTGGTTAGGACTGTCGACTCGGACTGGACAGGGCTCGCTAGCAAAGATGGACATGGAGATGAGCCATGCGTCTCAAAGAAGCAGCGTTTAGGGATGTCGAGTCGGAGTGGACGTTCGGCACGCTAGCGACGAGGGACACGGATACGAGCCGTGTGTCTCAATGAAGCCACGGTTAGGGATTTTGAGTCGGAGTTGATGTTCGACGCGCTAGAAACAAAAAACACGGAGATGAGCTATGCGTCTCAATGAAGCAGCGATTAGGCCTTTTGAGTCGGAGTGGACATTCAGTGTGCTAGCAATGACGGAAATACATACGAGCTATGCGTCTCAAAGAAGCATCAGTTCGGGATGTCGGGTCAGAGTGGATGTCGGCGTGCTAGCGATGATGGACACGGAGATGAGCTGTGCGTCTCAAACAAGTAGCTCTTAGGGTTGTGAGTCGGAGTGGATGTTCGTCCCGCTAGGGACGACGGACACAGAGACGAACCATGCATCTCAATGAAGCAGCGTTTATGGTTGTCGGGTCAGAGTGGACATTCGACGCGCTAGTGACGACGGACACAGAGACGAGCTGTGCATCTAAATGAAGAAGTGGTTAGGGTTGTCGAGTCGGAGTTGATGTTCGGCGCGCTAGCAATGACAGACACGGAGATGATCCGTGCGTCTGAAAGAAGCAGCGGTTAGGGTTGTCGAGAAGGAGTGGACATTCGGCGCGCTAGCAATGACGAACACGGAGACGAGACATGCATCTCAAAGAAGAAGTGGTTAGGACTGTCGCTCAGAGTGGACATTCAGTGTGCTAGTGAAGACGGACACAGTGATGAGCCTTCGATCGTAAAGAAGCAGCGGTTAGGGATGTCGAGTCGGAGTGGATGTTTGGTGCTAGCGATGATGGACTCGGAGACGAGTCATGTGTCAAAATGAAGCATCGGTTAGGGATTTCAAGTCAGAGTGGATGTTCGGCGCGACAGAGACGACTGACACGGAGACAAGTCATGTGTCTCAATTTAGTAGCGGTTAGGGTTGTCAAGTTGGAGTGGACGTTCGGCATGCTAGCGACGATAGAAACGGAGACGAGTCGTGCGTCTGAAAGAACCATCAGTTAGGGTTGTCGAGTCGTAGTGGACATTCTGCATGCTAGCAACAACGGACACAGAGACGAGCCATGCATCTCAAAGAAGCAGTAGTTAGAGTTGTCGAGTCAGAGTGGACGTTCGGCGCGCTAGTGATGATGGACACAGAGATGATCCGTGTGTCTAAATGAAGCAGCCATTAGGGCTATCGAGTTAGAGTGGACGTTTGGCACTCTAGCAACGACAGACATGGAGATGATCCGTGCATCTAAAAGAAGCAGCGGTTAGGGCTGTCGAGTTAGAGTGGATGTTCGGCATGCTAGCAACGACGGACACGGAGACGAGTTGTACGTCTCAAAGAAGAAGCAGTTAGGACTGCCTCTCTGAGTGGACATTCGGCGCGCCAGCAACGATAGATACGGAGACAAGCCATGCATCTCAAAGAAGTAGCGATTAGGGATGTCGAGTCAGAGTGGACGTTTGGTGATAGCCATGATCGACACGGAGGCGAGTCATGTGTCTCAATGATGTAGAGGTTAGGGATTTCGAGTCGGAGTGGATGTTCGGTGCGCTAGCGACAACGGACATGGAGACGAGCCATGCGTCTCAATGAAGCTGCGATTAGGGTTGTCCAGTCGGAGTGGATGTTTTGCGCGCGAGCGACGATAAACACGGAGACGAGCCGTGCATCTCAAAGAAGAAGTGGTTAGGACTGTCAACTCGGACTAGACATTCAGCGCACTAGCAAAGACGGACAAGGAGATGAGCCGTGCGTCTCAAAGAAGCAGCTGTTAGGGATGTCGAGTCGGAGTGGGCGTTCAGCATAGTAGGGACGAGGGACACGGAGACGAGCCGTGTGTCTCAATGAAGCAGCGGTTAGGGCTTTCGAGTCGGAGTGGATTTTCGGCGTGCTAACGACAACGGAAATACAGACGAGCCGTGTGTCTCGAAGAAGCAGCAGTTAGGTATGCCGAGTCAGAGTGGACGTTCGACACGCTAGTGTCGACGGGCATAGAGATGAGTCATGCATCTCGAAGAAGCAACGGTTAGGGCTATCGAGTCAGAGTGGACGTTCGGCACACTAGCGACGACGGACATGGAGATGAGCCGCACATCTCAAATAAGCAGTCGTTAGGGATGTGAGTCAGAGTGGACGTTCAGCGTGCTAGCGACGACAGACACAGAGACGAGCCGTGCGTCTGAATGAAGTAGTGGTTAGGGCTTTCGAGTCGGAGTGGACGTTCGGTGCGCTAGCGATGATAGAGATGGAGACACGCCATGCGTCTCAAATAGAAACAGTTAGAGTTGTCGAGTCGAAGTGGATGTTCGGCACACTAGCGATGACAGACACGGAGATGAGTCGTGTGTCTCAAAGAAGCAACGGTTAGGACTGTCGACTCCGAGTAGACATTTAGCACGCTAGCAACGATGGACACGGAGACGAGGCGTGCATCTCAAAGAAGCATCAGTTAGGGTTGTGAGTCGGAGTGAATGTTTGTCACAATAGCGATGACGGACATGAAGACGAGCCGTGCGTCTCAAAGAAGCAACGGTTAGGGCTATCGAATCAGAGTGCTATCGAGTCAGAGTGGACGTCTGGCACACTAGCAACGACAGACACAGAGACGAGCCACACATCTCAAATAAGCAGTTGTTAGGGCTGTGAGTCAGAGTGGACGTTCAGCGCGCTAGCGACAATAGACACAGAGACGAGCCATGCATTTGAATGAAGCAGTGGTTAGGGCTTTCAAGTCGGAGTGGACGTTCGGTGCACTAGCAACGATAGAGACGGAGACAAGCTGTGCATCTCAAATAGCAACGGTTACGGCTGTCGAGTCAGAGTGGACGTTCGGCGCCCTAGCGACGACGGACACGGAGACGAGCTGTGTGTCTCAAAGAAGCAATGGTTAGGACTGTCAAGTCGGAGTAGACATTCAGTGCGCTAGCGATGACAGACACGAAGATGAGCCATGCGTCTCAAAGAAGCAATGGTTAGGGATGTCGAGTCGGAGTGGATGTTCGGCACGCTAGTGACGACGGACACGGAGACGAGGTGTGCATCTCAAAGAAGCATCAGTTAGGGATATGAGTCAGAGCGAATGTTCGTCACACTAGCGATGACGGACACAAAGACGAGTCGTGCGTCTCAAAGAAGCATCGATTAGGGCTATCGGGTCAGAGTGGACGTTCAGCGTGCTAGCAACGATGGACAAAGATACGAGATGTGCGTCTCAAAGAAGTAGCAGTTAGGGATGTCGAGTCAGAGTGGATGTTCGTTACGCTAGCATCGACCAACACAGAGAAGAGCTGTGCGTCTCAAAGAAGCAGTTCTTAGGGTTTTCAGTCAGAGTGGATGTTCGGCGCGATAGTGATGACAGACACGGAGATGGGCCATGCGTCTCAATGAAGTAGTGGTTAGGGCTGTCGAGTCGGAGTGCACGTTTGGTGCGCTAGCAACAATGGACACAGAGACGATCTATGCGTCTAAATGAAGCAGCGATTAGGGCTATCAAGTCGGAGTGGAGGTTCGACACGCTAGCAACGACATACATGGAGATGATCCGTGCATTTGAAAGAAGCAGCGGTTAGGGATTTCGACTCAGAGTGGACGTTCAGCGTGCTAGCAATGACGGACACAGAGACAAGTCGTATGTCTCAAAGAAGCAGCAGTTAGGAGTGTCTCTCGGAGTGGACATTCGGCATGCCAGCGATGATGAATACGGAGACAAGCTGTGCATCTTAAAGATGTAGCGGTTAGGGATGTCAAGTCGGAGTGGACGTTTCGCGCTAGCCACGATGTACACGGAGGTGAGTCGTGTGTCTCAATGAAGAAGAGGTTAGGGATTTCGAGTCGGAGTGGATGTTCGGTGCGCTAGCAACAACGGACACGGACACGAGCCATGTGTATCAATGAATCAGCGGTTAGGGATGTTGAGTCGGAGTGGATGTTTTGCGCTCTAGCGATGACAGACACGGAGACGATACGTGCATCTCAAAGAAGCAGTGGTTAGGACTGTCGACTCGGACTGGACAGGGCTCGCTAGCAAAGACGAACATGGAGATGAGCCATGCGTCTCAAAGATGTAGCGGTTAGGGATGTCGAGTCGGAGTGGACGTTCGGCACGCTTGCGACGAGGGACACGGAGACGGGCCGTGTGTCTCAATGAAGCCGCGGTTAGGGATTTTGAGTCGGGGTTGATGTTCGACGCGCTAGCGACAACGGATACGGAGATGAGCTATGTGTCTCAATGAAGCAGCGGTTAGGGCTTTTGAGTCAGAGTGGACGTTCAGTGTGCTAGCGACGATAGAAATACATACGAGCTATGCGTCTCAAAGAAGCATCAGTTTAGGATGTCGAGTCAGAGTGGACGTCGGCGTGCTAGTGATGACGGACACAGAGATGAGCCGTGCGTCTCAAACAAGCAGCTCTTAGGGTTGTGAGTCGGAGTGGACGTTCGTCCCGCTAGTGACGACGAACACAGAGACGAACCATGCATCTCAATGAAGCAGCGTTTATGGTTGTCGGGTCAGAGTGGACATTCGACGCGCTAGTGACGACGGACACAGAGACGAGCCGTGCATCTAAATGAAGCAGTGGTTAGGGTTTTCGAGTCGGAGTTGATGTTCAGCGCGCTAGCAATGACATTCACGGAGATGATCCGTGCGTCTGAAAGAAGCAGTGGTTAGGGCTATCGAGTTGGATTGGACATTCGGCGCGCTAGCAATGATGAACACGGAGACGAGACATGCATCTCAAAGAAGAAGTGGTTAGGACTGTCGCTCAGAGTGGACATTCAGCGTGGTAGTGAAGACGGACACGGAGATGAGCCTTGCATCGCAAAGAAGCAACGGTTAGGGATGTCGATTCGGAGTGGATGTTTGGTGCTAGGGATGATGAACTCGGAGACGAGTCATGTGTCAAAATGGAGCAGCGGTTAGGGATTTCAAGTCAGAGTGGATGTTCAGCGCGATAGAGACGACTGACACGGAGACAAGTCATGCGTCTCAATTTAGTAGCGGTTAGGGTTGTCGAGTTGGAGTGGACGTTCGGCGTGCTAGCGACGATAGAAACAGAGACGAGTCGTGCGTCTGAAAGAACCATCGGTTAGGATTGTCGAGTCGGAGTGGACATTCTGCATGCTAGCAACAACAGACACAGAGACGAGCCATGCGTCTCAAAGAAGCAGTAGTTAGAGTTGCCGAGTCAGAGTGGACGTTCGGCGCGCTAGTGACGATGGACATAGAGACGATCTGTGTGTCTAAATGAAGCAGCCATTAGGGCTGTCGAGTCATAGTGGACGTTCGGCACGCTAGCAACGACAGACATGGAGATGATCCGTGCATCTGAAAGAAGCAGCGGTTAGGGCTCTCGAGTCAGAGTGGATGTTCGGCATGCTAGCAACGACGGACACGGAGACGAGTCGTACGTCTCAAATAAGAAGCGGTTAGGACTGCCTCTCAGAGTGGACATTCGGCGCACCAGCAACGACGGATACGGAGACAAGCCATGCATCTCAAAGAAGTAGCGGTTAGGGATGTCGAGTCAGAGTGGACGTTTCGCGATAGCCATGATCGACACGGAGGCGAGTCGTATGTCTCAATGATGTAGAGGTTAGGGATTTCGAGTCGGAGTGGATGTTCGGTGCACTAGCGACAGCGGACATGGAGACGAGCCATGCGTCTCAATGAAGCTGCGATTAGGGTTGTCGAGTCGGAGTGGATGTTTGGCGCGCTAGCGACGACAAACACGGAGACGAGCCATGCATCTCAAAGAAGAAGTGGTTAGGACTGTCGACTCGGACTGGACATTTGGCGCACTAGCAAAGACGGACATGGAGATGAGCCGTGCGTCTCAAAGAAGCAGCGGTTAGGGATGTCGAGTCGGAGTGGACGTTCGGCATAGTAGGGACGAGGGACACGGAGACGAGCCGTGTGTCTCAATGAAGCAGCGGTTAGGGCTTTCGAGTCTGAGTGGATTTTCGGCGTGCTAACGACAACGGAAATACAGACGAGCCGTTTGTCTCAAAGAAGCAGCAGTTAGGTATGCCGAGTCAGAGTGGACGTTCGACACGCTAGTCTCGACGAGCATAGAGATGAGTCATGCATCTCAAAGAAGCAACGGTTAGGGCTATCGAGTCGGAGTGGACGTTTGGCACACTAGCGATGACGGACATGGAGATGAGCCACACATCTCAAATAAGCAGTCGATAGGGATGTGAGTCAGAGTGGACGTTCAGCATGCTAGCAACGACAGACATAGAGACGAGTCGTGCGTCTGAATGAAGTAGTGGTTAGGGCTTTCGAGTCGGAGTGGACGTTCGGTGCGCTAGCGATGATAGAGATGGAGACACGCCATGCGTCTCAAATAGCAATGGTTAGGGCTGTCGAGTCGAAGTGGATGTTCGGCGCACTAGCGATGACAGACACGGAGACGAGTCGTGTGTCTCAAAGAAGCAATAGTTAGGACTGTCGACTCGGAGTAGACATTCAGTGTGCTAGCAACGACGGACACAGAGACAAGCTATTGCGTCTGAAAGAAGCAGTGGTTAGGGATGTCGAGTCGGAGTGGATGTTCGGCGCGCTAGCAACGACGGACACGGAGACGAGGCGTGCATCTCAAAGAAGCATCAGTTAGGGTTGTGACTCAGAGCGAACGTTCGTCACAATAGCGATGACGGACACAAAGACGAGCCGTGCATCTCAAAGAAGCATCGATTAGGGCCATTGGGCCAGACTGGACGTTCGGTGCGCTAGCGATGATGGACAAAGAGACGAGATGTGTGTCTCAAAGAAGCAGCAGTTAGGGATGTCAGTCAGAGTGGATGTTCGTCACGCTAGCAACGACGAACATGAAGAAGAGTCGTGTGTCTCAAAGAAGCAATTCTTAAGGTTGTCAGTCGGAGTGGACGTTCGGCACGCTAGCAACGACAGACACAGAAATAATCCATTCATCTGAAAGAAGAAGTGGTAAGGGCTGTCGAGTCAGAGTGCATGTTTGGTGCGCTAGCAACGATGGACACGGAGACGAGCCGTGGGTCTCAAAGAAGCAGCGGTTAGGACTATCGCTCGGAGTGGACAGTCGGTGCGTTAGCAACGAAAGACACGGAGACGAGCGGTGCGTCTCAAAGAAGCAGCGGTTACGGATGTTGAGTTGGAGTGGACGTTTGGCACTAGAGACGATGGACACAGAGACAAGTTGTGTGTATCAATGAAGCAGCGGTTAGAGATTTCGAGTTGGATTGAATGTTCGGCGCACAAGCAACAATGGATACGGAGACGAGTCATGCGTCTCCATGAAGCAGCACTTAGGGTTGTCGAGTCGGAGAGGACGTTCGATGTGCCAATGACTACAACAAACTATGCAAATTCACTTTGATTCAATTTATGACAAATTTGGTTCGACTAATCCAAATTATAAATGAACTCCCACTCAAAAACGACATCCCTCGTGCCTTTTTGGTGATTACATGAACCAAATCCACTACACCAAGTCCGATCATCACGTGAGTTGATGTAGCTTCAAAGGCGAGCATCTATATGGGCATCATATCAACTATATGACTCATGCTTAACCTTTCGGTCCGTGTTCCAAGGCCATGTCTGTACATGCTAGGCTCGCCAAGTAAGAACCTTAGTACTCGCATGTGTAAAACTGTCTTACACCCGTTTGTATGAAAGCGTAGAGTCGAGTACACCCAATCATCACGTGATGTCTTGAAATACGATCCACAAAACGGTGCATACTTAAGGAAGAACACATTTTTATCTTGATATCTAAAAGAGGTATCATCTTCAATGCTACAAAAAGCGCCAAACTAGCAATATAAGATGCTAACATCTAATGTGTAAAGTGAGATGATATGGTCCATGCATTTGATCTCTATCACTTGCATCGTGGTATGATCTCTATCATTCCTTTGTGTGTAAGGCCAAGGTCTATGGAACTTACATGTTGAGTGTGTTGTAAGTGTATCTATCATACATCTACTTACAACAATACCATATCAATACACTAGCCCCGCAACGATCTAAACTAGGCACCTCTAATTTATCAATTGCAAGTTTTACATGGCTTAGGGCTTTCGGAGATAGAACCGTTCTTACCTAAGAACATGAACCACAATGAGGATAACTAAGTTCTTAGCAACTCGTTGTAAATCAGATATTGACTATAGTAGGAGAGACAAACACCCGCCAGCCACTTATGCAAAACAAGTTGCATGTCAGTCGTGGAACCGGTCTCATGTACGATGACATGTAAGGTTGATCCGAGCCGCTTCATCCCACTATGACACCAATATCCAAAATACATAGAAGATGCAATAACATGATCATCATCGCCCACATATCAACATATGTGTACTACCCGTGCTAAGCACCTACGCATAGATTAGGCTCTAACACCACTGTTGGGTCCGCATCATAGAAAACAAAAAATTTCCTACGGTGTGAATTACACGCCAAGATCTATCTACTAGGTACAAAGCAACGAGTGGACATACATCCAACAAGAACTTACCCTCGTAGACAACGAGCTTTGTTAACGAGTAGGAACTCGTGGTTGATGTAGTCGTACACTTGCCGATCTCAAGATCGTGATGAAGTCCAGCAGGTTCGGCTCCAGCACGTCCATCAGATCCAGCTCCAGCAACTCCTTTCCAGATAAAGCCACCGGGAACATGTATCTCGCTAATCCGAGATCATGGGGGAATAATACTAGAGGGGGAGAGAGTTCCTTCACAAGGAGGTGTGTGTGAGAAGTGAGGAGGGGGTGGCCTTTTATAGAAGGAGGGGGTGCCCCTCCTTCATGGCCGGCGCATGGAGGGGGTGACCCTTCACCTCCTCCATTCATGTGGTGGTAACCCCTCCACATTAAAATGCCCCTTCACATTCTCTTTTAAAGTCTCCACTTTAAATGCATTAAATTTCTCCAAATTTAATGCTCTCTCATTTAATAAAACTCTTTTATTATTTTTATTCAGAATTTTGTTAATTACTTTAATTAACAAACATTCACATAAACCCCCCTGCAACATTTCAATATTACATGCAGTACCAATTTCAGCATTTTCACCCGAAACAGTTTTGGTGTCTATTGAAATAATTCCAGCACTTTCTTAAATCTGTATTGAAACATATTTGCTCCAAGTGATGTCGGTATCCCTTAAGTGTGTCACCCTACGGTTCGCAAATAATGCAGACATGATCGAGACCCCTCTTCGATCAATAATCAGCAGCGGGACCTGGAGATCCATACTGACTCCTACACATTCAACGATGACTTCTGTGATCGTGAGAACCTTTAACGCTAGTAACTAAATCCCTTTGTCCCGCGAAATATTACATGTCCAAGATTCGATCATCGGTATCTCCATACCTAGTTTGATCTCGTTACCGACATGCACTCTTTTCTCGTTCCCGTGATATAACATTCTAGTGATCACATCACTTGCTTGCAAGCTATTTCAATGTGATATCACCGAGAGGGCCCAGAGTATATCTATCCATCATCGGGATGGACAAATCCCACTCTTGATCCATGAGCCTCAACATAACACCTCCGTAGCACTGAACCCACCTTTATAGTCACCCTCTTACTGTGTGACGTTTGATGTAATCAAGATACTCTTCCGGTGTTAGCAAATAACATGATCTCATGGTCTAAGGATAAAGATTACTTCGTATGATATTATAGCAATATAAACATAATGACTTTGATCGTAATGCTATACTTCGGATGAATGTTCATCACATCATTCCACCAATGGTGTGACCTTGTTATTAACAACATCCAATGTCCATGATCAGGAAACCTTGATCATCTTGTTAATCAACAAGCTAGTCTACAAGAGAGGCATAACTAGGAACCCTTTTTGTTTATTAAACACACATGTATTGATGTTTCCGATCAATACAATTCTAGCATGTAAAATAAACATTTATCATAAACATGGAATAAGATAATAACCACTTTATTATTGCCTCTCAGGCATATTCCCTTCAAATATTGTGGTATTCTCCTTTTATGCTTTAGTTGGCTTGACTTGGCGCATGCTCACACCATGTTAAGACTATACCAAGTCACCATAGCCTCTACGATCATTTAGTTTTCGACTTGTAATATCACTTTATGCTTTAATTAATAATGTTTTGTCGCTTTGCATGATTATGGCCATTATTGCTCTCTTAGTTGGTCGCTCCCAGTCTTCTGCTAGCATCCACATGTACCATGTATGAGTTCCACTCATGCATCCAACTCCAAATAAAACCAAGTTATTCCAAAGATTCCACCAAACCTACCTATTAGCATTATTGCTATTCCAAGTATATCCATGTTTTTATCTACCTTCCAAATTAAACTTGTTATGTGAAAATTAGTGATTAAAGCTCTCACGAACTTGATGGCACACTTTACGTTCTTGCACTTAATAAACTCGAACCATTTTTCCCATCTATGTTGCGTATATGCTTGCGTTTTGTAAGTTGTGAATTAGGAGAACCATGTTACCATGGGGAACGCTTTCAACATTGCACTTTATTTAGTTGACATCATGTTTTTTGCTTATGGATCCCGGCGGTGTGAAATGAAAGGGGAGCTTATAAGGCTCATGGAGTTCGTATATGTTATAGAAACGCCTGGGCTGCTAGTCTAAGCCATGCCTAATCATGGTGGAAATGTGCAACATAACCATAGTGAGCAATCTATGAAGCATCCTAAAAAAGGGAAAACCCTATGCAAATAGCATACAAAAAGATCACTGAGATGCTCATTGCCTGCTTTCCTTGTCATTTTGATATGGGAAAGCTTCTGTATCATCGGGCAAGGGGTACCCCGTTGGCGGTTCTCTATGATACACATGTACTTACAATGACAAGAACTTACTTGAGACTAAAGTTGAGTAGCATGAGGAACGGTACTCGTAAGCAAGGGGCATGAGATTTTCAGCTTATAACTTGTCAAGCGTATCCTCGTATGTTTTCACTTTAACCTTAATAACCTAAAGATGCTTATGATAGGGGCAATCAGAGATGAAAGCTAATAAGTACCATCATTTTTGGAAGCTCTTCATGAGACTTGAATCCTCGCTTCCTTCTATGAAGGGCCTTACTTTTACTTTTATGTTAAGTCTCCATCTTCTATCTTTATGCACCTATTGAGAGAGCATAGTGGTCTTTCTTTGTTTAATGTGCATTGTCCCAAAACTTGTTGGTTGATTCATAACTTTGATATTGCTTGTTCTTAAATTATTTGTATCTAGTCACCCTTATGAACTTTGAAGGTGTCCTATGCATTTATGTTTTGCTAGACCGTGAGGGACAAGCTGAATACCATTCTCATTATGTTTTCTATATGTGAAACAAACAAATGTCTTTCAAAGCATTGTTATTCATGAATCTTTTGTTTGTACCTTTTCATGTTACAACATAGTTGCTATGTCTTATAGTTAGAACTATATCTTTCATGTCTATGTTAGAGTACTATGATCCCAGCTATCAGTGTTTTACAAATACCTTGATCAAGATTGTGATGGTGCATGTCACCTAAAAAATTATTCTTTTTATCACTTACCTACTCGAGGACGAGCATGAGTTAAGCTTGAGGATGCTTGATACGTCATAAACGTATCTATAATTTTTGATGTTCCATGCTTGTTTAGTATCTACTTCCTTATGTTTTTTTCACACTTTGAGGTATTTTTATACATTTTCTGGAACTAACCTATTAACAAGATGCCACAGTGCCAGTTGCCTGTTTTCTGCTATTTTTGGTTTCAGAAAAGCTGGAAAAGAAATATTCTCGGAATTGGACTGGACAAAAGCCAAAGTCAATATTTTACCAGAAGACTCACGGAGCCAGAAGTCAAGATAGAGAGGGGCCACGAGGTGGCCACACCACCTAGTGGTGTGGGCCAGCCCAGGCCGCACCAGGGGTGGTGTGGGACCCTCGGGTGTCCATCGACCTTGCCTCTTCTCCTATATATTCCCCTATTACGAAAACCCTAGGAAGTAGATCAGAATTCCATGAAATGTTCCACAACGCTGCTGCCACCGAAGGGGAGATTCAGGGGGACAGAAGTCTCTGTTCCGGCACCCTGCCGGGACGGGGAAGTGCCGCCGGAGCCATCTCCATCTACTCGGCCGCCATCTCCATCACCGTTGCTGATTCCCATGATGAGGAGGGAGTTGTTCTCTCTCGAGGCTAAGGGTTCTACCGGTAAGTATGTGTTCATCTCTCTCTCTATGCATGATCTTATTGAGATCATGAGCTTTGTAATCTATAGATCTATTATGCTACTCAAGTGCTTTAATTAATCTCTGCTTATCCCCACGTGTGTGAAGTTGATAGTGTGCACACCGTGTTTGGCTAACATTACATACATACTTATGATGAGTATAATTTGAGTTGGATGTCTCTATGAGATTGTGGTGTTTGTTGGAACCATCTAGCGCTCAAGGTGATAGTGAGGGGTTATCTAGATCGGGAATGCGAACTTTAAGGTGTGCTGTTATAGCCCTACATCGTCCAACCGGAGAGTAGTTCAGGGTAGCATAATGAAAGAGAACATATTTATATGAGAGTGTCCACTAGTGAAAGTATGATCCCTAGGTCTTGTTTCTAAGCATTGAAACACTATTTCCAGTCAGTCATGTTACATGTTTGCTGTCTTCCACTCTTATTTCAGATTGCAATTACCACTTATAATCCATATTACTTGTATTTCACTATCTCTTCGCCGAACTAGTGCACCTATACACCTGACAAGTGTATTGGGTGTGTTTGGGACACAAGAGACTTCTCGTATCTTGATTGAAGGGTTGCTTGAGAGGGATACTTTTGACCACTTCCTCCCTGAGTTCGATAAACCTTGGGTGATCCACTTAATGGAAACTTGTTGTTGTTCTACAAACCTCTACACTTGGAGGCCCAACACTGTCTACCAGAATAGAAGCGTACATAGACATCAGCAGCGGTTAGGGCTTTCGAGTCGGAGTGGATGTTCGGGCCGCAACGGCCGACGGAAATAGAGACGAGCCATGTGTCTCAAAGAAGAAGCAGTTAGGGATGTCGAGTCAGAGTGGCCGTTTGGCGCGCTAGCGACGAAGGATACGGAGACAAGCCATGTTCCTCAAAGAAGTAGCTGTTAGGGTTGTTGAGTCGGAGTGGTCATTCGGCGCGCTAGCGAAGATGAACACGAAGACAATCCATGCGTCTCAAAGAAGCAGCGGTTAGGGCTGTTGAGTCGGAGTGGACATTCGGCACGCTAGCAACAATGGACATGGAGACGAGCCGTGTGTCTCAAAGAACTAGCGGTTAGGACTGTCATGTCAGAGTAGACATCCGCCACGATTGCAACGATGGACACGAAGACGAGCCGTGTGTCCCAAAGAAGCCGCGGTTAGGGCTTTCGAGTCAGAGTGGATGTTCGGCGCTCTAGCGATGATGGACACGGAGACGAGCCATACGTCTCAATGAATCAGTGGTTAGTGATTTCGAGTCGGAGTGGAGGTTCGGCGTGCTAGCGACGATGGAAATAGAGACGAGCCATGCGTCTCAAAGAAGCAGCGGTTAGGCATGTCGAGTCAGAGTGGACGTTTGGCCAGCTAGCGACGATGGACATGGACACGAGTCATGTGTCTCAAAGAAGCACCGGTTAGGGCTGTCGAGTCGGAGTGGATGTTCGGCGTGCTAGCGATGATAGACATGGAGATGAGCCGTGCATCTCAAATAAGCAGTAGTTAGGGATGTGAGTCCAAGTGGATGTTCGGCGTGCTAGCGACAATGCACAAAGAGACGAGCCATGCGTCTCAATGAAGCAGCGGGTAGGTATGTCGAGTCAGAGTGGACGCTTGGCGCGCTATAGACGAAGGATACAGAGACAACCCATGCACCTCAAAGAAGCAGCGGTTACGGCTGTCGAGTCAGAGTGGTCGTTTGACGCGCTAGCGAGGACTGACATGAAGACGAGAAATGCGTCTCAAAGAAGCAGCGGTTAGGGTTGTCGAGTCGGAGTGGACATTCGGTGCACTAGCAACGATGGACACGAAGACGAGCCGTCCGTCTCAAAGAAGCAGCAGTGAGGACTGTCAAGTCGGAGTGGACATTTAGTGCACTATCAACAATGGACATGCATACGAGCCATGTGTCCCACAGAAGAAGCGGTTAGGGCTTTCAAGTCAGAGTGGATGTTCGGCGTGCTAGCGACGGCGGACACGAAGACGAGCAATGCGTCTCAATGAAGCATCAGTTAGGGCTTTCGAGTCGGAGTGGATGTTCGGCGCGCTAGCGACGATGGGCACAGGGACGAGCCGTGCGTCTCAATGAATCAGTGGTTAGGTATGTCGAGTCAGAGTGGATATTCAGTGTGGTAGCATTGACGGACATAGAGACGAGCCGTGCATCTCAAATAAGCAGCAGTTAGGGATGTGAGTCGAAGTGGACGTTTGGCGCGCTAGCAACAATCCACACAGACACGAACCATGCATCTCAATGAAGCAGTGGTTAGGGCTTTCGAGTCGGAGTGGATGTTCAGCCGTGCGTCTCAAAGAAGCAGCGACTAGGGATGTTGTCTTAGAGTGGAAATTTTGCGCGGTAGCGACGAAGGACACGGAGACGAGCCATGTGCCTCAAAGAAGCAGTGGTTAGGGCTGTCAAGTCGGAGTGGTCATTCGGCGCGCTAGCAAGGATGGACACAAATACGAGCCATGCATCTCAAAGAAGCAGCGATTAGGGTTATCGAGTCAGAGTGGACATTCGGCGCCCTAGCAACAATGGACACGGAGACGAGTCGTGCGTCTCAAAGAAGAAACGGTTAGGACTGTCAAGTCTGTAACACCCCCGGGATCAGGGTTAAACAAATCCCATACATTAGCCTGACATAAGCTTAACCTAGAGCTCAAGGATATTCAGTGAGAAATCGATAACACAATAGTAACCCTGCAACACAAAAATTATTACAGCATGCTCATAACTAAGCGAAGAACTAAAATATTACAAGTAGAGGTAACTGACCACAAACATCAGACAACGGAACACAAATTATGCTATTAAGTGTAGAAAACTTAACAAATGGCCTAAGAAGCTTGAAGCATAATGATGACGTCCTAGCCCATAGATTCTAGGCTACCGGCCGGGAACCCCAACCTACTCGTCGGTGTCGATGTCGTACGGAACTTGTCTTCAGGGGAACACTTACTCTGCTACAAAATGTATCAACCAAGCAAGGGTGAGTATAGGGTGTACTCTGCAAGACTTATGGATGGTGGGGTTATTTTGCATAAAGCCATCTTTGTTTATAAAACAAGAGAGAGGAAGCTCGTCTAATCAGAATATTTTAAAAGGGGATAAGAGAGTGACATCTCCAAAGAATTGATCATCATCTTGATATCCACCAAAGTAATATTCATCTCACAATTAGAATCACCCCCTCGTACCGATGAGGAAGCATCCTTAAGCACATGCTGATCTGCCAAGTTTTACGATTAGGTTAAAGTTCTCTATGATCTTAGAATTCGGTCACCAAGCGTTGATAACCGTGAACATGGCTCTTCGAAAAGATTAACCCTGTAGGGGTGTACAACTTTACCCACATGTACCAACCGACTCTTAATGCCACTAGATAAGCCATCTTCCTTGGAGAGCGTGGTTGATGCAGATGAGCCGAAGCTGACCTCAAGGTCGTGATGAAGTCCTTGCGCTCCTTTGGCTCCAACGACTTGAGTGCCTCAAGTGCGACACCTCGCGGGGAGTTACACACATCTGGTGCCTGACGATGACTCCCGCTTCGCCGATCCAGCAGCAATTGCGGAAGTAGAGCTCCTGGATCCGAATCTGGCAGCGCGACGGCGCTCTGTGGTGAAGATGTCTCTCGTTCGTGCAGTCCGAATTTGGGACCATAGTCATGAGAGAGAGAGAGAGAGAATAACAATTTGAGGACCTCCCAAAAGTGAGAAGACCTTTATTGATTATTGTGTGTATTTATCTAGCCAAATACCCCCACTATATATAGGGGAAAGGAGGTACTACCTCCCTCAAAGTCCCGGGGTGGGACTAAAGGAGAGGAGAGGTGGGGGAGGTGCCGCTGGCCAACCCCTCATGGGCCCCACGTGGGAGGCTGGCCCAATAGGGCCGCCGGCCACCCCCTTGGCCCCTTCCTCCTCTTGCCTTTCCCTAATGGGCCCTCTTCCCTCCGGAATTGGCCCATTAATCCTGTTGACCTTTTAAATTAATTTTCTCTTTATTAAATAATTATGAATAAATGATTAAATCAATATTTAACATTCATTCACATATTATTCAACCTCTATGGTTATGGAACACTTCCACCTCCACTCCGGACATCCTCTAGACTTACCAAAACCCTTCCGGTTTTCTCTCTACTATTCTTCGGTGATTCTACTGATCCTATAAACACTCTCTAAGCATCATCAAGCCCTTAAGCGTGATACCCCACAATTCGGGAACACTCTAGACATGTCGGGACACTCCCGCACCAATGATCGATAGAGGGACCTGGATGGCCATGTGACCCCTGTGTGTTCCACGAAGATCTTTTGTCGTTTGAATCGGGACAATTGTGTCTTATTCCCTTTGTCTCTTGAAACTTGCATTGCCCGAGATCTGATCAATGACATCACCATGTCGTGTTCAATCTAGTTACCGAACAATGCTACTTAACTTGTTCTGACAATTGATATCCTTGTGATCAAATCACACGCTGCGCAGCTATTGGATATAACCTCTCCGAGTGGGCCCTTGAGTATCTTCCTGTCACATGGACGGACAAATCCTGCTCTTGACATATATTCCCTCTACGGTTTCCTCCGAGTACCTGAACACACCTTTATAACTATTGTATTACCAAGTGGCGCTTGATGCTATCTAAGCACTCTCGGGGGACAGTGATTGATATAGCCTCACGGTCTAAGGAATAGTCTACGAGGATCCAATTCTAATCATCATAACTTGAATTTTGTGACATGATCGGGTCATAATGTTTAGGTTGGGTATTGGTTCATCATCTCATTCTTAGAATGAGTTGACTCCATTTCCAACTGGCATAAATGCCACATGATCAAGAAACATGATCATCTATTAACCAATGAACCAGTGACTAGAGTTTTACTGAGAACCCCTGGTTGTTTGTATATCCCACATGTATTGATGTTTCCACTCAATATAGTTATAGCATGATATAAAACTTAATCATAAACTATATGAAATATGATAATAGTCCTTACTACTATTTGTCTCTAGGGAATATTTCCAACAGTCTCCCACTTGCACTAGAGTACAAATACACTAGCTGCATTTGTTCTTAATCATTGGCACCATGTATCCGATACCCTGAACATGCTTGCTCGTGGAAGAGGTTGAGTATTGGGTTTGCACTTTATAGTCCCATATCCTTTGCAACTTACTAATGTCACCTTGATTGAGATTAATACTTTATCATCACATGATAACATCTGTGTATGCATTGTCGCTATGGCAGCAGAACGAGGCCTGATTCCAGGAGCCTACAGTGACTTTAGATCAACCTCGAGGGCTTTCTCATGGGCACTATGCCTTGGGACACATCATTCTACGTTAAAAACGAACTAGGCCCGCCATAACATTATACAACACTTTAGATGGTACCCTTATCTATTATTATAAATGTATTTATCGAAACACGAGTGCACTGAGTGCAACTTTCGATGTTTTGTTCACCTCGCTTCCTACTTGACTTCAATCGGTATTTACACGGGTTTCCAACATATTCCCTTATAACATAACTCTTTATGTTTTAAGATATGTCAGCCTTTATGGATTTGGAAAATATGTCTATAGTTCTCTATTAGACACTACGGACAAATTTAGCTCAACATTCTATGATTCGAACTTAATCATTTTCAAACATTCCTTATTGGATCATATATTATGTTAAGTTATCATCATGGTTTCTAAGATATAACCTATGTCTCAACATAGTGGATGATGATCATCCTTTTCTTTCTTTCAACCATTGATGTTAAACTTAATGTTATTCCTAACTTGAGTTATTAAGGACCAGTTCCTTGATTAACTTCTATTCTAAAATCCTTTTTAGAATCCCTTAAGGAATACTACATAATATCATAATACACTTATTATCAACTTCTACACCTCATAAATCATTATTTATTGGTAGTTGCGCTTTTATTCTTAACACACTTAAGAATCACTCTATAAGCTCCCACTCAAAATATGTTTCTATCATAACTGGGTATGAGTCAGTACTCTTACTCAAACTATGTTCCTACATATTTGAATTTGAGACTTATATTGCTCCCACTCAAAAATATGTTAATCACATATTGTTTTAGGAAGACTTTCATAGCTCCCACTCAATTTCATGCAAATTGCACATCTACTCACTATTTTGAACAACTTCAAAACTTTTGATCAAATATCAAACTTGGAGATTTACTTTGAGATACTAGTAGTTTTACTGGTTTTAAATCCACTAGATATTAACCACACTTGAATCAAATTCATTTCAATTCGTCCAATACTTGACAAATTGTGATTTTGTCGTTCACCCCCTTTTCCACTATGGCTTTGCAGTCATTTGGGAAAATTCAAGTAATCCCTTTTACTTGTGAAATTCAACAACGAATTGCTTTCTAATCTCAAGTGAATTTTGCTTTTAGGATTACTCATAATTGTAGTTTACCATTATTTCCTTAATAGTTCGTAGGTATGTATTATTCCAAGAATCATGACAAATGATTCACAAATGTCTCCATACAAGATATGGATTACATTTTGAATCCTACTTCATGTAGTGAGAACACTACTGGGAAAAACACGATGATCATTATCATTGATTCTTTCCTTTTGTGAAGAGAACCATTCAGGAACGTTTTCCGTTGCACTTCTCAACACTCTAATGCAAGGATTTGAATCCTCATCGTGTTTTTCACTATCTTCCATTTGCTTCATAATCGAGAAATATCACATAAAGTGAGCTTTCTCAAGAATGCACCAAAATCCAAGCAATACGAGTTTTGCTTCCCTTTTGGTTTTAGCTATGGATTTCCTATTCAAAGTTTCCAATGAATACTCTACAAGGACTTATTCGCTATTTTTTTGGTTATATCTAATAACCCCCAAAACTTCTATGACGATCCATACTAGATATGGAGCCGCTTTCACGAATAAAAATGGTACACTATATATTCTAATTGAGTGTTAACTATTTCTTAACTAATGGTTTGTACATCTACACTACAACAATTTATTTGGTGCCATATATTTACCCACTTTGATATCTAATATCACATTGTGATGCTTTGCATTTTGATATTTCAAAACACTTTGCATTTCACAATTTCTTTTACATCGTTCCTATAAAGTTGAATTTCATTACTATTGATAAAATCATAGTAATTAGATACTCTTTTATATTTATACCCTTTGTTGATGAAACACTTTGATCAAATCAAATATTTCATATTCATGTTTCCTTTGGTAAACTTCTTTACACAATTAAACAGTCATAATGATAATTACCATTTCGTTAAAACACAATACATCGAATATGTATTTACTTTCAACAATTCATTAAAATCTTTGTATTCAAGAAATACACGGTGTTTAAGTTATTTTGCCGAACTTAGGAATGATTTATATGTGATAAGAAATCGAATGACTTTCACATATTATCAACATAACTTTGAATTTAAACAATGGTTTTAATTCAGTAATGAATATCATTTAATTTGGGTACTTTAAGGCATTTCAATATTTTACAAATGTTCATGCATTATCAATTAGTTTCAAAAACAAGGATAACTCACATATAATCAAACAAGATATGAACACAAATAGAAATCATTCATAAAAGTATAACAACTGTTTGTTACAAACTGATATGAATAACCGTCTCACAAAGTGTGAGACACACTAAAGAAGTTCATAATATTTTGATTACAATAATCATCCTAAAACATAAATTAAATGATAAATGTTGAGGGAGAGTGTCGTCGGCCATCATCATCATGCTCGCCATCAACACGCAACGTCACCTCCTCTCCAGCAAGCACCTCTCATGCAGAAGGACCTATTTTTAGCAGAACAGAACAAGTATCAAATATACTTAACACTTCAAATGTGTTTGCAAGATTATAACATTTATAAAATTGTATATCAAATATATACCTTTGTCGTTGATGACCTCAACGACATCTGGTTCAACCAACACATTCCTGAGATGTGTTACAAACCGGTGGAACTCCATTGATTCCGCGTCGCCTCTCATAATGCAAGTCCTGACTTGTGCTTGGTAGCTTGGTGGCAGCAACCGCAGCACAATGCCATTTGCAAAAGAGCCCATCATCCAGCTATCCAGGAAGTATGCAGGCCTCATGTACACATCATGCATGCGCTCCAAGTGGTTGTCAAGTGATGAGTTCTCCTCCATCTTAATGGAGAGGAAGTCTCCAATCAGCTCATGCTCCCATATGCGCGCATGGCTTGTGAACTCCAGTCTCAGCTGATCCACCATTGAATATGGATCAAGATCACCCATGAGCGGGTGGAGTTCATCCACCATCCCATAACGCATTATTATCTGAATGTAGGTGGACATCTCTTGGCGATAGCAGCGGTTTGCCAACTCTTGTGAGGTCTCATAGTGGTCTGGCTCAGTCAAATCCATCATCCGGCATATGTAGTCTACCACATGATTCCTAGTAAGGAGATCATTCAGGCGCACAAGCCAACTAGGGAAGTTGGATCCATCAAGTCTAAGTTTCTCACCCTTTACCAATTCCTCAATGAGAAAGTAAGCTTCATGGTGAGCCATTTCTACATTTACAATTGCAAAAAGGAATTTAGACTAAGTTTATAATTAAATGCGTTAATAATAACTCCACTTAGAAACACCTATCCCCAGAAGGGGTCCTAGTGACAACATGACCCCTATCAGCCACATCTCCCCCGATCGCCACGGCCATCAATGTGGGTTCAAGGGTGGACGCTAAACATCGGTCAAATCATTCATGCGACTCGTACCGAAGAACTTTCTTGGTGGTGCACACTAAGGGGGAACACAATCGTTGGTAATTTTAACAGGGATCATCTTATTAGGATACCGTCGAGTATCTATTACTAGCACAGAATAAGATATACAAACAATAACATTGAATGTAAATGTGACGTGATATGGTCCTTCACGTCGTGATCTCCATCCGTCGTCACCGGATTACGGCGCCAGGGTTACGACGCCGTAGACACCTGGGTACCGGTGTCATTCCGGCGTGGTAGTCCATCACCTCTGTGACTATCTACTACTACGTAACATAAGGTAATCACTTTACCTTTGCCACAACCATATCACAAAGCAACGGCCCCCTGCAAAACAAAGCTAGACGCCTCTACTTTATCTTTGCAAGTTTTACGTGGCTGAATGGGCTTTCACACAAGAACCGTTCTTACCTACGAACTTCCAGCACAACGCTGATCAAGTAGTTGTCTCTACTACACCCCTTTCGGGGCCCTCCGTTGCAAATGGTATACCAACTAATGCGAGAGAGATAGACACCCCCCTAGCCACTTTATACGGTACAAGCCGTATGTAAAGCATGGACCAGTCTCGTGAATGAACGCGTAAAGTCGGTTTGGGGCCGCTTCATCAAGCATTACTCCGGTATACATAAGTACACATGGGAGGGTAACAACTAAATGATCAACGCCCACACGCTACATCTCATGTGTTCTAACTGTACTAGCATTAATATGCATAGATCTAGCTCTGATACCACTGTAGGGGTTCTGCGCATGAAAACAATAAATTTTACCCTACGCCCCTAAATCCCTGAAGTTGCCAGGACCTATCTATTAGTAATACAGTAACGGGAAGGGCTTTTCACGAACTTACCCTTGAAGACTGAAAAGCGTTGTCAACGCTCAGGAGAGCGTGGTTGATGTAGACGAGCCAAAGTCAACATCAAGGTCGTGATGAATTCCTTGCGCTCCTTTGGCTCCAACGAATTGAGTGCCTCAAGTGTGACACCTCGCGGAGAGTTACACACGTCCGGTGCCTGATGATGACTCCCGCTTCCCTGATCCAGCAGCAGTTGCGAAAGTAGAGCTCCTAGATCCGAATCCAGCCTTGACGCTCTGGTGAGATGTCTCTGCTCAGCAGCCTGAACTTGGGACCACGGTCACGAGAGAAAGAGAGAGAGAGAGAGAGAGAGAGAGAGAGAGAGAGAGAGAGAATATCAATTGGAGGTCCTCCCAAAGGTGAGAAGACCTTTATTGATTATTGTGTGTATTTATCTAGCCAAATACCCCCACTATATATAGGGGAAAAGGAGGTACTACCTCCCTCAAAGTCCCGGCGTGGGACTAAAGAAGAGGAGAGGTGGGAGGAGGCACCGCTTGCCACCCCCTCATGGGCCCCAGGTGGGGGTTACCCAATAGGGCCGCCGGCCACCCCCTTGGCTCCTTCCTCCTCTTGCCTTTCCCTAATGGGCCCTCTTCCCGCCGGAATTGGCCCATTAAGCCCTTTGACCTTTTAAATTGATTTTCTCTTTATTAAATAATTATCAAAAAATGATTAAATCAATATTTAACATTCATTCACATATTATTCAGCCTCTATGGTTATGGAACACTTCCACCTCCACTCCGGACATCCTCCAGACTTACCGAAACCCTTCCGGTTTTCACTCTACTATTCTTCGGTGATTCTACCGATCCTACAAACACTCTCTAAGCATCATCAAGCCCTTTAGCATGATACACCATGGTTCAGGAACACTCCAGACATGGTCGGGACACTCCCGCACCAATGATCGACAGAGGGACCTGGATGGCCATGTGACCCCTGTGCGTTCCACGAAGATCTTTTTGTCGTTTGAACCGGGACAGTTGTGTCTTACTCCCTTTGTCTATCGATACTTGCATTGCCCGAGATCTGATCAATGACATCACACAGTCATGTTCAATCTTGTTACCGAACAATGCTACTTGACTCGTTTCGACAAGTGATATCCCTGTGATCAAATCACACGCTGCACAACTATTGGATATAACCTCTCCGAGTGGGCCCTTGAGTATCTTCACGTCACATGGACGGACAAATACCTCTCTTGACATATATTGCCTCTACGGTTTCCTCGGAGTACCTGAACACACCTTTATAACCACTGTATTACCAAGTGGCGCTTGATGCTATCTAAGCACTCTCGGGAGACAGTGATTGATTTAACCTCACGGTCTAAGGAATAGTCTATGAGGATCCATTTCTAATCATTGTAACTTGAACTTCGTGACATGATCGGGTCACGATGTTTAGGTTGGGTATTGGTTCATCATCTCATTCTCATAATGAGTTGACTCCATTTCCAACTGGCATAAATGCCACATGATCATCTGTTGACCAATGAACCAGTGACTAGACTTTCACTGGGAACCCCTGGTTGTTTGTATATCACACGTGTAATGATGTTTCCACTCAATACAGTTATAGCATGATATAAAACTTAATCATAAACTATATGAAATATGATAATAGTCCTTACTACTATTTGTCTCTAGGGCATATTTCCAATAGTCGGTCCCTAGAGATGTGGGCGAGGTTTGTTTACTAGGGGCTCCATCGACCCCAAGCAACCCTGACCATGCTTACCTACCTATTATGATGCACCTCCACCCGCCAAATCTTTCAAAATGTTTTCTACGCATATGTCGAATGGAACGCCTGAACTATTTGACTCATCAAACCTACTAGGAAAGTTAATCAGTGGAGGGGTTCCCAAGCCCCGTGTGGATGTTCGCTCGTCTAGGTCCAAAGGCCAGAACTTGGTTCCTAGTGGTGGCGAGCATGGGACTATGAAAACCACATCCTACCGTGGCCTCCCATACAAGCCTTAGCATGTTTAACCTTTACCACTTATCTTACCTCATCAGTATACCTCGTTCTCCTATTATACTAGATTCTGTGCATTTGGTACATCCCCTAGATGAACCAGCACTGATAGCTCAGCATGGCTAAGCAAGACACAGATATAGCTCTAGTAGTGCACACAAGCCAAACATAGTTATGCTAGGAGCAGTGGATCAGGTAATATAATCTCAAGGGAGTAATGCAACATATAGGTTACTCTATCTATCGATAAAAGACCATATTAGAATCGTATGCATCATGGCGAGAATGAAATACTTTCGAAACCATAGGATTGTATAATGGTGGGGCTATGCTTTCCTTGTTTGTTGATACCCAGAAATAGATCTTCGGAAGCCTTGTACTTGACCCGGTTATAGTTGGTCAACAAGTAGTGTTCGTCGATCTTCGATGGTGTTGATCTCAGTCTTCAATCTTGATCTTGATATCGTATTCTAACGGGAAGAAGCAAACACTGAAAAGAAAGGGAAATAATCAACACATGGCGTCGATATAATGCTCATGCAAGGATGATGATATGACAAGTTTAATAGCATTGAAATGTAACCCTAAAGCATGCTTGGCTATTTAAACGGCACCCGAGGGGTGCAAACCCTAGAACATGGAATCTCAGAGTCACCTACAGGGTTCACTTAGTTCTCTAATTGAACTTGTTATTTAAGTTGCTTAGAAATGCGTGATTATAGCTTAAACAGATAGATCTTGTTTTTCTAAACATTTTCATATATTATACATATTTGTCTGACTTATAATTAATTAGATATTGAATTTACAAGATTTATAGCATATTCTAGATTTATTAAACAAATTAAAAACCTTTATTCCGTCACGCTGACGTCAGCATAAGGCTTTAACCTTTTACACCGCAGCGGGGACTAGCCACTGAGGCTGACGAGTGGTACTGAGGCCACGTCATCGAGCCACCTCGGCGAGGAGGGGCCCACCACAGCTGACTCTCCTTGACCTACACGGCGGATGGTGACTGACACTGGCGACCATCTGGCGGCGGCACTATAGCGCACGCGGACGCTTACCTGCGTGGATCGGGAGCGCCTCAATGAGGGCGACCTAACTAGGGCGACGCGACCTCCTGGGGTGGCTGGGAACCTCGCCGGCGTTGACCAGAGCAGAGGCCGCACGGTGGCACTCGAGGATGCAACAAACCAGAGAGGAATAAAAGGAAGGGAAGGGTCCAGGTGGACCAGCGGCTCACCTTGAGGATGATGGTGAGGTCATCTTGGCCAGAGGAAGTTGAGGTCAACGGTAATGGCCACGACGAGCAGCGTCGGAGGTGGAGTGGAAGCGAGCCACAACGTCGATTGGGGTCTCCCCTTTCCGATTCCTTCTGTGGGAAGACATAGCTCAGCATAGCGAATCTCATGGCATGCTCGGTTGGCTCTGGGGCTACCTCTAGTAGTGGTGCGACGCGGTGACTATCGGAGGTTATGGTTCGGCTTGTCTCATGGGGAAGAACAAAGAGGGAGAGTGGCGTATAGGGTTCGTCCAATGGCGGCCAGGGGGTCTGGTAAGCCACCGGGGGCGGGGGCGCGCATCGTGGCGCTGGGCGGGCATCGCGACACTAGCGAGTGCCAGAGGCAGCAACACCGAGCTGCTTCTGTCACGAGGAAGACAACAAGCGAAGGGTTACCGTGCTAGTGGGCTGATGCTGGTCCAAGCTGGGCCATGACTGGGCTATGGCGAGGCTTGCTGCTACACTGGTGGCTGTGCAGGTGGGTGGCAGGTAGGTAGAAGAGGGAGTTGGGCCGGCTTGTTGAGCTCTGGTTCTGTTATTTTTTTTAGCTAAAACCTTTTTCATTTTTAGTTTCTGTTTTCTCTTTTGTAATACAAATACAAAACTGTTTTGAATCATTTAAAAAATAACAGAGAATTTGGTAAACTATATAAATATTGTAGGGACCCTTTAGAACAATTTGGGTTCCAATAGTTTTGCTCTTTTCAAAATTGAGAACCCTTTTGAATTGATTTGAGAGAAAGAGGAAGCTAGGGTTTTAGGGGTTTGCATTATTTTTTTGCATGTATATTTTAAAAGGTGATGCTCATGAATGCATAATCAAAGCCCTAATTACTATTTACTAAAACTAGGGTGTTACAGATCTATCCCCCTTACGAGAATCTTGACCCGAGATTCCGCAGCTAGGAAGAAGGAAGAGAAACAGGGTCACTCTAAGGAGAAGAGGGAAACATACTAACAACACACAAAGTATCTCATGGTCAACTCATGAATGGAGTGTTCATGGACTACTCTGAGGTGACGAACATGAAACACATGAAGCTAACGTAGGAAACAAGAAGAGAAGGTTTCAGGTTGATTGATAGCTGGTCTTCATAAGGATCGATACCATGGAGCTTCAGAAGGGTTTAAGCTTCTGAAAACGAAAGCTTCCAACAGAAAGAGCATGACCATAGACTTCGAGAGATAAACCTCTACTAAATGGCTTAAGTAGAGCTTCTAGGGATGCAGAGTTACGGATAACCAAGTTGTTGAACTAGTTTTGATATAGAAGGATCCCTCTTCGTTCAATAGAAGGTTAATAAAGAAAGGTGATTTGTGGAGAGGACTCATAAGAGTCACAAGGAACATGTAACAAGAGGAACTTTTAATTACCAAAACCATCGTCACTCTTTGAACATGATTGAAAACGAAGGAAACTATGTATTCATCCAGGATTATCAAAATCTTTGCCAAAGATCATGATATCACTTTACACCACCAAGATGAATATGTAAGAAGATTCTTAATGACATGAGGAAAACGAAACTTCATTCTCAGACTTCAATTACTTGGCACAATAGAACGCTTGCCAACATAAAAGGGTCTGAAGGATCGACCAAGAGACATTTAGCAACACTTCTTTAAATGTTCTCCTTGACGTTCGAAACACGAAACATCAAGTAAAAGTTAGACTTCAGAGAGAAAGGAAACCATGAGAACGACTCCTATAGATAATCATAGAAGGAGCCTCATGAAGAGTGCTTGTTATTTGTTGATTCAAGAGAATATGACAATAGGTCTTCCGGCTAATTATGTCAACCATTACATCAATCTTGGCGGGTTACAAAGAGACATGTGTAAAAACCTTGAAGAACACCAACCATCATATCTGCTTGAGATTCAGATTTGGTTAGGTGAGATGATACTTCAGACTTAGCATGTTCGAATAGAAAGTGTGCAACATTTAACACGAAGGTAAAATCAGTATATTCTCAAGACATGGACTACAGTGTTAAGCTCCAATAGACTGACCTATTGCTAGAATCATGTATTAGCAACTTGTCAGAGGACAACTGCTCATAATTCAAGTACTTGCAACGAAATACAACTGTGTCCTTGAGGGTACAGAGATAACCCTACTCAAATCCACGACGGCATCTTTCAACAATTGCACGTGAACCGGAGAAAGTTACTTCTAACATCTAGAACGCATACTTCGAGATGACCCGAAGATGGTTCTTTGAAGTTTTCCAACATTGATGCCAAAGGTTCCATATGAATATATTCTAGCATGGAGAAGATAAGGATGTTGTGGATGGGCTCAACAACAAACTTATTGAGATACTCCAGGAAGATGGACTCATATGTTGTATGAACAAGGCAACGTATTGGTCAGACCAACGGACATGAAGACATACTCACGTGACACATCACGAGTAGCAACATCATCAAGATAGTCCTTGGAACTGAGTTTGATTTGATGATAACCCAAATTAAATCAAAGGTGGGGGAAAGATAATGTACCCACGAAGGAAGTACTATCTTTATTCATCACGAACAAAACTAGACATCCCTTTAAGAAGGAACTAAGTTAGATAAAACTTCTTTCTTACAACTCTCCAAGTTTTTGTTTAATCTCAACCAACTAGTTCAAGGGTATCAAGTATGGATCCTTAGAGAAGAAGCAGTTCAGAGAACTTGCCTTCTCAAGAACTTGACATCACGGTCATGTGGAAACATGGAGATACTTCTAGCAAGACGTCCAGAATATCACGGACCACCGATATGTCACATAGCTAAAGGGGAAACTTGCTTTATGAGGCAATAAGACATAGTGTCAAAGCTTTGGCACAAGCCTAACTCTTTGACCAAAAAGGGTATACCAGAATAGCAGACTTGGTAGCACAATCATCCTTTAGCCTGGTGATAGGGTTAACCAATCACGCTAAGAATGACTAAAATGTCCTGGTAGTTCAAAGCAATGAGAATTGCTAAGAATCTCAGATGGCCACATTATTACGCACACGCATTGTTCTCAAGCACGAACGCTCGGAGGAAGGGTGGGTAAATATGTGTAAAAGCATCACTTCACTAGGAGGGTCCTGAAACTCAACATGACCTCTTAGTATAAAAGGGTGTGATACTCTAAGGTAGAACAAATAGAAGCTAATCAATGTCTCTTAATCTCCTGACTGCAACACTTTGACCTAGTCCTAGATATGACGAGGTACTGGAGTTTGTTTCTCTTGACATCCCAAAATGTTTTGTCATGATGTACCACAAGAGTAATTTGCATCAGAAGACACCAATGCACAATACCACTTGGCTACCAACTGATAAACAAAGGTCAGAAAACAACAAGGGGAAAAGAACATGCTCAGGATAAAATCCTAAGATGTAGATGCATAGTTTATCATTCTTCCGAAAACCAATGCAAAGAAGGGAGAGGTGTGGCAGAGTCACGAGTATAGGTGCGATACTCACGAGGAGTATTCTTATCATGATCTATTTGGTTCCATTAAAGAACATCTGCCATGGCTAGTGATAGGGGAAATCCTTAATTGTCGAGATTCAGTTGCGACAAATACCACAAGCTTGAAGGCTAGATTAGAAGGTACTAGCCATCCTGAGGTAATGTTTGAACATTAATAACAGAGATCAATGGAATGGACCTTGGGTTAAAGATCAGCTTCATGTACAACATTCATCACACTAGAATCTAGCAGAATTCAGGACCTTCGATTCAAGTCCAAGGGTTAAAACCCGATAAAGAGTAACTACTACTTCAGTGGCGTACACTATAAGGTAGTTATTACGAGGTATCTTCCTAGAGAAGAAAGAACTTCTGAAGTACCTGAGCAAACAAAAAGGAGGCACATGAGGCGAAAGGAAACCTCGAAGCCTAGAACAGAACTCTTTAGAGACATACAATATAGTATTGTGGGCCCATAAGGTAGAGAGATCATGATGGAAAGGAATCTCTCAGACGAAGCAGAGTAGAGGGGACACAAAGAACACAACACACAACTCTAGGTCAACTGGTTGAGAAACGACATGCCAAGAAGGCACCTAAGCTTTGAAAGGCTAGAACAGATATCAAAACTTTTGTAAATCAACACAAGATAAGATGACCCAGAGTTAGAGGGATACCGGATAAGGAGAAAAATAAGCATACTAGAGTTTTTGCAAATACTTTTCATCTTTGAAACAGTTTTTCACAAGCACTAGACTCAACGTCGACCAATAGAAAGGTTTTCCTACAGTTGTTACTACTCTGATACCAAAACCTGTAACACCCCCGGGATCAGGGTTAAACAAATTCCAGACATTAGCCTGACATAAGCTTAACATAGAACTCGAGGATATTCAGTGAGAAATCGTTAACACAACAGTACCCCCGTGAGTCAAAAATTATTACAGCAAGCTCATAACTGAGCGAAGAACCAAAATATTACAGGCAGAGGTCACTGACCACAAACATCAAACAGCGGAAGGCAAATTATGCTATTAATTTTAGCAAACTTAACAAATGACCTAAGAGGCCTGAAGCATAACAATAACATATGAGCCCATAGATTCCAGGCTGCCAGCTAGGAACGCCAAGCTACTCGTCGGTGTCGATGTCGTACGGAATTCGTCTTCAGGGGAACACTTACTCTACTACAAAAAGTATCAACAAATCAAGGGTGAGTACAGGGTGTACTCCACAAGACTTATGGCTGGGGGGTTATTTTGCATAAATCCATCTTTGTTTATAAAACAAGAGAGATAAGAAGCTCGTCTAATCAGAATATTTTAAAAGGGGATAAGGGAGCGACATCTCCAAACAATTGATAATCATCTTGATATTCACCAAAGTAATCTTCATCTCACAACTAGAATCACCCCCTCGTACCCACGAGGAAGCATCCTTAAGCACACGTTGATCTGCCAAGTTTTCCGATCAGGTTAAAGTTCTGTATTATCTTAGAATTCGGTCACCAAGCATTCACAACCGTGAACATGGCTTTTCGAAAAGATTTAACCTTGCAGGGATGTACAACTTTACACACACATACCAACCGACTCTTAATGCCACTAGATAAGCCCTCTTCCTTGGCAGGCCGGCAGAGGGTGGTTAGCCACGACCTTTACCTTGCTTTCGCCAAGACCATGAGTCATGCCCTAAGGATGGTTCCACCGTAACGGGTCAAATCCCGAAGTCGGTCCTTAGAGATGTGGGCGAGGTTGGTTTACCAGGGGATCCATCGACCCCAACAAACCACGGCCACGCTCATCTACCTGTTATGGTGCACCTTCACCTGCCAAATCTTACAAAATGTTTTCTATGCATATGTCGAATGGAACGCCCGAACTATGTGACTCATGGAATCTACTAGGCAAGTTAATGAGCCATGTGTCCCAAAGAAGCAGCGGTTAGGACTTTTGGGTCAAAGTGGATGTTTGCCCTGCTAGCGACGACGGACACAAAGATGAGCCATGCATCTCAATGAAGCAGTGGTTAGGGCTTTCAAGTTGGAGTGGATGTTTGGCGTGCTAGGGACGATAGACAGAGAGTCGAGCTTTGCGTCTGAAAGAAGCAATGGTAATGGCTATTGAGCCGGAGTGCATGTTCGGCGTGCTAGCGATGATGGACATGGAGATGAGCCGTGCCTCTCAAAGAAGCATCAATTAGGGCTATCGAGTTAGAGTGGACGTACAGCGTGCTAGCAACGACGGACACGGAGACAAGCCGTGTGTCTCAAATAAGCAGCGGTTATAGATGTCGAGTCAAAGTAGACGTTTGTCAGGCTAGTGATGATGGACATGGAGACGAGCCGTGTGTCTCAAAGAAGCACCGGCTAAGGCTATCGAGTTGGAGTGGCCGCTCGGCGCGCTAGCGACTCCGAACATGGAGACAAACCGTGCATCTCAAATAAGCAGCACTTAGGGCTATGAGTCGAACTGGATGTTCGGCGCGCTAGCGACGACGCACACAGAGACGAGCCATGCGTCTCAATGAAGTAGTGGTTAGGGATGTTGAGTGTGAGTGGACGTTTGGCGCGCTAGCGATGAAGGATATGGAGACGAGCCATGCGCCTCAAAGAAGCAGCAGTTAGGGCTATCGAGTCGGAGTGGTTGTTCGGCGCACTAGCGAGGACAGACACGAAGACGAGCCATGCGTCTCAAAGAAGCAGCGGTTAGCGCTGTTGAGTTGGAGTGGACATTTAGCGTTCTAGCAACATTGGACACGGAGACGAGCCGTTTTTCTCAAAGAAGCGGCGATTAGGACTGTCAAGTCATAGTGGACATTCGGCGCACTAGCAACGATGCACACAGAGACGAGCCGTGTGTCCCAAAGAAGCAGTGATTAGGGCTTTTCAGTTGGAGTGGATGTTCGGCGTGCTAGCAAAGACAATCACGGAATCGAGCCATGTGTCTCAATGAAGCAGCGGTTAGGGCTTTCGAGTCGAGTGGATGTTCGGAGCATTAGCGAAGATGGAAACAGAGATGCGCCGTGTGTCTTGAAGAAGCAGTGGTTAGAGATGTCAAGTCAGAGTGGATGTTTGGTGGGCTAGCGACGACAGACATGGAGACGAGCCGTGCGTCTCCAAGAAGCACCGGTTAGGGCTGTCTAGTTGGAGTGGACGTTCGGCGCGCTGGCGACGACGAACACGGAGACGAACCGTGCATCTCAAATAAGCAGTAGTTAGGGCTGTGAGTCGAACTGGACGTTCGGTGCACTAGCGACGAAGCACATAGAGACGAGCCATGCGTCTCAATGAAACAACGGTTAGGGATGTCGAGTGAGATTGGACGTTTGGCGCGCTAGCGATGAAGGACACGGAGACGATCCATGCGCCTCAAAGAAGAAGTGGTTAGGGCTATCGAGTCAGACTAGTCATTCAGCACGCTAGCAAGGATGGACACGAAGACGAGCCATGCGTCTCAAAGAAGCAACGGTTAGGGTTGTCCAATCGGCATGAACATTCAGCGTGCTAGCAACGTTGGAGACGGAGACGAGCCGTGCGTCTCAAAGAAGCAGCTGTGAGGACTATCAAGTCGGAGTGGAGATCCGACACACTATCAACAATGGACACGGAGACGAGCTGTGTGTCCCAAAGAAGCAGCGGTTAGGGCTTTCAGGTCAGAGTGGATGTTTGGCGCGCTAGCGGCGACGGAAACGGAGACGAGCCATGCGTCTCAATGAAGCAACAGTTAGGGCTTTCAAGTCGGAGTGTATTTTTGGCGCGGTAGCGACGACAGACATTGAGACAAGACATGCATCTAAAAGAACCAGCGGTTATGGCTGTCGAGTCAGAGTTCAGACGACGGATACGGAGATGAGCCGTGCGTATCAAAGAAGCATCAGTTAGCGATGATGGACACAGAGACAACCTGTGTGTCTCAAATAGGCAGCGGTTAAGGATGTCAAGTCGGAGTGGACGTTCGGCGCACTAGGGACAATGTACATGGAGTCGAGCCGTGGATCTCAATGAAGGAGCGGTTAGGGTTGTCGAGTCGGAGTGGATGTTCGGCACGCTAGAGACGATGGACACAAAGACGAGCCATGCGTCTCCATGAATCAGCGGTTAGGTATGTCGAGTCGCAGTGCATGTTTGGTGCACTAGCAATGAGGACATAGAGACGAGTTGTGCATCTAAAATAAGCAGCAGTTAGGGTTGTAAGTCCAAGTGGACGTTTGACGCGCTAGTGACAACACACACAGAGACGAGCCATGCGTCTCAATGAAGCAGCGGTTAGGTCTGTCGAGTCAGAGTTGATGTTTGGCACACTAGTGATGATGGAGACGGAGAAGAGTCGTGCTTCTCAAAGAAGTAGCAGGTAGGGCTGTCGAGTCGGAGTCGACATTCGGGGTGCTAGCAATGACGGACACAGAGACGAGCTGTGCATCTCAAAGAAGCAGCGGTTAGGGATGTTGAGACGGAGTGGACGTTCAGCGCGGTAGCGACAATGCACACAAAGACGAGCCATGCATCTCAATGAAGCAGCTATTAGGGCTGTTGAGTCGGAGTTGACGTTCGGCACACTAGCAACGACGGACGTGGAGATGAGTCGTGCGTCTCAATAAAGAAGCGGTTAGGGCTGTCGAATCAAAGTGGACTTACGGCGTGCTAGTGACGACGGACACAGAGACGAGTTGTGCATCGCAATGAAGCATATATTAGGGTCATCGAGTCAGAGTGGACGTTTGGTGTACTAGTAACGATAGACAATGAGACGAGCCGTGCATCTGAAAGAAGGAGCGGTTATGGCTGTCGAGTTGGAGTGCATGTTCAGCATGCTAGCGACGACTGACACGGAGATGAGTCGTGCATCTCAAAGAAGCATCAGCTTAGGGCTATCGAGTCAGAGTGGAAGTTCTGCGTGCTAGCGACGACGGACTCGGAGACAAGATGTGTGTCTCAAATAAGCAGCGGTTAGGGATGTTGAGTCACAGTGGACGTTCGGCGCACTAGCAACAACATGCATGGAGACGAGCCATGTGTCTCAATGAAGGACCGGTTAGGGCTGTCAAGTCGGAGTAGATGTTCGGCGTGCTAGTGACGACGGACATAGAGACGAGCCGTGTGTCTCAAAGAAGCATCAGTTAGGGCTATCGAGTTGGAGAGGATGTTTGATGTGCTAGAGACGACGGACACAGTGACGAACTACAAGTCTCAAATAAGCAGCAGTTAGGGATGTCGAGTCAGAGTGGACATTTGGGACGCTAGCGACGAAGGACACGGAGACGATCCATGTGTCTCAATGAAGGAGCGGTTAGGGATGTCGAGTCGGAATGGATGTTTGACACGCTAGTGATGACGAAAATAGAGATGAGCCGTGCATCTCAAATAAGTAGCAGTTGGGGATGTCGAGTCAGAGTGGATGTTTGGCGCGCTAGCGACGAAGGATATGGAGACGAGCCATGCGTCTCAAAGAAGCAGCGGTTAGGGTTGTCGAGTCGGAGTGGACATTCGGCGCGCTAGCAACAATGTACACGGTGACGAGCCGTGCATCTCAAAGAAGCAGCGGTTAGGACTATCAAGTCAGAATGGTCATTCAGCGTGCTAGCAATGAGGGAAACAGAGACGAGCCGTGTGTCCCAAATAAGTAGCGATTAGGGATTTCGAGTCGGAGTGGATGTTCGGGCGCTAGCAACGACGGAGACGGAGTCGAGCCATGTGTCTCAATGAAGCAGCGGTTAGGGCTTTCGATTCGCAGTGGATGTTCGACGCGCTAGCGACGGTGGAAACAGAGACGAACCGTCTGTCTCAAAGAAGCAGCGGTTAGGGATGTTGAGTCAGAGTGGACGTTTGGCGGGCTAGCGACAATGGACATGGAGACGAGCAGTGCGTCTCAAAGAAGCACCGGTTAGGGTTGTTGAGTCGGAGTGGATGTTCGGCGTGCTAGCGATGACGAACATGGATACAAACCATGCATCTCAAATAAGCAGCAGTTAGGGTTGTGAGTCGAACTGGACATTCGGCGCGCTAGCGATGACGCACACAGAGATGAGCCATGTGTCTCAATGAAGCAGTGGTTAGGCATGTCGAGTGAGAGTGGATGTTTGGCACGCTAGCGCCGAAAGATACGGAGACGAGCCTTGCGCCTCAAAGAAGCAGAAGTTAGGGCTATCGAGTTGGGGTGGTCATTGGGAGTGCTAGCGAGGATGGACACAAAGACGAGCCATGCATCTCAAAGAAGCAACGGTTAGGGCTGTTGAGTAGGCGTGGACATTCGGCGCGCTAGCAATGATGTACACGGAGACGAGGCGTGCGTCTCAAAGAAGCAGTGGTGAGAACTATCAAGTTAGAGTGGAGATTCGACGCGCTAGCAATGATGGACACGGAGATGACCCGAGTGTGTCCCAAAGAAGCAACAGTTAGGGCTTTCGAGTCAGAGTGGATGTTCGGTGCGCTAGCGACGACGGACACGGAGACGAACCATGCGTCTCAATGAAGCAGCGAATAGGGTTGTCGAGTCAGAGTGGATGTTTGGCGTGCTAGCGACAATGGAAACAGAGACAAGCCGTGTGTCTCAAAGAAGCAGCGGATAGGGATGTCGAGTCAGAGTGGACGTTTGGCCGGCTAGCGACAACGGACATTCAAACGAGCTGTGCATCTCAAAGAAGCACCAGTTAGGGCTGTCGAGTCAGAGTGGATGTTCGGCGCGGTTGTGACGACGGAAACGGAGACGAGCTGTGCATCTCAAATAAGCAGAAGTTCAACCTATGAGTCAAAGTGGACGTTCGGTGCACTAGCGACGACACACAGAGACGAGCCATCCGTCTCAATGAAGCAGCGGTTAGGGCTATCGAGTCGAAGTTGATGTCCGACGCACTAGCCATGACGGACACAGAGATGAGCCGTGCGTCTCAAAGAAGCAGCGGTTAGGGCTGTCGAGTCAGAGTGGGTGTTCATCTTGCTAGAGACGATGGACACGGAGACGAGCTGTGCATCTCAAAGAAGCACTGGTTAGGTACGTCGAGTTGGAGTGGACGTTGCACGCTAGCAATGATGGACATGGAGATGAGCCGCGCTTCTCAAAGAAGCAGCAGGTAGGGTTGTGAGTCGGAGTGGATGTTCGGTGCGCTGGCGACGACGAACACAGAGATGAGTCGTCCGTCTCAATGAAGCATCGGTTAGGGCTATCGAGTCAAAGTGGATGTTCGGTGCGCTAGTGACGACGGACACAGAGACGAGCCGTGCGTCTCAATGAAGCAGCGATTAGGGTTGTCGTGCCAGAGTGAATGTTTGGCGCGCTAGCGATGACAGACACGGAGATGAGTCGTGCGTCTAAATGAACCAGTGGTTATGGCTGTCGAGTCGAAGTGCATGTTCAGCACGGTAGTGACGACAGACAGGGAGATGAGCCGTGTGTCTCAAAGAAGCATCAGTTAGGGGCTATCGAGTTGGAGTGGATGTTCGGTGTGCTAGCGACGACGGACACAGAGACAAGCTGTGCGTCTCAAATAAGCAGTGGTTACGGATGTCGAGTCGGAGTGGATGTTCGGCGCTCTAGCGATGACAGAAATGGGGACAAGCCGTGTGTCTCAATGAAGGAGCAGTTACGACTGTCGATTCGAAGTTGATTTTTCACGCACGAGCGACGATGGACATGGATATGAGCCATGCGTCTCAATGAATCGGCGGTTAGGTATGTCGATACGGAGTGGATGTTCGGCGCACTAGCGATGAGGACGTAAAGACGAGTCGTGCATCTCAAATAAGCAGTTTGGGCTGTGAGTCGAAATGGACGTTCGGCGTGCTAGCAACGACACACATAGAGACAAGCCATGCGTCTCAATGAAGAAGTGGTTGGGGCTGTCGAGTCGGAGTTGACCTTCAGCACACTAGTGATGATGGACAAGGAGAGGAGCCGGGCATCTCAAAGAAGCAACGGTTAGGGCTGTCGAGTCGGCGTGGACATTCGTCACGCTAGCAACGATGGACACAGAGACGAGCCGTGTGTCTCAAAGAAGTAGCGATGAGGACTGTCAAGTCGGATTGGAGATTCGACGCGCTAGCAACGATGGACAAGGAGACGAGCCGTGTGTCCCAAAGAAGTAGCAGTTAGGGATTTCGAGTCAGAGTGGATGTTCGGCGCGCTAGCGACGATGGAGACAGCGACGAGCCATGCGTCTCAATGAAGCAGCGGTTAGGGATTTCAAGTTGGAGTGGATGTTCGGCGCGCTAGCGACGATGGAAATGGAGACGCGCCGTGTGTCTCAAGAAGCAGCGGTTAGGGATGTCGAGTCAGAGTGGACGTTCAGCGTGCTAGCTATGACGGACACGGAGACGAGCCGTGCATCTCAAATAAGTAGCATTTGGGGCTGTGAGTCAAAGTGAATGTTCGGCGCACTAGCGATGACACACACAGAGGCGAGCCATGCGTCTCAATGAAGAAGCGGTTAGGGTTTTCGATTCAGAGTTGACGTTCGGTGCTCTAGCAATGA
Organism: Avena insularis; assembly: GCA_023614405.1. Taxonomy (NCBI): domain Eukaryota; kingdom Viridiplantae; phylum Streptophyta; class Magnoliopsida; order Poales; family Poaceae; genus Avena; species Avena insularis. The sequence continues at coordinate 307,951,509 of CM042690.1, forward strand.
CGGACACGGAGACGAGCCGTGCGTATCAAAGAAGCAGCGATTAGGGCTGTCGAGTCGGAGTGGACATTCGGCGCGCTAGCGACGACAGACACGGAGATGAGCTGTGTGCCTCAAGGAAGCAGCGGTTAGGGATGTCGAGTTGGATTGGACGTTCGGCACCCTAGCATGGACGGACACGAAGACGAGCCATGCATCTCTAAGAAGCAGCACGTAGGGTTGTGAGTCGGAGTGGACGTTCGGTGCGCTGGCGATGAAGAACACAGAGATGATTCGTGCATCTCAATGAAGCAGCGGTTAGGGCTGTCGAGTCAAAGTGGATGTTCAGCGTGCTAGTGACGACGGACATAGAGACGAGTCGTGCGTCTCAATGTTGCAGCGATTAGGGTTGTCGAGTCAGAGTGGATGTTTGGCGCGCAAGCGACAACAGACACGGAGACGAGCCATGCGTCTGAAAGAAGCGGCGGTTATGGATGTCGAGTCAGAGTGCATGTTCAGCGTGCTAGCGACGATGGACACGAAGATGAGCTGTGCATTTCAAAGAAGCATCAGTTAGGGCTATCAAGTCGGAGTGGAAATTTGGCGTGCTAGCAACGACGGACACAGAGACAAGTTGTGCGTCTCAAATAAGCAGCGGTTCGGGATGTCGAGTCGGAGTGGACGTTCGGCGCGCTGGCGACAATGGATACGGAGACGAGCCATGTGTCTCAATGAAGGAGCGGTTAGGACTGTCGAGTCGGAGTGGACTTTTGGCGTGCTAGCAACGATGCACACGCAGACGGGTCATGCGTCTCAATCAATCAGCGGTTAGGTATGTCGAGTCGGAGTGAATGTTCGGCGCACTAGGCGATGAGGACGTAGAGATGAGCGTGCATCTCGAATAAGTAGCAGTTAGGGCTGTGAGTCGAAATGGACGTTCGGCGCGCTAGCGATGACGCACACAGAGGCGAGCCATGCGTCTCAATGAAGCAGCGGTTAGGGCTGTCGAGTCGGAGTTGACGTTCGACACACTAGTGGTGACGGACACAGAGACGAGCCATGCGTCTCAAAGAAGCAACGGTTAGGGATGTCGAGTCAGAGTGGACGTTTGGCCTGCTAGCAACGATGGACATGTAGACGAGCTGTGTGTCTCAAAGAAGTACCGGTTAGGGCTACCGAGTTGGAGTGGATGTTCAGCGCGCTAGCAACGACGGACATGGAGACGAGCCGTGCATCTCAAATAAGCAACAGTTAGGGCTATGAGTCGGTGTGGACATTCGGCGCGTTAGCAACGACAGACACGGTGATGAGCTATGTGTTTCAAAGAAGCAGCGGTTAGGGATGTCGAGTCGGAGTGGACGTTCGGCGTGCTAGCGATGATGGACACGGAGACGAGTCGTGCATCTCAAAGAAGTAGCAGGTAAGGTTGTGAGTCGGAGTGGACGTTCGGTGCGCTGGCGACGACGAACACAGAGATGAGTTGTGCGTCTCAATGATTTAGCAGTTAGGGTTGTCGATTCAAAGTGGATGTTCGGTGCGCTAGCAACGACAGACACGGAGACAAGTCGTGCGTATGAAAGAAGCAGCGGTTATGGCTGTCGAGTCGGAGTGCATGTTCGGCGCACTAGCGACGACGGACATGGAGATGAGCCATGCGTCTCAAAGAAGCATCAGTCAGGGTATCGAGTCGGAGTGGATGTTTGTCGTGCTAGCAACGATGGACATGGAGACAAGCTGTGCGTTTCAAATAAGCAACGGTTAGGGGTGTTGAGTCGGAGTTGACGTTCGGCGTGCTAACGACGACGGACACGGAGACAAGCCGTGCGTCTCAAAGAAGCCATGGTTAGGGCTATCGAGTCGGCATGGACATTCAGCATGCTAGCAACTATGGACACAAAGACGAGCCGTGCGTCTCAAAGAAGCAGCGGTTAGGACTGTCAAGTCAGAGTGGACATTCGACCCGCTAGCAACGATAGACACGGAGACAAGCCGTGTGCCCGAAAGAAGCAGTAGTTAGGGCTTTCGAGTCAGAGTGGATGTTCGGCTAGCGACGATGGACATGGAGACGAGACATGTGTCTCAATGAAGTAGCGGTAAGGGATATCGAGTCAGAGTGGATGTTCGACGTGCTAGCGATGAAACGGAGACGAGCCGTGTGTCTCAAAGAAGCAACAGTTAGGGATGTCGAGTCAGAGTGGATGTTTGGCCGGCTAGCAACAACGGACATGCAGGCGAGCCGTGCATCTCAAAGAAGCACCAGTTAGGGTTGCCAAGTTGGAGTGGACGTTCAGTACGGTTGCGATGATGGACACGAAGACGAGCCGTGCATCTCAAATAAGCAGCAGTTAGGTCTGTGAGTCGAAGTGGACGTTCGACGCACTAGCAACGACACACATAGAGATGAGCCATGCGTCTCAATCAAGCACCGGTTAGGGATGTTGAGTTAGAGTTGACATTCGGCGCACTAGCGGTGATGGACACAGAGATGAGGCGTGGATCTCAAAGAAGCAGCTGTTAGGGTTGTCGAGTCAGAGTGGACATTCGGTGCGCTAGCGACGACGGACACGGAGATGAGCTGTGTTTCTCAAAGAAGCAGGGGTTACGGATGTCGAGTTGGAGTGGACAGTCGGCACGGTAGCGACAACGGACACGGATATGAGCCGTGCATCTCAAAGAAGCAGCAGGTAGGGTTGTGAGTCAGAGTCGATGTTCGGCGCGCTGGCAACGACAAACACAGAGATGAGTCATGCATCTCAATGAAGCAGCGGTTAGGGCTGTCGAGTCAAAGTGGATGTCCGTCATGCTAGTGACAACGGACACAGAGACAAGCCGTGTGTCTCAATGAAGCAGCGATTAGGGTTGTTGAGTCAAAGTGGACATTTGGTGCGATAGCGACGACAGACACGAAGACAAGCCGTGCGTCTGAACGAAGTAGCGGTTATGGCTGTCGAGTCGGAGTGCATGTTCGGCGCGCTAGCGACGACGGAAATGGAGATGAGCCGTGTGTCTCAAAGAAGCATCAGTTAGGGCTATCAAGTCGGAGTGGATGTTCGGCATGCTAGCGACGATGGACACAGAGACAAGCTGTGTGTCTCAAATAAGCAGCGCTTAGGGATGTCGAGTCAAAATGGACGTTCGGTGCGCTAGCGATGACGGACACGGAGACGAGTCGTGTGTCTCGATGAAGCATCGGTTAGGGCTATCGAGTCAGAGTTGACGTTCAGCACACTAGTGATGACGGACACAGAGACGAGCCGTGCATCTCAAAGAAGGAGTTGTTAGGGCTATCAACTCAGAGTGGATGTTCGGTGCGCTAGCGACGACGGACATAGAGACGAGCTGTGCGTCTCCAAGAAGCAGCGGTTAGGGATGTCGAAACGGAGTTGACGTTCGGCACACTAGTGATGACAGACAAGAAGAGAAGCCGTGCCTCTGAAAGAAGCAACGGTTATGGCTGGCGAGTCGGAGTGCATGTTCGATGTGCTAGCGATGATGGACACAGAGATGAGCCGTGCGTCTCAAAGAAGCATCAGTTAGGGCTATCGAGTCGGAGTGGATGTTCGGTGTGCTAGCAACGACGAACACGAAGACAAGCTGTGCGTCTCAAATAAGTAGCGGTTAGGGATGTCGAGTCAGAGTTGATGTTTTGCGCGCTAGCGACGAAGGACACTGAGAAGATCCATGTGTCTCAAAGAAGCAGCAGTTAGGGCTATCGAGTCGGAGTGGTCGTTTGGCACGCTAGCGAGGATAGACACGTAGACAAGCCGTGCGTCTCAAAGAAGCAGCGGTAAGGACTGTCATGTCAGAGTGGAGATTCGAAGCGCTAGGAATGATGGACATGGAGACGATTCATGTGTCCCAAAGAAGCAGAAGTTAGGGCTTTCGAGTTAGAGTGGATGTTTGGCGTGCTAGAGATGATAGACATGGAGACGAGCCATGCGTCTCAATGAAGCAGTAGTTAGGGCTGTCGAGTCAGAGTGGATGTTTGGCGCCCTAGTGACAATGGAAATGGAGACGAGCCGTGTGTCTCAAAAAAGCATCTGTTAGGGATGTCGAGTCAGAGTGAATGTTTGACCGGCTAGCAATGATGGACATGCAGACGAGCCGTGCGTCTCAAAGAAGCACCGGTTACGGCTATCGAGTCGAAGTGGACGTTCAGCGCGCTAGCGATGAGAGACACGGAGATGAGCCGTGCATCTCAAATAAGCAGCAGTTAGGGCTGTGAGTCGAAGTGGACGTTTGGCGCACTAGCGATGACACACACACAGAGACGATCCATGCGTCTCAATGAAGCAGCGGTTAGGGCTGTCGAGTCGGAGTTGATTTTTGGCACACTAGGGATGACGGACTCGGAGACGAGCCGTGCGTCTCAAAGAAGCAGCGGTTAGGGATGTGGAGTCGGAGTGTATGTTCGGCGCGCTAGCAAAGACAGACATGGAGATGAGTTGTGCATCTCAAAGAAGTAGCGGTTAGGGATGTCGAGTTGGAGTGGTTGTTCGGCGTGCTATCGATGACGGACACGGAGACGAGCCGTGCATCTCAAAGAAGCAGCACGTAGGGTTATGAGTCGGAGTGGACGTTTAGCGCGCTGGCGACGACGAGCACAGAGATGAGTCGTTCGTCTCAATGAAGCAGCGGTTAGGGCTGTCGAGTCAAAGTGGATGTTTGGCGCACTAGTGACGACGGACACAGAGACGAGCCGTGTGTCTCCATGAACAACGATTAGCATTGTCGTGTCAGAGTGGACGTTTGGCGTGCTAGCGACGATAGACATGGAGACGAGTCGTGCGTCTGAAAGAAGTAGCGGTTATGGCTGTCGAGTCGGAGTGCATGTTTGGTGCACTAGCAACGACGGACACGGAGATGAGTCGTGCGTCTCAAATAAGCATTAGTTAGGATGTTCGGCGTGCTAGTGACGATGGACGTTCAGCGTGCTAGTGATGATGGACATGGAGACAAAGTGTGCCTCTCAAATAAGCAGCGGTTAGGGATGTCGAGTTGGAGTGGACGTTCGGCGCCCTAGCGATGACGAACATGGAGACGAGCCATGCATCTCAATGAAGGAGCGGTTAGGGCTATCGAGTCGGAGTGGATTGTTGGCGCGCTAGCGACGATTGACATGGAGACGATCCATGCGTCTCAATGAATCAGTAGGTAGGTATGTCGAGTCAGAGTGGATGTTTGGCGCACTAGCGATAAGGACATAGAGACGAGTCGTGCATCCCAAGTAAGCAACAGTTAGGGTTGTGAGTCGAAATGGACGTTCGGCGTGCTAGGGACGACGCATACAGAGACAAGCCATGTGTCTCAATGAAGTACAGGTTAGGGTTGTTGAGTCGGAGTTGATGTTCGACACACTAGTGATGACGGACACGGACACAAGCCGTGCATTTCAAAGAAGCAGTGGTTAGGCCTGTCAAGTCGGAGTGGATGTTTGGCGCACTAGCAAAGATAGCCATGGAGATAGAGACGAGCTGTTCGTCCCAAAGAAGCAGCGGTTAGGGATGTCGAGACGGAGTGGACGTTCGGCGCGCTAGCGATGAAGGACACGGAAACGAGCCGTGCATCTCAAAGAAGCACCAGGTAGGTATGTGAGTCGGAGTGGACGTTCGGCGTGCTGGTGACGATGAACACAGAGATGAGCCATGCGTCTCAATGAAGTAGTGATTAGGGTTGTCGAGTCAAAGTGGACGTTTGGTGCGCTAGCAACGATACACACGGAGACGAGCCATGCGTCTGAAAGAAGTAGTGGTTATGGCTGTCAAGTCGGAGTGCATGTTCGGCGTGCTAGCGACGACGGACATGGAGACGAGCCGTGCATCTCAAAGAAGCATTAGTTAGAGCTATCGAGTCAGAGTGGATGTTCGGCATACTAGCGACGACAGACACAAAGATAAGCAGCAGTTAGGGATGTCAAGTCAGAGTGGACATTCGGGGCGCGAGCAACGACGGACATGGAGACAAGCCATGTGTCTCAATGAAGGAGCAGTTAGGGTTGTGGAGTCGGAGTGGATGTACGGCTCGCTAGTGATGATGGACACGGAGACGAGTCATGCGTCTCAATGAATCAGCAGTTAGGTATGTAGAGTCAGAGTGGATGTTCGGCGCACTAGCGATGAGGACATAGAGACGAGCCGTGCATCTCAAATAAGCAGCAGTTAGGGCTGGGAGTCAAACTGGACGTTCGGCGCCCTATCGAGGATGCACATAGAGATTAGCCATGCGTCTCAATGAAGCAACGGTTAGGGCTTTCGAGTTGGAGTGGATGTTTGGCGTTCTATCAACGACGGAAACGAAGACGAGCCGTGCGTCTCAAAGAAGTAGTGGTTAGGGATGTCGAGTCGGAGTGGATGTTTTGCGCGCTAGCGACAAAGGACACAGAGACGATCCATGTGTCTCAAAGAAGCAGCGGTTAGGCCTATCGAGTCGTAGTGGTCATTTGGCGTGCTAGTGAGGACGGACACAAAGGCAACCCAAGATTCTCAAAGAAGCAGCGGTTAGGGCTGTATGGCTCGACCAGCTGCTCTCTCGAGAAATGCCAACCTAAAAGTAAGTGATGAAATTTCAACGAATTTAAGCATAGTTGTCAACGAGTATGAAAAAATATTGGATTTCAAGCTGAACGACCACGAGGTCAAGTCCATATATCTACATCATACTTTATGTTGATGATCCCATATTCAAGAATTCGCATGGTGACAGATTTGGCCATACTTTGAAAAACAGTCAAAGAGGAAGTAGTATGAAGAGTATGGCTCAACCAGCCGAATCCGACTATTTTCTTTGCTCGATTTTAGGGTGCTTTGTGCTAAATGTATGGACCTCGATGTAATTTTCCCTTTTTTAGGTCCTTTATGTAGAATGTACTTTATGCTTATGATCCCATATCCAAGAATTTGCATGCCGACAAATTTGGCCATCTTTTGAAAACAATCGACAGGAATTTATTTTCTGAAAATCAAGTAAGAATAATTTATTTCCTTTTTTTGTTAAAAATAAAGAGCGAGAAGAGACTATATGAGCACAGAGGAGGCAGAGAGAGAGATGCAAAAAGGAGGATTTGAAGGCGGTGCGATGTCAGAGCAAAGCTAGGATGGGTTCCTGACACGAGGTACAGGGTACAATGAGTAGAGTAAATTTCAGGACCACGATATATATGCACGCAAAACAATATGTGCTTTCTCTCTCCTTCACTCCCTCATTAGGCTAGTCATAGTGGGAGTAACATGGGTAGTAGTAACATAGTCCTACATGTACTATTGTCAACAGTAAACATTTAGATGACATGGCATGCAATTAAATGATGAAACAGAGCCTTGTGGTAACTTGCTATGTTAACATCACACATTTCAAGACAAAATGAGTCTACATTGAAATAAAAGAGGCTTTGCATGATACCAGACCTATATTATTTTCCACTATGGAGGTAGTAACTTAGACTAGTAACATATGCATTTTACTACTCTAAGTTACTCCCCACTATGACCAGCCTCACCACCCCACACCCAAGTCATCTGATCTCTCCCTCGTCCACAAAGTGGCGTTGCACAGGCCGGTCGACCAATAACCTGCCTTGTGTCGGTGGCTCTGTGTTTGTGTCTGGTGTTTGTCATGTGCGTTGGTGGGTAGCATTTTGGTCCTTGGCAGCAAAAGGTATTACTACTAGAGTATAATAGAGTAGCAATTCGAACTTTCCCGGTTTTGAAATTTTCACTTCCTTCACAAACATCCGGGGGAAGGATATTCAAAAGATCGTCATTCGCAGTACTACTAGTACAAGTAGGAGTACTACTTAAGTGCTGGACAAGGGATTGGTTGATCTGGCCAGCAAAAAAAACAAAAACGTCCCATCGCATTGGATGCTCACCATTATGATCTGACTAGCCTTCCTACTCCGCACTACTCCACCTCCATACCCTAGGAATAGGAAGCACCAAGCACACCCGCAGCAAGCTGGTTCGAATGTGAGGAGCGCTCCTTTTTTCTGTGAAGCAAGTAGTACTCCCTCCTTCCCAAATTAGGACGCGTATTACTTCTGGTGAGAGTCAAATTTAATAAACTTTGACAAAATTTATGACATTAACTCAATTTTATTAGAATCATCATGAATTATATTTTCATATTATATGCATTTGTCATTAGAAAAGTCAGTATGCTTTTACATATAGTTGGTCGAACTTTATAAAGATTGACTTTCACCAAACCTAATATGCGTCCAAATTTGGGAAAGAGGAAGCAGTATAAAGAGTATGGCTCGATCAGCTGCTCTCTCGAGGAGCCGTACCTGACTGTTTTAAATTCCTTGTTTGGCTTTAGGGTCCTTTGTGCTAAATGTATGGACCTCGATGTAATTTTCCCTTTTTTAAGTCCTTGATGTAAAATGTAGTCCCACCATCCATGTAAAATTCTAACCAAAAAGTGTAAGTGGTGAAATTTAAATGAATTTAAGCTTACTTCTCAACGAGTATGAACATTCTTGGATTTCAAGCTGAACGACCAAGGTCAATGCCATATCAACATCATACTCTATCTTGATGGCCCCATATGAGAGAATTTGCATGGCAACAGATTGGGCCATATTTTGAAAACAATCGAAGAGGAAGTAGTATGAAGAGTTTGGCTCAGATCAGCTGATGTCTTGAGATGGAGCCGAACCAGAAATTTTTCCTTTTATGGTCCTTTGGGATAAATGTATGGACCGCCATGTAAATTTCTCTTTTTAGGTCTTTGATGTAAAATATGCTCCTACCGACCGTGTAAAATGCTAACCTAAAAGTAAGTGGTGAAATTTAAAAGAATTTAAGCTTAGCTTTCAACGAGTAGGAACTTTCTTGGATTTCAAGCCGAACAACCATAAGGTCAAGGCCATATCTCTACATCATACTTTATGCTGATGACGCCGTATCCATGAATTTACATGGCGACAAATTTGGCCATATCTGTAAAACAATCGAAGAGGAAGTAGTATGAAACGTATGGCTCGATCAGCTACTATCTCGAGAAGGAGCCGAATCCGACTATTTTCTTTGCCCAATTTTAGTGTCATTTGTGCTAAATGTATGGACCTGAATGTAATTTTCCCTTTTTTGGTCCTCGATGTAAAATGTACTCCCACCACCCATGTAAAATTCTAACCTAAAAGTAAGTGGTGAAATTGAAACGAATTTAAGCATAGTTGTCGACGAGTAGAACAAATTCTTGGATTTCAAGACGAACGACCAAGTTCAAGGCCATATCAACATCATACTTTATGCTGATGACCCCATATTAGAGAATTTGTAATTCAACAGATTTGGCCATATTATTTTGAAAACAATCAAAGAGGAAGTAGTATGAAGAGTTTGGCTTAGATCAACTAATCTCTCGAGAAGGAGCCAAACTAACAAAAAGGTTTTCCTTTTAGGGTCCTTTGTGGTTTTCCCCCTTTTTAGGTCCTTGATGTAAAATATGCTTCCATCGGTCGTGTAAAATGCTATCCTAAATGTAAATGGTGAAATTTTAATGAATTTAAGATTAGTTGTCAATGAGTATGAACTTTCTTATATTTCAAGCCGAACGAACACAAAGTCAAGGCCATATCTCTACATCATACTTTATGCCAATGATCCCATATTAAAGAATTTGAATGGCGACAGATTTGGCCATATTTTGAAAAAAATCGAAGAGAAAGTAGTATGAAGAGTATGGCTTGATCAGATACTATCATGAGAAGGAGCCGAACCCGACTATTTTCCTTGCTTGATTTTAGGGTCGTTTGTGATAAATGTATGGACCTGGATGTAATTTCCCCCCTTTTAGGTCTAAAAGTGTAACTCTAGAAATTTATATGATTATTTTAAGCTTACTTGTCAACGAGTATGAACATTCTTGGATTTGAAGCCAAACAACCATGGTCGTAAAGGCCATATCAACATCATACTTTATGCTCATGATCCCATGTTAAAGAATGTGCATGGCAACAGATTTGGCCATGTTTTGGAAACATTTGAAGAGGAAGTAGTATTAATAGTTTGGCTCAGATCAGTTGATCTCTCGAGAAGGAGTCAAACCAGAAATTTTTCCTTTTAGGGTCCTTTATGCTAAATGTATGCACCTCGATGTCATTTTTGCTTTTTGAGTTTCCTGATGTAAAATGTACTCCGATCGACCATGTAAAGTTCTAACCTAAAAGCAAGTAGTGAAATTTAAACGAATTTAAGCTTAGTTGTCAACGAGTATGAACCATTCTTCAATTTCAGGACAAACCACCAAGGTCAAGGCCATACCTACATCATACTTTATGCTGATGATCCCATATCCAAGAATTTCCATGCTGACAAATTTCGCCATATTTTTGAAAACAATCCAAGATGAAGAAGTATGAAGAGTATGGCTCGATCAGCTAATCTCGTGAGAGGGAGCCGAACTCGACTGTTTTCCTTGCTTAATTTTAGGGTTCTTTGTGCTAAATGTGTGGACCTCGATGTAATTTTTCCCCTTTTTAGGTATAAAAGTGTAAGTTGTGAAATTTAGATGATTTTAAGCTTACTTGTCAATGAGTATGAACATTCTTGGAGTTCAAGCCGAACGACTAAGGTCGTCAAGGCCATATCAACATCATAATTTATATGCTGATGATCCCATGTCAAAGAATTTGCTTGGCAACAGATTTGGCCATGTTTTGACAACAATCAAAGAGGAAGTAGTATCAAGAGTTTGGCTCAGATTATCTAATCTCTCTAGAAGGAACTGAACCAGAAATTTTTCCTTTTAGGGTCCTTTATGCTAATTGAATGGACCTCGATGTAATTTTTGCTTTTTTAAGGTCCTTGATGTAAAATGTACTCTGATCGACCATGTAAAGTTCTAACCTAAAAGTAAGTGGTGAAATTTAAACAAATTTAAGCTTAGTTGTCAACGAGTACGAACCATTCTTGTATTTCAAGACGAACGACCAAGGTCAAGGCCATATCAACATCATACTTTATGATGATGATCCCATATTCAAGAATTTGCATACCGACAATTTTGTCCATATTTTTAAAACAATCGAAGATGATTTAGTATGAAGAGTGTGGCTCGATCAGCTACTCTCTCGAGAAAGAGCCAAAAATGACTATTTTTCCTGCTTAATTTTAGGGTCCTTTGTGCTAAATGTTTGGACCTCAATGTAATTTTCCCCCTTTTTAGGTCCTTGTTGTAAAATGTACTCCCATCGACCGTGTCAAATTCTAACCTAAAAGTAAGTGTCGAAATTTAAATGAATGTCAGCTTATAGTTGTCAACGAGTATGAACATTCTTTGATTTCAAGCCGAATGACCACAAGGTCGAGGCCATATCTCTACATCATTCTTTATTCTGATGATCGAGTATCCAAGAATTTGCATAGCGATAGATTTGGCCATATTGTGAAAACAATCAAAGAGAAAGTAGTACGAATAGTATGGCTCAATCAGCTGCTCTCTCGAGAAAGAGCCGAACCCGATTGTTTTCTTTGCTCAATTTTAGGGTCCTTTGTGCTAAATGTATGGACCTCGATGTAATTTTCCCCCTTTTAGGTCCTTGATGTAGAATGTACTCCCACCAACCGTGTAAAATGCTAACCTAAAATTAAGTGATGAAATTTCAACGAATTTAAGCATAGTTGTCGACGAGTATGAAAAAATCTTGGATTTCAAGCCGAACGACCATGAGGTCAAGGCCATATCTCTACATCATACTCTATGTTGATGATCCCATATTCAAGAATTTGCATGGCGACAGATTTGGCCATATTTCGAAAAAAATCGAAGACGAAGTAGTATGAAGAATATGGATCGACCAACTGCTCTCTAGAGAAGGAGCCGAACCCGACTGTTTTCTTTGCTCAATTTTAGGGTCATTTGTGCTAAATGTATGGACCTTGATGTAATTTCCCCCCTTTTTAGGTCCTTGATGTAGAATGTACTCCCACCAACCGTGTAAAATGCTAACCTAAAAGTAAGTGATCAAATTTCAACGAATTTAAGCGTAGTTATCGGCGAGTATGAAAAAATCTTGGATTTCAAGCCGAACGACCACGAGGTCAAGGCCATATCTCTACATCATACTTTATGTTGATGATCCCATATTCAAGAATTTGCATGGCGACAGATTTGGCCATATTTTGAAAAAAATCGAAGAGGAAGTAGTATGAAGAATATGGATCGACCAACTACTCACTCGAGAAGGGGACAAACCCGACTATTTTATTTGCTCAATTTTAGGGTCCTTTGTGCTAAATGTATGAACCTCGATGTAATTTTCCCTTTTTTAGGTCCTTTAGGTAGAATGTACTTTATGCTTATGATCCCATATCCAAGAATTTCCATGCCAACAAATTTGGCATCTTTTGAAAACAATGGAAGATATTAAAAATGAAAAATAATCAATTTCATTTTTCCAAGTGATAGTAATTTATATTCTATTAAGAAAGTAAGAAGATTTTGTCGATCAGCCACTCTCTCAAGGAGCCCTACCCGACTGTCTTCGATTCCTTGTTTGGCTTTAGGGTCCTTTGTGCTAAATGTATGGACATCAATGTAATTTTCCCCTTTTTAAATGTAGTCCCACCATCCGTGTAAAATTCTAACCAAAAAGTGTAAGTGGTGAAATTTAAATGAATTTAAGCTTACTTGTCAACGAGTATGAACATTCTTGGATTTCAAGCCAAACGACCAAGGTCATGGCCATATCAACAGCATACTTTATGCTGATGGCCCCATATGAGAGAATTTGCATGGCAACATATTTGGCCATATTATGAAAACAATCAAAGAGGAAGTAGTATCAAGAATTTGGCTCAGATCAGTTGATCTCTCGAGAAGGAGCCGAACCAGAAAGTTTTCCTTTTACGTCCTTTGGGCTTAATGTATGTATCTCAATGTAAATTTCCCTTTTTTAGGTTTTTGATGTAAAATATGCTCCCACCGATCGTGTAAAACGCTAACCTAAAAGTAAGTGGTGAAATTTAAACGAATTTAAGCTTAGATTTCAACGAGTATGAACTTTCTTCGTTTTCAAGACGAACGACCACAAGGTCAAGGCCATATCTCTACATCATACTTTATGATCCCATATCCAAGAATTTGCATGGCGACAAATTTTGTCATATTCGTAAAACAATCGAAGAGGAAGTAGTATGAAACGTATGGCTCGATCAGCTCCTTTCTCGAGAAGGAGCCGAACCCGACTACTACTCCCTCCGGCCCAAATTAATTAACTTGCATTTATCAAATTTGAATTCATCTAGCACTATAACATGTTTATATACATCTGAATCTAGACAAATTCGAGTCAAGTAATTTGAGGGAGTACAATAGAGTAGCAATTCAAAATTTCCCAGTTTCAAAATTTTCACTTCCTTCACAAACATCCGGGGCAAGGATATTCAATAGATCATCATTTGAAGTACTACTAGTACTAGAGGGTAAAGTGAGTAGTAACAAAAGAAACTTTTTTTTGACGATAGTACCAAAAGAAAGGATGTCCCAAAAGAAACTTCATTCAACCATTAACATAACGTCACGAGTTTACATATAAAGGACTCGCTGTTGAACCAGTGCAGGTCCGGCACCTCCTAGCACCTAGTCCGCGCCGCTAGCGGCAGCTCGTGACATCGGCACCAACGCCAGCTCCAGCGACACAGCTGGCTCATGACACATCGGCACCTCCGGATGACGCGGCGGCTTCTTCTGACCCATTGGCGGCACCTCCAGATAACACGGCGGCACCTCCGGATAAGGCGGTGGTACCTCTTGAGCCATCAACGACACCTCCAGATATGACGGCGGTACCTCTGGAGCCATCGGCAGCTCTGGGAGGACACTATGGATGAACTTGCCGTTGTTGGGGAACCGGTCCTAGTAGTTTGTGAAAATATTGGCACTGGTGAACACCACCATCCTGCATCTATAGTGGAAGGTCTGGCCATAGAGGAGACATGCGTCCCTGAAGTTGACGAACTTGACCTTCAACATCTTGTCCGGGTTGTCGTGGAGGCGATACATACGATACTTGCGGCAACCGTACCCAACATCGAGCAAGGCGCACGCCAGCTGCCAATTTGTTCTCCGCAGGGAGAAGGCCCAAATGCGGAGGGCATTGTCGTCATGTGCGGCGATGTCGGGGTCTTTGCGCTCCTGTATAGCGGGCAGCAGTTGGAACATGGCCATGGATGACAGACGAGGACGGAGATGGTTGCTAGAAGCGAGGGATTAGATATGGATTGGTGTGGGGAAGGGGAGAGGATAAATAGGACGGAGATGATCCAAGATTAATTTGGCAGATTACCGAAGCGAGGGGATAATCAATGTTGTGATGAAGCTGATGCGTGTGGCAAATATCGATGACGATAACTAGGGTAAGCGATTGGACGGAACGCTGACTCTGCTTCCCGCACTCAATTGCCTAGTCATAATTTTCTGGTGCGTCCAAGGTGACTGCGACCTCCCCAATATGTTGGCCCTACTTAGATGATTGAGTTGATAGGTGAAAACAAATTGATAAAGTGAGCTCTTTCCTACTCCCTCCAGTCCTATTTTTTAGTTTATTACTCAATATATCCCGTTTCATTAGAAGTTGATATGAATACCATTGAACTTGCATTCATCAAGGCATTCGAGGAAGCAAGAAGGATCCTGACAAGCTACTGTACTTTGTACTACTAGCCACTATTTTTCCTGGATGGAACTATGGAACTTTTATAGGAGTAGCAACTAGAAGTACTAGTAGTAGTACTCAAGTATTAATCCTATTTGTATTATTAGTACTCAGCTTTTAGTGCCTAGTCGATCTCGTACTGCTGCTAACTTTTTTAAATAATACAATTTATTTAACAAATTTCACGAATAATACACGAATTTGAGGAATTGTGAATCTAGCGCAGCATCAGTGTTTGAAACACTGACCAGTACCTATTGGCATTTGAAATACCAATTAGACCTATTAGCATTTGAACTACCGACTGGGCTCTCTTTCCTTTGTTAAGGACAAGATGATGACATGTGTGGTCGGTATTTCAAATGCTGATAGCTACTGGTTAGTATTTCAAATGCTGATAGGTACTGGTCGGTATTTCAAATGCTGATAGGTACTGGTCGGTATTTCAAACACCGACACCGCGCTAGATTCGCAATTCCTCGAATTCATGTATTATTTATGACATTTGTTAAACAAATCATATTATTTTAAAAAAACTAGCCATACTGCTGGCAAGGTGAGCAAGGGCTCCTTCCACCGCAAATATTTTTCCTTGTTTTTAAAAAAAATACTCCTCCACCCAAAACTCTGTCTCGCCGCTGCCTTTGGTGAGAGAAAAGGCTCCTGGATGAAGGAGAATCACCCTCCCTCTCTCCTCCTCAATGCGGCGTTGGCTGCTATACTCCACTCATGCATCTATGCCTGGCACTTGTTAAGGTGGGACACATCATAGCAGTCACCTCTTCCTTCCCATGTATGCTTCCGCGCAATGGAGTACAACCGTGCAGGCACAACAGTGCAGAGAAAGTTGGGGCCCATGGTGGTCCAGCCCAACTTTCCTTCTATTTGCCTTGTGCTTCCACCCAAAAATGAGCTCTGGCTAGATGTTTTCTTTCTCTTCCATATTAGGCTGCTCTTCATAGTGCTAAACAACTTAGGCTAGTAAAACTTTCACATGTTACTACAGTACCTTCAAAGTGTATTGGGTGAAAACAAATATACACCGTTACTTTTTATAGATGTGGCTCTTTCATATTTTTTTGAGCTTTACCTATTACAGAGCATAATTTTATATAGTGAAGATATGTCATACTATTATTATGTGGGTCTCACATGCCAACTTACTAATAAAAGGGTGATGCACAAATACAAAAAGGCCGCTAATCTTGTCCAATTAAACAAGAAATTTGTAGATAATAGGCCCCAAAATATACAAAAGGACCCTAGTACAGAAAGCAAAGGCACAATCAGGTAGAGATTCATTTATTTTCAGTTGTGTTATATAAAAGAAGGGCATGGCTCAAGGCCGGATTAGAGAGTCCTCATTTCCCGCACCCAAATCTCAATGCTTAGGACGGTCACTCTGAAGATAGAAGCCACCATTCTAAACTGTTCCTCCTGCTCCCAGCCCCTCAAGCCCCGGTGGGTCTACAAGGTCTCTCATTTCTCCCTCACAATCCATTGATTTTTATTTTGTCAGTTCGTCCGTGCAACTATTTTATTTTTCAAACTTCCATTTCTACAGTGCGTGGATATTCATCTAGTCTGCCACCGCTGCGTCCTCAATATCACCTCCTGCTAGAAGTGCGAGCACCCTAGCGGAGGATTCACCCACGATCCCGCCATGGACGCCGTCCTATTAGCGGCTAGGGTCGAGTGCGCCCACAAAGGCTGCAGTAGTTTGCTGCCCTACTACAAACTCCATGAGCACAAAAACATGTCCTGGTACGCTCCTTGCACTTGCACGGAGACCGGCTGCGACTTGGCCAGCCTGCCGCTAGTGCTCGTCGCCCACCTGGAAGCGGTCCACTCGATCCAAGTGCACAAGATCCAGTATGCCACAACCAAAGCTTTCCAGGAGCTGGTGCTACTGTCGGGCGAGGCGTCCCACCGGCTCATCCTCATTAGGGAGTAGGACGACACCATGTTCGTCCTAACGATTGGCATGGTAAGCATAGTCCCCCTCGTGTCTGCGGTTTGTGTTAGGGCCGTGATGTGCGAGTTGCCGGTGCCCAGGGTGAGGATGTGGGCAGAATGCCCGCCGCTTCTCTCCTGGAATGTATGCAGGAGGAGGACCGGGACCGTGATGATGGAGCTCGACGCGTTGACATCCGCTAAGCCGGGCGACGTCGCATTTGAGGACCTTACATCTTACCTAGCGGCGCCGCCTCATTACCTGGTCGGTCCTGCTATGTCGAAGGAGCTGTGGTTCTTATTTCGCATCGAGTTTTAGTGGTGATGTGAGCTACTGTTAATTGGTTTAATTGCAGAAAGATCATTTGCATACCAGGAATGGTGGATTTTGTAGTAGTAGTAGTACTCTATCTCTGTGCCAAGAAATAAGGCTCCCATATTTTTCTTGTTTTTTGTTTGACCAAGATTTACTCTAAATATATATAAAAAATGTTGGTACTGTACAAATTTAGCATCATTAGAAAGTGTGTTTCAATACAAATTCAACGAAACAAATTTTACACAATATAAGTAAATTTTGTTGGTCCATTTATTTGGTCAAACATTACTTTGGAGCGCGCATGCGCCTTATTCCTTGAAACGGACGTAGATGAGTTCAGTGGATGTACTCTCCTGAGTATTTTTCATGAAGTGTTAACTTCTGATGGGTTCAGTGGATGTACTCTACTAAGTAGTAAGCTGAATATTATTAAGGCTCTCTATTTAGGAAGGGTAGAGGGCCAAGTAGATGAATTACTCACTCTAATTAATTTATGCATGCACCACTAGTTTTACATGCATGAGATGCTAGATAAAAAGGGGACATGATGAGAGATGAAACAACATGCATTCAGAGATTGAGAGAAAATAGAGATATTTAAATTTATGAGTCATAGGAATTAGGACAATAAAGAAGATAGATCTTATAATTTCTAACAATTTTAAAAAGCTCTCTAGCCTAATAATCCCAAACAGAGGTAGGAGTACTGGCCAACATACATTCGGGAGTACTAGTATGTACTACTCCATAGTAGTAGTACAATAGTGGAGTATGGTAGTAGTATTACTCCCCTCCGATTCATATTAATTGTCACTGGATTGGATATACTCGTATCTAGCACTAAAACATGTCTAGATACATCCATTTTCACGAAAAGTAAATATATTAATTCTTGGAGTAGTACTAGTTTGGTTGGAAGAAATCATATTTTTTCCGCACTAGGGACAGTGGTCTTTTGCTAGTAGTAGTACTATTACATAGGAGGTAGTAGTAATATATAGGTTTATACAGTGCTAACTTCAGGCAATCGAGAAAAGTTCATCTTGCGGTTCTGCTGCTATAGTGCTACTAGCAGTTTTTCTGGTGCTGATTCACCCTCTGTCTTTTAGTAGTACTCCGCCCTTAAGCAGTATAAATGGAATTACTCAAAAAAGTCTCTACCACTATAAAATTATAATCTACCATGGCAGTTGATTGACAAGAAAATTCATTGAGGTGGGGTGGGCTATTGGTGTGCTACGATGCCTACTCCTACTATCACTCTACAGTCAAAATAAAAGAAACAGCTGCAATTCCTTACATTAATTCTCCCCTCCGCCCCTTGCATGCCTACAGTATATACATGCATTATCTTCTGCGATTAATAGTACAAGTAGGAGTAGTATCAAGCAAGGATATACCGAAAAGCAAAGATATACTCGTAGGTCACATGGTGTACCATTCTGAGTCTTCGTCTTCTTCTTCTTCTTTGGTCTGCTTGCCCTTCTTCCTTAGTTATTTTTTTGGTTGAACATTTCGAGAGTTTGTTGACCCCTCTCATAGTTCACTATCCGCCTATATACCTCGTAGGTTGGGTAGGCGTCGAGGCTTGCATACTTGATCTGCTCTTCGGTCAGGGGCATCTTCCCCCACTACTTGTGGTCCACATCCTTCTTCTTCTTCTTCATGACATTGTAATGGATGTCTATGAGGGCCACCGCTTCGTTAGCCAGAGAATCCTTCTCATCCGTGGAGCCAGCAGGCTTCCACCTCTTCTGGATGTCCACGAAGTTTGCCATTGGTACTAGAGAACGCCTAATCCTGATATAGTCGTTGCTGATGTCGACGCCTGCAAAGGAAATGTTAGGGTTGGTGAGGAACTCTGTTAGCTTGGAGCATTGGTGGTCGGCCTGGCAGATCTTGTAGACCAGGAAATCCATGTCCACACATAGCTGGACGATAGCAACCTTTTGCATCGATGATTGCTCGTTGGTGTACTCAACATCGAGGCCAATAATCTTGTCGTACATTTCCTCTAGGAGCTTTTGGATTTTCTCGATGTAATCATGCACCACCGACGCTCTGTTGGTATACACCACCTGTAGTGTGGTGTTGCCATGATCCACGAAGTAGTACATCTTGTCCAACGGCACCGCCATGGACTGTGATTGGCGCCTTCTTTTGTTTTGCAGAGGTCTGACTGGGTGACAGAAAAGGAATGGGATAGAGAAGAAAGGAACCGCTAGGAAGATCGAGAGATGCATGCATGAGTTGTTCTAGAGACGAAAGGGCATGCAGTTTCCCCCCGGCCCCGCCCACGTACTCCTATAGAATATAATTTATTTACGGATCAGTTTAACGGACGCGGATTATTTATGGCTATAGGTTGATTTGTAGATTATACAAAAAGTACAAGAACCAAAAACAAGGGATACTTTATGAACGTGGCTCGAAAGTATAAATATTTTATGAGTTTCACCTACTACTATAATTTATATAAAAATGATATGTCATACTTATATTATCTGATTCTCATGGCTATAGGTTGATTTCTTAGCTTATCTTATGTTACCACTATATTTCTACTATTATAATGGAGCAATTTTGAATTGGATCCTTAGCATCAATCCTGACCGTTGGGCTGTTGGATCCAATGGTTCAGAGCACCTGGATTCGTGTTGAATAGTACCTAGAGCAAACTCCACCATTTTCTAGAACCATCATGTTACCACCCCCAAAATTTCATAGCATAGTAGGTTGTATTCTCTCTACTACTACAATGGAGAAGATTTGAATTGGATCCATAGCACCAATCCAGACTGTTGAGTTGTTAGATCCAATGGTTTAGAGCACCTGGATTCGTGTTGAATAGTACCTAGATCAAACTCCAACATGTTCTAGAACCATCATGTCACCACACCCAAAATTTCATAGCACAGTAGGATGTATTCTCAATATGGGTAGATAGTTATTACTAATATACTTAATGTATGCACTTTTTTCTAACAAGAATATTGGATAATAACAACTTAATATTTGTTAAATCACATTTCATACAGTATATACGTGTCTGGCACGTCCCTTTTGATCAACACGTGAGACTCAGATAATAGACGTCTGACATATCACCACTCTACAAAATTTTAATAGGTAAAGCATAAAAATATAAATTTGATCAACACCTATAATGTATGGGTGTATATTTGGTTCTTGTAGGTTGTATAACATTTAGAAGTCAATGATTATTAGCTATCTAAAATGTGAAAATTCTGGTAACATTGTCTAGAGAAACGAGGGAGAAGATTCTAGAATGATGGAGAAGTGTGTTTTGGATTGTGTGCATACCATTCATTGTGATGAAGACTATCAATAAAATCTTCTAGATGCTAGAATGGAAAAGAAGATCCAACGGCTAGAAATGTTGGGATTCGCCAGTCTTGATCCAACGGTTAATATTCAAAGTTATTCATACACATTTCCAGCGTTCGATCAAGACTCTCGAATCCCAATATTGCCAGCAGTTGGATCTTCTTTTCCATTTTAGCATCTAAAAAATACTACTTCCTCCGTCCATAAATAACTTACTTGGGTTTGTCTAGATTCGAATGTATCTATACACTAAAATGCATCTAAATACATTCGAATATAGAAAAAACCAACTCAGTTACTTCTAGACAAAGGGAGTACTTTTGATAGTCTTTAGCATAATGTATGCATATTACTACTCCAAGTTACTTACCACTCAGACCAGCCTTAGAGCATCTCTAGCATGGAAAAGAATAGTGCGCTATTTGATGCTATTTAGCGTGATATAGCGTATTTGGACAGTCCATGATATTTTTTTAAAGATTTTGCTTGCTATGGCACTATTTTTTAAATAGCATTCTATATCGCGCTAAAACATCATAGCGTTAGTGCTATTTCAAGTATAGGACGTTATTTTTTTGTTGGCGAGTGTGGAGTAAGATAACATATGATGAATGTGTCGAGTAAGAAAACATACAATGAAAATTTGATTGTTAAACGTAAGTGATTGTGTCAAGCCGCCGTCTTCTCCTGCAGCACCTGGCGTTGTACCTAGATTTAGCCCTGCCGGTTATCCTCCAACTTGGATAGCGTCGGAATCGGTTATGCATGTACAAGTATTACTCTAGGCAATTCATTACATGCTGAAATCGTTTATATTCATGATATACCTGTTATATTTTTTAATTTTTACAAAAAGATGTTTTATAAAATAGCACGTTATTAGCATGCTATAACTTTCACATCGTCTGGAGAAAACCCACGCTAAATTAAATAGCATGCTAGTTTTTTTTCCTCGATCTCTAGTGGCTTGTCTTAATTTGGTAGTCTCTAAGAGCATCTCTAGTGGCTTGTCTATATTTGGTAGTCTACATCTTCACATTATAGATAATCGTGTAAAAAGATTTCTTTTTACACGACTTTAGTTTTCTAGTGGATAGTCTAAATTTTTGATAGTCTATATGTCCATCTGCACACAAATAGTCAATATAGATAGCAAATCAGTACAACAAATGCTCTGATTTGGCGCGGGAGCGAGCCCGCGAGCGACCAACTTTGCATTAGACATGGTGACTCGGTTGTCCAAATATGGACAACGAGTAGCCTATTTGGAGGATGTATAAATTTTAGACCACCGGATACACAAGCCACGAGAGGGATTTTTTGGTCTACGGTGGTCTATATTTGGCTTAGACTACCGGCTACACTAGCCACTAGAGATGCTCTTAGACTGGTCCTAGTGGGAAACATACTAGTTCATGTTACTACGTACCTTCCTGTGTGTACGTAATTCAGCCGAAGGTAGAGACCTTATTTTTGCAGAAATGACTCCGGAAATACTACGTAACTAGAAAGGCTAGGATATTAAAGCAAACTATTTTTTCTAGTCATTGGACTATAGCTACTCCTAGGATAGGATAGGATATTATTATTGTATATCTTTTGAACTGTATAGCTAAATTCAAAATCCTAGATCGGCAAATTCTCCCGCCTCACCTCTACCGAAATATTTCGAGTGGTCACACGCCCCAAGTTGTAGCCGTACGAAATTCCTTTTCTACCCCTGACAATGGCCAATCTACTAATGTCAGGGCGTGGGTATGGTTTGTAATCCCCCTCCGCCTGGTGGGTCGGGGTCCCCACAGCTCTAAAGCTGGGTAGTCCACCTTTCACCGATGCCATTTCCCCCATAGCACTCCAAAAAAAACCCAACCCCTTTCTCACCTCTGGCTACTACACCACCGCACCGGAGCATCGCCGCATCGCTTCGCCGGACTACACGCCACTCTCACCACCAACACCTAGACCACCACAGCGTAATCATCTCCGCCGCACTTCACCCGCCTACACGCCACCCAGCTCCCTATATCACCTCCAGCTCCTGTACCACCGCACCAGAACTACACCGCCGCACTTCGCTGGCCCACACGCCACCCCAAACCCCCTATCCCACCTCCGGCTCCTTCACCACCACACTTCGCCGGCCTACATGCCATACCTTGATACCATATACTCCTTACCATTCTACGGGATCAGCCGACATCCACCTACCGAACCTAGTTCGCTGACACCCTCTTTCATACAACCGTGTTAGTTTTGCTGACTCCCTAATCCACATCACCTGACCTTCTTCACCTACACCGATGTGCGCTGCATTAGATCTTATTGACGGACTCAATAGTCTACTACACCAGATCTGCTTCACCGATGCTCTTGTGTAGAGCCTGAAATCCATAATCGGTTGTAACAGATCTACTTCACCGACGACGCCATTCACTACACTAGATCTCCATCACCGACTATCTTGTCAAGCAAGCCAGATCCATCAACAACCTCCAAAGATCTGCTTCATAGATGCTGCCGAGATCTAGCTGCTTTAGTCTGACTCACCACTACCGGGCACCCTCAGCGTCCTTGACGTCACCCGCAAAGCTGCCGTGTATGCGTAAATGATGTCGTGGCCTAGGTAAACTAGATTTGCTTGTTCGTTCGTTTCAATATAGCAGGTATAAGCCTGCGATAGTGAACTGCATTTCTTTATTGCTGGTAAATTCCTACCTCAATACTGGCTTAATTGATATCCCATTCTCCCTTGATAAATTCGGTGTAGTCTATGTTAAATCCAGGTGTTAAACTACTCGTTCTGTTTCGAGGTATAAGGCCTCCCTTTTATGTGTTGGGTCCGCAGCATAGAAAACAAAAAAGTTCCTACGGTGTGAACTACATGTCAAGATCTATCTACTAGGTACAAAGCAACGGGTGGACATACATCCAACGAGAACTTACCCTCATAGACAACGAGCTTTGTTAACGAGTAGGAACTCGTGGTTGATGTAGTCGTACACTTGCCGATCTCAAGATCGTTATGAAGTCCAGCAAGTACGGCTCCAGCACGTCCATGAGATCGCACACACGTCCAGCACCACCAAGTCCAGCACCGCAAAGCAGCAGTGCATCCGTGATCGCACACACGTCCGGTACCCCGACAACCTCCATCCCTCGCTCCAACAAAGCAGCAGAACCAGCAACTCCTTTCCAGATAAATCCACCGGGAACATGTATCTCGCTAATCCGAGACCATGGGGGAATAATACTAGAGGGGGAGAGAGATCCTTCACAAGGAGGTGTGAGTAAGAAGTGAGGAGGGGGTGGCCTTTTATAGGAGGAGGAGGGTGCCCCTCCTTCATGGCCGGCGCATGGAGGGGGTGACACTTCACCTCCTCCATTCATGTGGTGGTAACCCCTCCACATTAAAATGCCCCTTCACATTCTCTTTTAAAGTCTCCACTTTAAATGCATTAAATTTCTCCAAATTTAATGGTCTCTCATTTAATAAAACTCTTTTATTATTTTTATTCAGAATTTTGTTAATTACTTTAATTAACAAATTTTCACATAAAACCCCCTACAACATTTCAATATTACATGCAGAACCAATTTGAGCAATTTCACCCGAAACAGTTTCGGTGTCTATTGAAATAATTCCAGCGCTTTTTTAAATCTTTATCTAAAACATATTTGCTCCAAATGGTGTCGGTATCCCTTAAGTGTGTCACCCTAAGGTTCGCGAATAATGCAGACATGATCGAGACCCCTCTCCGATCAATAATCAGCAGTGGGACCTGGAGATCCATACTGACTCCTACACATTCAAAGATGACTTCTGTGATCGTGAGAACCTTTAACGCTAGTAACTAAATCCCTTTGTCCCGCGATATATTACATGTCCGAGATTTGATCATCCGTATATCCATACCTAGTTTGATCTCGTTACCGACATGCACTCTTTTCTTGTTCCCGTGATATAACATTCTAGTGATCACATCACTTGCTTGCAAGCTATTTCAATGTGATATCACCGAGAGGGCCTAGAGTATATCTATCCGTCATCAGGATGGACAAATCCCACTCTTGATCCATGAGCCTCAACATAACACCTTCGTAGCACTGAACCCACCTTTATAGCCACCCTGTTACGGTGTGATGTTTGATGTTATCAAGATACTCTTCCGGTGTTAACAATTAACATGATCATATGGTCTAAGGATAAAGATTACTTTGTATGATGTTATAGCAATGTATTGATGTTTCTGATCAATACAATTCTAGCATGTAAAATAAACATTTATCATAAACATGGAATAAGATAATAACCACTTTATTATTGCCTCTCGGGCATATTCCCTTCAGTCTCCCACTTGCACTAGAGTCAATAATCTAGTTTGAAAAACTTTGCGTATTGAACACCTATGGCTTTCTGGCGTTGCATATACGCTATTGCTAGTGGTTAACATAATCTCTAGATCTGACAGTTCAGGTTCGTGTGTATTTGCATGTCTCTGCGTCTCTACGCATCACTCATCCTCAAATGAGATGGCATTGTATAGATTTGGTCCTTTGGTGAGACCTTTAGTTCGTTCGGCTCAAAATATGTTGATATTATTGTCACACAAGATATCTTCATAGTATTAGCCCACTTTGAACCACACCTAGTTTGATAAAAAACTACTTAACACAAATGCCCTCCTTTGATGCTACTATAGCAGTCATATACTTAGCCTTCTGTTGTAGTATCCGTCACAATGTCTCAACTTTGGAACTCATCCAAATCCATCATGGAACATCCTTTCCATTACATTGTGCCACCCATAGTCTAAATTGAGGTAAATTTAATTTGTATCTTGTGACAAAACTAGTATCAATGTAACACTTTACAATGAACTACCTTTAACTATTTGTCACTTATACATTATATATTCTTAGTTCTTCCAAAGCTCATAAGAATATCTTTACTATTGTCCAATGATCATCTTATGAATCATTCTGGTATATGCTCATAACATTTAGAGCATAGGACATTCTGGATATATACATATCATGGTATAATCGATCAAAATCTTCATGTGATTTTACTCACCAAGTGTTGAAACACTTGAATTTTGATACAATCCTTTCCATGCAGCAAGAACCTTTCTTGTTGTTTCCATATTGAACCCTTTCAATATCTCATATATGTATGTCTGGCACAACCATATTAGCGCCTTAATCTATCCATATAGATATTGATGCCTAATATTCCGGGTTTGCCCAAGTCTTTCATCGAAATCTTATTTTAATGAAATTCTTAACTTGTGTCAATACAAGATACATCATTTCCAATCAACAATATGTCCTCTACATAATGTATTAGAAATATGTCTTAGCGCTCCCACTTAATTTCTTGCAAATGCAAGCATCTTCATCATCTCCGATGAATTTAAACTCTTTTAACAGTTTCATCATGGTGAAGATTCCAACTCCGCTATGCTTACTTCAACTATTGAAGTTTACATGCCCTTTTAGCACCCTTTGAATTAAGAAAACCCTTCGGACCATGTCATGTACATGTCCTAGGTAACAGTTCTATTAGAAGAACCTTGTTTTGTTTATTCAACTACCATATACCAAATTATATGTAGTGGTTGCTACATTAATCCGTTAAGACTATATATCCTTAAACATCCATGTCTTATTTCTTTATAGATCCAAACACGACCGATAGGCTTCACGCCTTTCCGTAGGGTCTTCCAAGTTCAGAAACTTGTTTTCTCGTGTATAGATACTATCACGGATTCTATGACTTCTAGTCATTTTATGGAGTCAGGGCCCATCATCACTTCTTTGCATGTAGTCGGTTCATCATTGTCAAAACAATAATGACTTGCTTATCACATCTTACTATTTGATTCTTACCGACCCACACGGTTCTATAGGAGCTAATCTCCGAGATCACACCTTTTGTAATCACGAGAGCCATGAGCATTGTGGCCGCCACCGGGACACTTTCCGGCGCTGCGCTACTTAGCACATATAGCTAAGGTTCAACAACCTTATCAAAGTTCAATTGTCCTCCCACTTAACTTTTCATGAAAAATTCCTTCTCAACAAACTTGACGTTCCAAGTAACAAACTCTTTTGTCCTCGGTGTTATGGAGAAATTCCCAAAAAATTCTTTGGGATAACCTACAAAGACATGCTTATCCGACTTTGGCTATAAACATTTTACTTATGCATAGCATACAAAATTTAAGAAAAGACAATTCGGGTTTTATCCCAAACCATAACTCATATGGTGTCATTTCAATGGATCACGATGGTGCTCTTTTCAGTGTAAAAGCGGTAGTCTCTAAAGCTTCAATCCTTAAAACATAATGGCAGTTTGATAAATGACACCCTTGATCTTACCATGTCAAACATGGTTTGATTTTATCTCTCGAATATGCCATACTCCTATGGTTTATCGGGAAACACAAATCATGGAACAATTCCTCAAGTCTTAGGTGTTTTTTCTAAACATGTAACTCAAATATCTTCCTTTATGATCGAATCATAAACTCTTTATTTTCTTGTTACAATGATTTTCCACTTCATCTTAAAAGTCTTTGAACAATTTTCAAATGTTTCATACTTCTTCCTTGTTAAGTAAATATACAGATATATTCACTCAAATTTTTGGAGAAAGCATATGAAGCAAAAAGATCCATCGCATATGGCTACACATAATGGACTATGCACATCAGCATGCACAATTTCCAATAAGCTAGTCATCCCTTCATCTCTGGCCTATGGACGGAGTTTCAATTATCTCAAGGAAAGTCTCACATGCGTGAATTGATCAAAATCAAAGACTCCAAAAATCCATCAACATGGAGTTTCTTCATGTTTTCTTTCAAATATAATTTAAACAGCGATGTCACTTCATAAGTGATCTTTCAATCATTTGTCTTGTGACATTTTAGCAATAGTGTTTATGGATGTGATTTATCCAACTAGACTTGTAAAAGTTCATCCATCCTTTATGGAATACAGTAATTATTTGAACAGCCATTGTTCTCATGATACCGGAACAAAATAACAATTATTTAAACAAATCTTGAAGGCTTGGTTTGATGACAACGAAAAACACAATAACACTTTATTTGTTTTCGATGAACATCATCACTCATTCTCTTGCTGGTTTACTTAGGCCATTATAGTTCATGAATTGCGTTGTCCTGTATGACACTTCATACCAATCGATTCGGTATCCAATACCTAAGAACCACATTTTTTTAACAAGCAAGGAATACAACCATAACATGTATATCTTCTATATACCCAAGTTGGACATCTCCAACCTTATATTTTCTGCCAAATATTTTATAGATCTCTTTCAGCAATTCCTTTTTCTTTTAAAAGAATCTATCAACATCAATAGTGGTGTCATTCACATGACACATAGTACAAAGCGTATATAGTCAAATACTAATACCTTCGGACTTGCACTTTGAAGTGGATCGCCATCATCAAAAGTTTGGCATTCTTTCAAAAATCCATTCTTTAGTAATCTATTAGTGTAGTAAACATTTTACTTACATCTTCTATTCATCCTTATCATGACAACTTTCATGATCAAGCTAATATAGCTTATAAGGAAGAATCACGAGTATAATATCAGTTCCCACAACCTTTTTGGTAGATTCGAATGCCTAGCATCTCCATCCTTCACAAATTCTCATACAATATGAGAACACGTATTTTGCTAAATTATACTCTATCATAATGCAACCAAAAACATTGTTTCGGATATCACAATATCTTTCACACATGATGGTTTCTGAAACAATTTCCAGTTCCAATATAATCTTGATATTAAAACAACTTTTTGAATATCAATAATCATGGAGGCAAACATGATACTTTAGATACTAACATTGGAATTCTTACTCTTGATTTAATACTACTTATTAAACTTCATGGAGTAAATAGAGTTTGCTGAAAGTTTGCAATAGGACTTATAAACTTTAAATTGACATTCAAAACAATACGATACCAGTTCGTAAAGTAAATATCCAGAATTCTATAGTTCCATTATCTCAAATAAAAACTAAGCATAAGTAAAAAACGAATGCCAATGACTACAACAAACTATGCAAATTCACTTTGATTTAATTTATGACAAATTTGGTTCGACTAATCTGTTGGGGGGATACCCCCGAGTAGGGTCATTCCGGGGTATAAGGGCCGAGTTAGCCGAGGTTCCACAAGGTCAAAGCGGATGCTGGCCGAGTCACCTCAAGGCAGGCCGGATCACGGAGTAACCCGGACTAGGGGGGTCGCCTAACGTTGTCTCATCCGACTTAAGGAGTAAGTCGGAAATGCTTGTCTAACTTATATGCAGGAACAGGTGTAGCCAGATCAACTATTATCCGGATCCTCGCTTAGCTTCTAGGAGAAGGAAAGAATCTCTCTGGTCAAAAAAGAAGGTCCGATACGTACAGGATGAGCGAATAAAGCAAGGGCAGGACCACCGGGTCATGGCCGACAAGGGTGACGACGCTCACGTCGGCTGACGCGGGCGGCACAGAGGCTACGTCGTTAAAGCATGTGTGACGCGGGGGAAAAGCACCCTGGTCGGGTTACCGCTTTGGGAGGGGGCATATTCTTAGGAATATGCCTCCACGTATGCCCTAGGCCAGGACCAAACCACCTCTATATAAGGGGGGTTAGGGTTCTGGTAGAAGGGGTTGGCAGAATTCTAGTTGGTTGAGCACTAGTTGGTTTGGTGATTCCTTAGGGCAAGTAGATCTAGGCAAGAGTGAGAGAGCTCCTTCTTCCTCCTCTCGCCAATACAGCTCAAGGAGCACTTGTAATCTTGAAGATATAGCAATACAAAATTCTGTGTGGAGAATCACTCTACTATCCCTCCCTGGATTCTCCTAGTGCATATTAGTCCCCACCTTTAGCCTATCCATGGCATCTGCCGTGACACCACCACGATAGTTGGCGCCCACCGTGGGGCTAGCAGCGCTAGCAGGGGTCAAGATCCGGACAGGAAACTTCATCGGCACCGGCGAACGCATCGTCTCCGGACTTGTTCAGTGCTTTGGAGCGCTGGATTTCGTCAGCGACAACGCTGGCTGCTCCGGCACGCGCCCGCTTCCGCGCAATGGCCTCTTCGTCAAGCTCGGCGCGCACAAGGTCTACGTTGCTATGGACGTCTCGTGCGTTCATCCGCGTCGCGTCGTCGATGCGGGAGAGCCACCCCTCACTGTGACTCGCGGGGCGCGTATAGCTCGCTCCCTGGACCATGCGGAGGTGATGATGACTGCGCCAGGTGCAGGCGCGAGCAAGGACCCAGCGCTAGACCCGGAGGTAACACCTAAGGCACCGAGGAAAGGTAGAGGACCTCCACTAGAGAGGCCTGAGAACGTACTGAGGGAAGCTATGGATAGCTTGGCTAACTCGGTAGCAGCAGTGGTAGATCCAGCTCAGGCACAGGCCGAGCTAGAGGAAACTCGGCAAAAGATACTAGAGGGCGCAAAGAAAATAGCCGCGGCTCAGCAGTCGCTGAACATGACGCTGCGTGAGTACGCAAAGGCAAACAAGGTTGAAGTAGTAAGGGTAAAAGGGAGAAACCTCATAAGTGAGATGAACAGAGAAGGTGACGATGGAGCAGATGGGTCGAAAAACTATCTGTCTGTGGGGTTGCCGAGGTATAGTACCCGGCGAAGAACCTCAGAGCAGCAGATGCCGCTGCGTCCGAGTTAGAGGGTCTGACGGGTGAGGCCCATCAAAGATAGCAAGACAGGGTTAACGATCTGGTTCGGATCGCGAACAGGCAGAACGAAGAGCTGTTGAGGGCTAACCCGGAGAGAGCTGGGGCTTCCAAGATCGTCCATTCGGTGATGGGTAACCCAGAGAAATCTGCTGGAGCCGCATCATCGCCTCATGGCGGTCCAAGAAGAGAAGAGGTAGTAACCTCGGCCAGACGGAACAAACAGATCGTCCCGTACGACCCAACGCGTGCGGGAAAAGAAAAAGAGATGCGGAAAGGTGATGATCGACGGAGTGTGAGCCGAGGTGAAGCTGGCCGAGGTAATCACGACCAAGGCAATGCCGATCAAGGGAACACTGCCAACGGCAATGCCGGACAGCGCAACTCCGCAGGAGCAGGACAACCGCAGCAGCGGAATATACCGAGGCAAGAGCAAAGCGCCGGCCGAGGTATGCAGCAGGAAGGTGTGCAACGAGAGCAAAACCGATACAATGACGGTGATTCGGAGATGGTGAACGCAGGGTACCCCAGACCGGACTATCATGTGATAGGGTCTAGATTGGGGAGCAGGATTTGATGCCGGATGACGCCAGGTTAAAACTGGATCGCCTGTATAGGTCGGAAGAGATCGAATGTCAAGGTCCATCGGGTCCAGCATGCTTCGGACCCCGGATCATGAAAGAGCCACCGGTACCTAACTTCCAGTTACCCAGAGGCACGAAAACATATGACGGCAGTACCAAGCCAGATGATTGGCTGATAAACTATGCTACGACGGTGAAAATTGCAACTGGCAACTTGAGACGGGTTGTGCGTTACGTGCCCCAGATGTTGGAAGGCCCGGCCACTGTATGGTTGAATAATTTACCACCTGGAAACATTAACTGCTAGACAGATTTCGAAGAAATGTTTATCAGCAACTTCTCAAGTACATACCAGATGCCGAATAGACCACAGACCCTGGCAATGTGCAAGCAAAGACCCAACAAGATGGATCGTGAATTCCTGACCCGGTGGTGCACTGTGAGAAACCCATGTGAAGGTGTCATAGAGTCGCAGGCCATAACGTGGTTCGTGCAAGGGTGCAGATACGGCAGCGAGCTATGGATGAAGTTGCAAAGGAAAATGCCAGTTACACTGGCAGAGATGATCTGGATTGCTGATTCATATGCATTGGGCGATCCGACTCAACCTAGGATCGCGTCAAACGAGTCAAACAAGGAATACTATCAGAGGGACGGAGCTGGGTCATCCTGGAGGAATGATTACAGAGGAAAGAGGAGAGATGATAGACCGGACCATCGCTACGGTTCGCAACAAGTTGCAGCCGCGAATCAAGATCAACCCGGATCAGGGAGTAACCAACGCCAGAGAACTGGAGGGCAATGGACTCCAAGAAATGATGGCAAGAAAACATGGACTCCAGAGCAAAAAAATAGTGGCAGGAAAAGAAAGACCGTCTGAGGTATACCTACGAATCAATGCTGGACCAGCCGTGTAAGTTTCACACGCCAAATCCGAATAGCCCGGCGGGTCACACGACGAGGCAATGTGAGTGGATACGTAAAATAGATCAAGTTGGTTCGAGGAATGCTCAGGCACCCCGGAATGATCAACCTCGCCAAGAGTTACCCCGGCAGCAATTGCTCTCCGGAGCGAACACGCAGCAGCTAATGTTGTCTCCCCCTCCACCGAGGTATGACAACAATGAGAGAAGGGATGTAGTGCATCAGGTGGAAAATCCGCAACAACCGGATCAGAGGTACCCCGGAAATGAGGGAAAGAATGAATACAGGGAACATCACCAGAGTTATTGTGTGTTCACGACTAAGGAAACAGATAGAAAGAGCTTGTAGCGTCGACATATGGAGGTCAACGCGGTCATGCCAGCGGTGACGAGGTACATGCCTTGGTCGGACCAGGAAATCACCTGGAATATCAAAGATCATCATAAACTTATGCCGAGCCTAGGTTCGTATGCGCTAGTACTAGATCCGACATTCATTGGACCGAACATCAATGTGAGGTTCTCCAAGGTTTTGATTGATAATGGCAGTAGCATTAACATCATGTATGCGGATACGATGCGCAAGTTGGGAATCTCGGAGAACATGCTCCAGGCTACGAGAACAACTTTCCATGGCATTGTACCAGGCATTTCTTGTGAGACCATAGGCAAAATCCGGGCCGACGTGTTATTCGGCACAAGGTATAACTGCCGAACTGAAAATCTGGAGTTCGAAGTGGTGAACTTGGAAAGTGCATATCATGCGTTACTCGGAAGACCAGCATTGAACAAATTCATGGCAAGCTGCCACATCAGTTATCTGAAGATGAAGTTGCCCGGGCCAAATGGAGTGATTACCATTGCTAGAGATTTCCGACGTTCCATGGAGTGCGCTTCAGCCGGGTCTAACCTAGCCGAGTCACTCGTGATTGCACAAGAGAAAAGAAAATTCCAAGAGGTGGCGGCATTAGCTCAGTCCGCGCAGCAATATATGCCGGCATTAAGTAACCCGCATGGCATCGTTTCATTTCAAGCCGCAAAGGACACCAAGAAGATTCCAGTTGATAACATGTTTCCGGAGCGCACCGTAACAATTGGTGCCGGTTTAACTGACAAATAGGAAAGCGAGCTCGTCAACTTCCTCCGTGAGAATTGGGATATTTTTGCTTGGTCTACACAGGACTTGCAAGGTGTTCCGAGGGAGTTGGCCGAGCACTCTTTGAACGTAAGACCCGGAGCAAGGCAGGTGAAGCAACCTCTCCGCCGCTTTGCCGAGGATAGGAGAAAAGTCATTGGGGACGAGATAGCTCGGTTACTAGCAGCAGGATTTATCATGGAGGTACTGTATCCGGATTGGCTCTCTAATCCGGTGCTGGTAGAAAAGAAGAAGGACGATTCGAACGTGGCAAAGGTCCGCGTGTGTATCGATTACACGAACCTGAACAAGGCGTGTCCAAAAGATCCATTTCCACTGCCGAGGATAGATCAGGTCATAGACTCAACTGCGGGATGCGAACTGTTGTCATTCATTGATGCATATTCTGGCTTCCACCAGATACCTCTAAACCCGGATGATCAAATAAAAACGACGTTTATTACCCCGTACGGGGCTTACTGGTATCGCACTATGCCGTTTGGTTTACGTAATGCAGGTGCAACATACCAGATATGTATGCAAAAATGTTTGCACGACCAAATAGGTCAAAACGTACAAGTATACGTGGATGATGTGGTTATCAAGACCAAGGAAAGCGCAACGCTCCTTGACGACATAAGGCAAACATTCGCGAACTTGAGAAGGTTCCGGATGAAGCTTATCCCGAAAAAATGTACCTTCGGTGTCCTGGCTAGAAAATTACTCGAATTTCTCGTCTCCAGCCGAGGTATCGAACTTAATCCAACAAAGATCCGAGCCATCGAACGAATGGAGCTGCCGAAGTGTCTTAACGATGTCCAGAAGTTCACTGGATGCCTGGCATCGTTGAGTCGGTTTGTATGTCGGTTGGGAGAAAAGGCACTGCCTCTCTACCAACTCATGAAAAAGTCGGATAAATTTGTTTGGATGCCACAGGACGATGAAGCCTTTGCCCACTTGAAAAAGATGTTGGCCAGCGCGCCAGTGTTAGCCTCTCCACTGTCAAAGGAGCCAATGTTGCTCTACGTAGCCGCCACCAACTGATTTGTAAGTGCAGTAATCGTAGTGGAGCACACTGAAGAGGGTAAGTCGATGCAGAGGCCGGTATATTACCTGAGCGAGGTATTGTCTGCCTCAAAACAGAACTACCCGCACTTTCAAAATGTGGCATACGGTTTCTATATGGCGGCAAAGAAGTTCAAGCATTACTTTGAGGAGCACCCCATCAAAGTGATATGTGAGGCTCCCATATCCGAGATAATGGGTAACAAGGATGCGAGTGGCAGGATCACAAAATGGGCAATTGAGCTAGCTCCTTATGCGCCCCAATACGACAGAAGAGAAGCGATCAATTCTCAGGCTGTGGTAGACTTTTTCGTGGATTGGGCCGAGGTACAATACGAACCACCGCCACCAGATCCGAATTACTGGAGGATGCACTTTGACGGGTCAAAAACCAAAACCGGATTAGGCGCTGTGGTTGTGCTTACCTCGCCAAAGAAGGATCAGCTCATGTACATATTGCAGATCCATTTCGCGGCATCGAACAATGTCGCTGAGTATGAGGCTCTTGTGCATGGGCTTAAAGTGGCAAAGGAGATTGGCATACGTCGGATAATATGCTTTGGCGACTCAGACCTGGTGGTGCAGCAGGTGTCCGGAGTGTGGGACGCCCTGGATCCAAACATGGAACTATACAAATTTCACGTGCATAAGATATCTGGTTACTTCGAGGGGTGTGAATTTCACCATGTACCCCGGGCGGAAAACGAAGCTGCCGACATGTTGTAAAAGCTCGGATCGACCAGACAGGCAATTCCACCAGGCGTAGCATTGGAGCACCTCAGAAAACCATCTATCAGGCCGTCCCCAGGAACCGACTCGATCTATGTCCCGGAAAATACGGAATCCGGAGCTGAGCCCATGGACATTGACATGGGAGGTGATACGCGAGACCCGGGGACTGTGTCAGCAAACCCGGGGACTGCCTCGGCAAACCCGGGGACTACCTTGCTAGACCCGGGGGCTGCTCAGCGTGATCCGACTGAAGTTATGCTGGTGGATCAGATGGAAATTGATGAGGAGATATTCCCTCGATGAGCCATACCAGCTTGGGCACTGCCTATATTCCAATTCCTGAAAGATGGAACGTTACCCACCGAGGAGGTGTTAGCCAGGAAAACTCAAAGGAGAGCAAAATCTTACACAATCATCAATTCCGAGTTATACAAACGGAGTGTAACCAATGTCCTCCAATGATGCGTTGACCCGGAAGAAGGGCTTGACATCCTCCGAGATATACACCAAGGAGAATGCGGGCATCATGCCTCATCCCGAGCCTTGGTGGCAAAGGCGTTCCGGCATGGATTCTACTGGCCAAGTGCCTTAGAACAAGCAGAAGATCTGGTGAGAAAATGCAATGGTTATCAGAGGTATGCCACCAAGACACATATGCCTATGTCGGAACTCAAGACCATACCAATTACGTGGCCATTTGTTGTATGGTGCTTGGATATGGTTGGCCCGTTCAAACCGGCGAGAGGAAACATGACACACATTTTGGTCATGGTGGACAAGTTTACAAAATGGATTGAAGTGAAACCTATAAGAAAATGTGATGGAGCTACGGCCGTGACATTTCTCAAAGACATCATCTTGAGATACGATTATCCACATAGTATTATAACAGATAATGGAACCAATTTTGCGGAAGGAGCATTTGCGCGCTTCTGCCGAGATAAAAAGATCCGACTCAATGTCGCCTCGGTAGCCCACCCCGCATCAAACGCACAAGTGGAAAGATCCAACGGATTAGTAGTATCCGGGATAAAACCCCGGCTCGTTGAGCCGCTGCAAAGATCAGCGGGGTGCTGGATAGAAGAACTACCAGCGGTACTATGGAGCTTAAGAACAACTCCGAATCGATCAACAGGCTATACGCCATTTTTCTGGTATATGGGGCAGAAGCTGTATTACCAGCCGACATAGAGCATGATTTGCCTAGGGTCACCCAATACACAGAAGCCGAAGTGCAAGAAGCCCGGCAAAATGATGTGGATCTGCTAGAAGAAGCGAGAGAACTGGCACTGTCCAGATCCACCATATATCAGCAAAACCTCCGACGCTATCATAGCCGGAAAGTGTGCCCCCGAGTCTTCCGGGAAGGCGATCTGGTGCTCCGGTTGGTACAACGTACTACTTGCATGCATAAACTATCCCCCCATGGGAAGGGCCATTCATTGTGAGCAAAGCATTGCACAATGATTCTTACTATCTTATAGATGCAAAGCCACAGGAAAAGAACAAGGCGGACAGGTCTGGAGAGGAATCCAAGCGACCGTGGAATGTAGAACTACTTCGTCCCTTCTACACTTAGCTAAGAAGTGTATGTATCCGAGTCATCTCATATGTCGGTATGTATGTCGGCAATGAGCTTATCAATGAAATAGCGCCTCGGCAAAGAATCGTGGACCGCCTTAATAATGTTTGTCGTAATTTCTTATGCGGTAGCTGGAATGAGTCGTTTTACTTAACCCGGATTAGTAATGTGTGAGCACCAAAAACCCAACCCTTCGACTTGCTGCTGTCCAACAAGAATTGGCTTCATGGCAAGCAAGGGAACAAGTTTGGAATTACGTAGCACATGAAAAAACGACTAAGGAAACGAATTTATTCGAGCTAACGTTTGTTTTTTCGGACTAACCCTGTATTTATTTTCAAGTTATTATGTTGAATTATTTTGAGCCAAGCCTCAAAGTTTCTAAGTATTGTTAAGACAATTTTTGAAGCTCGGATTCGTAAGTAACAAAAACGAATCAAGGTAGACACGGACCGAGCCAAAGAATTGAACGAACAAGAAAATGAAACTCGGGGACTACGCCCAAGTTAATCCGGCATAAAAACGTAGTGGCAAAATATCACATATCTAGCATACAATTGCACCCGGCATACCGGGGATCTGATAAATTTTCGAGTTTTTTAGAACTCAGGAGCAGCAGGAGGAGCAGGTTCGGCGTCGTCGTCGATGTCTTCAATATCTGAAGCATCATCTTCCCCGTCCTCATCCGACCCATCTTCAACATTCTCATCCTGCTCGTCCCCACTGGATTCCAGGAAGCTCGGCCCTTCTATCCAGTCATGAATAGGAGAGTATTCAACGAGGTTGTAGGCGCAAGCCTGGCGCCGAGCTACCCACTCCGGATCATCGGTCCATCTGGATCCGGTGTGCCGGCGTGTGAGGAGGCTGAGGTCGATCTTCTCGTACCATGTGAGAATATGATGAAGGATGGTGTCAACTGCAGTGCGACCAGCAGATTCTCTCTAGAGGTCAAGCTGGGTCTCAACTTCCATTAATTTCTTGACGAGAGTTACGATGGTCTCCGGGCTACTCTCTCCGGGCCAGAACATATTGAAGATGCGCACTGCAACGTCGAGGATATCCTTGCCATAATTCTTGATGGTCTCCACGCAAGAGGACAAGCTGACCAATAGGTCCTCCATGTCCAAGGGAATGTTCTCACCATCAGGAGCAATGGGAGTACCCCTCTCACGGCGAAATTTGGCAACAGCAGTGCTTGCAATGGCAGTACCCTCTAGAAAGTGGTCTGGAAACAAGGCAAAGGCAGAAGGTAAAGAAAAGACATACGAGGTAACCCAGAGAGTTATGTCGGACAAGGAAAAGGAACTTACGAGAAATATGGCTATGGATCCGGGTCAACTCCTTGATGCAGGCATCGTGTCTTTTGCGCAGTTGCTCAAGCTCAGCGTTAGCCGACCCAAGCTGGACGTCGGATTCTCTGAGTAGGTCCTGGCCCTTAGAGATCTGGAGAGTAAGGCGCTGACATTCTTCGGTGAAGTCCTGGCTAACCTTTTGGAGCTCAGTTCGGTGCTGGGCCTTCATCTTCTCCATCTCATCTTTAAGTTTGGCAATCTCGTCGTTTTTAGTCCGGAGGAGAGCAAGTTCATCATTCTTCTTCTTCATCTCAGCTTGATGCTGCCCTGCTTGTTCGAGAAAATGCAGCATCATATCAGGCACGAGCACACTATCCTCAAGCGATGCTGAAATAATATGTTGACCCGGCAAAGCCGAGGAGTGAATGTTTGCCGAGCCAAGGAGAAGAAGAAATGGAGAACACAACAAGGTCAGACAAAAGAGGACATACCTCAGATTTCCTCCAAGTTCTTCCGCATAATTTTGTTCTCAGCCTCCACCCCAGCTGCAAAAACCGAATGAAGAAATTAGTTCGGCGGTAGAAAGTGAAGGAAAACAGAGAGGTGCCGAGGAAGAAAATTACCCCTCTTTTCATGATCTGTGCCAAGTGCAACATGTTTTGCACGCAGGATCTTGTGGGTATCAAGCAGGCGTTGAAATTCGACACTCCGGCGATTGGTAGTTACCTGAAAGAAGTACAGAATTGTAAAATTAGTTTGGTGCATATTCGAAGTGTGCAAGATCTGGGCCAAGTGGAACTTAACCTGGCTCTAGGTGTGTGCATATTCGAAGTGTGCAAGATCCAGGCCAAGTGGAACTTAACCCGGCTCTAGGTGTGTGCATATTCGAAGTGTGCAAGATCCGGGCCAAGTGGAACTTAACCCGGCTCTAGGTGTGTGCATATTCGAAGTGTGCAAGATCCGGGCCTAGTGGAACTTAACCTGGCTCTAGGTGTGTGCATATTCGAAGTGTACAAGATCCGAGCCAAGTGGAACTTAACCCGGCTCTAGGTGTGTGCATATTCGAAGTGTGCAAGATCCGGGCCAAGTGGAACTTAAACCGGCTCTAGGTGTGTCCATATTTGAAGTGTGCAAGATCCGGGCCAAGTGGAACTTAACCCGGCTCTAGGTGTGTGCATATTTGAAGTTTACGTTGATTTTCTAATGAGCATCCGGCCGAGTAACAAGCTACTCCATCGGAGGCTCGGGGACTAATGGTTATTATCTACAGCATGTAAAGGAGAAACGACATACCTCCATCATTCGCCCCGCGAGGTTAATTGCCTTGGCGGCAGTATTCATCTGGGTAGAAAATTCTGCGGGGCCGAACTTTTCTGGGAGATCGTCGTTGTAGACGAACTCCGCCTTGTTCCAGTTCATGACGAACTTGATAAGGCTCGGAGGGTACCGTTCGCCAGTGGGCATGTGGGGTGACACCAAGCCCTTCGCATGAGCTTCCTTCCTCTCAATCAGGGCAAGAGCTGGGCTGGTGTGAAGAACCATCTGCTGCGCATCGGTTGGCTCGGCAGGAAGATCCGTCGCTGCTGGTGATTTCTTCGGAAGCATCGATGACAGGGTTCGCTGCCCGACCTCGACGGATGTAGACTTGGCAGTATCCGGAGCCTTCTTGCCCTTGGCTTGCTGGGAAGAAGTAACCATGGTGGATTTCCCTTTGGAAGCTGCTGGAATGGTTCCTCGCCGGGGCTGAGATGACTCGGAGGAGGCAGAGGAACTTGGCACTGGAGCTGCTGTGGGTTTCCTTGGTGCCGAGACAGGTGCTGGCTCGGTAGCTGGTACTGAAGCTGCTGCTGGTGCTGGTGTTGCGGTAGACTCGGTGGTTGCTGGTTGCGGCAATGCCGAAGTGGTGGACATCGTCGCCTCGGCCGAACCGACCCCTCCCGCTCCGAGGTCGCGTTCCTCTCGATGAGGTACTGTGGAACCCGGAGCAGCCGCAGGGCCCTCCGGGATAGGGTTCAGCGGGCGTGACTCATCATCACGAGGAGGAGAAGGGCCGGACCGAAGGGGAGAAGAGATGCTCGATCCGCTCTGAGGGACCTCCATAGGAGGCCTGGAAAAGAGAATGATGTCAGGAGTGAAATTACCCCGGTGCAAGGAAAAGTGAGTTGCGCAGTGAAAAATGACTTATGCATCCGAGGTCCCGGCCTCCTTGGGTTTCCGGGCCCTCCGTGCCGGGGCTTTGCCTGCCCGCTTGGAGGCAGTCTTGTCTCCGGCCTTCTTTTGCCTTTTTGTGGGCTGAGAAGGTTCGGAGGAAGAACTTGATGCGGATCCGCACTTCTTCTTCGACGCAACCGGAACCGGCTCGCCCCTGGCAAGTGGAGGATCCTCATGGATATGCCCACCGGGGTTAGCTGATGCAGGAAAGGCAAAATAAAGAGGGACAACCTCAACGGGTTCAATCACGTCGATATTCTAGTCATCCTCATCATCGGGCCAATCTCTAAGAGAAGAGAATTTACCGCTGGGACGTTTGGTGGCATCGGTCATAGGGAGGAACATCTCCTGGTCCGGCTCCTCCTCATCCGGGATCTCTCGGTCCGGCGCCCACTTAACGGTCGGATCCGTGCCATCCTCGAGAGTTTGCTGGAGAAACAGCTGAGAGAAAGCACAAAGAGCAGAGTCAAAAATATGACAAAAACCGACACATACTTGATCCGAAATAAGTTTACCCCGTGAAGCTTACCGCGGGAGGGAGCCTGTCACGACAGTAATGCTCGATTCCCCACGTCCATTCGGTGGATAAATCCTTGTGAGTGGTGAAAAGAGCCTTGACCCGGCGGAAGATCTCTGTGTTGCTCAATTCGAAGGAGGAAGTTCGGTTGGGGTCGCGACCGAAGCTCATGTGGCACAACTTGTGGGTGCGCCTCTAGAGGGGAGAGATTCGGTTGTGCATGAACGTGATCATAGCATCCTCGTTGCGCAATCCGAGCTTCTTCAGCTCTGCGAACCTCTTGTTGACTTGGTTGGCCAGAGCTGTAGGTTTCTTGGGGACCTCCTCCCAGAAATCCGTGTCAGGTAGGCCTGGAGCGTAGGGCAGCAACCGAATCAAATCTTTGGTACCCTCGTTTCGGAGGTACAAGAAGGTCCGGGCCCATCCTTTGCAGGAGTCAAGCCCGTTGACCCAGGGAAAGATTGAAAATCTCCGGGGCGAGATGGAGGCAGCTCCGAACTGGGTGAGCTGCTTGTCCTCCGACTCAACGTGGATGTTTGGGACGATGTTGCGGCGAAGACCGAAGAACCGGATCCACAGCTCCTTCGTGGGCCATAGTCCGGTATAGCCTTTGATCGTAGAGACAAAGGCAGAAAGAGAGGTGATTGTGTTCGCTAGGAGATGGTGCGACTGCAGGTGATACGTCCTGACCCAATCCCGGAAGAAGTCGCTCACTGGGAGACCAAATCCCCGTTGGAAGTGGGATAGGAATACGACGAACTCACCCGGATTGGGTGAGGGGGCCAGTTCGGCGGAGGGGAGACGAGCGGCAACGCCTGCGGGAATACGCCTAGTCCGGTAGAGCCAGTCGATGTCGTCTTGACAGACCCACGAACCGGCCCACGCGCTGCGGTCCGCCGCGCCGGCGTCCTCCTCCATCTCCTGCTCAGCAACGATGAGCTCCTCCTCCGTCATCTCGTATCCGCTGTCCTCGCTGGAGCTAGCGGCGGCGGGGATCTGAGGCCTAGATTGGCATGGACCCGTGGCGAAGAAGCTGCGCAGCGGTGGCTGCGGTGCGGAGGCACGGGGAGGTGCGGCAGCGGCGCTGCTGCTAGAAAGCACCAGCGGCAGCGTGGTCGCAGGGAAGACGAAGGAGAAAACGCAATGGGCGAAGGGGCGCAGAGGTGGAAAAACGCTAAGGGACGCGCCCCTCCCCTATTTAACCGCCCCCAGTGATCGATGAGTGGGATCGCACTGCGCCGACGAGCCACGCGGTGTGGCCATGTATCACCGGCATCAGCCAATCAGAGAAAAGCCACATAGGGGGCCACAGAGTAGATGTGATCCCATGACGCTACGTGCTGTTGCGGTAAACGAGGAGACAGGCATGACGTAACCCGCGCATAGTGAAACTGACAATTACTACGGCGGTTACTGTGCAGGCCCTTAAAATAATACAAGGTAATGATTAGCCTCAGCGTGGGTTGGCGTATGACAGAAGGAAACGGGGCCCGGATTAAACCATGATAACCATGGGATCCGAGCCAAAGTGGTGACCCGGCCGGCAAGTGAAAACTTGGAACGTGCAAAGGGAACGTAAATCCATATAATCCGAGATAAGGAGCCAACTCGGAATTAAACGTCTGAGGCTCGAACATAAATGAACCTGATGTGGCCTTAGCAGCCGAGGCAGCTAAGACCGCACCAGCTTCGGGGACTAATGTTGGGGGGATACCCCCGGGTAGGGTCATTCCAGGGTATAAGGGCCGAGTTAGCCGAGGTTCGGCAGTGTCAAAGCGGATGCTGGCCGAGTCACCTCAAGGCAGGCCGGATCACGGAGTAACCCGGACCAGGAGGGTCGCCTAACATTGTCTCATCTAAGTTAAGGAGTAAGTCGGAAATTCTTGTCTAACTTATATTGAGGAACAGGTGTAGCCGGATCTACTATGATCCGGATCCTTGCTTAGCTTATAGGAGAAGGAAGGAATCTCTCTGGTCAAAAAAGAAGGTCCGGTACGTACAAGATGAGCGAAGAAAGCAAGGGCAGGACCACCGGGTCATGGCCAACAAGGGTGACGACGCTCACCTCGGCTGACGCGGGCGCCGCAGAGGCTACGTCGCTAAAGCATGTGTGACGCGGGGGAAAAGCACCCCGGTCGGGTTACCGCTTTGGGAGGGGGCATATTCTTAGGAATATGCCTCCACGTATGCCCTAGGCCAGGACCGAACCACCTATATATACGGGGGGTTAGGGTTCTGGTAGAAGGGGTTGGCAGAATTCTAGTTGGTTGAGCACTAGTTGGTTTGGTGATTCCTTAGGGCAAGTAGATCTAGGCAAGAGTAAGAGAGCTCCTTCTTCCTCCTCTCGCCAATACAGCTCAAGGAGCACTTGTAATCTTGAAGATATAGCAATACAAACTTCTGTGTGGAGAATCACTCTACTATCCCTCCCTGGATTC
This sequence comes from Avena insularis, assembly GCA_023614405.1. Classification (NCBI taxonomy): domain Eukaryota; kingdom Viridiplantae; phylum Streptophyta; class Magnoliopsida; order Poales; family Poaceae; genus Avena; species Avena insularis. Next base: position 307,993,976 of record CM042690.1, read on the forward strand.
CCCTAGCGCATATTAGTCCCCACCTTTAGCCTATCCATGGCATCTGCCGTGACACCACCATGACATAATCCAAATTAGAAATGAACTCCCACTCAAAAACGACATCCCTCGTGCCTTTTTGGTGATTACATGAACCAAATCCACTACACCAAGTCCGATCATCACGTGAGTTGATGTAGCTTCAAAGGCGAGCATCTATATGGGCATCATATCAACTATATGACTCATGCTTAACCTTTTGGTCCGTGTTCCGAGGCCATGTCTGTACATGCTAGGCTCGCCAAGTAAGAACCTTAGTACTCGCATGTGTAAAACTGTCTTACACCCATTTGTATGAAAGCGTAGAGTCGAGTACACCCGATCATCACGTGATGTCTCGAAATACGATCCACAAAACGGTGCATACTTAAGGAAGAACACATTTTTATCTTGATATCTAAAAGAGGGATCATCTTACAATGCTACAGAAAGCGCCAAACTAGCAGTATAAGATGCTAACATCTAATGTGTAAAGTGAGATGACATGGTCCATGCATTTGATCTCTATCACTTGCATCGTGGTATGGGCTCTATCATTCCTTTGTGTGTAAGGCCAAGGTCTATGGAACTTACACGTTGAGTGTGTTGTAAGAGTATCTATCATACATCTACTTACAACAATACCATATCAATACACTAGCCCAACAACAATCTAAACTAGACGCCTCTAATTTATCAATTGCAAGTTTTACGTGGCTTAGGGCTTTTGGAGATAGAACCGTTCTTACCTACGCACATGAACCACAACGAGGATAACTAAGTTATTAGCAACTCGTTGTAAATAAGATATTGACTATAGTAGGAGAGACAGACACCCGTCAGCCACTTATGCAAAACAAGTTGCATGTCAGTCGTGGAACCGGTCTCATGTACGATGACATGTAAGGTTGGTCCGGGCCGCTTCATCCCACTATGCCACCAATATCCAAAATACATAGAAGATGCAATAACATGATCATCATCGCCCACATATCAACATATGTGTACTACCCGTGCTAAGCACCTACGCATAGATCGTGCTCGATACCACCTGGGTCCGCAACATAGAAAAAAAATCCACGGTGTGAACTACATGCCAAGATCTATCTACTAGGTACAAAGCAACGGGTGGACATACATCCAACGAGAACTTACCCTCGTGAGACAACGAGCTTTGTTAACGAGTAGGAACTCGTGGTTGATGTAGTCGTACACTTGCCGATCTCAAGATCATGATGAAGTCCAGCAGGTTTGGCTCCAGCACGTCCATCAGATCCAGCTCCAGCACCACCAAGTCCAGCACCGCAAAGCAGCAGTGCATCCGTGATTGCACACACGTCCGGTACCCCGACAACCTCCGTCCCTCGCTCCAGCAAAGCAGCGGAAGCAGCAACTCCTTTCCACATAAAGCCACCGGGAACATGTATCTCGCTAATCCGAGACCATGGGGGAATAATACTAGAGGGGGAGAGAGATCCTTCACAAGGAGGTGTGAGTGAGAAGTGAGGAGGGGGTGGCCTTTTATAGGAGGAGGGGTGCCCTCCTTCATGGCTTCATGCATGGAGGGGGTGACCCTTCACCTCCTCCATTCATGTGGTGGTAACCCCTCCACATTAAAATGCCTCTTCACATTCTCTTTTAAAGTCTCCACTTTAAATGCATTAAATTTCTCCAAATTTAATGCTCTCTCATTTAATAAAACTCTTTTATTATTTTTATTCAAAATTTTGTTAATTACTTTAATTAACAAACATTCACATAAAACCCCCTGCAACATTTCAATATTACATGCAGAACCAATTTCAGCAATTTCACCCGAAATAGTTTCGGTGTCTATTGAAATCTTAAATCTTTATCTGAAACATATTTGCTCCAAATGGTGTCGGTATCCCTTAAGTGTGTCACCCTATGGTTCGCGAATAATGCAGACATGATCGAGACCCCTCTCCGATCAATAATCAGCAGCGGGACCTGGAGATCCATACTGACTCCTAGACATTCAACAATGACTTCTGTGATCGTGTGAACCTTTAACGCTAGTAACTAAATCCCTTTGTCCCGCGATATATTACATGTCCGAGATTCGATCATCGGTATCTCCATACCTAGTTTGATCTCGTTACCGACATGCACTCTTTTCTCGTTCCCGTGATATAACATTCTAGTGATCACATCACTTGCTTGCAAGCTATTTCAATGTGATATCACCGAGAGGGCCCAGAGTATATCTATCCGTCATCAGGATGGACAAATCCCACTCTTGATCCATGAGCCTCAACATAACACCTTTGTAGCACTGAACCCACCTTTATAGTCACCCTGTTATGGTGTGACGTTTGATGTTATCAAGATACTCTTCCGGTGTTAGCAATTAACATGATCTCATGGTCTAAGGATAAAGATTACTTCGTATGATGTTATAGCAATATAAACATAATGACTTTGATCGTAATGCTATACTTCGGATGAATGTTCATCACATCATTCCACCAATGGCGTGACCTTGTTATTAACAACATCCAATGTCCATGATCAGGAAACCTTGATCATCTTGTTAATCAACAAGCTAGTCTATAAGAGAGGCATAACTAGGAACCCTTTTTGTTTATTAAACACACATGTATTGATGTTTCCGATCAATACAATTCTAGCATGTAAAATAAACATTTATCATAAACATGGAATAAGATAATAACCACTTTATTATTGCCTCTCGGGCATATTCCCTTCATTGTGCGTGTTTTTCTGTAACCAACAATTACTCTTAATATACATAAGCAATTTTGGTAGTACAAAACGGACATCATTAGAGTTCATTGGTATTATGCAGTTCATGGAAAATGTTAATTCACTGAACATCTGAAGCTGCCTACTGTTTTACAAGTTCAAAAGTTATGTCATCATAATGTGGACTTGCTTTGTCTGTTGCTACAATACTGACTGCATGTAATTTAGGAGTTCATTGGTAGTTTTAAGCCACTAAACATGTAGGTTAATATTCCCTGCTGTACAAGTTCATAATTTATGTTATTTTCATTTCAATTTGGTTGTTCTAAGCAACCATAGTAACTGCCTTCTCTTATCTACTTCATTGCAAATTTTATGTCATTGAACTTGTTGGTTATGCATTCCCTTTTCAAGGTATGCCATTATTATTTTTTCAATTAATCTCTGATAGTAGCTGCCACCTATTGTGTACTACTCCCTCCGTTTCAAAATATAAGATGTTTTAGCTTTGTGAAAGGAGTGTATCCAGACATCATTTAGTGTGTAGGTTTACTCCAAACATACATGAACCTACACACTAAAAGTGGTCTAGATGATGACTTATACTTTTTGAAACGGAGGGAATACATCCATTCCGTAAAAGAAGGCCTATACTTTTTTAAAGTCAAGTAATGATGACTTTTACCAAGCTTATAGAAAAATATATTAAGGGTTAATTTGTAGCATTTGCATCTATGAAAATATATGTCCCGATGTATCGAATGGCGTTTGTTTGGCATGCTAGATGTTCCTGGTATGTTCTACAAACTTGGTCCAATTTTGCGTCGATTGACTTGCGAAAAATTTATATGCCTTATTTAATTTGGATTGGATGTAGTATTGCATGGCATGTTTTAAGGCACTTAGCATGGTTATCTGCATGCCGTGCTCTATAAATTCAAGTTTCTCAATTATAAATTCTATAGCAGCAGTATCTACCTTCTATTATGTAGTTCATGGCATTTTAAGTCACTTCACAAATGGGTTAGCATTCCCTGCTCTATAAGTTCACGAGATATACCATTGTAATGTCTATCTTATTCATCCAACTGTTAGTACAGTAATTACCTTCTCTGTAGATGGTGACACATTTTATGGCACTTCTCATATTTGTTTGCAATCCTATTTCACAAGTTAAATCATTGTAATTTCTCTCTTGTTCATGCTAAGGAGTGACTGTAACTTCATTCTATTTTGTCACCATGGCAATCTTTATGTCATTTAAATGTTTGTTTATATTCTGCCATTCATTGCTCGACGTGTTCACAAGTGATTATACTATAATGTCTATCTAGTTCTTTGTAAACAGCAACAGCCACTATCTGATATTATTTCCTCTCACAGGGAACACAGAGAATCGTAAAGTGAATCACCCGTACAATATTGTAAGTACCTGCTACTTTATATTGCTGAATGCAAAACTGTTTTATGTGAATGAGTGGCCTAAACCTATATGCAGAGGAGCAACAATAAAGTAGATGGATCGTCTATCCAAGTACTAGATGCGGTGGATGTCTTCAAAGAACGAACTGACAACAGGATGTCCTCCAATAGGACTGCACAAAAATAAATAGTAAGTCTCTTGTTTTTACTGAGATGTGCTTAGTGTCAGATGCTTGTTTGTACGAGGTACCACATGATTCATCTAATGATTAGAACAAGGTTGACCTTAAACAAGACTAGACAGAAACCAAACGTAAATCCCTCGATTTATAATTCAATATGCTCACTTGATTTTCGTGATGATCTATTCTTTCTATATTTGACTTGTGTTCATCTATCTATCTATCTATATGTTAACTATACCATGATTAGGTGGTGGTGATTTAAGTATATCCACTTTTATGCTATATTTTTTTGCTATGTAACAAATACCAACTGTAAATCATTCGATTTATAATTCATTTTTCTCACACAATCATCGTGATGATCTATTCTTTGCTATATTTGACTCATTATCATATCTATCTATCTACATATGCGTCAACTAGACTATGATTATGTAGTGGTAATTTAAGTATATCCACTTTTATGCTAATTTACAGTCTATTTTTTTATTTTTCTGCTATAATTATGAGTTTGTATGCACTCTAGAGGTAGTCACATTGTGTAGTGTCAGCACCACATGAGTTGGCCAGTGATTAGAACAAGATGACCTTTAATGGTACTGCACAAAGGCCAAACATAATTCCCTTGATTTATAATTAAATTTGCTCACTCAATCATGGTGGAGATCTCTTTTTGCTATATTTGACTGATGATCTTCTATCTATATATATATATGTTAACTAGACCATGATTAGGTGGTGGTTATTGAAGTATGTCCACTTTTATGTCAATCTATATTCTATTATAATATTAGAGATCGCCACCATGATTGAGCTTATGTGCACTTTGTAGGTAGTAACATAGTATAGTGTTATATGTACGAGACTAGTATAAATTACTTGGTCTTGGTGGGGAGTAACTTGTACTAGTAAAAATGCATACAATACTAGTCTAAGTTACTCTACCAACACTAAAGGGTGTCTATATACATTCGTTTCACAAAATCCATAACATCTTATATTTTGAAACGGAGGGAGTTCTATCTAGACTACTCATAGTGAGATTATCATAGCTATTATCATCTAATATGATCCATAGTTACTATATATATGTATTATAACCATGTTAATATGATACAGAAGTCTATCGTTCACCTATTGTTTGATTTCTTAATTCATTGTCTCAATAGCCACGCTACATGATGCACATATAGAGTCTAATGCCAATTTGATTCTTTAGTTTGCTCATGATTAAAGCAATGTAATGATTTTCTTAACTTCAATGGTCAGAGCACCGCCCTGACAAGGTGGAAGCTGCAGGTTTGAGCCCCATCAGTCCCAGACTAGGGATGGCAATTTCTGTGAGAAATACAATGTTTGATTAATAATAAACAAGTGATTTTCATCTATACATGATCAGATGATCTTGTGAGTTTAATATTAGGCACCATATGGTTCAATTGGTTATGGTTCCTATGAATTTTTAGTTGACTTGTGATTGCATCAATGCTATATTCTGACGTGGTTCCCATACATACATTGTTTAAATACTTCATTAACCTTACAAGGTGCAAAATGTATCATTTGCTTGTTTTTCTACTGTATTTTCTTGCCTGGTTATATGTACAATGATACTATCAGTAGTTGGAAATACAATAGCTGTAGGCATTACAAAGGTTTGTTCTACTTTTTGGACGCATCCAACTATTGTTTTGGCAGCATATGACCCATCTCTTTGTTTCTCTTCTTTTTTTATTTACTAGTCCGATGATCAAAATATTTGAATGATCTGGCTACTGAAAAGGAATGGTTGATATCTGGTTTGTCTGAAATAATTCTTGTAGTCTATTTAAGACACTTGATCCATTGCTTGTTTTTCCAAGGTACTATCTGATGATTAAAGCAATGCCACCTCTGGTTGGAGGTTACCTTTTTGGCTAGTTCATACTATAGCCCATATTTAAACGCTATTCTTATATTTTAGGTTAATGCTTTGTTGTCCCGACCAGTTCTAAGAAGTTGAAGGAATCTCATGCACCTCTTTTTGTTATATTTCTATATTTCCGTTATGCAGTTATATGATTAGTTTATGAGGGAAATAGTCAAGTTGCTTGATTCCCTACATTCATTGCCACACTAGTTTAGTTAGTCTGCATGAGACACACATGTTGATGGCTTGATTTGTTATATTAGGACAATGCCAATTTTGAAATTCTTTGACAATAAACATGGTATTTTTTCGCCTACTTTGCTTCTCTAACTTATTATGCCTTAGTTTCAACATGCAAATAACCTGTAGTGTTTATTCCAGAGTGGCTATGATACTAGCACATGTACGCATCGGTCCAGGACATCGAAAGTTCCTTTTGTTCCGGAAAGAGATGTACGAGAGACATCATTGATTGTTCCTGGATAATGATGAATTAGAATTATTTTACATATAAGATGGCCGCCAGTTAGCTGGTACGCTGTGCTGACTTGTTTTCTTTATTTCAAGCTACACATGAAACTATGGGGGAAGAAAGGAGGAATCCTACATTAAGTATTGAGGTCATTTCACAAAGCAGCAGTGACAATGATTATTGCTTGCATCAGCCCACGGTTTCAGTTTTTCCAGCAGAAAGAGGTGTTATAGCAGCACTCCAAACAATTGATTTAATTGAACAAGAAACAGAGCAAATAGATGGAATAATCATGATTACACGTGAACAAATACAAGAACTGAAAGATCGACAAGATTTGATAGACCGTCTACTTGATAATCTCTTTTGCAGCTGTCATGGTATGCCAGGTGTTACTTGTATGGGGATGTAAGCTCCGTAGAAGAAACCATGTTCCAACCCATGTCTAGCGATGTCTCGGTAATGCTTCATCTTGTTTTTTTGAAATTTTGTTCTGTAATAAATTTCAAAAAATATATGTTGATGTAATAGGGTGATCCTAGAATGGCCATTAGTGGGTGATGTCTACGCACTTCTATTCTTGTAGACAGTTGTTGGGCCTCCAAGTGTAGAGGTTTGTAGAACAGCAGCAAGTTTTCCCTTGAGTGGATCACCGAAGGTTTATCGAACTCAGGGAGGAAGTGGTCAAAGGTATTCCCACTCAAGCAACCCTACAATCAAGATACAAGAATTCTATTGTGTCCCCAACACACCCAATACACTTGTCAGGTGTATAGGCGCACTAGTTCAGCGAAGAGATAGTGAAATACAGGTGGTATGGATAATTATAAGTGGTAACGGTGATAGAAAATAGCTTGATGGCGTGGAAAAGACTAAAGTAAAACTGAAAAAAAGATGGAAGCAAGCAAACATGTAACAGATCTAGTAGCAAATGGTGTTTCAGTGCTTAGAAACAAGGCCTAGGGATCATACTTTCACTACTGAACACTCTCATGTAAATATCTTCTCCTTATGATACTACTCTTAACTACTCTCCGGTTGGACACTCTAATCCATGGTAGGGCTATAACAGCGCACCTCAAAGTAAGCCTTTCCCATCTAGAAAACCCCACACTGTCACCTTGAGCACTAGATGGTTCCAACAAACACCACAATTTCATAAAGACATCCAACTCCAAATATAAATAATAACAAGTATTTGTAATCTTTAGCCTAAGTGCCACCATGGTGTGCACACTATCAACTTCACACACATGGGGAGAGCAGAGATCTATTAAAGCACTTGAGTAGCATGGTAGATCTACTTGATTACAAAGATCATGATCACAATATGATCATGCACTACTAGGAAAATGGCCTTTAGTGGCGCACCTGGAAACATCATCCGTGGCGCACTAGCAAAGGCGCCACGCCTGCGCTCTGACTATCTCTCAGCCGTGGCGCCTTGCCTAGTGCGCGCCATTGTGTAGAGACAGTAGCGCACCTGCAGTGCCACGAGTTTGGGCAGGTGCGCTACCCCTGGGATCTTCTGTGGCGCACTACCTAGTGCGCCACTAAGCTTCCATAGTGCGCTTTAGATGTAGTGCGCCACAGAAGGTAGACCATGTGCGCCACAGATGTATTTTTTGTTTTTTTTTTCGTTTCCGAGCCAGATTATATACAATACAGATTATATACAATATTACAGCAGATATACACACACAAATACAAGATATACAATTATATATATAAATACACAATATGAAAAACAAGATTGAAACAAATACATATAGATAAGTCTCATACATGAACATAGTATAAGTTACATTGTTTCGATCAAGTTACAAAGTAGTAGTTGGTGACATGCAAATACATGTGTCGATCGAACAAGTTAGAGCTCGGAAGCTCACCTAGACATCTAAACTAGCTAGACACAAATGCGGGATAAACAACCAAAGAAGATAAGAATGATCACCGCCGCGACGAAGGTGTAGGTCTTCATCCGGTTCCTTGTCGTCCTAACTCCCGCTAGATAGCGCGTGTATCTAGCTTCCGCCTCCGCCATAGTGTTGTACCCTTTGTAGCTATTTCCGCTGAAACGGTGCACCTGTCTCCGGCAGTCTTCCCAATCATCGTAGACTCCGGGAACCCGTCCCTTGTACATGACGTACCACGTCATCTACAAGTTGACAATAATAACTAACCGGTGATTGAAAAAACATGTATAATTAAAGTCGCATATGAAGATACACTTATAGAAAGTACTCTTAAATCAAAAAGAGCAAACTCAAAAAGCATGCCTCATATATAACTAGGTTGTTGGACACGGGAATATGCTACGATGGAACGTACGCCAAGTAGGATGCACAACACCTGGACTTGTGCATAGCACAAGGCGTACAATCCCATCGTAAAACATTCACATACATAGTGTGCCACGACATTTCAATCATCGGTATTATTCTCGAAAAAGACCAAAGTAACTCAAAAAGCATGCCTCATATATATACATAGGTCGTTGGATTAGAATATGCTACGATGGAACCGTACGCCAAGTAGGATGCACACACTGGACTTGTGCATAGCACAACATGCATAATCCCATCGTAGCACATTCACATATATAGTTTGCCACGACATTTCAATCATCGGCATTATTCTCGAAAAATACCAAAGTAGCTCGAAAAGAATGCCTCATATATAACTAGCTAGGTCGTTGGACACAGGAATATGCTATGACGGAACGGTTAGCCAAGTAGGATGCACAATTCCTAGACTTGTGCATATCACAAGGCTAACTATCCCGTCATAGCACATTCACATATATATTGTGCCACGACATTTCAATCATCGGTATATTCTCGAAAAAGACAAAAATAACTCGAAAAGAATGCCTCATATATATACATAGGTCGTTGATTAGAATATGCTACGATGGAACGGTGAGCCAAGTTGGATGCACAAGACCTGGACTTGTGCATATCACAAGGCTCACAGTCCCATCGTAGCACATTCACATATATAGTGTGCCACGACATTTCAATCATCGACATTATTCTCGAAAAAAGAGTAAGGAAAAAAAGAAGGACCAAATTGAGCAAATGACCAAAGAGTAAGCAAAAAAACCAAGCATTGATTGATATATAATAATAAGCAAAATAAGTTCACTTGTCGTCCACACACACACACACACAAAGGTCATCTATTGTTTGTAACTACAACTAGGCCAACATCAAGCCTTCTGGCTCGGCTTAGGGAACGGGAGGACGCCCTGTCTCGTCATGAACTTCCTATAGTCACCCTGCATCTCTAGGCGATCTTCTATGTCATGGTTATTCGGGATATTTCCTCCGTAGAAGATCCCCCCCGAAGTCATGACATCACGAAAGATGATTGCCCCAAACTGCTGCTGGATGCGATACATCTCTTGTCTAATATCCGAATCATTGATCTTGGCCTTTGCTTCGGCTCACGCTGACTAGTCCTACCCACTTAGGCGTAGCGCACCCTGGCCAAGTGTGCTACGGATAACCGTAGCGCACTTGGCCAGGGTGCGCTACGCCTAAGTGAGTAGGACTAGTCAGATAAGAGGGATGCCACCCCCTTTTCTAACACTAGCACTGCCTTACCCCACTGGTTCCTCCCACTGCTCTATTCTAAACCTGTTAGCACCCAGGTTCGAATCCTGGTGCCACATTTTTTAATTTTATTTTAAAAATACTTTTAAATGTTCCAAAAAATGCCCAAAAGTGGTGATATATGATACAAATGTTTTGTTTTGTTTTTAAAATACTTTTAAATATTCCAAAAATGCCCAAAAGTGATAATATATGTCATAAAAGTGGTACAAATTAAATATGCTTCAAATATGTCATAATAATTTGTCCATAAATATTACAATCTTTTTCACCACGCTGCTTTTACAATATTTTTTGAGCTAGCGCTTTACAATCTTTTTCCCTTCTTTGTCGCGTTGAATAATTTAGCCTCGCACTTTAATGTTTCTTCTTTCGAACGGCTACCTTTTTGGGTAGGGTTGTCCTTTTCTTCTTGTGATGTATGTTGTCGCATCGTAGTCGCCATCTTCAATCTTTTGTCGCCAGATTGGTCAAGTCTTGCTCGCTGGCGACTCCATCCATTCCGATGATGTTTCTTTTTCCTCTCCTCACGACAACACGGCTAGGCTTTGTCGGGTCGGTAATGAAAAAATTGGTCCACTTTGGTAGCCGCACCATGGTTCATTTTTCGCGCCACGCTTGCACCGGCGGCCTTGGATTTGGCTGCTGAGTATAACCATGGTTGTGAAATACCGGTCTTCTTTCGACGCTTTTGCCCATCCGACACGGAACATCGACACCTTTTCTCCATGAGTCGAGCTCCCAGATCTCCTCGATTCTTCCAGAGAATCTTTCCTTCACGTTGTCATCGGTGTAGAATTCGACGCTACGCTCGAGTTCGATAATCACACTTGTTGTCCTTTTCCTCCGTAGAATGTGTAGCCGCTGATATCATACGCGATAGGTCACCAGGTTTTGCATCGGTCCTCGCGACAAGGTGAATATGATCTTTCCGTGTCGTAAGAATGCGAGCGCTGGGATTATCAAGGAGCGCCCGCCTAAACCAACGCGTGAAATCTTAGTTGTGCTTTTGATTATTTCTCCTCGTCCTCTGTATGCCCCGGTCATCGTATTTCTTCTCGATTAACCTTTTGTGCTTCGTACCCAAGGATCGACCAGTTCTAAATGCTATAGCGCGACGAGGTTTGCTCGATCAAAGTCTCGCGTCGAAAATCAAGTCTCATGCAAGATGCGACGACCTCCTGTGACCAGATCCGCCGAGCTTGCCAAGGTGTCTGTTGACGGAAGACCGACAGTGGTTCTCGATGTTCAGATAATTCGCGTAAAGAGATGCACTCTTCGCCGAAAGCCCTTGGCTATGCTTTCATCCGGACGGACCTGCTATAACGATCCTTTGATGTGTCCGCTCATCCTTTCAACGCCATCATGCTGCGGAGGAACATCGGCCCGAGTTGTATGATGTCCTCCACGACATGGACCAGCAGATGCACCATAATGTCGAAGAATGCGGGTGGGAAGTAGACCTCAAGCTCACATAGTATCACCACGATCTCCTCCGTAGCCTTCCGAGCTGATTCAAGCCAATCGACTTCCTAGAGATGACGTCGAAAAACTTGCATAGGCAAATAACGCTTCACGGACGTGCTCGTCCATTATCCCTCTTAGTGTGACCAGAAGTACTGCGTCATTAGCACGGCAGTCGTGAGACTTCATGCCATCGAACCTCTGCTTCACCGCCTAGGTATCTCGCTTATCTTGCCCGTGAGTCGTAAGGAAATTTGACTCCTAGAAGGCACTTGAAAAACTGTTTGATCTCATCCCGCTTAGAGTGAAGCAAGAAGGAGGGCAGTAATATTCGCTCTTCTTGAACTTTTTACCCTTCCGACGACCTTGTGTCGCTCCGACTCATGATCATTGTCATCTTCCTGATCATCGAGAAAAGGCCCTCCGTGAAGCTCCTTCCGGATACCCAAGCATATCAGGTCGTGCCTTGCTTTCGACCATCTTTTCCCTATCCGCATGTTGATCATGGTGGCGACCAGACGCTCGCACACATTTTTCGTGATATGCATGATGTCGAGGCTATGAGGCGTGTAGAGAAACTTCCAGTATGGCAACTCCCAAAAAACAGACCTTGTTTTCCATACCTTCATCAGCGGCTTGTCTTGCTGCCTCTTTCGCTTCTTTCCAAGCTTAGGACAATCTTTCCAGTTTTTCAGCAACTCTTCCACTTCTTCGATGCTCCTACGCCCGGGATTCCTCGGTCTCCGATTTGCCATCGAACAGGTCTCACGCTTTTCTCCATGGATCATTCTTGCCGAGCCACCTCCGGTGCGCCATGAACACGGTTTTCGATGACCCTGGATCTTTCTCTAGTTGGAGATAGCTTGTGTTATCCATGCACCTAACGCATGCGCAGAATCCTTGGATAACCTGCCCCCAGATATACCCACAACCTGGATAGTCTTGCACCGTAGTGATCAACGCGGCTCTCATAGTGAAATAATCTTGTGCGACGGCGTCGTAAGTATTGGCTCCAGATTCCCATAACATGGCTAGCTCCTCTTTCAACAGCCCGAGATACAGATTGATGTCGGTACCAGGTTGTTTCGGCCCTTGAATTAGCATACTCATTTGTATGTACTTCTTCTTCATGCACAGCCATGGAGGGAGGTTGTACATCCATACAAACACAGGCCAAGTTCTGTACGTGCTGCTTTGGCTACTGAATGGATTGAGTCCATCTGTGCTCGCACCAAGCCTGATATTCCTCGAATCTCCACCAAATTTTGGGAATTCGAGGTCCAATGCTTTCCACTGGCTAGCATCTGAAGGGTGCGTCAGCAGCTCATCCTTTTCGGGGTCATCATCATCTCCTAGCTTCTTCCTTTCCGCATGCCATCGCATGAGCTTCGCTTCCTTAGGGTTCGCGAAATAGCGCTGCAGACGAGGAGTGATAGGAAAGTACCATACCACTTTTCGAGGTGCTTTCTTCCCTTTCTTGTATCGACTCACGCCGCACACCGAACATGTGGTTTTCTCCGTGTCCTCGCCCCGATAAATGATGCAATCGTTGATGCATACGTGATATCTAACATGCGGTAGATCGAGAGGACAGACGATTTTCTTGGCATCCTCGATACTAGTTGGACATGTGTTCTCCCGGAGACGATCGTGCTGTAATGCCATCATATCGTCAAGCTTGCGCTCAATTTGTGCTTTGACTTCATCTCCATAGCCTTGAGCGTTACATTCAACCGGGTATCATCGGGCCTGCATCCTTCATACAATGGAGTAACCGCGTCTTTCTCAAGTTGCGCAAGCTTGGCTTTCTCTCTAGCGGCAGCCCTGGTGTTACTCGTCTGCTTGAGAAGCAGCTCTTGCACATAAGTGTCCCGCACCTAGCCTGACGTTGTTCCATCATCGTCTGCTCCTCCGGCATCTAGATCATCATCATCCCGGTCTGCTTCCGCACCTTCACCATCTCCAGGAGACTCTTCATCATCTCGCCCATTCTCGCCGTGATGATGATCATCGTCATGTTGGCCACCTTCTTCACCGTCTCCATCATCTACGTCATCGCTTATCCAACGAGTGTATCCATCCATGAAACCATGGCGGAGCAGGTGCGCCTGCAGATTCCCGGAATCTGGGTCGATCACCCAGTTGAGTTTGCATCTTCTGCACGAACATCTTATATCTGTCTTGTTATTTCGTATCATGTCGGCCGTCGCACATTTCAAAAATCTAGCCACAATGCCTTCGCTCATTATGCGGACCATTTTTGCCTGCACGATGTACACGGTACAATTTGGAAGTCTATTAGAACCACATAATGAATGCATGCATGCAATGGTCGATAGAAAATTTCGGCATTACCTATCCTAAAATTAGGACCTTTATGAATGTTAAAGTCTTGCCAAAATGGAAATGAATCAACATTTTGGCAAAACAAACGGCAACTTGTTCACATACAAACACAAGAGAGAGAGAGAGAGAGACCGATCCATACACACATGAACATATCATTATCCTCTCCATACACACATGCATGAGCATCATCGATACTCTCCATATACACACACATATGACCATCGATCGTCTCCACATACACACATCATGAGAATCGATCATCTACATACATATGAGCACATCATCCATATACACATGAACACATCCTTACATGGACAACTTACCGAGATGAGAGACCGATCGCGAGAAAGATGGAAAGGAGAGGTGCGCGCGTCGACCGGAGAAGGATAGATGAGAGACCGGAGACCTCCTCTATTACTTATGTAACATCCAAAGCAAGTTTTACATGCTAAAAATGGTGAATGTGTGGAGAAATTGAGGTGGGAAGGAGAAGATCCCGACTAGATCTAAGGAGGAAGAAGAAGGGGAAAGTGAAGTGTGGGGTGGTGGATGTGGTCACACATGTGCACATAAAGTGTTGTCCTAAAGAAATCGATACATCCGTGGCGCACACGGCCCTAGTGCGCCACAGGAGTAAACATCTGTGGCGCACTATGCCATGTGCCACATGTTTTACTCCTGTGGCGCACTAGGCCGAGTGCGCCATGTAAGTTTGTGGCGTTTCAGGCAGAGGGGGCATGCGCTAGGCGAGCGCACTGCACCCATGTGCGCCACAGATGACCTAACAACCATGGCGCACATGACTATAGTGCGCCATGTATGTTTGGCGTCAGCAGTGGCCTCGCCCACACACACATCTGTGGCACACTATAGTCATGTGCGCCACGGTTGTTCTAGTTATTAGTAGGGCACTGCCCACAGGTGAGCCACGCCTGTTTTAGCCGTGGGGCACTTCAACCATGTGAGCCACGGATGTGCTGATTACCTATAGTCGTTTTCCTAGTAGTGATGCATAGACAGAGAGATGCACACATAGCTACCGGTAGAACCCTTAGCCTCGAGAGATAACTACTCCCTCCTCATCATGGGAATCAGCAATGGTGATGGAGATGGTGGTGGAGATCGATGGAGATGGCTCCGGGGGCACTTCCCCGCCCAGGCAGGGTGCTGGAATAGAGACTTTCTGTCCCTCGGATCTCCCCTTCGGTGGCGGCGGCGCTGCGGAACTTTTTGTGGATGGAGGCTTGATAATTTAGGGTTTCTGTATCGGGGGATCTTATAGGCGAAAGGGCAAGGTCGGTGGAGGCCGGAGGGGCCCACACCACCTGGTGGCGCGACCAAGGGGGACCCGCGCCACCCTATTGTGTGGCTGGCCCCTGGCCCCTCTCTGTCTCGTCATCTGGCTCCGTGTTCCCCTCGGTGAAATATTGACTTTGGCTTTTGTCCCGTCCAATTCCAAGAATATTCATTTTCTGACTTTCCTAGAACCAAAAACAGCAGAAAACAGGCAACTGGCACTATGGCATCTTGTTAATAGGTTAGTCGAAGAAATCAGATGAAAAGTACTCCAAAGTTGGACCAAAACACAAGAAAGTAGATAAAACCAAGCATGGAACATCAAAAATTATAGATACATTGGCAATGTATCAACATCCCCAAGCTTAACTCCTGCTCGTCCTAGAGTAGGTAAGTGATAAAAAGAAAGAATAATTTTTCAGGTGACATGCACCATCATAAACTTGATCAAAGTATTTGTAAAACATTCAAGGTTGGGATCATAGTACTTCAATCATAACGTGAAAGACAAAGTTCTAGCAATAAGACAAAGAAACTATGATGCAACATGAAAAGGCACAAACAAAAGATTCATGAATAACAATGCTTTGCAAGACATTTGTTTGTTTCACATAAAGAAAACATAGCATAGTAGCATTCAGCTTGTCCCTCATAGAGTAGAAAATATAAATGCATAGGACACCTTCAAAGTTCATAAGAGTGACTAGATACAAATAGTTTAAAACAAGCAATATCAAGTTATGGATCAATCAACTAGTCTTGGGACAATGCACATAGAACTAAGAATGGCCACTATGCTCTCAAAGTAGGTGCATAAAGATAGAAGGTGGAGACTCAATATAATGGTGGAAGAAAGGCCTTCATAGAAGGAAATAGGGATTCAAGTCTCATAAAGATCTTCCAAAAATTATGGTACTTATAGCTTTCAGCTCTCATTGCCCCTATCATAAGCATCTTGAAGTGATTAAGGTTAAAGTGAACAAACTATGGTGTACATGCTTGACGAAGTATAAGTTAGAAATCTCATGTCCCTTGTATACGAGGGCCGCTCCATGCTACTCAACTTTAGTCACCGGTAAGTTCTTGTCATCGTAAGTATATGTGTATCATAGAGAACCACCAACGGGGTACCCCTTGCCCGACTATACGGAAGAATCCCCATATCAAAATGACAAGGCAAGCAGACAACGAGCATCTCAGCAATCTTCTTATTTACCATGGGAATATGACACTTTTTTCTCTCTTTCTTCTTTTCATAATCTCTTTTTTTTCTCTTTTCTCTTTTTTCTCAATATAGGACTCTTTTTTTTATAAGAAGAATGCTTCATAGATAGCTCATTATGGTTACGCTGCAGGTTTCCACCATGTTAGCATGTATTAGACCAGCGGCCCAGGCGTTTCTCTAACACATATACATAACTCCTTGGACTTACAAGCTCCCCTTTCATTTCACACCGACGACATCCATATACAAAAGAGCATGATATCAACTAGGTACAAGTACCAAGTGCAATGTTGAAAGCGTTCCCCATGACAGCACGGTTCTGCTAATTCCCATCAAATAAGTGCAAGCATATACAACATAGACGACACAATGTTTCAAGTTTATTAAGGGCAAGAAAAGTAAAGTGTGCCATCAAGTTTGTGAGAGCTTTAATCACTAGTTTTCTCATAACAAGTTTACTTTGGAAGGTAAACAAAAGCATGAATATACTTGGAATAGCATATGCTAATAGGTAGGTATGGTGGACTCTTTGGAATAACTTGGTTTAAGGAGTTGGATGCATGAGTGGAACTCATACTTGGTTGTGGAGGCTAGCAAAAGACTAGGAGCGACAAACTAAGAGAGCAATAATGGCAATAATCATGCAGAGCGACAAAACATCATTGATCAAAGCATAAAGTGATACTACAAGTTGAAAACTAAAGGGTCATAAAGGCTATGGTGACTTGAGATAGTCATAACATGGTGTGAGCATGCGCCAAGTCAACCCAAATAAAGCATCAAAGGAGAATACCACTATACTATGCTTTAATATGCTAAAACAACGCATGATTCATCCAAGGCACATTAAGCAATCTCAATTGTTTATAACAATTCATGGTACAGCAAAGAATACTAAGCATAAAGCCAAAACAATATCAACCATGGCATGACAGAGCATAGGCCACAGTAAAAAACAAGCTCTTTTTACCACATAAGTATGAACTTTCCTACTCTTTTCGAATCCAAACCAAACTATTTGAAAACCAATGCATAAAAGAGGGGGTACAACCAATTTATTCAGAAAACTAGGCAAACAAAAGCAAACGAAAAACCGAAACAAAAAACGAAAAGAAGACGCTCCAAAAAAACACAACTATGCATGAAACAATAAAAGTGAAGCGTTTGGAAGAAACCTGGGATTTTTATTGATGAAGAAGGGGATGCCTTGGGAATCCCCAAGCTTTGAAACTTGTATTTCTTTGATATTTCTTAGGATGACACGCGTGGCATCCCCAAGCTTGAGATTTAGTCCATCCTTCATCTCATTACTCATTCCTTCCATACACCTGAAATTTTTCCTTCATACAAAACTTCACACAATCTTTATTAGCAACATTAGTGCACTCAAGATAATAGGTCTTTAGGTTCAGTTCCAACACCAATAAAACTTCCATTAAAACACAAGCTACTGTAGCACTTCCCTCAAAAAGCTCAATTCCCCAAAAGAACTCAAAAAGGAACCAACAAGAAGCAAATGCAAATAATGGCAGAAATCTGTCAAAACAGACCAGCAGGAAAAGACAAATTTTTTCGAAGACCTTCTGTTGCTCAAATCAAAAAGTGTTGAACTAACAAAAGTTAGATAACAACCTGGGGTAGAAGCACAAAAATTCACGCCTCAAAAGGATGTTCAGAGATTTTACACGCATTTTTACGGTGAAGCACAGAAATCAATTTCGGGAGAGCAAATTTCCCAATCATTACTTCTCTCTCATTAGAGGTTACTCTTGGCACAAAAAGTAAATAAAAAGGATAAGGAGCAAGTATTACTGAAGTAATAATTTCCAAGACTCATCTAAAACTTTTGGGTTATCTCCCAATAAGTACTTTTCTTTAATGCATTTAAGTTAGGCATGATAGTTTGAGAAGATGCTCACATAAGAAATATGAACTGAAGTAAAAGAGAGCATCAAGAAATAAATTCAAAACACATTTAAGTCTAACCCACTTCCTATGCATAGGAATCTTGTAAATAAACAAGTCATTAAAGAACAAAACAAAACAACAAGCATAGTAAAGCAAAACAAGTGCAACTTCAAGACTTTCAACATAAAGAGGGGAAACTTAATATTATTGAGATGCATAAAACCATGTTTCCCTCTCTCATAATAACTGCAGTAGCATCATGAATAAAATTAACAATATAACTATCACATAAAACATTCTTATCATGAGCCACATGCATAAAAGAATTAATACTCCCCACATAAACATAGTCATTCTTATAATTGTAGTGGGAGCAAATTCAACAAAATAACTATCATTATTATTCTCATCACCATAATCATCAAATATAGGAGGCATATTGTAATCATAATTAATTTTCTCCTCAATAGTAGGTGGACTGAAAGTATCATATTCATCATTGCAATCATCATAATTAGAGGTATAGTATCATCATAAGCAATAGAATAGTTATCTTCCAAAGTGTGTTCGTTTGTAAACATATCATCATTAGAAGGAACATGGATAGCACTAATAGTATAGTGATTATTAATGTCATCATTTTCAGAATTGGTACCGAAGAGATTTTCAATATCAAAGGTAGTGTGCTTTTCCCAATCATTATCACTGCTATAGGTAATAGGCATAGGAACATCATCGAGTTCAGACTCATCAAAAACTATAATAGGAGCAACATGCTTAGGGGAAACTACCGTTTCCTCTCTCTTTTTACTCCTCCTTTTCTTCTTTTTCTTCTTCTCTTTAGGAGGGAGAGGCTTGAAAGGAAGCTTCTCCATATACCCTGGTTCATTGTTAGAAACAATAGAAGAAACTTTGGAGGATTCCTCCTTTTCATTAATAAGAACAAAACACATATTAGTCTTGTCATATTTTGGTAAAACCTCATCTTTTATAATATTTTATATGTAAGTATTTGTGTGGCAACTATCAACACAATAAATATGACAACCATGTAGGACACTATTCATATCAAAAGCACCCATATCTACCAAAGAGGTTTTTCTTGATAACTCTTCACATCCCAAAAATAATGTAAGTTCATCATGCTGATTAGGAGTGATCATGTCATCACAATACAAACTTGTAGTACTCATTGGATTAGAAGGGCTATTATTATGGCCTGAGCATTGAAAATTGAAATGACCCACTTCAAAGCAAAGTTCACAAATAAAAGGATAGAGGGCACACGCTTTTTTACCAAGATTATTTAAAGACCTATACCACATTCTAGTTTTTCATTCCTGTGGGTGATACAATATTCTTCTTCAATTTGATTATTCTCACAAGGTCTATGTATTCCACAAAAATTAACATGCTTATAAGAAATAGTACTTTCAGAGGTTTGAGCATGTTTATTGCTATCATTAATAACAATTTCATTTTCCATGCAAGTGTCTTTAAAAGGCTCATGATACATGTCCAATTTTTCTTTAGGAACATTAATATGAGAAGAAAAGGATCTAAAACAATCAATAAGAATTTGAGGATCAAGACCATATTTAGCACTAAGCTCTTGAAAATCAGCAGTTTCAGCAATAGACTTAATGCAATCATACTCATAGTTTCTACCTGGTTCTCTACCTTTGTTATTATCCCAATCTTCCGTATTGCATTGAATTGTTTCAAGAAGATCCCACTTAGCTTTGACCTCCTTACTTGTGAAGGATCCCTCTAAACAAGTATCTAGATAGTCCTTGTAATGTCCTGAAAGCCTTGCATAGAAATTATTAATAACAATATTACTAGGGAGCTCATGAATGGGACATTTGAGCATTAGTGACTTCAATCTCCGCCATGCTTGGGCAATACTTTCTCCATCATGAGGATGAAAATTATAAATGTAATTCCTATCTTTATGAATTTCATGAGGAGGATAAAATTTAGAGTAAAAGAGAGATTCAAGTTCCTTCCACTCCAAATGATGAGGATCATCTAGTAGCTCATACCACTCCCTTGATTTGCCCTTAAGTGAAATAGGGAATAGCTTCCTCTTAACTTGGTTCATTGAAATACCTGCACACTTGAACAACTCGCATAATTCATGTATAAGGAGTAAATGATCACCAGGATGGACAGTTCCATCTCCAAAATAGCAGTTATTCATAACACATTCAACAATTTTTATTGGTATTTTAAAAGGGATGCTTTCAGTATCTGGATTTAAAATATCACAAGTATCATCAGAATTACCACATATGGGAGATAAAGTATCATCAGAGCAAATTTTCTTCTCTAAAGTTGGGGAACTAAAACGATCATTTTCATAAAAACTATCTTCCCCAAGCTTAGACGTTTCCATAGCATTAGTAACAAAGGTGTTCAAAAGATTCATACTAATAACATTGCTATTAGCATGCAAAGAAAGTTCCATGGGTTTTTTAATTTTCTTTTCAGACAATTCAAGTTCTATCTTAGGAAAAATACTAAAGAGCTCTCTAATTTTTTTGTTGTTTTCCATTAAGCCTAACTAGTGAAAACAAGAAACCAAAAGACAAAATTGCAGAATCTAAAGGAAATAACTTCGAGCACTCACAGCGGAGGATGTGAGTACCTTTTACCTTACCTCCTCGGCAACGGCGCCAGAAAATAGCTTGATGTCTACGCACTTCTATTCTTGTAGACAGTTATTGGGCCTCCAAGTGCAGAGGTTTGTAGAACAACAACAAGTTTTCCCTTAAATGGATCACCCAAGGTTTATCAAACTTAGGAAGGAAGTGGTCAAAGGTATTCCCTCTCAAGCAACCCTGCAATCAAGATACAAGAAGTCTCTTGTGTCCCCAACACACCCAATACACTTGTTAGGTGTATAGGTGCACTAGTTCAGCGAAGAGATAGTGAAATACAAGTGGTATGGATAATTATAAGTGGTAACGGTGATAGAAAATAGCTTGATGGCGTGGAAAAGACTAAAGTAAAACTGAAACAAAGATGGAAGCAAGCAAACATGTAACAGATCTAGTATCAAACGATGTTTCAGTGTTTAGAAACAAGGCCTAGGGATCATAATTTCACTAGTGAACACTCTCATATAAATATCTTCTTATGATACTACTCTTAACTTCTCTCCGGTTGGACACTCTAATCCATTGTAGGGCTATAACAGCGCACCTCAAAGTAAGCCTTTCCCATCTAGAAAACCCCATACTATCACCTTGAGCACTAGATGGTTCCAACAAACACCACAATTTCATAAAGACATCCAACTCCAAATATAACTCATAAAAAGTATTTGTAATCTCTAGCCTAAGTGCCACCATGGTGTGCACACTATCAACTTCACACACATGGGGAGAGCAGAGATCTATTAAATCACTTGAGTAGCAAGGTAGATCTACTTGATTACAAAGCTCATGATCACGATATGATCATGCATAGAGAGAGAGATGAACACATAGCTACCGGTAGAACCTTTAGCCTCGAGAGAGAACTACTCCCTCCTCATCATGGGAATCAACAATGGTGATGGAGATGGTGGTGGAGATCGATGGAGATGGCTCCGGGGGCACTTCCCCGTCCCGGCAGGGTGCCGGAACAGAGACTTTCTGTCCCCCGAATCTCCCCTTCGGTGCGGAGGCACTACAGAACTTTTCGTGGCTGGAGGCTTAATGATTTAGGGTTTCTATACTGGGAGGATCTTATAGGCGAAAGGGAAAGGTCGGTGGAGGCCGGAGGGGCCCACACCACCTGGTGGCGCGGCCAAGGGGGACCCGTGCCACCCTATGGTGTGGCTGGCCCCTGGCCCCTCTCCATGTCGTCTTCTGGCTCCGTGTTCCCCTCGGTGAAATATTGACTTTGGCTTTTTTTCCGCGTCTAATTCTGAGAATATTCATTTTCTGACTTTCCTAGAACCAAAAACAGCAGAAAACAGGCAACTGGCACTGTGGCATCTTGTTAATAGGTTAGTCCAAGAAATCATATGAAAAGTACCCCAAAGTTGGAATAAAACACAAGAAAGTAGATAAAACCAAGCATATAACATCAAAAATTATAGATACATTTGCAATGTATCAGTGGGCCAAAATTTTAACGGACTGTTTAAAACTAGAATTGCACCATAGTTATAGAATACGCAAATATGTTGGCTAGTAGATGGGCCAAATAAATTGTAAAAGGCCATAAGTGGTAGGTTCGAATATTGGTGGGCCTCATAAGCGTCCAAGTACCTGAAAACATACAGGGCTGAACAGTAACATGCCAGAATAGTAAAAGGCCCGAACTATAATGGGCCCGAATATTAATATACCCGAACAATAAAGAGATGAAACACACTACAAGAATCTAGACGATCTGTGACGTTTTTTATGACGCGACCTAAAAACATCGCAGATCCCTGACTCTCTAGAACGGTTCGTCACAACGAGCTCCAAGCCCCTCCAGCCCGGTTATCCATGACGTTCCTTGGTTTTGTCGTGGAAAATTTGTCGCAGATTTCGTCCCAGGACCTGAAGCACAGTTTGCCATTTCGTTTGGTGCAAAATTCATCGTGGATTTCGTCACGGCACATATTCGAAACTTTTTTTTCGCATCGACCATCTCCACCGTGCTTCAACCCCACCTGTCAGCGCACTATGCATGTTAGCACTTCGCGGAATCTAGGGGTGATTTTTTAGCCGGTCCCACATGTTAGTATGTTTGATCAAAGCTTGCATGTAGTGCATGGCTAGTTCACGCGCTAGTTCTTAAAAAGGCCCGTTGATCCAAACTTGAAGTGGCAGTTCTGCTTCTTCTCCCTCGTCTCCTCGTAGTGGCAGTTCTGCTTCATCTCACTCATATCCACGCAGTGGCAGTTCCGCTTCGTCTCCCTCGTCTCTTCTCCGCTTCTTCATCTCCTCGCAGTGGTAGTTCTTCCTTCTTCCTTGATCAAAAAATTCCCGCATGTACGTAAGCTATGGCCAGCAACCGAATGAAGAGGAACTGGTCCGATCTCCCGGCTGACAAACTTCACAAGATCGCCGACTACTTGCTAGAGAAAGAGGAGTACGTTGGAACCTATGCTGCTTCTTTCAAGGTGCCCGAATTCCATCTCAACAACTGGATCATGATAGATCACACTCTTCCAAAGGTTGGCGACTTCACCTTACTCAACCTCGCCAATGGTCGTTGCTTCAGGACGAATCTAATGGACGTCCATCGCAGGTTCACATTCACATCTAATATATATAACATTCATTTATTTGTATTTTCCATTGTAAACATCTTAGTGCTAACTGATGTCCTCTTCTTCCAAAAGATTCTACTACATCGGAGTTTCTCGTGGCGTCATCGTGCTTGCTCAGAGGGTGGAGCCGTACAAGATTTAGCTTTTGAACCCAAACACTCATAAGTTTAACACTGAGTTTCAAGCGCAAATACCATCTGATCTTCTGTAATCTATCGTCGTGATGAAGTCCCTGATGATGGTGTCCGTTTGCACAGATTATCCCTATATTATTGCATGGGCCGATGAGAGCACCCCAACTGGGCAATTCAATGGATCATTGGGAGAAGCAATGTATTCGCCACCACCTGATATGTTTCTGGTCTGCATGACGGCATTCCCAGGGGAATTATATGCATTACTTGAGAATGGAGACATCATGTCAACCAACATCCAGTCAGAGCAGCGTGCGAGCACTGTCATGATGGGCAAAATAATTTCAGCCCCAATCTTTGAACAGGTACGCAGAAGCTACATATTTGACCTAGTGGAGTTAGATGGTGATCTTCTTCTTGTGTTGAATGGGGATTTCTCCAAAGGGAAACCGGTGTTGTACCGGGTGGACACGGAGAACCACTCTCTCGAGGCCATCGGTGACATTGGAAGTTGTGCCCTCTTCATTGATTACCATCGGTCTATCTCTATTGACACCAGGCACCCCACAGTCAAACCCGGTTGCATATACTACGGGAATTATATCAGACTGTACGATGATGAGGTTCAAGCCTGGGAAGAGGAACCAACAATGGTAACGTATGGCTTAAGTCTGGAATATACACCGAGGCCTTACCCTCTAGATGAGATACTAGCAACACATTACAGACGGAGAGAGTTCTCTGAACACGTGTTACAGCACGCGGGAGCCGCCAACGACGAAAAATATAGGGGAGACTGAATTCCTATATTCATCCTAGGTTATTTGCTAGCATTTTGAGGTCTATTTTGATGTACAAATTTGTACTGTATTTATATTATTTCGATCAGTAGTATGTGTATTACCTTTCAGATAAAATTGTAATGTATTTAATTTTAGTACTTTCAGAATTCAAAGTATTTATTTTTAGTAGCTTCTTTCAAAATTTTCTATGTTAGCTTTCATAATTATGTGCAAGTACTATGTTTCAACTTTTAGAATCATAGTACTCAAGTTGTTATAATTACTGATTTAAAAAATCTAACGGAGATTAGAGTCTCATCACGGAAATCTCTCGAACTCGTGATGA
This sequence comes from Avena insularis, assembly GCA_023614405.1. Taxonomy (NCBI): domain Eukaryota; kingdom Viridiplantae; phylum Streptophyta; class Magnoliopsida; order Poales; family Poaceae; genus Avena; species Avena insularis. The sequence continues at coordinate 308,019,087 of CM042690.1, forward strand.
GGGACCCTCTCGCGAGCAGCCCAAATGACCGGAATGCATGTGGACAGGAAATCTTTCAGAATTCTTTTGTACTAGTAGCTTCCATATAATTCTTTGTAGTAGCTTCCAGTTCACACAATCATAACCATACCCGGCAAAATCTTCCAAGAGTAGACTAAACAGACAAATATATTATATACACTAGGTTTCGAACGACTAATTACCTATTGCAAACTACGACGTACTAGTTAAGCTCAATAGCTCCCAACCACAACTACACTCTAGATGGTCTCGAACACAAACTTCACGTCCAACATCTCTTCTGTGGTCTTCCTGCTAGTGATTAGCACGGGTTGTCCAACCCTTAGATCATCTTCACTCTCGTGGAATTTCTTCCACCACGATTGCTGAAGACGACACGACCATCTAGGTCAGTCTTGTATGCAATTGGGGTGATGTCAAAATCTCCTAGATGTACTCCAGCCACGCCATCATCAGGGATGCCCATGGAGGAAAGCACTTTCATAGGTAATCTCTGCGATGTCGTGTCATGTATTAAAAAGAAGAAGTAATCATGCTAGACGACGACCACCACAAGTTATATATGGAGCCATACAAGGAACAAACTATAGGTAGTTGCCATACCATCTTATGTTGGACAAGATTTGTCCTTGTCAAACGGGTCACAAATGGAACCCGATGAAGGTGTTGATTGGCGGTAGGGTAGCTAGGAGGTGTTCCTTCTCATCATCGGTAAGGTGACATCTTTGGGCGACAACCGTAGATTCATATACATCTTGCTCGCCACAAAGACCACAAATATTGATAACAGTTATCCTCGGCATGGTTCCTGTGAAAGAAAAACATAACATTTCTTCCATGGTAAGATTTTTCTATGTAATGCATTGCTTCGATCCTTTACCTCCCATGATAGTCATGTTCTTTCTTTTCTCTAGGTCAATCTTGTAGGTGCACCCAAGCACCTTGAAGGGCACACTCTCACATACAGCTATGGCTAGATTGAACATGAACCTTGAATTGCATGGCACAGTCTGTGCACCAAAAACAAAAGAATCAGACATTAAACAAATGGTTACAGACTTACAATGTAGTTTGAAAGAAAATTGCTTGTTACCACTTACCACTGAGTTCTGGAACACCTCTGACTCTGACAAGTAGATACAAAAGGACATGCAACATGACAACCTAGATTCGCAATTGCTCTTGCATACTAGACACGACGCTAGATCATGTTAGGCAATAATGATGAATGTCTAAATGATATATGGAACTAAACTCCCAAAATAAATAGACTATATATACATTAAACGTATTATAATTTAAACACCTAAGTTGGGATCCTAGTTTTCTCAGCTTTGGCGATTCTAACAACCACATCATTAGGTGCTCTGAACCTCGCGTTCTTAGGTCTCTTGACTAATTGCTTACCATCGTCATTAGATGTTGTAAACATCGCTTTCTTGGGTCTCTTGAATATAGGTTGCTTCACATCATAATAATCATCATCATCGGATGTGACATCGATTAAGCCAACGTTGGTTTTAGAAACCTAAATGGACATGGCAGCAATTAGAATTAATGTTTTGTTTTGCTGTTGTACAGTAGGTTTAACTACTATCTTAGTGTCAGTAGCAACACTTTTAAATCATGCATTTCGATGCTATGATGTACAGTCGGCTCCTTCTGCATCAGCCCTTCCATTTTGCGAGACTCACATCAGAGAAGCGCCTCTTTCTAATTCTTCCCTTGATAGTGCAGCCATTTGGAGACTTGCTAACTAGAAGAATCAAATAATAATTAGTGAACTACAAAAATCAAATTTAAAAGCATATGGTTTTGTCACAACTACAAGCATCGTCCAATGAGATGAATCTGTGTATACCAAGGAGCATGTACAACCATAGTGGCCATGCAAAGACATTAAGTAGATGCCTATCATCCCATCAACATTCAAAGTGCCACATTTTCATCATTGACTAGTTGTAAATAGTGAAAATCACAAGATTATCCCTTAGCACTAACATAGCTATGAAAACATCAATTTGGGCCTCATACTAACAAAGCACACATAAATCAATGAGATAGCCGAACATATAGCAAGAAGCATGCACAACAAATGTGTTTGTATAGATTACATGCTATATGCACATTATCCCATGGACAGAGATAGTTCCACCCTTTAATCATTGGCCAAATGCATGTGAAGAGAATACAATGACCTACATCAATATATAATGTGGGCTCCATAGTAAGATAGCACACACAAGTCAATGAGATGAATCTGTATCTACCAAGGAGATGTAGAGCCATACTGGTTGTACAAAGACACTAAGTAGATGGAGATCATCCCATCAACAAGCTAACTGCCACATATTAGTCATTAGCCAGTTGTAAACAGATAATATCCTAAGATTATCTATTAGCACTAACATATAGCTATGAAAAACAACAATTTGGGGCATTAATTTGGCGACTACTACAAGATCATCCAGTGACATAGACAACAACGCCGTCGCTCTGCCCTAGAACGAGGTGGTGACACTGAGGCCAAGATCCATCTCCGGTGACCTAGATGGAGCACTGATGCGGTGAACCTAGAACGAGGAGGTGACGCGGTGAAGGGAAGTAGGTCGACGAGCACGTACATTGCTGCCGTCGTCACCGAGGAGGGAAGGGTGGTTGGTCGTCGCTGGGAAGGGGAGGGGAGGTGATTTGGCCATCGCAGGGGATGGGAGGGGAGGGGATTTGGTCATCTTCGGGGAGGGTACAAGAGGGGAGGGAATATTTCTGTCGCCGGGGAGGGGAGGGGATTCAGCCGTTGTCGGAGAGGGTTTTCCTAGCGCGAGGAGGTGAGTGGATTTGGGCGAGTGTGGAAGGGACCCGTAATACCCAATGACAGGTGGGGTCCATGCTGGAGCTGATGAGTGGACCCATAACGAGCCGTTGCCCCGACCGCACCTCACCATACCACACCAGACCACACCGCACCGTGCTGCATCGCATCGCTGCCATCATCACATCTCCACCATTGTCGCTATCGTCGCTGCCACATCTCGGCTGCCATGGGGATGTGCAAGCCGGCAGGACAGGGCAACATTGTGGACTAGGTAAATTAGGTCTTGCTCCATCCCTGAATCTATTCTACCTAGGGTTCTAGCAGTTAGGGGAATTTAAGAGTTTCAATGACTTGTTCTGCATAGTTGGGTTGGAATCGATGGGGAGCTGCCAATTTCCATCCTAGATCAAGAGATTGGTGGGATGGAGCTAGATCCTAGTTGGAGATGCCAGTGCAACCATGTTCCTGCTAGGAAGGTTTCCTCCTATGGTAAAGACATTGGTAGAAATTTTTTAGGTTGTCCAGATGAGGTTTGTTGTTACTTTTACTAGATGGACAAGCCATGGCCAGCATAGATGCAGAGGATGCTTGCCTAGCTATGTAAGAAGGCAGATGATAAGATGATGATTGAGCTGAGGTTGGCAGATAGAGACACGGATCTGCGGATACCTAAACTGAGGTTGAAGAAAATGAGAAAAGAAATGGAATGCACGCATGTTTGGTTCATGATGATGCTTAGTGTGGCAGTGACTTTAGGGTGTGTTCTTATTTTTTTGTTGGCAATTGTGGAAATAAGTATTGAATTATGGATGTATTGTGCTTCCTCTTGGTTTTGAGTTTTTAGAAATCAGTAAGGGAACTAAGTTTTTTGCATGTTTAGTTAGCTATTTAGCTAGTCAGTTGTTTTCAGTATTCATGAGATGTATTTAACTTGTTGTACCAAACTTTTTGAAACTGGGAAAAATCATTGTTGCAAAAGTAATGTGTATTTATATTTTTTTGATTTCAAACATGGTGTAACCAGGAACAATAACCATGGATGTTCTATATTGTTGCAAAACTAGGAACAATCACGTGTGTGTTTCTCAAAGATTCACACTAAAAAAATATTTTGAAATGTGGAAATATGTGCAACCAGGAACAATCATAACAAACAACTTAAAAGGTACTGGCAATATATATAGGTACTAGTTAAATAGGTTCGATGACAACCACCGCATACTACTAGTAGTAATTAATAATTACACAACTCAAACAATATACTATAACAGTATACCCATTACATAAACAGGAGGCAGCAACATGTAACATGCAACAGGAGGCAACAGTGGCAACACGAGGCGGCATCAGAGGCAACACGAGGCAATAGGAGCTAGCTGTTAGGGCCACAGAGTAGTGTGACCGAGGTTGGCATACTTGCTCAGGTAAACCATGAAGGCAGCGTGCTTGGCTTTCGTATAATTCGCACACTGCTATCATCCACGGGCAATGCCCTCGGCATGCTGCACAATGCTATTCAGGTCTTCCGCAATCCTTCTTGCTTAGAAGGGGCACCTCTACTTGTTTGCGCCTTGGTGGAACAGGAACCTCCCATTCCTCATTTTCTTCAGAATGTGGCGGCTTTTTGCGTGCCTAGACCACATACATTCATTGACATCACTGTCTGGTTCCTGAGAATTAGCAAGTAGAGAGAAGAAGTCAGTGAATGAAAAAAAATTACTCTCCCAAGATCATGAGATCAAACTAGGAAACGACTATGTTGAGAGATTAATTTTAGCATGTGCGCATAAGTTGAACCAGCTTTTGAACAAACTAGTCCATCAAACATATGTCTATTTTGCATACATATATGATAAAACAAGTGCTATATAAAATTATACTGTTCTTCCAAATAATTTGAAAGAATCTAGAAAAGTTTCAGTATATAAAGATACATCCAAATTTTAACAAAACCAAGAAATCTTTTTTAGGAGAGATGGAGTAATTCTTTCCATTTATCTTATCAGTAAATTTGTAAAAAAAGAAGTTATGACTAGCTAGTTTTATTCAGTTTGAACATGGTATAAATAGGAATTTGTTTTCTCCTAAATATATCTCAGTGTATTATGAATTTTAAAAAAAAAATCCCTAAACAAATAACATATATGGAGTACATGGAGAAATTTAATTTATCAGCATTATTTTAATGCATCTATTCATATAAATACACAACTTACTATAACAGAGATTGGATAAAACATGCATGATCTAGTATTTAACATATACACTCCACTTAAGTTAAAATTATATTGTTCTCTTTCAAATAATTTGAATGAATATCTATACAAGTTTCAGTATATATAAAGATACATCCAAATTTTAATAAGAAATCTGAGACAACCTTTTTTTAGGCTAGATGGAGTAATTATTTCCACTCATCTTATCAGTAAATTGGAAAAACAAAAAGAAGTTATGACTAGAACATGGTACAAATAGGAATTTGCTTTTCCTAAATATATTCCGTTCATTAGGAATTTAACAATTTGTTTCCCTAAATATAACAGAGATGGACATTTATCTGCATTTTAATGCATCTGTACATATGATTTGTTTCCCTAATTATAACAGAGATGGACATTAAATTTCTGTTAATGTAATTAGGAACTCGTATGATTACTATATGTATATATGTGTGACTTTTATCATACAAATCAAACTATACATTGGACAGCATGAACACAGCCTAGATAAGAGATCTGAACTCCACATGAAATTATATCACTAGAAAATATCGATCAAAACGACTAACAAAAGATGAGCATATATAGAACTACTAGGCGGATACAACCACTAGGGGCAGATCAAATCAAACTAGAAAATATGCGACTGGAATGACTAGGGGCAGATCAAAACGACCAACAAAAGATGAGCATAGAATTACTAGGCAGAGAACAAATTAATTAATCAAACTCTACAAGATCAGAAAACCCTACAAATTAAAATATGAACAGTAAAACCTGAAAACCCCATTCATAGTTCAGATCTAATTACCTCTGGTTCTCCATCGCTGGGTTCTTCCTCGAACATGAACAGATCTGTAGGTTCTTCATCCTTGTTATCATCGAAGTAATCGCAGTCCCCCTTGTTATCTGAAACTGCCACCGGATCTGCAACCGCTTCCTCTTCGATCTTGTTATCTGCTTCCTTCTGGATGATGGCATTGGCGTTCTCGATGATGATGACCTTGGCATCCTCGGCGACCACCATTCTTGATCTCTTCATCTTCGCGAGATAACGTTCTACTTGTTGCTAGGGTTTCCTTCTGTTCTTTGGAGTGCAGGGAAGAGTGGGATGGAGTCTGAAGAAATTACTAGGAGACGATGTGGAGACCGTGTGGCTGATGTCTTTTAAATAACTAGGAGACGACGGGGCAGTTGGGCAGTGGGAGCGCACGCGGGGTGGGAAACATGTACATCGCACGTGTCAATGCAAAACGCACGAGTGGGAATGCAAAACGCACGTATACACAACTCGATTTCTTTTGTAGTTAATTATTTTTAGGTATGTCAATGAAAAATGCAAAGCCCGCACTCAATCTAATTTCTTCTAAATTATTCAATAATTCATTGTTACTCTAGATTCTCCATGCATGCATGCAGACCAAAAAGATTTCCAAGTATTTTTTCCAAAACCACATTGATACCTGATGACCACACACACTCCATGGTTTTCCACTTGGATCCCCCTAGAGTTTGCACATTGCATATGTGTTATTTTCTAAAACCACATTGATATCTGATGACTACATATACCCTAGTGGATTCTGTGATTCATCTTCTGTCACACTAGTGTGTTTTTGGTCTCTATATATATGACCATGATGGTTTGACATATCTATATATGGATCATCCCCTAGAGTGATTGCATGTGTTCTTTTCCTAAACCACACATTGATATATATATATATATATCTCCACTAGATAGTCATTATTGATGACCACATGGTATACATGACCACACACACACTACTCTAGTGGATTATATTCTCGTATGCAACTTCTCTATCACACTGGTGCATTATTGTAATATGTGTAAGTTGATTTCCTATGCGTGTTTTGCTTCTTCTACACCATGGTTTTCCACTTGGATCCCCCATTGAGTCATTGCACATTGCATATGTGTTATTTTCCAAAACCACATTGATATCTGATGACCACACACACTCTAGTGGATTATGTCATTCAACTTTTGTCACACTAGTGTGTTTTTGGTCTCTATATATATGACCATGATGGTTTGACACACATATATATATGGATCATCCCCTAGAGTGACTACATGTGTTCTTTTCCTAAACCACATATTGATATATATATATCCACTAGATAGTCATTATTGATGATCCACATGACCACATTGATCATATCTATACATGACCACACACACACACTACTCTACTAGATTATATTCTGTGATGCAAGTTCTCTGTCACACTGGTGCATTATTGCAATGTGTGGAAGTTGATTTCCTCGTGTTTTGCTTCTTCTACACCATGGTTTTCCACTTGGATCCCCCATAGAGTCACTTCACATTGCATATGTGTTATTTTCCAAAACCACATTGATATCTGATGACCACACACACTCTAGTGGATTCTGTGATCCAACTTCTGACACACTAGTGTGTTTTTGGTCTCTATATATATGACCATGATGGTTAAATATATATGGATCATCCTCTAGAGTAATTCCATGTGTTCTGTTCCTAAACCACACATTGATATATCTCTCTACACTAGATAGTCATTATTGATGATCCACATGACCACATTGACCCCACAGTCAAACCCGGTTGCATATACTACAGGAATTATATCAGACTGTACGATGATGAGGTTCAAGCCTGGGAAGAGGAACCAACAATGGTAACGTATGGCTTAAGTCTGGAATATACACCGAGGCCTTACCCTCTAGATGAGATACTAGCAACACATTATAGACGGAGAGAGTTCTCTGAACACGTATTATAGCACGCGGGAGCCGCCAACGACGAAAAATATAGGGGAGACTGAATTCCTATATTCATCCTAGGTTATTTGCTAGCATTTTGAGGTCTATTTTGATGTACAAATATGTACTGTATTTATATTATTTCGATCAGTAGTATGTGTATTACCTTTCAGATAAAATTGTAATGTATTTAATTTAGTACTTTCAGAATTCAAAGTATTTAATTTTAGTAGCTTCTTTCAAAATTTTCTATGTTAGCTTTCATAATTATGTGCAAGTACTATGTTTCAACTTTTAGAATCTTAGTACTCAAGTTGTTATAATTACTGATTTAAAAAATCTAACAGAGATTAGAGTCTCATCACGGAAATCTCTCGAACTCGTGATGAGGGACCCTCTCGCGAGCAGCCCAAATGACCGGAATGCATGTGGACAGGAAATCTTTCAGAATTCTTTTGTACTAGTAGCTTCCATATAATTCTTTGTAGTAGCTTCCAGTTCACACAATCATAACCATACCCGGCAAAATCTTCCAAGAGTAGACTAAACAGACAAATATATTATATATACACTAGGTTTCGAACGACTAATTACCTATTGTAGACTACGACGTACTAGTTAAGCTCAATAGCTCCCAACCACAACTACACTCTAGATGGTCTCGAACACAAACTTCACGTCCAACATCTCTTCTGTGGTCTTCCTGCTAGTGATTAGCACGGGTTGTCCAACCCTTAGATCATCTTCACTCTCGTGGAATTTCTTCCACCATGATTGCTGAAGACGACACGACCATCTAGGTCAGTCTTGTATGCAATTGGGGTCATGTCAAAATCTCCTAGATGTACTCCAGCCACGCCATCATCAGGGATGCCCATGGAGGAAAGCACTTTCATAGGTAATCTCTGCGATGTCGTGTCATGTATTAAAAATAAGAAGTAATCATGCCAGACGACGACCACCACAAGTTATATATGGAGCCATACAAGGAACAAACTATAGGTAGTTGCCATACCATCTTATGTTGGACAAGATTTGTCCTTGTCAAACGGGTCACAAATGGAACCCCGATGAAGGTGTTGATTGGTGGTAGGGTAGCTAGGAGGTGTTCCTTCTCATCATCGGTAAGGTGACATCTTTGGGCGACAACCGTAGATTCATATACATCTTGCTTGCCACAAAGACCACAAATATTGATAACAGCTATCCTCGGCATGGTTCCTGTGAAAGAAAAACATAACATTTCTTCCATGGTAAGATTGTTCTATGTAATGAATTGCTTCCATCCTTTACCTCCCATGATAGTCATGTTCTTTCTTTTCTCGAGGTCAATCTTGTAGGTGCACCCAAGCACCTTGAAGGGCACACTCTCACATTCAGCTATGGCTAGATTGAACATGAACCTTGAATTGCATGGTCAAGTCTGTGCACCAAAAACAAAAGAATCAGACATTAAACAAATGGTTACAGACTTACAATGTAGTTTGAAAGAAAATTGCTTGTTACCACTTACCACTGAGTTCTGGAACACCTCTGACTCTGACAAGTAGATACAAAAGGACATGCAAGATGACAACCTAGATTCGCAATTGCTCTTGCATACTAGACACGACGCTAGATCATGTTAGGCAATAATGATGAATGTCTAAATGATATATGGAACTAAACTCCCAAAATAAATAGACTATATATACATTAAACGTATTATAATTTAAACACCTAAGTTGGGATCCTAGTTTTCTTAGCTTTGGCAATTCTAACAACCACATCATTAGGTGCTCTGAACCTCGCGTTCTTAGGTCTCTTGACTAATTGCTTACCATCGTCATTAGATGTTGTAAACATCACTTTCTTGGGTCTCTTGAATATAGGTTGCTTCACATCATAATAATCATCATCATCGGATGTGACATTGATTAAGCCAACGTTGGTTTTAGAAACCTAAATGGACATTGCAGCAATTAGAATTAATGTTTTGTTTTGCTGTTGTACAGTAGGTTTAACTACTATCTTAGTGTCAGTAGCAACACTTTTAAATCATGCATTTCGATGCTATGATGTACAGTCGGCTCCTTCTGCATCAGCCCTTCCATTTTGCAGTACTCACAGTCTCTGTAGGCGCCTCTTTCTAATTCTTCCCTTGATAGTGCAGCCATTTGGAGACTTGCTAACTAGAAGAATCAAATAATAATTAGTGAACTACAAAAATCAAATTTAAAAGCATATGGTTTTGTCACAACTACAAGCATCGTCCAATGAGATGAATCTGTGTATACCAAGGAGCATGTACAACCATAGTGGCCATGCAAAGACATTAAGTAGATGCCTATCATCCCATCAACATTCAAAGTGCCACATTTTCATCATTGACTAGTTGTAAATGGTGAAAATCACAAGATTATCCCTTAGCACTAACATAGCTATGAAAACATCAATTTGGGCCTCATACTAACAAAGCACACATAAATCAATGAGATAGCCGAACATATAGGAAGAAGCATGCACAACAAATGTGTTTGTATAGATTACATGCTATATGCACATTATCCCATGGACAGAGATAGTTCCACCCTTTAATCATTGGCCAAATGCATGTGAAGAGAATACAATGACCTACATCAATATATAATGTGGGCTCCATAGTAAGATAGCACACACAAGTCAATGAGATGAATCTGTATCTACCAAGGAGATGTAGAGCCATAGTGGTTGTACAAAGACACTAAGTAGATGGAGATCATCCCATCACCAAGCTAACTGCCACATATTAGTCATTAGCCAGTTGTAAACAGATAATATCCTAAGATTATCCATCAGCACTAACATATAGCTATGAAAAACAACAATTTGGGGCATTAATTTGGCGACTACTACAAGATCATCCAGTGACATAGACAACAACGCCGTTGCTCTGCCCTAGAACGAGGTGGTGACACTGAGGCCAAGATCCATCTCCGGTGACCTAGATGGAGCACTGACGCGGTGAACCTAGAGCGAGGAGGTGACGCGGTGAAGGGAAGTAGGTCGACGAGCACGTACGTTGCTGCCGTCATCACCGAGGAGGGAAGGGTGGTTGGTCGTCGCTGGGAAGGGGAGGGGAGGTGATTTGGCCATCGCAGGGGATGGGAGGGGAGGGGATTTGGTCATCTCCGGGGAGGGTACGAGAGGGGAGGGAATATTTCTGTCGCCGGGGAGGGGAGGGGATTCAGCCGTTGCCGGAGAGGGTTTTCCTAGCGCTAGGAGGTGAGTGGATTTGGGCGAGTGTGGAAGGGACCCGTAATACCCAACGACAGGTGGGGCCCATGCTGGAGCTGACGATTGGACCTATAACGAGCCGTTGCCCCGACCGCACCTCACCATACCACACCAGACCACACCGCACCGTGCTGCATCGCATCGCACCGCACAACCGTCGTCGCTGCCATCACATCTCCACCATTGTCGCTATCGTCGCTGCCACATCTCCGCTGCCATGGGGATGTGCAAGCCGGCAGGACAGGGCAACATTGTGGACTAGGTAAATTAGGTCTTGCTCCATCCCTGAATCTATTCTACCTAGGGTTCTAGCAGTTAGGGGAATTTAAGAGTTTCAATGACTTGTTCTGCATAGTTGGGTTGGAATCGATGGGGAGCTGCCAATTTCCATCCTAGATCAAGAGATTGGTGGGATGGAGCTAGATCCTAGTTGGAGATGCCAGTGCAACCATGTTCCTGCTAGGAAGGTTTCCTCCTATGGTAAAGACATTGGTAGAAATTTTTTAGGTTGTCCAGATGAGGTTTGTTGTTACTTTTACTAGATGGACAAGCCATGGCCAGCATAGATGCAGAGGATGCTTGCCTAGCTATGTAAGAAGGCAGATGATAAGATGATGATTGAGCTGAGGTTGGCAGATAGAGACACGGATCTGCGTATACCTAAACTGAGGTTGAAGAAAATGAGAAAAGAAATGGAATGCACGCATGTTTGGTTCATGATGATGCTTAGTGTGGCAGTGACTTTAGGGTGTGTTCTTATTTTTTTTGTTGGCAATTGTGGAAATAAGTATTGAATTATGGATGTATTCTGCTTCCTCTTGGTTTTGAGTTTTTAGAAATCAGTAAGGGAACTAAGTTTTTTGCATGTTTAGTTAGCTATTTAGCTAGTCAGTTGTTTTCAGTATTCATGAGATGTATTTAACTTGTTGTACCAAACTTTTTAAAACTGGGAAAAATCATTGTTGCAAAAGTAATGTGTATTTAATTTTTTTTGATTTCAAACATGGTGTAACCAGGAACAATAACCATGGATGTCCTATATTGTTGCAAAACTAGGAACAATCACGTTTGTGTTTCTCAAAGATTCACACTAAAAAAATATTTTGAAATGTCGGAAATATGTGCAACCAGGAACAATCATAACAAACAACATAAAAGGTACTGGCAATATATATAGGTACTAGTTAAATAGGTTCGATGACAACCACCGCATACTACTAGTAGTAATTAATAATTACACAACCCAAACAATATACTATAACAGTACACCCATTACATAAACATGAGGCAGCAACATGTAACATGCAACATGAGGCAACAGTGGCAACACGAGGCGGCATCAGAGGCAACACAAGGCAATAGGAGCTAGCTGTTAGGGCCACAGAGTAGTGTGACCGAGGTTGGCATACTTGCTCAGGTAAACCATGAAGGCAGCGTGCTTGGCTTTCGTATGATTCGCACGCTGCTGTCATCCACGGGCAATGCCCTCGGCATGCTGCACAATGCTATTCAGGTCTTCCGCAATCCTTCTTGCTTAGAAGGGGCACCTCTACTTGTTTGCGCCTTGGTGGAAGGGGAACCTCCCATTCCTCATTTTCTTCAGAATGTGGCAGCTTTTTGCGTGCCTGGACCACATACTTTCATTGACATCAATGTCTGGTTCCTGAGAATTAGCAAGTAGAGAGAAGAAGTCAGTGAATGAAAAAAAATTACTCTCCCAAGATCATGAGATCAAACTAGGAAACGACTATGTTGAGAGATTAATTTTAGCATGTGCGCATAAGTTGAACCAGCTTTTGAACAAACTAGTCCATCAAACATATATCTATTTTGCATACATATATGATAAAACAAGTGCTATATAAAATTATACTGTTCTTCCAAATAATTTGAAAGAATCTAGAAAAGTTTCAGTATATAAAGATACATCCAAATTTTAACAAAACCAAGACATCTTTTTTTAGGACAGATGGAGTAATTCTTTCCATTTATCTTATCAGTAAATTGGTAAAAAAAGAAGTTATGACTAGCTAGTTTTATTCAGTTTGAACATGGTATAAATAGGAATTTGTTTTCTCCTAAATATATCTCAGTGTATTATGAATTTAAAAATTTGTTTCCCTAAACAAACATATATGGAGTACATGGAGAAATTTAATTAATCAGCATTATTTTAATGCATCTATTCATATAAATACACAACTTACTATAACAGAGATTGGATAAAACATGCATGATCTAGTATTTAACATATACACTCCACTTAAGTTAAAATTATACTGTTTTCTTTCAAATAATTTGAATGAATATCTATACAAGTTTCAGTATATATAAAGATACATCCAAATTTTAATAAGAAATCTGAGACAACCTTTTTTTAGGCCAGATGGAGTAATTATTTCCACTCATCTTATCAGTAAATTGGAAAAACAAAAAGAAGTTATGACTAGAACATGGTACAAATAGGAATTTGCTTTTCCTAAATATATAATCCGTTAATTAGGAATTTAACAATTTGTTTCCCTAAATATAACAGAGATGGACATTTATCTGCATTTGAATGCATCTGTACATATGATTTGTTTCCCTAATTATAACAGAGATGGACATTAAATTTTTGTTAATGTAATCAGGAGCTCGTATGATTACTATATGTATATATATATGTGACTTTTATCATACAAATCAAACTATACATTGGACAACATGAACACAACCTAGATAAGAGATCTGAACTCCACATGAAATTATATCACTAGAAAATATCGATAAAAACGACTAACAAAAGATGAGCATATATAGAACTACTAGGCGGCTAGAACCACTAGGGGCAGATCAAATCAAACTAGAAAATATGCAACTGGAATGACTAGGGGCAGATCAAAACGACCAACAAAAGATGAGCATAGAATTACTAGGCAGAGAACAAATTAATTAATCAAACTCTACAAGATCAGAAAACCCTACAAATTAAAATATGAACAGTAAAACCTGAAAACCCCATTCATAGTTCAGATCTAATTACCTCTGGTTCTCCATCGCTGGGTTCTTCCTCGAACATGAACAGATCCGTAGGTTCTTCATCCTTGTTATCATCGAAGTAATCGCAGTCCACCTTGTTATCTGAAACTGCCACCGGATCTGCAACCGCTTCCTCTTCGATCTTGTTATCTGCTTCCTTCTGGATGATGGCATTGGCGTTCTCGACGATGATGACCTTGGCATCCTCGGTGACCACCGTTCTTGATCTCTTCATCTTCGCGAGAAAACGTTCTACTTGTTGCTAGGGTTTCCTTCTGTTCTTTGGAGTGCAGGGAAGAGTGGGATGGAGTCTGAAGAAATCACTAGGAGACGATGTGGAGACCGTGTGGCTGATGTCTTTTAAATAACTAGGACACGGCGGGGCAGTTGGGCAGTGGGAGCGCACGCGGGGTGGGAAACATGTACATCGCACGTGTCAATGCAAAACACACGAGTGGGAATGCAAAACGCACGTATACACAACTCGATTTCTTTTGTAGTTAATTATTTTTAGGCATGTCAATGAAAAATGCAAAGCCCGCACTCAATCTAATTTCTTCTAAATTATTCAATAATTCATTGTTACTCTAGATACTCCATGCATGCATGCATGCAGACCAAAAAGATTTCCAAGTGTTTTTTCCAAAACCACATTGATACCTGATAACCACACACACTCCATGGTTTTCCACTTGGATCCCCCCTAGAGTTTGCACATTGCATATGTGTTATTTTCTAAAACCACATTGATATCTGATGACCACATATACCCTAGTGGATTCTGTGATTCATCTTCTGTCACACTAGTGTGTTTTTGGTCTCTATATATATGACCATGATGGTTTGACATATCTATATATGGATCATCCCCTAGAGTGATTGCATGTGTTCTTTTCCTAAACCACACATTGATATATATATATATATCTCCACTAGATAGTCATTATTGATGACCACATGGTATACATGACCACACACACACTACTCTAGTGGATTATATTCTCGTATGCAACTTCTCTATCACACTGGTGCATTATTGTAATATGTGGAAGTTGATTTCCTATGCGTGTTTTGCTTCTTCTACACCATGGTTTTCCACTTGGATCCCCCATTGAGTCATTGCACATTGCATATGTGTTATTTTCCAAAACCACATTGATATCTGATGACCACACACACTCTAGTGGATTATGTCATTCAACTTTTGTCACACTAGTGTGTTTTTGGTCTCTATATATATGACCATGATGGTTTGACACATATATATATGGATCATCCCCTAGAGTGACTACATGTGTTCTTTTCCTAAACCACATATTGATATATATATATCCACTAGATAGTCATTATTGATGATCCACATGACCACATTGATCATATCTATACATGACCACACACACACACACTACTCTACTAGATTATATTCTGTGATGCAACTTCTCTGTCACACTGGTGCATTTTATTGCAATGTGTGGAAGTTGATTTCCTCATGTTTTGCTTCTTCTACACCATGGTTTTCCACTTGGATCCCCCATAGAGTCACTTCACATTGCATATGTGTTATTTTCCAAAACCACATTGATATCTGATGACCACACACACTCTAGTGGATTCTGTGATCCAACTTCTGACACACTAGTGTGTTTTTGGTCTCTATATATATGACCATGATGGTTAAATATATATGGATCATCCTCTAGAGTAATTGCATGTGTTCTGTTCCTAAACCACACATTAATATATCTCTCTACACTAGATAGTCATTATTGATGATCCACATGACCACATTGATCATATCTATACATGACCACACAAACACTCACTACTCTAGTGGATTATATTCTGTGATGCAACTTCTCTGTCCAACTTGTGCATTATTGCAATGTGTGGAAGTTGATTTCCTATGTATGTTTTGCTTCTTCTACACCATGGTTTTCCACTTGGATCCCCTGTAGAGTCATTGCACATTCCATATGTGTTATTTTCCAAAACCACATTGATATCTGATGACCACACACACTCTAGTGGATTCTGGGATTCAACTTCTGTCACACTAGTGTGTTTTTGGTGTCTATATATATCACCATGATGGTTTGACACACACACACATATATATATATATATATGTATCATCCATTATAGTGATTGCATGTGTTCTTTTCCTAAACCACACATTGATATATATATATATATCTATTGGATAGTCATTATTGATGATCCACATGACCACATTGATCATATCTATACATGACCATAAACACACTACTCTAGTGGATTATATCCTGTGATGCCACTTCTCTATCACACTGGTGCATTATTGCAATGTGTGGAAGTTGATTTCCTATGTGTGTTTTGCTTCTTCTACACCATTGTTTTCCACTTGGATCCCCCATAAAGTCATTGCACATTGCATATGTGTTATTTTCCAAAACCACATTGATATCTGATGACCACACACACTCTAGTGGATTATGTGATTCAACTTCTGTCACACTAGTATGTTTTTGGTCTCTGTATATATGACCATGATGGTTTTAAACATATACATATATATAGATCATCCCCTATAGTGATTGCATGTGTACTTTTCCTAAACCACACATTGATATATATATATATATCTCCACTAGATAGTCATTATTGATGATCCACATGACCACATTGATCATATCTGTACATGACCACACACACACTACTCTAGTGGATTATAATCTGTGATGCAACTTCTTTGTCACATTGGTGCATTATTGCAATGTGTGGAAATTGATTTCCTATGTGTGTTTTGCTTCTTCTACACCATGGTTTTCCACTTGGATCCCCCATAGAGTCATTGCACATTGCGTATGTGTTATTTTCCAAAACCACATTGATATCTGATAACCACACACACTCTAGTGGATTCTGTGATTCAACTTCTGTCACACTAGTGTGTTCTTGGTCTCTATATATATGACCATGATGGTTAGACACACAAATATATATGGATCATCCCCTAGAGTGATTGCATGTGTTTTTTTCCTAAACCACACATTGATATATATATATATATATATATATCTCCACTAGATAGTCATTATTGATGATCCACATGAAAACATTGATCATATCTATGCATGACCACACACACACACTACTCTAGTGGATTATATTTTGTGATGCAACTTCTCTGTCACACTAGTGCATTATTGCAATGTGTGGAAGTTGATTTCCTATGTGTATTTTGCTTTTTCTACACCATGGTCTCCCACTTCGATCCCCCATAGAGTCATTGCACATTGCATATGTGTTCTTTTCCAAAACCACATTGATATGTGATGGCCACACACATTGGTGCATGCAATGTGGAAGTTGCTTTATCTCCTATATGTGTTTTTGGTCTTCTACACACCATGATTTCCCAGGGGATCACATTGATATATATACATGACCACACACACCCCAATGGATATTCTGTGATGCAACTTATTATGTGACACTGGTGCAACATGCAATAATGTGGAAGTTGCTATGGTGGTTTGACACACATATATGTGGATCCCCTAGAGTGGTTGCATGTGTTCTTTTCTTAAACCACATTGATATCTCCACTAAAGATTCATTGATGATCCACATGACCACATTGCTTGTGTTCTTTTCCAAGACCACATTGATATATCTACATGACCACACACACTCCACTAGTGGATTCTCTCTCTATGACACTACTGCATTAATATAATGTGTGTGGAAGTTGCTTTTCCTATGTGTGTTTTGCTTCTACACCATGGTCTGCCACTTGGATCCCCCTAGATTTATTGCACATTGCATATATATATATGTGTCTGTTCTTTTCCAAAACCACATTGATATATATCTACATGACCACACACACACTATAGAGGATTCTGTGTGATGCAACTTCTCTATACTACTAGTGCATTGCAATGTGTGGAAGTTCATTTCCAAAGGTGTTTTGCTTCTTCTACACCATGGTTTTCCACTTGGATCCTTCATAGAGTCATTGCACATTGCGTATGTGCTATTTTCGAAAACCACATTGATATGTGATGACCACACACACTCTAGTGGATTCTGTGATTCAACTTCTGTCACACTAGTGTGTTTTTGGTCTCTATATATATGACCATGATGGTTTGACACACATATATATATGGATCATCCCCTAGAGTGATTGCATGTGTTTTTCCTAAACCACACATTGATATATATTAATCTCCACTAGATAGTCATTATTGATGATCCACATGACCACATTGATCATATCTATGAATGACCACACACACACTACTCTAGTGGATTATATTCTGTGATACAATTTTTCTGTCACACTGGTGCATTATTGCAATGTGTGGAAGTTGATTTCCTATGTGTGTTTTGCTTCTTCTACACCATGGTTTCCCACTTGGATCCCCCATAGAGTCATTGCACATTGCATATGTGTTCTTTTACAAAACCACATTGATATCTGATGACCACACACATTGGTGCATGCAATGTGGAAGTTGCTTTATCTCCTATATGTGTTTTTGGTCTTCTACATACCATGATTTCCTAGGGTATCACATTGATATATATACATGACCACACACACCCAAGTGGATATTCTGTGAAGCAACTTATTATGTCACACTGGTGCAACATGCAATAATGTGGAAGCTTCTATGGCGGTTTGACAGACATATATGTGGATCGCCTAGAGTGGTTGCATGTGTTCTTTTCCTCAACCACATTGACATCTCCACTACACTAATGATCCACATGACCACATTGCATGTGTTCTTTTCCAATACCACATTGATATATCTACATGACCACACACACTCCACTAGTGGATTCACTCTCTGTGACACTGCTGCATTAATATAATGTGTGTGGAAGTTGCTTTTCCTATGTGTGTTTTGCTTCTACACCATGGTCTGCCACTTGGATCCCCCTAGATTTATTGCACATTGCATATATATATGTGTCTGTTCTTTTCCAAAACCACATTGATATATATCTACATGACCACACACACACTATAGAGGATTCTGTGTGATGCAACTTCTCTATACTACTAGTGCATTGCAATGTGTGGAAGTTCATTTCCAAAGGTGTTTTGCTTCTTCTACACCATGGTTTTCCACTTGGATCCTTCATAGAGTCATTGCACATTGCGTATGTGCTATTTTCGAAAACCACATTGATATGTGATGACCACACACACTCTAGTGGATTCTGTGATTCAACTTCTGTCACACTAGTGTGTTTTTGGTCTCTATATATATGGCCATGATGGTTATATATATATGGATCATCCCCTAGAGTGATTGCATGTGTTCTTTTCCTAAACCACACATTGATATATATATATCTCCACTAGATAGTCATTATTGATGATCCACATGACCACATTGATCATATCTATACATGACCACACACACGCTACTCTAGTGGATTATAATCTGTGATGCAACTTCTCTGTCACACTGGTGCATTATTGCAATGTGTGGAAGTTGATTTCCCATGTGTGTTTTGCTTCTTCTACACCATTGTTTTCCACTTGGATCCCCCATAGAGTCATTGCACATGTGTTATTTTCCAAAACCACATTGATATGTGATGACCACACACACTCTACTGGATTCTGTGATTCAACTTATGTCACACTAGTGTGTTTTTGGTCTCTATATATATGAGCATGATGGTTATATATATGGATCATCCTTTACAGTGATTGCATGTGTTCTTTTCCTAAACCACACATTGATAAATATATCCACTAGATAGTCATTGTTGATGACCCACATGACCACATTGATCATACATATACATGACCACACACACACTACTCTAGTGGATTATAATCAGTGATGCAACTTCTCTGTCACATAGGTGCATTATTGCAATGTGTGGAAGTTGATTTCCTTTGTGTGTTTTGCTTCTTCTACACCATGGTTTTCCACTTGGATCCCCCATAGAGTCATTGCACATTGCATATGTGTTATTTTCCAAAACCACAATGATATCTGATGACCACACACACTCACTAGTGCACACCCCCCCCTCTAACACCGATTTGGAGGGCCCTCTAACAGCGGTTGTAGAACCGCTGTTGAGGGTTCGATGTTAGAGGGGCCCCCCCTTTAACACCGGTTCGTAACACGAACCGGTGTTAAAGGTTCTGTGTCGCGGCAGGAAAAGGAGATAAATCTCTGCCACGGCAGGAAAACGGCCTAAATCTACGCCACTGCAGCAGAAGTTCTGCGCCTGCCAAGGAGATGGGAGGGGAGGAGGGAATCGATCGGGAGCGGTATACACATACATCGTCATCGGTACATACGAGTACATGAATAATTAAGCAACTATTATTATACACAACATCGTCATTGTGTGGTATTCTCCGTAAACGTTGAAGCATGAAGTACAAGACAAACACGTTCAAGCATATATACAACGTTCATTTTGGTGGATATCTAAAGAGTTCTCCGCCAGGCGTGACGACCTCATCAAGTATGAACCCCGCCAATTCCTCTTGAATGGCTCGTATGCGGTCAAATGGTAGGAGTTGGTCCGCATCCGTTCGCTCAGAATAGAGATGCAGAATGGGGTCAATATATATATAAGAATAAAACTCAACACAATTGATGGTAATAAAATAACGTTGTGTACTTTGTTTACTTACTCTAAGTTGTTCTACTACGGCTTGGCCCGTCGCACATATCGTTTTGCGAATGAACTCGCAAACATAGTACCCACATAAGTTATTGTCGTGTCCCTGATGCGCGCACTTTACGAGAATAGAGAGTTCAATCAAAATAATAATCAATAAAGCATGATATAATGGAATTGGAAGCAGAATCAAAGAGATACGCAGACCTAGCTAGCTAGTATTACTTACATTTTGGTCTACAAATTTTAGTTCTTCTGACCATTCACACACGGCCCTGCCCGTGAACCTTTTCCAAACCCTGTCCGGCAAAGAAAATGGATAAAGGAGTAATTAATTACTTGTTTTCACGAAAGTTGCTGATCTAGTGCGATAATATGATTGAAATTACCTCTGGAGCATCTCTCTAAAGTCTGCCCATAGCTCTTTTCTTTTAAATGTGAGTCCATGACAAGGACTTTTCTGAGTCGGGTTGAATGACTAGCGAATAAAGTGGAACCTCATACGCATAACTCATCATCAGTTACACTTAACATCGAGTAAGCTGAAACAGAATGTGTACAAGAGAGGGTAACAGTACTCACGAGAAGTTGTAAGGCAATAGTATTTCCCTTTTGGTTTGTTGTCTCAGTAAAGACCTTAGCAATAAATCTTATGTTTGCCCAGGTTTGGTTCTTACCACTTCTTCATGAACTCTATTTGGGTCAATGAACCCAATGTCAAAAGGTCCTCCTTTCATGCATTCCATAACCTTTTTCCTGCATAATAGTATATACATATATGGTGAGCATATATATATATGCAATTAATGAAGTGAATGAGATGAGATAGAAAATACAAAAATAGTACTTACACACAATAAAGGCTGATGGCAGCTTTGTCGAGTTCCTTCTGATTGAATAGAAAATGCAAGTCTTGAATGTTGAAGTCGATCTAAATGCCTCCGCACAAGAAAATCTCATCTCTTATATGCGCCGTGATCCATTCTTCCTTTCTCGTCTTGCAGAAATCAAGGTACCACTTGTGCAATCTTCGCATCTTTGTTGGTAGATTCTTGAGCTCCTCTTTCTTGACGAGATTCTTCCCATACTTCCATGGTTGTATGGGGTTGGCATCGCATTTGGGCAAGTTGTCTCCCATGATGTTCAAGTATGCAATGTAAGTCATCCCCATCTCATTGGCCTTTCTTTGTAGCTCTGCCTCGTAATCATTTACGGGAGGAGCGTCCCGTGTGTCGAACACTTGGAGCGGGGCGCATGATTGGTTTTCCTGCTCTCCGAGCATGGGAACTGTTTTAAGGGTGCCGACGATCGCTACTTTCAGTCTTCCTACGGCGCCTTGCATCCGCCTTAAAAATCTGGCGCTCGTAGTCCGGCACAAGTGGGGTTTCAGGTTTCAAAAGATTTTTGTAAAACTTCTCCACCACCGCCGTATCTATTTTCTCCTTTGGCTCGGCCCATCTAGGTGCAAAGAATTTCTTGACCTCTTCTTCTGAGATCCTATTGGTCTCCTCGTCGCTGCGATTCCACGGTAAAACCGGCAATGTCTTGGCGGAAGGCTGTGGGATGTAGTTTTTTGAACTCTTTGTGGCAGTGCTAGTGATGCTCTTCGTGGCAGTACTCTTCCGCTTACGCTGAGGAGATGGCTGAAGCGCCGGAGATGGCTGACGGACAGGAGATGGCTGGCGCGTCGGAGATGGCTGGCACGCCGGAGATGGCTGCCGCGCAGGAGATGGCTGAAGCGCCGGAGATGGCTGAAGCGCAGGAGATGGCTGAAGCGGCTCAGACTGTTGACGCTGCGGAGACGGCAGGGGTGCCAGTGGCCTCTAATTTGGAAGCACGATGTGTTCCTTCTTCCAAAGAATGGTTATTTTCACTGCAAATTTGAGTTGAGTTTCCCCTTCACCTGTAGCATGGTCAAGTTGTGCTTCCTCATATTCCTTCACAACCTCATCCACCCCGACAATAGCATAGCCATCTGGAATCGGTCGGCATTTTAAAGTTCCACCAGCTACAGGAGGTAAGGCATAGCCGACAGCCACCTTAATGGATAAGCCCATTAATCTCACATGCAGCTCAGCGTGTTCGCTCTCCGTCATCTCATCCACGGGGTATCGAGGACCCGCCATTTCAAGCGTGGGACGTTCTCTCCGTGGAAGCCACGCTTTGCCTTGATGCAGGGGCGCGGCAGCCTCCAATGCAGGCTCTCCGTGCCGCTGAGATGGGCCGGTAGCTTGATGGCTCTGTTGTGCATTCACTTGCGCCTTCAGCGCCACAAGTGCATGTTCTATCTGTGTCATCCGCTCTGTACGCTCTTTTTCTTTTCTACCGCGCCATCTGTAAGAGTCGCTCCACTCGGCAAACCCATCCTTCCACGTCATACCCCCTATGCCTCGTGCATGTCCAGGGTGTTCTTTTTTATCGATGGCGCGTGTGAGCTGGTCATTCTCTCTGTCGGGATGGAAGGTCCTGGCGGCTGTTTCCTCGTATGCCGTGATGAGTTCAGTGACGGGTTTGGCAAGGAGGGTTGGGAAGATACACAATCCTGTTTCTGGGTCCAACCTTGCCCCGATTCCGTAGAACCAAGTCTTTGCACGTAGGTCCCACCCATGTGTCTGGGGTGTGATCCCTCTATCGCGCAGGGCCTTCTCAGCTTCCTCCCACTTAGGCCTCTGAGATATGTAGCCACCTGACCCTGTCCTCTGGTGATATTCCTTCTTCTGGGCATTTAGCGTATTGGTTTTTGACCTCTTTGTAGCTATAGCACCTTCCTTGTATGCCACAAATTCGCGCCAGTGAGGTCTTATCTTTGCATAATATGCGTCTTCGAAATCTGGAGTCTCGCGAGCTTTGACAAATTTCTTCAATTTTGTCTTCCAGTTGCGGAAAGCGTGAGCCATCTTCTTTAGAGTCCACTCTTTGACCTTTTCCTTTATAACCGGTTTGTTTTCATCCTCCTCTGGCGGAAGGGTGAAATTTACCAACAGCGAATTCCAAAGCGTTTCTTTGGATCTTTCATCGACAAAGGTATCGTCTCCCTTCTTTGGCTTATTCCAATATTCAATTATGATTGGGATTTGGTCCCTAGCAAGAACTCCAGCCTGACGTACAAATTTGTCTGCGGCCTTCTTGGGCTCCATCGGCCTGCCATCAACACGGACTGCTTCGATCGTGAACTTTGCATGATCTTTCAACCGATGGCTCGCGCCTTGCTTGCTCTTTTTCATAGAAGAAGATGGTTGCTGGCTGGTCGATCCAGAGGGCTAAAAGAAGAAAGAAGCGTTAATTAATACATGTAGAAGAAGATTGTTGGTGGAAGTCAGCAGAGGCTTAATCAATGCATATACCTCGCCGGACTTTGTAATCACTAAATTGCGTTCACCGGAGTCTTCATATTCTCCATGACTACTTGAGTTGTCATCATGTCCCTCCAAGTTCAGATATTGTGAGGTGTCCTCATCGATAATGTTCTCCATTATTTCTTCTTCTTCAAGGTTTCTACTAAGTGGATCCATAGTTTCTAAAACAATAATATTATCTAGAGTAAGAGAGTAAACATTCAAGTGGACTTGGATTCATACACAAATATACATATTATTCATACAAAAATACACAAATAAATACACAAATGAAATTAAAACCCTAAGGATGCTTGATCATTTTAAACGAGTTCCGAGGGGTCCAAACCCTAATTCAGAGAAATTCCGGATGCATATGAGAGGGGCTAGCTATAGTGGCTAACCGGAGGATGCTCGGCAGCCCGGTGGCTGGAGAGCGACCTAGGGCGCGCGAGGTAGCGGGTTCGCCTCAGCGTGATGCGGCCTACCTAAAACGGGCGGCGCCACTACCTAGGGGTCACTGGAGCGGCGTTAACGACAACGGCCAGCGGCGGCGTTATAACCCCCCCTTTAACACCAGTTCCTGCCTGGGGGGAAGAAGGAAGGGGAAGGCCCGCGAGCACTACCACCCTAACCCTAAGTATGGGGGCCCGCGAGCACTACCACCCTAACCCTAAGTCCGGGCGCCTGCGAGCACCACCATCCTAACCCTAAGTCCGGGGGCCCGCGAGCACCACCACCCTAACCCTAAGTGCTGGGTCGCAAGCACGACCACCCTAACCGTAAGTCCGGGGGCCCGCGAGCACCACCACCCTAACCCTAAGTGCGGGGGCCCGTGAGCACTACCACCCTAACCCTATGTCCGGGGTCCCGCGAGCACTACCACCCAAACCCTAAGTCCGGGGGCCCGCGAGCACTACCACCCTAACCCTAAGTGCGGGGCCCATGAGCACTACCACCCTAACCCTAAGTGCGGGGCCCTGAGCACTACCACCTAACCCTATGTCCGGGGCCCGAGCACATCCATCTTAACCCTAAGTCCTGGGGCCCGCGAACACCACCACCCTAACCCTAAGTCCGGGGGCCCGCGAGAACCACCACCCTAACCCTAAGTGCGGGGGGCCCGCGAGCACTACCACCCTAACCCTAAGTCCGGGGGCCGCCGAGCACTACCACCCTAACCCTAAGTCCGGGGGCCCGCGAGCACTACCACCCTAACCCTAAGTCCGGGGGCCTGCGAGCACTACCACCCTAACCCTAAGTGCGGGGGCCCGTGAGCACTACCACCCTAACCCTAAGTGTGGGGGCCCGCGAGCACCACCACCCTAACCCTAAGTGCGGGGCACGCGAGCACCACCACCCTAACCCTAAGTGCGGGGCATGCAGGCACCACCACCTAATCCTAAGTCTGGGGCCCATGAGAGTGCTATAATATTACAATATACTACTATAATGCAATATACTACTATTACAATATACTACTATAATATTACAACTATATACACTACAAAATAATATTATAATATACTACTGTAATGCAATATACTACTATTACAATATACTACTAGAAAATTACAACTATATACACTACAAAATAATATTACACTAGCTACTAAATAATATTACAACTATACACTACTATTACACTACTAAATAATATTACACACAAAATAATATTACACTACCAAATAAAATTACAACTATATACTACAAAATAAAAAAATGGAAATAAAGAGAACTTGAATGGGCCAGGCGCCCGGCCAGATCGCCTGCACCGTCAGCATGCACGCCCGGGGAAGCGAAGGGGATGGGCGGCAGGGTGTACCTCTTGCCGGGGGCACACGCGAGGCGGCTGGAGTGGCAGCGGAGGTTGGGGGTGGTGGAGGCTGGAGTGAGTGGCGGCGGCGGTTGGGGTGGTGGCGGCCGGAGAGAATCGGGCAGGCGCTCCCGCGGGATGGCGACGGCGAGGGCTGGACGGCGACGGCTGGACGACGCTTTTCTCTGCGCGCGCGCTTTCGATCTGGCTGGGGGGAAGAAGGAAGGGGAAGGCGCGCGTTATAACCCCCCTTTAACACCGGTTCGTGGCTGGAACCGGTGTTAAAGGGGGGGAATTCGTTTCGCGCCCGCACCCCCCCTTTAACACCGGTTCCAGCCACGAACCGGTGTTAAAGGGGGGGTGTGCGCGTGCAAAACGAAATAAATGCGCCCCCCCCTTTAACACCGGTTCGTGGCTGGAACCGGTGTTAAAGGGGGGCATTTATTTCATGCATTAAAGGGGTGGGGGCATTTATAATTCAAAAAATAGGATATGAATTTAGAAAATTCATATCTTATTCATTTCAACTCAGAAAAATATGAATAATATATCATAATTTTCAGAAACATAATATCTATCCATTCATGTAAAAACATTTTATATTTACTTTAGATGAAAATTTTCCAAATGATTAAAAGACTTACATATAAATTTTGATTATTCAATTCAAACAAAAATAAATTGTCAAATCCTAAAACTTTGAACATAAGAAATATGAAGCATCTAGAAAGGAATCTAACCCTATTTTATTAGAGCAAATCATATTTTATTTTGTATTAACATTTTTGAATTGATTGGATATTTAAATGCCGCATCTTTTGTATACACTTGAATCTGACAAAGCCTCGCTCAACTTGCATTGGATTTTTGATAAAATAGCATATTGTGAACCTAAAAATGATTTTTGTAAAAAATCATGAGCATCGTATCATGTACCTGTAGTTCATATCTGACCAACTTCTTGCCGATTCGGCCGGAATTTGTCTTTTTCACCAGAGGTGGACGGAAAGGTTTCAGATCCCCCTGTTGGTACATTGTCCATATAAGGTGGTCTAGTATTTTTGTAAAATGTGGTGGTGGTTTTTTGAATTAGCCATTTGGTGGTTGCTTCACAAAACCGTCCGTTTTTATGCTCGGAAAATGGAAAATGCCTTTTTGGTGCGATAAAAAGGAAAACTTCCTCTTGCAACATTGTTTTCCATGCCATGATGCACATGTATGCACAATATGGCCATATTATCACAAACTATGCCTTGATTCTAGCCATAACATTGGTCATTTGACCCGAAAGCTAAGAAACCGCGAATGAGATAGGTCATTTTGTGAAGGCGATAGAACTGGAATTAAAATACAGAATGCAACTAATAGTAAGTTACATAAAGCACGACTGAAAATTAAGATACATAAAAGAACTGAAAATTAAGATACATGACCAGATTAAGTGACAATCGGCCGAACATGTTTCGGAATGTTGGAGTGATTCAGTCATGCTCCTGCCTACAACTGTAATACTCGCCACTGTAGTCGTCGTAGTCGCCGCCGCCGTCATCGCTGTCGTTGTCGGGGTCACCGTAATTGAACCTTGAAGGCTGAGTACGCGTGGGCTGGACTTGAGGGTAGCGCAGACGGGGGTTAGAGTCGGCGGCAGTGTCATAGGCCATGACGCTCTGGAGAGTCCGACCGCGCCACCATAGCCGACGGCCGTCCTTGTTGAAGTTCGGAGGAGGTGGGTCATCCTCCTCGTGCCTAGCGAGCGCTCTCTCACGCCGATCCATGAAGAAGGCTTCCCAAGTAGGGAAATAGTCGGGATGCCATCTGGGATTCCTCCTGCTCCGGCGTGAGCTCGAAGTAGTAGTGGTTCGTGATGGCCATCCGGCGCGCCACACCTAGAGGGACAGGAGTAGTTCGAGGCAGGGGTAGTTCGAGGCACAAAGCGCCTCCGCCTCCCTGGGGGTTAGTGCTACGGTGGAAGCCATGTGAAAGAGTGATGAGGTTGCAGATATGAGTCTAGAGATGTGCAATGACAATGGAGGCCAACCCTACATATATATATAGTGAAGAACTGGCGGGAAGAACTGGAGGGAAGAACTGGCGGGAAGAACTGGCGGGAAGAACTGGTGGGAAAAAATGGCGGGAAGAAAAATGGCGGGAAGAAAAATGGCGGGAAAAATGGCAGGAAGAAAAATGGCAGGAAGAAAAATGGAGGGAAGAAATAGAAGGAAGAAAATGGCTCATTTAATACATATACTGTTAACAGAAGAAATATGACATTGATTTCCATGTTGAGATACAAATGTGTGCCAAAAATGGCTCAATTAATACATATAGTCAATCTTATGATCGCGTCGGCCGTAACCATGGAGTATCAACACCGTTTAACAGGATGGTTGGGTCAGTCTTCACTCTGAAGGGCATAATTTCATCAAACTTATTATAATCTTCTGACATGTCTGTCTTGTCCTCCACTCCCACGATGTTTCTTTTCCCTGAAAGAACTATGTGACGCTTTGGCTCATCGTGTGATGTATCTGTTTGCTTATTTTTTTCTTTTTTCGGTTTGGTAGACATGTCCTTCACATAGAAAACCTGAGCCACATCATTGGCTAAGACGAATGGTTCATCTAAGTTCTTGTCTACCTTCATAAGATTGTTGAGATCCACCGTTGTCATTCCGTACTTCTTATCTACCTCCACCCCCCTCCTATTAGCTTGACCCATTTGCATCGAAACAAGGGGACCTTAAAATTAGGTTCATAGTCAAGTTCCCATATCTCCTCTATGAACCCATAATACGTGGTCTTTTGCCCATTGTCTTCTGCTGCATCGAAGCGGACACCACTATTTTGGTTGGTGCTCTTTTTATCTTGGCCTATCATGTAAAATGTATTCCCATTTATCTCGTACCCTTGGAAAGTATATACAGTCGAAGATGGTGTCCTGGCCAACACGTACAGCTGATCCCCAACAGTGGTGTTATTCATGAGAAGTCTTTGCAGCCAGCCGCCAAAACTCGCCATGTGTTCACTTATAATCCATTCATCGACCGCCGGGTGTTTGAGGCGTATTAAATTCTTGTGTTCATTGATATATGGGGCAACCAAGATAGATCTTTGTAAAACCGTGTAGTGTGCTTGATTGAGAGAATGCCCATCCCTACATATCATTGCTTTACATCCTAGGGTGCCTTTTCCACGCAGTCTCCCCTCATGTCGTGATTGTGGAACACCAATCGCCTTAAGGTCAGGAATAAAATCAATACATAACTCAATAACCTCCTCTGTTACATAGCCCTTGGAGATGCTTCCTTCTGGCCTAGCACGGTTATGAACATATTTCTTTAAGACTCCCATGTACCTCTCAAAGGGAAACATATTGTGTAGAAATACAGGACCGAGAATGGCAATCTCTTCTACTAGGTGAACCAGGAGATGCGTCATAATATTGAAGAAGGATGGTGGGAACACCAACTCAATGCTGACAATACATTGGGCCACATCTGTCTGTAACCCTGGTAGGCTTTCTGGATCGATTACCTTCTGAGATATTGCGTTGAGGAATGCACATAGCTTCACAATGGGTACTCGAACATTTTCAGGTAGAAGCCCCCTCAATGTAATCGGAAGCAATTGTGTCATAATCACGTGGTAGTCATGACACTTCAGGTTTTGGAATTTTTTCTCTTCCATATTTATTATTCCCTTTATATTCGACAAGAAGCCAGACGGGACCTTGATACTGCTCAGGCATTCAAAAAAATTTCCTTCTCTGCTTTAGTAAGAGCGTAGCTGGCAGAAGTTAAGGGGCATCGTTTACCCTTCTCGTTCTCAGGATGCATAGGCTCTTCAGGGTCTTTCAGACGTTGCTGGTCCTGCCGTGCTTCCGGTGTATCTTTTGTCTTCCCATACACTCCTAGGAAGCCTAGCAGGTTCACGCAAACATTCTTCGTCACATGCATCACGTCGATTGAAGAGCGGACCTCTAAGACTTTCCAATAGGGTAGGTCCCAAAATATAGATTACTTCTTCCACATGGGCGCGTGTCTGGCATCGTCATTCAGAACAGATAGACTGCCAGGACCTTTTCCAAAGATTACTTCTAGGTCCTTGACCATACCAAATACCTCCTCACCGGTACGGAGGACAGGCTTCCTACGGGGTTCTGCCAGACGTTTGAAATGCTTGCCTTTCTTTCTTACTGGATGCAGGTTCAGAAGAAATCGACGATACCCTAGGTACACAACCTTCTTACATTTATCCAAATATACACTTTTAGTCTCATCTAAACAGTGTGTGCATGCATTGCATCCCTTGTTTGTCTGCCCTGAAATGTTACTAAGAGCAGGCCAATCATTGATGGTTACGAAAAGCAATGCTCGTAGGTAAAATGGCTCCCCTTTGTGCTCATCCCACATACGTACACCTAGTTTGGCCCACAGCTGTAAAAGTTCTTCAACTAATGGCCTTAGGTACACATCAATGTCGTTGACGGGTTGCCTCGGGCCTTGGATGGGCACTGGCATCATAATGAACTTCCTCTTCATACACAACCAAGGAGGAAGGTTATAGATACATAGAGTCACAGGCCAGGTGCTGTGACTGCAGCTCTGCTCACCAAAAGGATTCATGCCATCTGTACTTAGACCAAACATTAAGTTCCTTGCGTCACGTGCGAAGTCCAGGTACTCTCGCTCGACTTTTCTCCACTGTGACCCATCAGCGGGGTGTCTCAACATCGCGTCTTTCTTACGGTCTTCCATGTGCCATCGTAACAACTTGGCATGCTCTTTATTTCTGAAGAGACGTTTTAACCGTGGTATTATAGGAGCATACCACATAACCTTGGCAGAAACCTTCTTCCTAGGGGCCTCGCCCTCAACATCGCCAGGATCGTCTCGTCTGATCTTATACATGAAGGTGTGCATACCGGCATGCATCCAAATTCTCGTACTTCTCACCATGGTAGAGGATGCAGTCATTAATGCAGACATGTATCTTCTGCACGTCTAATCCTAAAGGGCAGACAACCTTTTTGCTTGGTATGTACTCTCAGGCAACTCATTATTTCTTGGAAGAAGATTCTTCATTTTTACCAACAACTTTGAAAATGCGCTGTCAGTCACACCGTTCTCTGCCTTCCATTGCAGCAAATCCAGTGTGGTACCTAGCTTTTTGTGGCCATCTTCACAAGTTGGGTACAACAATGTTTTGTGATCCTTTAACATCTGCTCTAGCTTCTCCTTCTCCTTTTCAGTTTCACATTCTTCCTTTGCATCAGTAATGGACCGACCAAGATCGTCATCGGGGCCCATCTGCGCCTCTTAATCTTCATTATCTACCCCGTTGCAGTATCATCATATTCAGGATACATATTATGATAGTTGTCATCATCCTCTTCTTCTTCGTTGTCTTCCATCACAACCCCTTTTTCTCCGTGCTTGGTCCAACAATTATAGCTGGGCATGAAACCGGATCGAAGCAGGTGGGTGTGAATGGTTCTGGTATTTGAGTAGTCTTTCTTGTTCTGATAGTGAACACACGGACAGCACATAAAACCATTATGACCACGGTTTGCATTAGCCACAACGATGAAATTTTGGAGGCCCGTAATGTACTCGGAAGTGCGGCGGTCATCGTACATCCATTGCCGGTTCATCTGCATTAATATATAGTATATATCAAAAAATAATAGGGAGATGACCATTTATATATATAGTACATCAATGACACATGAAAGGATAGTTGCCGACCTCGACCGAGAAGGAAAGAGCAACGAGAAAACTTATTTTGAGCTCTCGGGCATTTCACCGAACACCTCTTGTGCATACGAAAAAACACAAACTAGCACACTTCACACCCTCTTGCTAGGCTCCAAAATGAGATAGTGAAAAAATGGAAGAGTGGGGTGTGGGCTGTGGTGTCTTATATAGCCCCCCCCTTTAACACCGGTTCAAGCCACGAACCGGTGTTAAAGAAATACGCTACCATCAGTGCGGGGCCTTTAACACTGGTTCGTGCCACGAACCGGTGTTAAAGGGGGGGCTCCTTTTTGCTGCACGGGCCACGCTGGTACAGGCCCCCCCTTTAACACCGGTTCGTAGAAGAACCGGTGTTCAAGCCCATTTCCAGGCTCAACCAAAGGCCTCGTTTCCACTAGTGACTCTAGTGGATTCTGTGATTCAACTTCTGTCACACTAGTGTGTTTTTGGTCTCTATATATATGACCATGATGGTTTGACACACATATATATATGGATCATCCCCTAGAGTGATTGCATTTGTTTTTTTCCTAAACCACACATTGATATATATATATATATATATCTCCACTACACAGTCATTATTGATGATCCACATGACCACATTGATTATATCTATGCATGACCACACACACACTACTCTAGTGGATTATATTCTATGATGCAACTTCTCTGTCACACTGGTGCATTATTGCAATGTGTGGAAGTTGATTTCCTATGTGTGTTTTGCTTCTTCTATGCCATGGTTTCCAACTTGAATCCTCCATAGAGTCATTGCACATTGCATATGTGTTCTTTTCCAAAACCACATTGATATCTGATGACCACACACATTGGAGCATGCAATGTGAAAGTTGATTTATCTCCTATATGTGTTTTTGGTCTTCTACACACCATGATTTCCCAGGGGATCACATTGATATATATACGTGACCACACACACCCTAGTGGATATTCTGTGATGCAAGTTATTATGTCACACTGGTGCAACATACAATTATATGGAAGCTGCTTGACCACATTGATCATATATATACATGACCACACACGCACTACTCTAGTGGATTATATGTTGTGATGCAACTTCTCTGTCAAACTCGTGCATTATTGCAATGTGTGGAAGTTGATTTCCTATGTGTGTTTTGCTTCTTCTACACCATGGTGTTTCACTTGGATACCCCATAGAGTCATTGCACATTGCATATGTGTTATTTTCCAAAACCACATAGATATCTAATGACCACACATACTCTAGTGGATTCTGTGATTCAACTCTGTCACACTAGTGTGTTAGTGATCTCAATATATATGACCATGATGGTTATATATATATGGATCATCCCCTAGAGTGATTGGATGTGTTCTTTTCCTAAACCACACATTGATATATATATCTCCACTAGATAGTCATTATTGATGATCCACATGACCACATTGATCATATCTATACATGACGACACACACTACTCTAGTGGATTATAATATGTGATGCAACTTCTCTGTCACACTGGTGCATTATTGTAATCTGTGGAAGTTGATTTCCTATGTGTGTTTTGCTTCTTCTACACCATAGTTTTCCACTTGGATCCCCCATAGAGTCATTGCACATTGCATATGTGTTATTTTCCAAAACCACATTGATATCTGATGACCACACACACTCTAGTGGATTCTGTGATTCAACTTCTGTCACACTAGTGTGTTTTTGGTCTCTATATATATGGTCATGATGGTTTGACATATATATATGGATCATCCCCTAGAGTGATTGCACGTGTTATTTTCCTAAACCACACACTAATATATATATATCCACTAGTGTGACACCGCGGGGATTAAGGCTAGACAAATCCCAGACCTCCGTCTGATCAAAGCCTAACCTAAATCTCAGAAGCATACAGAGAAAGAATCAGTAACATTATAGTGACCCTACGACACAAAAGTTATTAAATCAAGCTCATAACTGAGCTGAGTACCAAAATATTACAAGCAAAGGTCACTAACCACAAACATCAAACAACAGAAGGCAAATTATGCTATTAAGTATAGAAAACTTAATAAGTGGCCTAAGAGGCCTGAAGCATAACTATGGCGTCCCATTCCATAGATTCCAGGCTGCCGACCGGAAACCCCAAGTTACTCATCGATGTCGATGATGTAATAAACTCATCCTCTATGGTAACATTTACCTGCCGCAAAAGTATCAACAAAGCAAGGCTGAGTACAGGTTGTACTCCGCAAGACTTATGGCTGGTGGGGTTATTTTCCATAAAGCTAACTTCCTTTGTAAAATAGAGAGGAGAAGCTCGACTAATAGAATCCTTTTCAAGGGGATGAGAAAAACGATATCACTACCTTCGATCTTCTTTTCACATCCACCGAATCTTTATCAGCTGAACATACCAACTAGGATCACCCCCTCGATCCCTGAGGAAGCATCCTTACGCACACCTCACATCTATTGTCAAGTTTTTGGATTAGGTTATAGTTCTCTATGATCATCACGTCCATTCCCAAGTCTTCCATAACCGTGGACACGGCTTTTTGAAAAGATTATTACCATGCAGGGGTGCACAACTTTACCCACATGTACCAACCTCCTCTTAATGCCAGATAACGTTAGCCCTTTTCCTTGGAAGGCCGACAGAGAGTGGTTGGACACTACCTTTACCTTGCTTTCGCCAAGACCATGAGTCACGCCCTAAGGAGATGCCGCCGTAACGGGTCAAGTCCCGAAGTCTATCCCTGGAGATGTGAACATGGCTTGAGATTACGGAGGTTGTGCCTCTCCCATTCCCTGTCACACTTACCTACCTGTATGCATGCACCTCGTCCACCTCCTTCAAGAACGACCAAAATGCATATGTCGAATGGAACACCTAAACTATGTGACTCATGGAATCTACTAGGCAAGTTAGTTGGTCGAGGGGGTTTCTAGGCCCCCGTGTGGCTGTACGCTCGTCTTGGTTCAAGAGGCAAGAACTCAGATCCTATTGGTGGCAAGTATGGGACTACAAAAACCACAACCCGACGTGGCCTCCCATACAAGCCTTAGCATGTTTAACTTCCACATCTGTTCATACCACCTCATCCTTTCCAACTAGGTTCATTCGCAGCTCTGATTCATCAACCGGATGGATCAGAAGTAACGACTAAGCAGGGCTAAGCACAACAATTATAAATAGCTCTAGCGAAGCTCATAAGCCAAACCCTAGTTATGCTAGGAGCAGTGGATCAGGGAGTATAGGCTATAAAGGTAACATGCATCAGATAGGATTACTGTATCTATCGATAAAAGACTTTAGAATCATATGCACAAGGAAAGAATGAAATACTTTGAAAGCATAGTATTTTATCATGTGTGGGGCTATGCTTGCCTTTGCCTATTGATACCCAACTAAGTAGATCTTCAGGTTCATCAGCTTGGCATCATTCGTCGTTATCCTTCGATGCTATTGATCTTGATCTTCATACTTGTACTCGATATCGTTGCTCACATCAACTCCAAGGTCTACCGAGAAGAAGAAGAAACACTAGAAAGGAAAGCAACAATCAACACATGGCATCGATGCAATGCTCAAGCAAGGATGATGATATGACAAGTTAGATAGTATTGAAATGTAACCCTATAGCATGCTTGGCAATTTAAATGGGGTCCGAGGGATCCAAACCCTAATTTGGAGAAACCCCGGATGCATATGAGAGGGGTTATTTGGTTCTCCTAATTAAACTTGCAATTTAAGTTGTTGAACAATGCATGAGCATGATTCTATTGGATAGATCTCATTTTTCTGAACATTTTGATATATTATACATATTTTCTGATTTAAAATGAATTAGTTATGATTTTTCCCATTTTTAATCCATTTTTAAATCATTTTAAAATAATTAAACATTTTTGGAATTTATTAAATATTTTGGATATTCTATAAATTCTTTCCAGCTGGGCCCACATGTCATATATTTAATCATTTCAGAAAACATTTATGAAAAAGATTAAATATCTTAGAGGTAGGACCCACCTGTCAAATTAATAATTATAGAAAATATTAACAAAATACATTAAATAAAATAAAAGGGACTAATGACGTCATGATGACGTCATCCTAAGGTCAGCAATGGAGGTGCTCTCTAGATCGAGCGCGGGGCTGGCGTTTGGGCGCGCGCGGGGCTTCACGGAGGGGTGTGCTAGATGCAGCGGTTCGCGCTAAACCGTCTAGTGGCGACGCTGCTGAAAATAGGTCGCCGGAGAGGCACCGACGTCGAGGTGCTACGGCGGCGGGAACAAGCCCACGGAGGCAGAGAGTTATGGAGCCAAAGGGAGATGATGGGTAGGTCCGGGCGGACAAAGATCTCACCACGAGCGTGAAGATGGGGTTGGTAAGGCCGGAGGAGGTCGAGGTCGCCAGCAATGTCGACAGCGAGCGGCGGACATAGGCAGAGAAGAGATGGACGACAAGCTCAATTCATGATGCCCGACATCGATTCCTTCCCTGGTTACGCTTTGGGCAACACGGCGGTCACGCTGAGGGGCTTGGCTAGGCAAGGGGAGCTCGGGAATGGTGGGGCAACGTGGCATCTGCGAGATAGGGTTTCGGCCTGGCGCGAAAAATGAGGAAGAGGAGGCAAAGGCATGCTAGGGATTATCCAGAGAGGCAGCGAGGTACTTGTAGGCATCGGCCACGTCAGTGGCGTGCATCGTGATGCCCAACGGGGATCCTAGCACAGACGAGCGACGGAGGCGCGACCAGCGAGCTACTCCCCGTCGTTGACAATGAGGACGAAGGAGGACGGAGGGGCCGAACCGGTATGGGCTAGCACGGGATGCTGCTGGGCTAGGCTGGGCTGTAGCAAAGCAAGGGCAGCTACTGTTGGCGGCTGCGCGCGAGCAGCGGGGAGGAGGGAAAGAGATGGCCTATGGCCCAGGTCATGTTAGAAGCATTTTTTCTGTCAGAAACCTTTCTCTTTTCTAGTATTTCTATTTTTCTCTTTTCTAATTAAATTTCAAACATGTTTTGAATATTTCTAAAATACTAGATCTTTTATAAACTTCTCAAAATACTGCAGAGCCCTTATAAACCATTTGGGCTCCATAATTTTGGTAGTTTTCAAAATACAAAACCCTTTTGAATACATTTCAAAGAGTAAGGAAATTAGGGTTTAGGGTTTGCATATTATTTTCTTCCATGCATTTTAAGATATGATGCCCATGCTATGCACAATCAAACCCTAATTAAGGATTACTAAAACTAGGGGTGTTACAGTTCTATCCCCCTTAACAGAATCTCGTCCCGAGATTCCTAGGTAGGAAGATAGAAGACACAGGGTTACACTAAACTTTGATGATCTTCTCGAAGAGGTTGATTCATGCCACTATTATTGAATGAATGAAGCGCTTCATTTCTTTGAGGTAGCTGCACACACTAAAGAGGAGAGGGAATGGCAAAGAACCACAAACAGAGTATCTCATGGTCAACTCATGGATAGATGTTTCTTAACATCTCTAGAGCCAACGAGCATAAAATACATCAAGGTAACAGAGGGAACAAAAGGAGATAGTTTCAAGTTGTTAGATAGCTGGTATTCATAGTTTCAACTCATGGATAGAAGAGTTTGAGCTTCTTAAGAGGAGACAATACAACAGAAAGAACATGACGATAGACTTCGAGAGGTGGACCTCTACTTACGACTTAAGTAGAGTTTCCAAGGTACAGAGATACGGATAACCAAGCTGTTCAACTACTTTTGATACAGAAGTATCACTCTTTGGTTCAACATATGGTTGAGACAGAAAGGTTGTTTTGGTGGAGAGGACTCATGAGAGTCACAAATAACATGTAACAAGAGAAACTTCTGATTATCAAAACCATAGTCGCTCTTCGAACACATTAGGGAAACCGAAGGAAACTCTTTATTCATCTAGGTCTATCAAAATCCTTGCCAAAGATTGTGATATCACTTTACACCACTGAGATGAATATTTAATAAGATTCCTGATGACATGAGGAAAAATAAACTTCATTCTCAGACCTCAATTACTTGGCACAACAAGATGCTTGCCAACGTAAAAGATTCTGGAAGATCGACCGAGAGACATTTAGCAACTCTACTTTAAATGTTCTCCTTGATGTTCAAGGAAGCGGACATCAAGTAAAGGTCGGATGTCGGATACAACGAAAGCCATAAGCACAACTCCTATAATAAGTCATAGAAGAAGCCTCGTGAAGAGTGGTTATTATTGTTGATTCAAAGGAATGTTACAAGAGGTCTTCCGACTAGTTGTGCCAACCATTACACCAATTTTGCCGGATTTTCAAAGATACCTACGTCAAAAACCTTGATGATCACTAACCATCATATCTGCCTGAGATTCAGATTTGGTTAAGTGGGAAGATACTTCAGACTTAGCATGTTCGAATAAAAAGTTTACAACATTTACCACAAAGGTAAAGTTGCTGGAGTCTCAAGACATGGATTACATTTTAAAGCTCCAAAAGAATGAGCTAGGGTGCAAAACCCATGCATTAGCAAGTTATCAAAAGATAATTGCCCCTACATGAATTGATTGCAATGAAACACAAATGTATCCTTATTGTTGGGAAACATTTAGGAGGATACTGAAGTTTGTAGAACTTCTTCTCTTCCATGAAAAATCATCAGTGGCTTAACATGCTCAGAGGATGTTCTCGAAATGTGGAGGTATCAACCTACCATATCAAGAATACTTCACACATGCTTGACTGACTTGAAATGATTCCTGAGTAAACAAAGATAACTCTGCTCTAATCCACTATGACAACTTTCAACTTTTGCACATGAACTAGAGGAGGTCACTTCTAACAACCAGAACACACACTTTAAGATAACTCGAAGAAGGTTCTCAAAAGTTTCCAACGTTAATGCCAAATGCTCCATGAATCATGTCTGGCTTGAGGAGGATAAGGATGTCATCGATGGGCTTAACAACAAACTTATCATGATACTCCAAGAAGATAGACTCACATGTGGTATGAACAAAAACAATATTGG
The DNA here is from genome assembly GCA_023614405.1 of Avena insularis. NCBI lineage: Eukaryota > Viridiplantae > Streptophyta > Magnoliopsida > Poales > Poaceae > Avena > Avena insularis. The sequence goes on from CM042690.1 coordinate 308,057,773, forward strand.
TCAAACCAAAGGACATGAAGATGTACCCAGGTAAAACATCACGAATAGATACACCATCAGGATAGTCCCCGGGACTGAGTTTGATTTGATGATAGCCCAAATCAAACCAAAGGTGGAGACGATAACATTTCCTTGAAGGAAACACTATCCTTCTTCAGCAGGAACAAAACTAGACATCCCATTAGAAGGAACTATGTTGGATGGAACTTTTGTCTTACAATTCTCCAGGTTGTTGTTTCAGCTCAGCCAACTAGTTCAGGGTTATCTAGAACGGATCCTTGGAGAAAAGAGCAGTTTATAGAACTTGCTTGCTCAAGAACTTGACAAACACGGTCATGTGGAAACATGGCGATACTTCTAGAAAGACATCCAGAATATCACGGACCACCGATATGTCACTTTGTTCGAGAGGGAACTTGCTTAGTAAGGCAAGAAGACATAGTCTTAGAGCTTCGGCACAAGCCTAACTCTTTGACCGAGGAGAGTGTACCTGAATAACGGACGGGGTAGCCCAGTCAAACTTCGCTTAGTGATAGGTTAACCATCACACTAAGAATGACACAAATGTCCTTATTGAGGTCCAAAGCAGTAATAATCGCTAAGAATCTCAGATGGCCACATTATTACACACACACATCATTCACGAGCATGAAAGCTCAGAGGAAGGGTGGGTAAAGATGTATAAGAGTATCAATTCATTAGGAGGTCATGGAACTCAACACGACCTCTTAGTATATAAAAGTGTGATACTTTAAGGTAGAACAGATCAGAAGCTAATCAATGCTTATCGATCTGCGGATTACAACGCTTTTACCTGGTCCTGGATATGAAGATTACTGGAGTTTGTTTCTCCTGACATCACGAAATGGTTTATCTTGACGGACCACAAGAGTATCTTGCACCGAAAGACACCGATGCACATTTACTACTTGGCTACCAAATGGTAGACAAAGATCAGAAGCAACAAGGGAAAAGGAACATGCTTAGGACGGAATCCCGAGATGTGGATGCATAAGTCAACAATCTTCCAAGGACCAATGCAGAAAAGGGAAGGTGTGGCAGAGTCATGATTATAGAAGTGAGACTCACGAGGAGCTCTTTTGCCGTGATATATTTGGTTCCATTAAACAACATCTGCCATAGGATGTGGTAGGGGAAGTCCTTTGTTTGTCGTAATTTAATCGCGACAATAACTACAAGCCTGAAGTCTAGAGTAAAAGGTACTAGCCATCCTGAGGTAATGTTAAATCATTAACAACAGGGATCAACAAAATGGATCTCCGGTTAAAGGTCAGTTCATGTACAAGATTCTCAACACGAGATCTAATACAATCAGGGATCTTCGATTCAAATCCTAGGGTTAAAACCCAAAGAAAGGAGTGTATCTTAGTAATACAGAGGGTAGTACAAGGTAGTAACCACAAGGTAGCTTCCAAGAGAAATAATAACTTCTAAAGTACCCAAACTAATAAAAAGGAGGCACACAATGCAAAAGGAAACTCCGAGGCCTATAACAAATCACTGTGGAACCATCAACAAGATGTTGTGGGCCAATAAGATAAAGAGATCATGATGGAAAGGAATCTCCCAATTGAATAAGAGCAAAGAGAAACAATGAACACACACGCAACTAACTCTAGAGAACTCAACACTAGGTCAACTGGTTGAGAAACGACATGCCAAAAAGGCACCTAAGCTTTGAGAGACGAGACGAGATAGAAAAACTTTTCAAAGTCAACACAAGGTAAGATGACCTAGAGTTAGAGAGAAACTAGATAAGGAGAAAAATGAGCATACTAGAGTTTTCACAAATACTTTTCAGCTTTCAAATAGTTTTCTCAAACACTAGACTCAACATCGACCAGTAGAAAGGTTTTCCTACAGTCGGTACGGCTCTGATACCATAACCTGTGACACCCCCGGGATTAAGGCTAGACAAAACCTAGACCTCTATCTGATATAATCTAATCTAAATCTCAGAAGCGTACAGAGAAAGAATCGGTAACATTACAGTGACCCTATGACACAAAAGTTATTACAGCAAGCTCATAACTGAGCTGCGAACCAAGATATTACAAGCAGAGGTCACTGACCACAAACATCAAACAACGGAAGGCAAATTATGCTATTAAGTATAGCAAACTTAACAAGTGGCCTAAGAGGCCTGAAGCATAACGATGACGTCCCATTCCATAGATTCCAGGCTGCCGACCGGGAACCCCAAGCTACTCGTCGATGTCGATGCTGTAACAAACTCATCTTCTATGGTAGCACTTACCTGCTGCAAAAGTATCAACAAAGCAAGGCTGAGTACAGGGTGTACTCTGCAAGACATATGGCTGGTGCGGTTATTTTGCATAAAGCTAACTTCCTTTGTAAAAGAGAGAGGAGAAGCTCGACTAATAGAATCCTTTTCAAGGGGATGACAAAAACAATATCACTAGGTTCAATCTTCCTTTGACATCCACCGAATATTTATCAGCTGAACATACTAACTAGGATCACCCCCTCGATCCCCGAGGAAGCATCCTTAAGCACACCTCACATCTCTTGTCATGTTTTACGATTAGGTTATAGTTCTCTAAGATCATCACGTCCATTCCCAAGTCGTCCATAACCATGCACATGGCTTTTCGAAAAGATTATTACCCTGCAGGGGTGCACAACTTTACCCACACATACCAACCTCCTCTTAATGCCAGATATCATTAGCCCTCTTCCTTGGAAAGATGGCAGAGAGCGGTTGGACACTACCTTTACCTTGCTTTCGCTAAGACCATGAGTCACGCCCTAAGGAGATGCCGCCGTAATGGGTCAAGTCCCGAAGTTTGTCCCTAGAGATGTGAATAGGGTTTGAGATTACGGAGGCCGTGCCTCTCCTATTCCCTGCCACGCTTACCTACCTGTATGAATGCACCTCCTCCCCTGAACCACCAAAATGCATATGTCGAATGGAACGCCCGAACTATGTGACTCATGGAATCTACGAGGCAAGTTAGTTGGTCGAGGGGGTTTCCAGGCTCCCGTGTGGCTATACGCTCGTCTTGGTTCAAGAGGCAAGAACTCATATCCTAGTGGTGGCAAGTATGGGACTGCAAAAACCACAACCTCGACGTGGCCTCTCATACAAGCCTTAGCATGTTTAACTTCCACATTTGTTCATACCACCTCATCCTGTCCAACTAGGTTCATTCACAGCTCTAATTCATCAACCGAATGGATCAGCGGTAACAACTAAGCAGGGCTAAGCACAACAAGTATAAATAGCTCTAGCGAAGATCCTAAGCCAAACCGTAGTTATGCCAGGAGCAGTGGATTAGGAAGTATAGGCTATAAAGGTAACATGCATCATATATGATCACTGTATCTATCGATAAAAAAGTTTAGAATCGTATGCACAAGGCAAGAATGAAATACTTTGAAAGCATAGGATTTTATCATGTGTGGGGCTATGCTTGCCTTTGCCTGTTCATACCCAACTAAGTAGATCTTCAGGTTCATCAGCTTGGCATCATTCGTCGTTATCCTTCGATGGTGATGATCTCGATCTTCAATCTTGGACTCGATACCGTTGCTCACATCACCTCCTAGGTCTACCGAGAAGAAGCAGAAACCCTGGAAAGGAAAGCAACATTCAACACATGGCATCGATGCAATGCTCAAGCAAGGATGATGATATGACAAGTTAGATTGTATTGAAATGTAACCCTATAGCATGCTTGGCAATTTAAATGGGGTCTGAGGGATCCAAACCCAAATTCGGAGAAACCCCGGATGCATATGCGAGGGGTTATTTGGTTCTCCTAATTAAACATGCAATTTAAGTTGTGGAACAATGCATTATTATGAGTCTATTGGATAGATCTCATTTTTCTGAACATTTTGATATATTATACATATTTTTCTAATTTAAAATGAATTACTTATGATTTTTCCCAATTTTAATCCATTTTTAAATCATTTTAAAATAATTAAACATTTTTGGAATTTATTAAATATTTTGGATATTATATAAATTCTTTCCAGTTGGGCCCACATGTCATATATTTAATCATTTCAAAAAACATTTATGAAAAAGATTAAATATCTTAGAGGTAGGACCCACATGTCATATTAATAATTACAGAAAATATTAACAAAATACATTAAATAAAAGAAAAGGGACTAATGACGTCATGATGACGTCATCCTGAGGTCAGCAATGGAGGTGCTCTCCAGATCGAGCGCGGGGTTGGCGTCTGGGCACGCGCGGGGCTTCGCGCTGAACCATTTGGTGGCGACGCCGCTGAAAATAGGTTGCCGGAGAGGCACCGGCGTAGAGGTGTTGCGGCGGCGGTAACAAGCCCACGGAGGCAGAGAGTTATGGAGCCAGAGGGAGACGATGGGTAGGTCCAGGGGGACCGAGATCTCACCATGAGCGTGAAGACGGGGTTGGTACGGCCTGAGGAGGTCGAGGTCGATGGCGAGCGGAGGACAGAGGCGGAGAAGAGGTGGACGGCAAGCTCGATTCTTGATGCTCGGTGTCAATTCCTTCCATGGTTAGGCTCAGGGTGACGCGGCAGTAACGATGAGGGGCTCGGTGAGGCAAGGGGAGCTCGGGAATGGCGGTCATGATGAGGGGCTCGGCATCTGCGAGCTAGGGTTTCGGCCTGGCGTGGGGAAATGAGGAAGAGGAAGCAGAGGCGTGCTAGGGCTTCTCCACAGCGGCGGGGAGGTACTTTTAAGCGTCGGCCGTGTCGGTGGCGTGCATCGATGCCCAGCGGGGATCCTAGCACAGACGAGCGACGGAGGCGCGGCAAACGAGCTACTCCCTGTCATTGACGATGAGGACGAAGGAGGACGGAGGGGCCGAACTAGTATGGGCTGGCACGGGCTGCTACTGGGCCAAGCTGGGCCGCAACAAAGCAAGGGCAGCTGCTGTTGGCGGGTGCACGCGAGTGGTAGGAAGGAGGGAAAGAGATGGGTTATTTCCCAGGTTAGGTTAGAAGCATTCTTTTACTGTCAGAAACCTTTTTCTTTTCTGGTATTTCTGTTTTTCTCTTTTCTAATTCAATTTCAAACCTGTTTCAAATATTTCTAAAATACTAGAACTTTTATAAACTTCTCAAAATACTGTAGAGCCCATATAAACCATTTGGGCTGCATAATTTTGGTAGTTTTAAAAATACGAAACCCTTTTGAATACATTTCAAAGAGGAAGGAAATTAGGATTTAGGGTTTGCATATTATTTTCTTCCATGCACTTTAAGATATGATGCTCATGCTATGCACACTCAAACCCTAATTAAGGATTACTAAAACTAGGGGTGTTACAAATAGATAGTCATTATTGATGATCCACATGACCACATTGATCATATCTATACATGACCACACACACACTACTCTAGTGGATTATATTCTATGATGCAACTTCTCTGTCACATTGGTGCATTATGGCAATGTGTGGAAGTAGATTTCCTATGTGTGTTTTGCTTCTTCTACACCATGGTTTCCCACTTGGCCCCTATAGAGTCATTGCACATTGCGTATGTGTTATTTTCCAAAACCACATTGATATCTAATGACCGCAAACAGTGGTGCATGCAATGTGGAAGTTGCTTTATCTCCTATATGTTTTTTGTTCTTCTACACACCATGGTTTGCTAGGGGATCACACTGATATATATACATGACCACACACACCAAGTGGATATTCTGTGATGCAACTTATTATGTCACACTGGTGTAACATGCAATAATGTGGAAGCTGCTTTGGTGGTTTGACACACATATATGTGGATCCCCTAGAGTGGTTACATGTGTTCTTTTCCTAAACCACATTGATATCTCCAATAAAGATTCATTGATGATCCACATGACCACATTGCATGTGTTCTTTTCCAAGACCATGTTGATATATCTACATGACCATGCACACTCACCTAGTGGATTTTCTCTATGTCACACTGCTTCATGAATATAATGTGTGTGGAAGTTGATTTTCCTATGTGTGTTTTGCTTCTACACCATGGTTTGCCATTTGGACCCCCCTAGAGTCATTGCACATTGCATATATATATGTGTGTGTTCTTTTCCAAAACCACATTGATATATATCTACATGACAACACACACACACTCTAGAGGATTCTATGTGATGCAACTTCTCTATACTACTGGTGCATTGCAATGTGTGGAAGTTGATTTCCTATGTGTGTTTTGCTTCTTCTACACCATGGTTTTCCAAATGGATCCCCCATAGAGTCATTGCACATTGCATATGTGTTATTTTCCAAAACCACATTGATACATGATGACCACACACAATCTAGTGGAATCTGTGATTCAACTTTTGTCACACTAGTGTGTTTTTGGTCTCTATATATATGACCATGATGGTTATATATATATATGTGGATCATCCCCTAGAGTGATTGCATGTGTTATTTTCCTAAACCACACATTGATATATATATATATATATATCTCCACTAGATAGTCATTATTGATGATCCACATGACCACATTGATCATATCTATACATGATCACACACACACTACTCCTGTGGATTATAATCTATGATGCAACTTCTCTGTCACACTGGTGCATTATTGCATTGTGTGGAAGTTGATTTCCTATGTGTGTTTTTATTCTTCTACACCATGGTTTTCCACTTGGATCCCCCATAGAGTCATTACACATTGCATATGTGTTATTTTCCAAAACCACATTGATATCTGATGACCACACACACTCTGGTGGATTCTGTGATTCAACTTCTGTCACACTAGTGTGTTTTTGGTCTCTATATATATGACCATGATGGTTTGACATATATATATATGGATCATCCCCTAGAGTGATTGCATGTGTTCTTTATTCCTAAACCACACATTTATATATATATATCCACTAGATAGTCATTATTGATGATCCACATGACCACATTGATCATATCTATATATGACCACACACACACACACACACTACTCTAGTGGATTATATTCTGTGACGCAACTTCTCTGTCACACTGGTGCATTATGGCAATGTGTGGAAGTTGATTTCCTATGTGTTTTTTTCTTCTTCTACACCATGGTTTCCTACTTGTCCCCTATAGAGTCATTGCACATTGCATATGTGTTATTTTCCAAAACCACATTGATATCTGATGACCACACACACTGGTGCATGCAATGTGGAAGTTGCTTTATCTCCTATATGTGTTTTTGGTCTTCGACATACCATGGTTTTCCAGGGGATCACATTTATATATACACATGACCACACACACCCTAGTGGATATTCTGTGATGTAACTTATTATGTCTCACTAGTGCAACATGCAATAATGTGGAAGCTGCATTCGTGGTTTAACACACATAGATGTGGATCCCCTAGTGTTCTTTTGCTAAACCACATTGATATCTCCAGTAAAGAGTCATTGATGATCCACATGACCACATTGCATGTGTTATTTTCCAATACCACATTGATATATCTACATGACCACACAGACTCCATTAGTGGATTCTCTCTCTATGACACTTCTGCATTAATATAATGTGTGTGGAAGTTGCTTTTCCTATGAGTGTTTTGATTCTACACCATGGTTTGCCATTTGGATCCCCCATAGAGTCATTGCACATTGCATATATATATATATATATGTTTGTGTTCTTTGCCAAACCACATTGATATATATCTACATGACCACACACACACTCTAGAGGATTCTGTGTGATGCAACTTCTCTGTACTACTTGTGGATTGCAATGTGTGGAAGTTGATTTCCTATGTGTGTTTTTCTTCTTCTACACCATGGTTTTCAACTTGGATCCCCTATAGAGTCATTGCACATTGCATATGTGTTATTTTCCAAAACCACAATGATACATGATGACCACACACAATCTAGTGGATTCGGTGATTCAACTTTTGTCAGACTAGTGTGTTTTTGGTCTCTATATATATGACCATGATGGTTATATATATATATATATGGATCATCCCCTAGAGTGATTACATGTGTTATTTTCCTAAACCACACATTGATATATATATATATATATCTCCACTAAATAGTCATTATTGATGATCCACATGACCACATTGATCATATCTATACATGACCACACACAAACTAGTCTAGTGGATTATAATCTATGATGCAACTTCTCTGTCACACTGGTGCATTATTGCATTGTGTGGAAGTTGATTTCCTATGTGTGTTTTTCTTCTTCTACACCAAGGTTTTCCACTTGGATCCCCCATAGAGTCATTACACATTGCATATGTGTTATTTTCCAAAACCACATTGATATCTGATGACCACACACATTCTGGTGGATTCTGTGATTCAACTTCTGTCACACTAGTGTGTTTTTGGTCTCTATATATATGACCATGATGGTTTGACATATATATATATGGATCATCCCCTAGAGTGATTGCATGTGTTCTTTATTCCTAAACCACACATTTATATATATATCCACTAGATAGTCATTATTGATGATCCACATGACCACATTGATCATATCTATATATGACCACACACACACACACTACTCTAGTGGATTATATTCTGTGACGCAACTTCTCTGTCACACTCGTGCATTATGGCAATGTGTGGAAGTTGATTTCCTATGTGTTTTTTGCTTCTTCTACACCTTGGTTTCCTACTTGGTCCCTATAAAGTCATTGCACATTGCATATGTGTTATTTTCCAAAACCACATTGATATCTGATGACCACACACACTGGTGCATGCAATGTGGAAGTTGCTTTATCTCCTATATGTGTTTTTGGTCTTCGACATACCATGGTTTGCCAGGGGATCACATTTATATATACACATGACCACACACACCCTAGTGGATATTCTGTGATGTAACTTATTATCTCACACTAGTGCAACATGCAATAATGTGGAAGCTGCATTCGTGGTTTAACACACATATATGTGGATCCCCTAGTGTTCTTTTCCTAAACCACATTGATATCTCCAGTAAAGAGTCATTGATGATCCACATGACCACATTGCATGTGTTCTTTTCCAATACCACATTGATATATCTACATGACCACACACACTCCATTAGTGGATTCTCTCTCTGTGACACTTCTGCATTAATATAATGTGTGTGGAAGTTGCTTTTCCTATGTGTGTTTTGATTCTACACCATGGTTTTCCATTTGGATCCCCCATAGAGTCATTGCACATTGCATATATATATATATATGTTTGTGTTCTTTGCCAAACCACATTGATATATATCTACATGACCACACACACACACTCTAGAGGATTCTGTGTGATGCAACTTCTCTGTACTACTTGTGGATTGCAATGTGTGGAAGTTGATTTCCTATGTGTGTTTTGCTTCTTCTACACCATGGTTTTCAACTTGGATCCCCTATAGAGTCATTGAATATTGCATATGTGTTATTTTCCAAAACCACATTGATACATGATGACCACAAACAATCTAGTGGATTCTGTGATTCAACTTTTGTCAGACTAGTGTGTTTTTGGTCTCTATATATATGACCATGATGGTTATGTATATATATATGGATCATCCCCTAGAGTGATTGCATGTGTTATTTTCCTAAACCACACATTGATATATATATATATATCCACTAAATAGTCATTATTGATGATCCACATGACCACATTGATCATATCTATACATGACCGCACACAAACTAGTCTAGTGGATTATAATGTATGATGCAACTTCTCTGTCACACTGGTGCATTATTGCATTGTGTGGAAGTTGATTTACTATGTGTGTTTTGCTTCTTCTACAACATGGTTTTCCACTTGGATCCCCTATAGAGTCATTGCACATTGCATATGTGTTATTTTCCAAAACCACATTGATACATGATGACCACACACATTCTGGTGGATTCTGTGATTCAACTTCTGTCACACTAGTGTGTTTTTGGTCTCTATATATATGACCATGATGGTTTGACATATATATATATATATATATGGATCATCCCCTAGAGTGATTGCATGTGTTCTTTATTCCTAAAGAACACATTTATATATATATCCACTAGATAGTCATTATTAATGATCCACATGACCACATTGATCATATCTATATATGACCACACACACACACTACTCTAGTGGATTATATTCTGTGATGCAACTTCTCTGTCACACTGGTGCATTATGGCAATGTGTGGAAGTTGATTTCCTATGTGTTTTTGCTTATCTACACCATGGTTTCCTACTTGGCCCCTATAGATTCATTGCACATTGCATATGTGTTATTTTCCAAAACCACATTGATATTTGATGACCACACACAGTGGTGTATGCAACGTGGAAGTTGATTTATCTCCTATGTGTTTTTGGTCTTCGACATACCATGGTTTGCTAGGGGATCACATTTATATATATACATGACCACACACACCCTAGTGGATATTCTGTGATGTAACTTATTATGTCACACTAGTGCAACATGCAATAATGTGGAAGCTGCATTGGTGGTTTAACACACATATATGTGGATCCCCTAGTGTTCTTTTCCTAAACCACATTGATATCTCTAGTAAAGAGTCATTGATGATCCACATGACCACATTGCATGTGTTCTTTTCCAATACCACATTGATATATCTACATGACCACACACACTCCATTAGTGGATTCTCTCTCTGTGACACTTCTGCATGTATATAATGTGTGTGGAAGTTGCTTTTCCTATGTGTGTTTTGATTCTACACCATGGTTTGCCATTTGGATCCCCCATAGAGTCATTGCACATTGCATATATATATATGTGTGTGTGTTCTTCTCCAATCCACATTGATATATATCTACATGACCACACACACACACTCTAGAGGATTCTGTGTGATGTAACTTCTCTGTACTACTTGTGCATTGCAATGTGTGGAAGTTGATTTACTATGTGTGTTTTGCTTCTTCTACAACATGGTTTTCCACTTGGATCCCCTATACAGTCATTGCACATTGCATATGTGTTATTTTCCAAAACCACATTGATACATGATGACCAATCACAATCTAGTGGATTCTGTGATTCAACTTTTGTCACACTAGTGTGTTTTTGGTCTCTATATATATTACCATGATGGTTATATATATATATATGGATCATCCCCTAGAGTGATTGCATGTGTTATTTTCCTAAACCACACATTGATATATATATATATCTCCACTAAATAGTCATTATTGATGATCCACATGACCACATTGATCATATCTATACATGACCACACACAAACTAGTCTAGTAGATTATAATATATGATGCAACTTCTCTGTCACACTGGTGCATTATTGCATTGTGTGGAAGTTGATTTCCTATGTGTGTTTTTCTTCTTCTACACCATGGTTTTCCACTTGGATCCCCCATAGAGTCATTACACATTGCATATGTGTTATTTTCCAAAACCACATTGATATCTGATGACCACACACACTCTGGTGGATTCTGTGATTCAACATCTGTCACACTAGTGTGTTTTTGGTCTCTATATATATGACCATAATGGTTTGAAATATGTATATATGGATCATCCCCTAGAGTGATTGCATGTGTTCTTTTCCTGAACCACACATTTATATATATATATCCACTAGATAGTCATTATTGACGATCCACATGACCACATTGATCATATCTATATATGACCACACACACACACTCACTACTCTAGTGGATTATATTCTGTGACGCAACTTCTCTGTCACACTGGTGCATTATGGCAATGTGTCGAAGTTGATTTCCTATGTGTGTTTTCCTTCTTCTACACCATGGTTTCCCACTTGGCCCCTATGGAGTCATTTCACATTGCATATGTGTTATTTTCCAAAACCACATTGATATCTAATGACCACACACACTGATGCCTGCAATGTGGAAGTTGCTTTATCTCCTATATGTGTTTTTGGTCTTCAACACACCATGGTTTGCCAGGGGATCACATTTATATATATACATGACCACACACACTCTAGTGGATATTCTGTGATGTAACTTATTATGTCACGCTAGTGCAACATGCAATAATGTGGAAGCTGCATTGGTGGTTTGACACACATATATGTGGATCCCCTAGTGTTCTTTTCCTAAACCACATTGATATCTCTAGTAAAGAGTCATTGATGATCCACATGACCACATTGCATGTGTTCTTTTCCAATACCACATTGAAATATCTACATGACCACACACACTCCACTATTGGATTATCTCTCTATGACACTGCTGCATTAATATAATGTGTGTGGAAGTTGCTTTTCCTATGTGTGTTTTGATTCTACACCATGGTTTGCCACATGGATCCCCCTAGAGTCATTGCACATTGCATATATATATATATGTGTGTTCTTTTCCAAAACCACATTGATATATATCTACATGACCACACACACACACTCTAGAGGATTCTGTGTGATGCAACTTCTCTGTACTACTGGTGCATTGCAATGTGTGGAAGTTGATTTCCTATGTGTGTTTTGCTTCTTCTACACCATGGTTTTCCACTTGGATACCCCATAGAGTCATTGCACATTGCATATGTGTTATTTTCCAAAACCACATTGATACATGATGACCACACACAATCTAGTGGATTCTGTGATTCAACTTTTGTCACACTACTGTGTTTTTGGTCTCTATATATATGACCATGATGGTTATATATATATATATGGATCATCCCCTAGAGTGAATGCATGAGTTATTTTCCTAAACCACACATTGATATATATATATATCTCCACTAAATGGTCATTATTGATGATCCACATGACCACATTGATCATATCTATACATGACCACACACAAACTAGTCTAGTGGATTATAATATATGATGCAACTTCTCTGTCACACTGGTGCATTATTGCATTGTGTGGAAGTTGATTTCCTATGTGTGTTTTTCTTCTTCTACACCATGGTTTTCCACTTGCATCCCCCATAGAGACATTACACATTGCATATGTGTTATTTTCCAAAACCACATTGATATCTACTGACCACACACACTCTGGTGGATTCTGTGATTCAACTTCTGTCACACTAGTGTGTTTTTGGTCTCTATATATATGACCATGATGGTTTGAAATATGTATATATGGATCTTCCCCTAGAGTGATTGCATGTGTTCTTTTCCTGAACCACACATTTATATATATATATCCACTAGATAGTCATTATTGATGATCCACATGACCACATTGATCATATCTATATATGACCACACACACACACACTCACTACTCTAGTGGATTATATTATGTGACGCAACTTCTCTGCCACACTGGTGCATTATGGCAATGTGTCGAAGTTGATTTCCTATGTGTGTTTTGCTTCTTCTACACCATGGTTTCCCACTTGGCCCCTATGGAGTCATTTCACATTGCATATGTGTTATTTTCCAAAACCACATTGATATCTGATGACCACACACACTGATGCCTGCAATGTGGAAGTTGCTTTATCTCCTATATGTGTTTTTGGTCTTCGACACACCATGGTTTGCCAGGGGATCACATTTTATATATACATGACCACACACACCCCAGTGGATATTCTGTGATGTAACTTATTATGTCACGCTAGTGCAACATGCAATAATGTGGAAGCTGCATTGGTGGTTTGACACACATATATGTGGATCCCCTAGTTTTCTTTTCCTAAACCACATTGATATCTCTAGTAAAGAGTCATGGATGATCCACATGACCACATTGCATGTGTTCTTTTCCAATACCACATTGAAATATCTACATGACCACACACACTCCACTATTGGATTATCTCTCTGACACCTTCTTGCATTAATATAATGTGTGTGGAAGTTGCTTTTCCTATGTGTGTTTTGATTCTACACCATGGTTTGCCACTTGGATCCCCCTAGAGTCATTGCACATTGCATATATATATATATATGTGTGTTCTTTTCCAAAACCACATTGATATATATCTACATGACCACACACACACACTCTAGAGGATTCTGTGTGATGCAACTTCTCTGTACTACTGGTGCATTGCAATGTGTGGAAGTTGATTTCCTATGTGTGTTTTGCTTCTTCTATGTAACTACCTCGGTGAATTACGCTCCTAGTTACAAGCCTGGATGAGCGGAAATGGTTAAAATAGTACGGTGGGGCCCAAATGCCACTCACAGGTAGACCTTTTGGCCGTCCTAACCATTTCCAATCATCGGGACAAGAACGGGCGGCGTAATCGGCAGGCGAAGGGATCAACTACATACACAAATGAGTATGTATGCAAGCCACCCTACAACAGTACATCAGAGCCATCCCATCTAAAAAGAAAGGAAATATAACAATGCCATACGGCAAGATCCAAATATCCTACATAGATATAATAGTTTAGGATATCTCCTCATACATCAAACATCAGAGTATCAGGCGGAAGCGGAAGACAAAATACGAGTACGGATAAGAAGCAAATCGGCATCAGATGCCCCATAAATAAGCACATACCGCCCACAGATCTCACGGATCCCCGTTCCCGGAATCTCTACACTGAATGATCGTTGCCCACATCGACCGTCTCCTCCGCCCAGTATCCATCTTGCGGGTTTACCTGTTCATCTGAATCAAACAATTTATCGTGTGAGACCCTAGGGGTACTCAGCAAGTCTTTATGCCTCTAAAGGGGACACAACCGGGGGTGACGCAATTGCAGCAAAAGATAAACCCTAGCAATTCTATAGATACTCGCTAACCATCCACCTAACCAGAGATAAACGGATGTCCGTGAATTAATAACAATAGTTATAACAGTTATAACGGTAATATCCACAGATCCATCCTCCTCCTCGCTTACCGACGAGGAAGCGGACGAACAACCCCCCCATCCGTTGGCAGTTTTATTATCCATTCCCTGAGTGTTGCACTATTTACTAGTCAGGTACTTAGTCAAGTTAAAAGCGGTACTTTAGTTATTCTTGTCTATGATCGAGAAACTGTGCTCCAAGTCGTCCATAACCGCGGACACGGCTTTCAGAAAGTTTTACCTCAGGGTCCACAAATAGCAACACACACCGATCAACCTCGGAAAAACCAAATCAAAACCCAACGAGGCAAATCGACAAAGCGATCACAGATTCAGAAATATTTCGGGGCCACCCCATTAAGCTACCCATGACGAAGTTGGCCGACTTCGAGACGGACTCAAGGTTTGCGTCAATGGTAAACGATCGGAACCCGAAAATGTGGTGGGCTTGTCGATACTGCGAAAACACTCCGCTTACCTAAGCGATGCAGTGCGTTACCTCGCACAATCTTAAATAAAGCGTAAAGCATGGCATAAGTACAGGATAGTAAATAAAACCTCAAACTAGTTTGTGGCCCCAAGAAATAAGAATGAATCAAGCTCGCTCGGGGTGTTCATAAGCCTCCCGGATGTGGATAGCGCGAATATTCCAGGACCAGGAATCAAGTACTCGGGGTCCTACGGGACACAAGTGAGCCTGAAAAACCAAATAGCAAATATGGCTCACCGATGCCACTTTCATTAGTTATCCCATTACTACTCAGGTTAAGTTGTTTAGGTACCTCGTGATCCATCAGACACTCACATACCCTACACATGCTGTTCTACGACTCGCATGGCTCAAACAACTCCTGTAGTAATGGCTCATGGGATGGAGGAACAAGCTTCGGTGGTGTTTAAAAGTAATGGCTATGCAATACTTGGGATTCATTTTAATGCAATCGCGACTCAATGATGCAAGAATAAGAAAGAGGCAATAGGTACTATATGTATGCAAGCATGTGGTAGTGCTTGCCTGGCAGCTCAGTTGAAGCGAGAAAAGGATCTGGGTAGTGCTCCTGGGTTGCTTGATATATTCCACCTATTCGAAGAAGAACCAAACAAACAAGGGCCAACATAAATAAAGTGCGCAAGCATATGAATTAAATGCGACAAGCAAACAATCATGCCATGATGAATGATACACAATTTGCATGGCAATAAAGTAGCATGGCATGGGGAGGTGTGGAATACAATAATAAAGCATTTAATTGAGTTTTGACCACATTTTAACCTCAAAATAGTTTCTGTACCCATTATATTTATATGATGCATGCTGCAAAACAGATGATGGAATGCATAAACAGAAAGGTCTCGTCGAGCTAATCATTTTAGACATATTATTTGTTAAATTTGGAGTTATAAAACAAAACTTGTTAATTAATTAAGGCAAAAGGGCATTTTAATGTAATTTAAATCAACTTGGAAAAATAAAGTGTCCAAAATATATTTTGAAGGCTATATTTGAATTCCTCACATTTTTCTGATTTGAAAACATATATTATTTGTGTAATTTGGATTTATATTTTAAAAGTTATTCAAAAACAGAATTTAAATTTGAATTTGAATTAAATTTGTAAAGATTTGAATTAAAACAGATCGCAGAAAGTCTTTTGTCACACAGACCAGTTCTAGCCACAGTCAGTGACAAGTGGGCCATTGCTGACTGGGACACACGCGCACAGAAATTCTTCTGTCACCGCGAGCTAATCTAGCCACGAGATGATGTGGGGCCCACGGCACACGCGACCACGTGTCGAATCCGCGCTACAATGAGGTCAAAGCGGGCCGAGCTGGAGCGCGGGTTACGGCCGGAGAAACCAGGGGGCTTTTCTGCAAAACTTCACCGAGACAGACAGATGGGCCAGGCTGGGCCGCGGGTTGCGCACGCAAAACAGCAGGGGGTTATCAGCAAAAAGTGCGGCCGTACTGTTCCTCTTCTCCGCGAGTAGAGGACAGATCGGTGCGCGTCCGACGCAGGCGCGGCGCGGGGAATCGATCCTCGGACCTGGGGCTCGCGCGCGGAGGCGGCTACCGCTGCGGTGGCTTGGGGGTTGCTGGTAGGGGAGGGCTGCACGGCTAGATAGGGTTCTGCGACGCGCTACGCGAGCAGACGCACGCGCTAGCCGGTGCTCGCCAGCAATGTGGATGCAACGGCGAGGAAGGAGGTGTCAGGGGGGCTCAGCAGCTCACCGGGAGGTTGCTGGTGCGGTTGGTTCGGGCAGAGGAGCCGGCGATCAGCGTCGTAGCAGGCGCCGGGCGGAGCTAGGGTTTCGTCGGTGTGGCGTCGGGTCGGGTGGCTCTGGTCCGCCCCCTCCTTCGCGACCGGTACCGGCGGCCTCCTGGGGATCTCCTCGATCTTTCTCGACACCCAGAGCGCCACGCCACCAGCTGGTTCGAGGATGCGACGGCGGACACCGACAGTGGCCGGGGATGGGGTAGACGGTGGTAGGGGTAGGCAGAGAGGAAGGGGCGGTCTGGGGAGATCTGGGGGATGCCGAGGTGTTGTGTGGGAGGAGGGAAAGGCGAGGGGGAGGCGTGGGTGCCGTGTGGGAGCAGGTTGGAGATAAAGGTGGCTTCGGCCACCTTTTCTCCTCCTCTCCTTCACGTGCTCGGCTGGCTCGGCCAGGGCAGGGCAGAGGCATGTGCAGGTGGGGCTCGGGCTGGATGGTAGGCAGGGGGAGACTCGGCTGGTGGGACCCGCTTGGCAGAGAGTAAGAAAGGAGAGAGGAGAGGGGAGGCTCGGGCTAGGGCTTGGAGCTAGGCTCGGTTAGGGTTAGGTTTGGTAGCTAGGGTTGGGGTAGATGGCTCAGGTGGGGCCAGCTAGGTGGAAAGCAGAGAGAGGCCGAGAGAGAGGGGTGAGAGCTAGGGATGCTCGGTTTAGGGTTTAGGAGAGGGGGGGATGGTGATGATCACACTTGATCATGCAAAGCATAACCAAGGAGATGAAGAAAAAGACCCAAGACAAGGAAAGACAAAAAGGTGGAAAGGTTGAGAGAGGAAGGTGAGGGGAAGATGGTTAGTGTTTAGATAGGAACCACATGATCATGTATGGATGGTGGAGAAAAGGAGAGGGGGTGAAGAAAAGAGAGAGAGATGAGAGATGAACCACTCAAGAATTCAAATAAAAACCAAAAACTAGAATGGGTGGTACTTGCATGGCCCATGCATGAATATTTAATGCCATGTTTATTTTTGTGAGACAATAATATCACATGGCATTAATCTTAGGCATTCCCACAAGTGGAATAAAGCCAAGCAAGAATTTAAAGGAAAAACCCAAGTGGAATAGATGGAGATGATCATATTTCATTATAATTAGTACTTGCTAGTGTGTTTATTCCACTAGATGTTTAGTAGTCCCAATAATACCCCAACATGAGCATAAATCCATGATAATCCATATGGAAGCTAGGAAAAAGGGGTTCCACTCACAAGGCATGCAAAGGTGGCCATGTGGCTCTCATAAACCAATAATGTGAAAACAATATGGTGCATATATAGGAGCATGTGGACATAGAATGGATCCACACCAACACATATGAGCTAGAGGTAAAACCAAATAAGTTGCAATGCCCATATATGGTGGAATGGTGGAATGATGGGTGATGACAAGAAAGGTGGTGGAGTTAACAAAAGATATGCCCCCAACTCAACTTGGGGATTTAAACAATATATCAACAACCAAATACAATATCAAGAGGCAAATACAATTAATAATGCATATGAGATAAAGAGCCAAATGGAAAAGGGTTTTATATGATGCTCAAATGCAAGGTGGCATGATGACATGAGCATGATATAATTATGATGCAACAATTATATATATGAAGTAGCATCTATGTAGACTAGGCTAGTAGCATTGCAATTGTTAGACAATTGGGATGCTACATTCTACACCATGGTTTTCAACTTGGATCCCCTATAGAGTCATTGCACATTGCATATGTGTTATTTTCCAAAACCACATTGATACATGATGACCACACAAAATCTAGTGGATTCTGTGATTCAACTTTTGTCAGACTAGTGTGTTTTTGGTCTCTATATATATGACCATGATGGTTATGTATATATATATGGATCGTCCCCTAGAGTGATTGCATGTGTTATTTTCCTAAACCACACATTGATATATATATATATATCTCCACTAAATAGTCATTATTGATGATCCACATGACCACATTGATCATATCTATACATGACCACACACACACTACTCTAGTGCATTATAATCTATGATGCAACTTCTCTGTCACACTGGTGCATTATTGCATTGTGTGGAAGTTGATTTCCTATGTGTGTTTTTCTTCTTCTACACCATGGTTTTCCACTTGGATCCCCCATAGAGTCATTACACATTGCATATGTGTTATTTTCCAAAACCACATTGATATCTGATGACCACACACACTCTGGTGGATTCTGTGATTCAACTTATGTCACACTAGTGTGTTTTTGGTCTCTATATATATGACCATGATGGTTTGACATATATATATGGATCATCCCCTAGAGTGATTGCATGTGTTCTTTATTCCTAAACCACACATTTATATATATATATCCACTAGATAGTCATTATTGATGATCGACATGACCACATTGATCATATCTATATATTACCACACACACACTACTCTAGTGGATTATATTCTGTGACGCAACTTCTCTGTCACACTGGTGCATTATGGCAATGTGTGTAAGTTGATTTCCTATGTGTTTTTTACTTCTTCTACACCATGGTTTCCTACTTGGCCCCTATAGAGTCATTGCACGTTGCATATGTGTTATTTTACAAAACCACATTGATATCTGATAACCACACACACTGGTGCATGCAATGTGGAAGTAGCTTTATCTCCTATATGTGTTTTTGGTCTTCGACATACCATGGTTTGCCAGGGGATCACATTTATATATATACATGACCACACACACCCTAGTGGATATTCTGTGATGTAACTTATTATGTCACACTAGTGCAACATGCAATAATGTGGAAGCTGCATTGGTGGTTTGACACAGATATATGTGGATCCCCTAGTGTTCTTTTCCTAAACCACATTGATATCTCTAGTAAAGAGTCATTGATGATCCGCATGACCACATTGCATGTGTTCTTTTCCAATACCACATTGATATATCTACATGACCACACACACTCCACTATTGGATTATCTCTCTATGACACTACTGCATTAATATGATGTGTGTGGAAGTTGCTTTTCCTATGTGTGTTTTGATTCTACACCATGGTTTGCCACTTGGATCCCCCTAGAGTCATTGCACATTGCATATATATATGTGTGTGTGTGTTCTTTTCCAAAACCACATTGATATATATCTACAAGACCACACACACAAATTCTAGAGGATTTTGTGTGATGCAACTTCTCTGTACTACTGGTGCATTGCAATGTGTGGAAGTTGATTTCCTCTGTGTGGTTTGCTTCTTCTACACCATGTTTTCCACTTGGATCTCCCATAGAGTCATTGAACATTGCATATGTGTTATTTTCCAAAACCACATTGATATCTGGTGACCACACATACTCTAGTGGACTCTGTGATTCAACTTCTATCACACTAGTGTGTTTTTGTTCTCTATACATATGACCATGATGGTTATATATATAGATCATCCCCTAGAGTGATTGTGTGGGTTCTTTTTCTAAACCACACATTCATATATATATATATCTATCTCTCCACTAGATAGTCATTATTGATGATCCACATGAGCACATTGATCATATCTATACATGACCACAGACACACTACTCTAGTGGATTATAATCTGTGACGCAACTTCTCTGTCACACGGGTGCATTATTGCATTGTGTGGAAGTTGATTTCCTATGTGTGTTTTGCTTGTTCCACACCATGGTTTTCCACTTGGATCCCCCATAGAGTCATTGCACATTGCATATGCGTTATTTTCCAAAACCACATTGATATCTGATGACCACACACACTCTAGTGGATTCTATGATTCAACTTCTGTCAGACTAGTGTGTTTTTGGTCTCTATATATATGACCATGATGGTTTGACATATATATATATATATGGATCATCCCCTAGAGTGATTTCATGTGTTCTTTTCCTAAACCACACACACATATATATATATCCACTAGATAGTCATTATTGATGATCACATGACCACATTGATCATATCTAAACATGACCACACACACAAACTACTCTAGTGGATTATATTTTTTGATGCAACTTCTCTGTCACACTGGTGCATTATGGCAATGTGTGGAAGTTGATTTCCTATGTGTGTTTTGCTTCTTCTACACCATGGTTTCCCACTTGGCCCCTATAGAGTCATTGCACATTGCATATGTGTTATTTTCCAAAACCACATTGATATCTAATGAACGCACACACTGGTGCATGCAATGTGGATGTTGATTTTTATCCTATATGTTTTTTTGGCCTTCGACATACCATGGTTTGCCATGGGATCAAATTTATATATATACATGACCACACACACCCTGTGTGATGCAACTTCTCTGTACTACTGGTGCATTGCAATGTGTGGAAGTTGATTTCCTATGTGTGTTTTGCTTCTTCTACACCATGGTTTTCCCCTTGGATCCCCCATAGAGTCATTGCACATTGCATATGTGTTATTTTCCAAAACCACATTGATATCTGATGAACGCACACACTGATGCATGCAATGTGGAAGTTTCTTTATCTCCTATATGTTTTTTTGGTCTTCTACACACCATGGTTTGCCAGAGGATCACATTGATATATATACATGACCACACACACACGGTGGATATTCTGTGATGCAACTTATTATGTCACACTGGTGCAACATGCAGTAATGTGGAAGCTGTTTGGTGGTTTGACATACATATATGTGGATCGCCTAGAGTGGTTGCATGTGTTCTTTTCCTAAACCACATTGATATATCCACTAAAGAGTCATTGATGATCCACATGACCACATTGCATGTGTTGTTTTCGAGGACCAC
The DNA here is from genome assembly GCA_023614405.1 of Avena insularis. Lineage (NCBI taxonomy): Eukaryota > Viridiplantae > Streptophyta > Magnoliopsida > Poales > Poaceae > Avena > Avena insularis. The sequence goes on from CM042690.1 coordinate 308,079,612, forward strand.
ATTGATATATCTACATGACCACACACACACCATGTTTGCCACTTGGATCCCCCCAGAGTCATTGCGCATTGCATATATATGTATGTGTTATTTTCCAAAACCACATTGATATATATCTACATGACCACACACACACACTCTAGAGGATTCTGTGTGATGCAACTTCTCTGCACTACTGGTGCATTGCAATGTGTGGAAGTTGATTTCCTATGTGTGTTTTGCTTCTTCTACATCATGGTTTTCCACTTGGATCCCCAGAGAGTCATTGCACATTGCATATGTGTTCTTTTCCTAAACCACATTGATATCTCCACTAAAGAGTCATTGATTATCCACAAGACCACATTGCATGTGTTCTTTTCCAATACCACATTGATATATCTACATGACCACACACACTCCACTAGTGGATTCTCTCTCTGTCACACTGCTTCATTAATATAATGTGTGTTGAAGTTGCTTTTCCTATGTGTGTTTTGCTTCTACACCATGGTTTGCCACTTGGATCCCCCTAGAGTCATTCCACATTGCATATATATATGTGTGTTCTTTTCCAAAACCACATTGATATATTTCTACATGACCACACACACACTCTAGAGGATTCTGTGTGATGCAACTTCTCTGCACTACTGGTGCATTGCAATGTGTGGAAGTTGATTTCCTATGTGTGTTCTGCTTCTTCTACACCATGGTTTTCCACTTGGATCCCCCATAGAGTCATTGCATATGTGTAATTTTCCAAAATCACATTGATATCTGATGACCACCCACACTCTTGTGGATTCTATGATTCAACTTCTGTCACACTAGTGTGTTTTTGGTCTCTATATATATGACCATAATGGTTATATATATATGGATCATCCCCTAGAGTGATTGCATGTGCTCTTTTCCTAAACCACACATTGATATATATATATATATATATCTCCACTAGATTGTCGTTACTTATGATCCACATTACCACATTGATCATATTTATACATGACAACACACACACTACTCTAGTGGATTATAATCTGCGATGCAACTTCTCTGTCACACTGGTCCATTATTGCATTGTGTGGAGGTTGATTTCCTATGTGTGTTTTGCTTCTTCTACACCATGGTTTTCCACTGGGATCCCCCATAGAGTCATTGCACATTGCATATGTCTTATTTTCCAAAACCACATTGATATCTGATGACCACACACACTCTAGTGGATTCTGTGATTCAACTTCTATCACACTAGTGTGTTTTTGGTCTCTATATATAAGACCATGATGGTTTGACATATATATATATGGATCATCCCCTAGAGTGATTGCATGTGTTCTTTTCCTAAACCACACACATATATATATATCCTCTAGATAGTCATTATTGATGATCCACATGACCACATTGATCATATCTATACATGACCACACACACACTACTCTAGTGGATTATATTCTGTGATGCAACTTCTCTGTCACATTGGTGCATAATGGTAATGTGTGGAAGTTGATTTCCTATGTGTGTTTTGCTTCTTCTACACCATAGTTTCCCACTTGGCCCCTATAGAGTCGTTGCACATTGCATATGTGTTATTTTCCAAAACCACATTGATATCTGATGACCACACACACTGGTACATGCAATGTGGAAGTTGCTTTATCTCCTATATGTGTTTTTGGTCTTCTAGACACCATGATTTGCTAGGGGATCACGTTCATATATATACATGACCACACACACCCTAGTGGATATTTTGTGATGCAACTTATTATGTCACATAGGTGCAACATGCAATAATCTGGAAGCTGCTTTGGTAGTTTGACACACATATATGGGCATCCCCTAGAGTGGTTGCATGTGTTCTTTTCCTAAACCACCTTGATATCTCCACTAAAGAGTCATTGATGATCCACATGACGACATTGGATGTGTTCTTTTCGAAGACCACATTGATATATCTACATGACCACACACACTCCACTAGTGGATTCTCTCTCTGTCACAGTGCTTCATTAATATAATGTGTGTGGAAGTTGCTTTTCCTATGTGTGTTTTGCTTCTACACCATGGTTTGCCACTTGGATCCCCCTAGAGTCATTGCACATTGCATATATATATATGTGTTCTTTTCCAAAACCACATTGATATATGTCTACATGACCACACACACACTCTAGAGGATTCTGTGTGATGCAACTTCTCTTTACTACTGGTGCACTACAACGTGTGGAAGTTGATTTCGTATGTGTGTTTTGCTTCTTCTACACCATGTTTTCCACTTGGATCCCCCATAGAGTCATTTCACCTTGCATATGTGTTATTTTCCAAAACCACATTGATATCTGATGACCACACACACTCTAGTCGATTCTGTGATTCAACTTCTATCACACTAGTGTGTTTTTGGTCTCTATATATATGACCATGATGGTTATATATATGGATCATCGCCTAGAGTGATTGCATGTGTTATTTTCCTAAACCACACATTGATATATATATATATATATCTCCACTAGACCACATTGATGATCCACATGACCACATTGATCATATCTATACATGACCACACACACACTACTCTAGTGGATTATAATCTGTTATGCAACTTCTCTGTCACACTATTGCATTATTTCATTGTGTGTAAGTTGATTTCCTATGTGTGTTTTGCTTCTTATACACCATGGTTTTCCACTTGGATCCCCCATAGAGTCATTGGACATTGCATATGTATTATTTCCCAAAACCACATTGATATCTGATGACCACACACTCTAGTGGATTATGTGATTCAACTTCTGTCACACTAGTGTGTTTTTGGTCTCTATATATATGACCATGATGGTTTTACATATATATATATATATATATATGGATCATGCCCTAGAGTGATTGCATGTTTTGTTTTCCTAAACCACACCTTTATATATATATATCCTCTATATAATAATGATTGATGATCCACATGACCACATTGATCATATCTATACATGACCACACACACACACTACTCTAGTGGATTATATTCTATGATGCAACTTCTCTATCACACTAGTGCATTATGACAATGTGTGGAAGTTTGTTTCCTATGTGTGTTTTGCTTCTTCTACACCATGGTTTCCCACTTGGCCCCTATAGAGTTATTGCACATTGCATATGTGTTATTTTCCAAAACCACATTGATATCTGATGACCACACACACTGGTGCATGCAATGTGGAAGTTGCTTTATCTCCTATATGTGTTTTTGGTCTTCTAGACACCATGGTTTGCCAGGGGATCACATTCATATATATACATGACCACACACACCCTAGTGGATATTCTGTGATGCAACTTATTATATCACACTGGTGCAACATGCACTAATCTGGAAGCTGCTTTGGTGGTTTGACACACATATATGGGTATCCCCTAGAGTGGTTGCATGTGTTCTTTTCCTAAACCACATTGATATCTCCACTAAAGAGTCATTGATTATCCACATGACCACATTGGATGTGTTCTTTTCCAAGACCACATTGATATATCTACATGACCACACAGACTCTACTAGTGGATTCTCTCTCTGTCACACTGCTTCATGAATATCATGTGTGTGGAAGTTGCTTTTCCTATGTGTGTTTTGCTTCTACACCATGATTTGCCACTTGGATCCCCCTAGAGTCATTGCACATTGCATATATATATATATATATGTGTGTGTTCATTTCCAAAACCACATTGATATATATCTACATAACCACACACACACTATAGAGGATTATGTGTGATGCAACTTCTCTGTACTACTGGTGCATTGCAATGTGTGGAAGTTGATTTTCTATGTGTGTTTTGCTTCTTCTACACCCTGTTTTCCAGTTGGATCCCCCAATAGAGTCATTTCACATTGCATAGGTGTTATTTTCCAAAACCACATTGATATCTGATGACCACACACACTCTAGTCGATTCTGTGATTCAAATTTTGTCACACTAGTGTGTTTTTGGTCTCTATATATATGAGCATGATGGTTATATATATATGGATCATCCCCTAGAGTGATTGCATGTGTTCTTTTCCTAAACCACACATTGATATATATATATCTCCGCTAGATAGTCATTATTGATGATCCACATGACCACATTGATCATATCTATACATGACCACACACACACTACTCTAGTGGATTATAATCTATGATGCAACTTCTCTGTCACACTGGTACATTATTGCATTGTGTGTAAGTTGATTTCCTATGTGTGTTTTGGTTCTTCTACACCATGATTTTCCACTTGGTTCTCCATAGAGTCATTGCACATTGCATATGTGTTAGTTTCCAAAACTACATTGATATTTGATGACCACACACACTCTAGTGGATTCTGTGATTCAATTTCTGTCACACTAGTGTGTTTTTGGTCTCTATATATATGACCATGATGGTTTGACATATATATATATATGGATCATCCCCTAGAGTGATGGCATGTGTTCTTTTCCTAAACCACACATTTATATATATATATCCTCTAGATAATAATGATTGATGATCCACATGACCACATTGATCATATCTATACATGACCACACACACACTACTCTAGTGGATTATATTCTGTGATGCAACTTCTCTGTCACACTGGTGCATTATGGCCATGTGTGGAAGTTGATTTCCTATGTGTGTTTTGCTTCTTCTACACCATGGTTTCCCACTTGGCCCCTATAGAGTCATTGCACATTGCATATGTGTTATTTTCCAAAACCACATTGATATCAGATGACCACACACAATGGTGCATGGAATGTGGAAGTTGCTTTATCTCTTATATGTGTTTTTGGTCTTCTAGACACCATGGTTTGCCAGGAGATCACATTCATATATATACATGACCACACACACCCTAGTGGATATTCTATGATGCAACTTATTATGTCACACTGGTGCAACATGCAATAATGTGGAAGCTGCTTTGGTGGTTTGACACACATATATGTGGATCCCCTAGAGTGGTTGCATGTGTTCTTTTCCTAAACCACATTGATATCTCCACTAAAGAGTCATTGATGATCCACATGACCACATTGGATGTGTTCTTTTCCAAGACCACATTGATACATCTACATGACCACACACATTCCACTAGTGGATTCTCTCTCTGTCACACTTATTCATTAATATAATTGTCGTCGGATTGATGACAAGTACGCCACGAGGGGGTCCTCGAGGCGTGCGGAAGAGAGGGGTGTGAGACGTACGGTGTTCCAGGACGGTGAGCACACAAGTTTACCTAGGTTCGAATCTGCTGGCTTTGGACAGATCCTACTCCTGGTAGCAATCCAGTAATACGGCAGATCCAGAATATGGGTTATAAGGGTTCGCCTGTGCGAGTTGAGATTGTGATTGTAATGGGTGCCCTAAAGGCTCTCCCTAGGACGGTTTATATAGATATCCGGCCTAGGGTTTACAGGAGAGATCTATCCGGCTACGATTAAGAGTTGGTTTACAGAGTACATCTTGAACTACAAGTAACACTATGGGCCTAAGTCGGTAAGTCTTCTGGGCCTTCCCGTAGCCGGATTAGACTCCGTCTCTTCTCCCTGACTAGGCCGCCCGTGAAGCAAAGCTCTAACCTAAAGTGGGCCACCCTGGTCAGTGAGGAACAGTGAGGATACCTGGAAAGTATATCCCCAAGAGTAGCCCCTAGAAGTCTCCAAGATCCAAAGTCAGATTCATCATCATCTATCTTTATCTTTGGCTTGCAGAATCTTGAAGGGTTCCTGAAACTTCAAAACAAAAGATACGATCCGGGTCTCAAAGTAAGTCGGACCTATCAGTACTTTATTCGGATTTTCCAGCTTGATATTCAAACTAAGCCAGAACTTAGTCTCTGACGTCATCTGACACTGGCCTCGGTCAAGTCACGTCACTGACAGACATCCTGTCAGCACGACCGTTGGTCGGTCCGTCGTTCGCGGAACCGAGGCGTCGTTTCAATGCGTACGCGGAGATCGAGGCGACGTAATCATCGCGTGGGACCTTCCAAGTTCTTTCCACGACGCGTGGCATATTTACTATGGCTTTTGGACGAATCTTGGCGCGGTTAGGTGTTTATAAGGGGTGATGATTCTCTTTCCCTCATCTTCACCTATTCCCCTTGCTGTTTCTTCTCCTCCACTTCTCCCTTGCGCACGAGCTCCCCTACTTCCCAGATTCCCAGCGCCGCTCACCTAAGGTCACCGGCGCACCGGAGGAATGGCTTGATCATCCGGCTTGGCTGGAGCCGCAGCAGCGGCAACAGTGGCGGCGACGGCAGAGAAGGAAAGCAATTGCAGGGTCTGGATCCCCTGCGTCCTCGACGACGAGAAGCTCCACGGCGTGGAGAATTAAGGGCTCCTCCACGCCGGCGACTGGAGGAGTGGTTTCGGTGAAACCATCCCCAATCCGCACGCCGACGAGCGGGTGCACTTCGTCACCCACCTTGATAGAGGTTTGTCTTTCCCTTCCCCGGAATTCTTTTCTGAGGTGATAGATCACTATGGTGTTCAACTTCACCATCTTCCCCCCAACTCCATCTTAGAGATGAGCGCCTATGCGGCTTTGTGTGAGGAATATATCGGCATTAGGCCAAGTCTCACTTTATTCCGGTTCTATTTTCATGTCCGTAGAAACTCCATCACTACCGGTAATCCTTATATTATCGGCACGATTATCCTTTCAGTTAGACGCAGCATATTTATCCTCGTATTTTAGGTAGTGAGTCGGTCAAACAGTGGCTGGCCACCTTCTTTTACCATAAGGATATTCCTGCTCCTGGCAAAGCTACTGTTTTGCCGGCTTTCATCGATGGAGCCTGCATGGCCCTAACATCTTGGGACAAGGCTCCTCCGGCTCTCAATGACGATCTGATCCTCGCCAAGAGGCGGATCGAATATCTGATGAAGCACAAGGGCCTGAGAGGGTCCGACTTGGTCCAATCTTGGGTCGCATGTCGGATCCAGCCTCTCTAGCACCACGGCGACCGTCTGATGCATCCCATCACGGCATCGAAAAATGACTCCCTTCGCATCAGTCCCAAGGCTTTAAAGCCATAGGATTACATAAGCCAAATCAAATGGCTGATAAAGGAGCGGATTGAGAGAAAGATCCCGGATTTGTCTTCGGACATGCACACAACGGAAGACCCTGTAGTGCCGGTAAGCTTTAGCAATAACCCCTTTTTTATATGTTTCACCTTTAACTTGTTTTGCAATACTGAGATATTATCTTCTTTTCAGCTTGCCGACCTCCCTGAGTCGGAGTTTGCTCCTATCGAGGTCTATCCTCCCGAGTTTTCTCAGGAGGAGGAATTGGTCCCACTGTCGGACATTGTGCCCAGGAAGTGCAAAGCTTTGACAGTGGCCATTGGCACAAAGGAAGTGCCAGTTGTGAAGAGGTAACTTTCCACACAACTTCCGCCTTTGTACTTTTACTTCATGATTCCTTCCGAGATATAATGTTCTTCATTCTATTACATTCTCAGTGCTAAGCAGCTCATCAAGGGCAAGGGGAAGGGGAATATCTCGAAGCCCCTATGTCAGACGAAGCTAACCATGGCTTCTCCTACCGCAGCTCCTCCGACTCCTGTCCCTCAACCTTCCGCAACGCCGGTGATTACTCCATCATCAGTTGTCGCAGAAGGTCCGACTCCCTCAACTGGGCCAGCGACCCTTGAGTCGCAGACTGACGCCACCATGGGTGGCTTAGGTTTTGATAAGGGTGAACCCTCTTCGGGTAATGATCCCGAGGCAAAGACTATCGCCAAAAACGTCCTAAATAATCCGGGACTTGCCAAATTTGGCTTGTCTCGGAAATCTGCGTAGGAAATCCAGAGGCTGGCCTGGTAATGCCTGTAAAGCCGTAATCTCTCTGCCGAAGGAGGAGCACAAGAAGCGGTGGACGTCAAGTACTCCAATCTTCTTGAACAAGTCCTCCTTCGTGATGAGGGATTAAGAGCTGGTGTGCTTCCACCACCTCTGGTTATTCCACTCACCCTCGCCGAGAAGGTTACCACTGAGGTGAACATGTGCCTGAGCAAGCTCACACATGAACATCATGTAAGTCGGAATTCCAACTCACGCTTTTCTTTATTGTATTTTATATCATATCCTCTAGCCCCCAAGCATGAAGTTGGATATACACTCCGGGTTTATGCTTCCTTAGGATGCCAAAGAACGAACTAGTGTAGCCCCCAAGGCTTGTGCTGATATTCGCTACAATATTAGCCCGAGTCTTCAGTAGACTTCTGACTCTGGGTATTCTGACTTACAGAAAGTTAATTCATATAACCAAGATTTGTTGAAGAATGTCTGCAATAAGCGGAGAGAGATCAAAGCTCTCCGACTTAAGAATGCTGAGCTGAAGGTTTGCAAGGATGAGGCCAAAGGTAAACATTCCGAGATTCAAACCTTGTCTTGTGTTTTCATAGTCGAATATTTTTTGCTGAACTGTTGTTCTTTTTGACTTACAGCACTGGTAAAATGGTCCTGTGCTATGATCGAAGAGGCCGAAAATCTGAAAACCCTGGTGGTGGAAAACAAGGATCTCCGCCAGGAGCTTGACCACCTTAAGGCAGATCATGAGAAGAGCATAGCTCAAGTTCTCGAATCCTCCTCCATGTCCACCGTGGAGCGTGATCGCAAGATTGCACTCCACGAGCAGAAAATTTCGGATCTCAATGACGAGCTTTGCAGAGAGAAGGATCTTTCCGAGGTGCTCCGGGCTGAACTCCGGAGTCTTCGTGAAGAAAAGACCAAAGTTGATGATGTATTCTTTGGTATGTTTCCATCTTTCTGACTTGTTTTACATTCTTCGACTCTTTTGATGTCGGATTTACTTAACCGTTTTGTGTTTATATGCATAGATCCTCTGGACTTGACGGACTCCACCTCTGCCGAGCCTCGCACCCACCGGCTTACCCAAGTCGGTGATTTGCTTCATGACTTCCGCCAATCCATCGAGGATATTGGCCAAGTTCTCAGGGTTCCGGACATGCATAGCATGTCTGACTTTCAGGTGCGAGACAAGGCAAAGGAGATGCCGCAGCTTGTCCAGGACTGGAACATGTCCTACACGTGATCCGCAGCGTAGAATGCTCTCACCATGCTCATGAGTCACCATGGAAGCATGGAAATCTGGCAAGTGACCAGAGGGTATTCTACTATGGATGAAGACGGCCAGGAACAAGATATCAAAGCCATCATGGACTCCTATGCTGGATATGGTTGCCGCGTAGCTGACTTGCCCAGCTACGACACTCCCTTCTTCAACCGCGTGGACACACCGCCCCCGCCTCCAGAAGAAGCAGCCGAAGTTTCCGATGATGGACAAACCATGTCTGATTTGGACATCTTGGATCATTATCAAGCCAAGGGCGATGCATCCAGCGAGCCAGCAGCTCCTACCTCTTCTCCTTCATCATAGATTATCAGAGACAAATGTGTTATTTTGAAAACATTATGGGTCTGGAAATATGTAGTACTATACTTTTGCTAGTGCTAAGTTTTAATCTATTCAGCACTTTTGGCTTTGATTTTTTGCATGCCTGAAATGTTTGCGTAAGCACTTATACTTTTTTGCCTACACTTATCGTTTATCTGGCTTTCCGCCTTGCCCCTTTCGTGAGCCGGCTAAACTTTCAGCTCGGAAACTTTGCCGAGCAATGGAGCTCAATTGCTAAACCAGTTTAAACTCCGAAACAAAGTCGGCTTCCAGTACCAACAATTCACTACTCGGAAAATGCTCACATCCGGCAATCAGACAAATAACCTAAGTATAGACTAGAAACTTTAGAGTTATACCCGAAGGTAGCATTTTTAGAATCGGAAATCTAAACAAGAACAAACATGAGCATAAAGTACTTTCAAGTATTCTAGGATTTTCGACTGTGACATGATCAGTCGGAAATAAGATGGTAAAAACTTCTCAGAAAAAACTTGAGGCAACCAAAACTTTTATTTCTCACAAAACATGTACATATGTATGATATACAAAGAAGGATAAACTAAGAATAAAAGGGACGTAGATGAGCAATATTCCATGGTCTATCTAACTCATCCGGATTTGTACTGCCTCCAGCTCTCTTTCTCTTCTTAGTAGCAGGTCTTTCTTTGACTGGCCTCATATCAGTTAAGTAGTACGAACCATTGTGCAATACTTGACTAACTAAAAATGGCCCTTCCCATACTGGGGAAAGTTTGTTCTTTCTTTGTTGCACAAGCCAGAGAACCAAATCACCGTTGTTGAAAGATCTGTTTCTAACTCTCTGGCTATGATACTTGCATAACTTCTGCTGATAGGCTGTTGATCTCATTTCAGCAACAACGCGAACTTCTTCGACCAAGTCGAGATCATTTTGTCGAGGAATCTCGGAATCCTCTTTGATATACGCGGCCACTCTAGGAGAAGTGTGAATCAAATCACTAGGACGAACTACTTCTGCACCATAGACCAAGAAGAAAGGTGTGTATCCGGTTGACCTATTCAGAGTTGTTCGTAAACTCCACATTACAGAAGGTAATTCCTCTGCCCAAGCCCCCGCAGCACGTCGTAGTGGTGTTTCGAGTCTCGGTTTTAGGTCTTGTAGGATTAAACCATTTGCTCTTTCGACTTGTCCATTAGCCTGTGGATGTGTGACTGACGCAATGTCAAGCCGGATATTTTGTTTGTTGCAGAATTCAGCCAATTCTCCCATAGAGAAATTACTCCTGTTGTCCGTGATAATACTATGCGGATAACCATACCGGATTATAACATCCTCGACAAATCTTTTGGCTATTGTGCCATCACAACTAGTGATGGGTTTAGCCTCAATCCATTTGGTGAAGTTATCCACCATCACTAAGAGGTGAATAAATCCACTTGGTGCCCGTTTAAACGGTCATACCACGTCAAGCCCCCAGACCACGATAGGCCATGTTATAGGTATTGTTCGCAGCTGATCAGCCGGAACGTGAGCTTGTTTGGCGTACTTTTGGTAGCCCTTGCACGTCTTGACCAGCCGTTCGGCATCTGCCTTGGCTGTAAGCCAGAAAAAACCGTGTCTGAAAGCTTTTGCCACTAAAGATTTGGCTGCAGCATGGTGACCACACTCGCCTTCGTGGATTTCTCTTAAGATTTCCACTCCTTCTTCTGGAGATACGCAGCGCTGAAAGACCCCAGACACACTCTGCTAATAGAGCTCACCTTTAACTACAGTATAGGCTTTCACTTGTCGGATAATCTGCCGGCTTTACCATCTACCAGGAAGTCATGGTAGGGTTGAGTCCAGCTGGGAATTACAGCCAGAACTGCTATTAGAGGTGAGTCGGATTTGGTCGGATATTCCTCATCCACTCCCTTTATTGAGGGAACTTTGAGGTGCTCTAAAAAAGCGCCATCCGGGACCTCTTTCCGTGCAGAGCCTATTCAAGATAATGCATCTTCTTCCTCATTTTCTGCTCGAGGGATGTGTTGAACCTCAAACCCTTCGAACGATTTAGATAAATCATCCACGACAGCTTTATATGTTGCCATGCGCTTATTTGCTTTACAAATATCCGACACTTGCTGAGCAACAAGATCCAAATCTCCGTAACACATCAAACATCGGATGTCGATATCCTTAGCAATCTGGATTCCATGTAGCAGTGCTTCATACTCGGCAATATTATTTGTCACTCTGAAGTGGATCTGCAACACGTATAAAATTTTATCTCCTTGGGGTGATTTGAGCACCATGCCAGCCCCCGAGCCCCCGCAAGCCTTAGACCCATCAAAATATAGGGTCCAATATTCCGACTCAGGGAGAGTTATATTCTGCTTTGTCTCTGTCCAATCAGCAACAAAGTCGGCAAGGATTTGGGATTTGATTGATGTCTGCGGTTTGTACTCACTATCGAAAGCTGAGAGCTCTATGCCCCATTTGGCGACGCGTCCTGTGGCGTCACTGTTGTTGATTATTTATCTCATGGGATCTGTGCTCACCATGGTAATTGGATGCTCCTGAAAATAATGTCGTAGCTTACGAGATGCTAAGAATACACCATAAGCCAGCTTTTGATAGTGCGGATACCGCTATTTCGATTCTATCAGGACCTCGCCGACAAAGAAAGTCGGACGCTGCACCAAGTGTTCCTGATTTTCCTCCGGTCTCTCCACTACCATAATGATACTGACGACTTTGTTTGTCGCAGCAAGATATGGTAACATCGGTTCCTATGGCTCCAGCGCAGCAAGGATAGGAGAAGATGAAGTACTTTCTTCAAGTCTTGTAGTGCAGCTTTAGCTTCGTTGGTCGACACAAAATCCTTGGTCTTTTTCAGGAGTTTGTATAATGGTGTGGCTCTTTCACCGAGTCGTCTTACAAATCGACTGACTGCAGCAATGCAACTAGTTAGTCTTTGTACGTCCTTCAGGCGAGTTGGCCTAGAAATATTAAGTATAGCCTTGATTTTGTCTCGGTTCACCTCTATGCCTCTTTGAGACATGATGAAACCTAACAATTTTCTGGCTGGAATTCCAAAGAAGCATTTCTTCGGATTAAGCATTATGTTGTATTTTCGTAGATTGGCGAATGTTTCCTCCAAGTCGGAAATCAATGTTTCCTTCTTTTTGGACATCACCGCAATATCATCCACATATGGATGTGCATTGCGTCTGATTTGGTCGTGGAGGCAACGCTGCATTGTGCGTTGGTACGTAGCTCCTGCATTCTTCATCCCAAAGGGCATCGTAACAAAACAGAAGGTTCCGAATGGGGTTATGAATGAAGTTATGACTTTGTCAGATTCCTTCATTCGGATTTGGTGATAACCGGAATATGCGTCGAGAAAACAGAGGAGTTCCGAGCCTGCCGTAGAATCGATAACTTGATCAATCCTAGGAAGAGCGAATGGATCTTTGGGACAAGGCTTGTTCAAGGCGGTATAATCAACACACATCCTTAAATCAGTGGTGTCCTTTTTAGGGACCATTACAGGATTGGCCGACCACTCAGTGTGGATGACCTCTTCTATGAATCCGGCTAACTCGAGCCGTTCTAGTTCCTTAGCTATTGACTTACGCTTTTCATCACTGAAACGTCGTAAGGACTGTTTGATGGGTTTAGCGTTCGGGTTTACATTTAAAGAGTGCTCGGCAAATTCCCTAGGTACTCCGGTCATGTCAGATGGCTGCCATGCAAAGATATCTTGATTGGCTTTGAGGAACTTGACGAGCGCGCTTTCCTATGCGCTGTCTAGGCCTATGCCTATTTGGGTCACCTTGGAGGGGTCATCATCCTCCAAAGGTTTCTTCTTTGTCTCTTTTGATGCCTTGAACTCCGCATTCGGGTTTGTCACCTCCTTCTTTGTTGCGGGCATCTCGGACGGATCTATGCTCTTCTTGATCTCCTGGTACTCCTGGGCATGCAGCACGACTTTAGCAAAGGCGGCATTTCCATCCTCGCACTCTCGCGCTTTCTTCGGGTCTCCCCTGATGGTGATCACGCCGTTGGGACCAGGAATTTTCATCATATTGTAAATGTAACACGAACGAGCCATAAAAGCCCAGTAAGTCGGACGTCTGAATATAGCGTGGTACGCGCTCTTGAACATGACCACTTCGAAGGAAAGTGCCTCCGTCCGATAGTTCTTTGGAGTTCCAAAGGTAACATCCAAAGTGATTTCTCCCAGGGAATTTGCTTGTCTTCCTAGGACAACCCCGTGAAAGATCACAGAGCTGTGGTTCAGCTGGGTCTCCGAGATCTTCATCCAGCATAGCGTTTCGACATACAGAATATTAATACTGCTACCACCGTCCATGAGAGTCTTGGAGAAACCATAAACGTCAATAAGTGGATTGACGATTAAGGCGTATTTTCCTCACCTATGCAACTTAGGCGGATGATCAGCACGGTCAAATGTGATTGCACTTCCGACCAGTCCAAGAATTGGGGGACAACCGGAACTGTTGCATTGAGCTCATGTAGCACTACCTTTTTGACATTTGCTGGTTGAGATCCGAGGAAGGTGACATAAGTGTCTTTCTTGGTTGGAAAATTTTTCTTCCCTTCTAGCTTGGGATTTGAAGCATCAGCTTCCTCCATGTCGGAATCTTCCTTGGTCTATTTATATTTTTCGGGATTCTTCTTTCCCGTCTTCCGCTTAGCTTTGTAGCCAGCGGTATCATCTCTCTTAATGTCGTCATTGAAATGACACTTGGCGTTTGTGTGGGACGAGCCCCCATTAGCGTCTAAGTGATGCACACATGGGTTATTGGCAATGTTGGCCCAAGAGTAGGTTTTTCCGGGTTGCTGGTCTCCTCTACCCTGGACTCTTGATGTCCCACGACTGCGGCAGCGGCCACCGCCACGCCTCCTCGTCCTCCAGACTCGAAAGTAGCAGTGACCACTGTTGTTTCCGCGTTGGGTTTCACTTCCGAGGTATTCTTGCGCTTTTGAGCTTGTTACTTTGGTTATTTTGCCGACTGTGGCACAGCTAGGGCGTTGAGTAATCCCTTTGCATCGTCCTCAGCATTTGCATACTTGCTCGTTGTTTCTATCATCTCTCCCAAATCAGTGACTTTGTCACACTTCAAGCGATGACGTAGTAAACCAATTGGGAGACCTGCAATGAAAGCTTCAATCGTAGTTTGGTCATTTACTCCTTCACAGGATTTCTTTGTGTCGATCCATCATCCGAGATAATCCCGGCAAGTTTCTCCGGCTTTCTGGGTGCAACACTATAGGTCTCCGACCGTGCAGGTCCTCCGGTATGTGCCTTCAAAATTCTGAAAGACCACACTTTCCATGTCATACCAGTTGTGGATGGTGTTCTCCGGAAGTTCATTGAGCCATGATCGTGCCGTCTTCCGCAACATGAGTGGGAGATATAGGGTTGCGACCAGGCTGTTTCCGCCTTTGGCGATGCAACAAGGTTGGAAGAAATCCTGTAGCCAAGTATCTGGCCGAGCTATACCGTCGTAGGCTTGAATATGTCTTCAGATAGCGAATCCTTCCAGGAATCATGTAGCTCTTAGGTGTGGTCCGAAGCACTTTGGGCCCATGTATATGTTATCATTTTCATAGCGTCGCGCTTCTATATTGGAGTTTATCCTGTGCCTTGCGTCATTTGGGGACAAAGATCGTCCCGAATGACGGCTATGGCTGCGGTGCCTTGGAGCCGGACTTCGGCTTATGCCACCACCTCCTCCACCACGACGCCCTCCTTGGGAGCCATTGTGATGGCTACTTGGTGGAGAGGGTGGAGCAGCTGGGTTATTTCCGGTTGATCGTCGGCCTTCATCCAGAGCATCATTATTCCAGTTCCGGGGAGGGTCTTCATTTTGATGAGCCCCCTACCGGCTTGACTCGGCACGGTGTCCGTCGTTCCTTCGTCCGTCATCCGGACGGCTTGCATGTCTAGGAGGTGGCATTCTTTGTCAGTCCTCCTCCCAACATTTCTCTTTATCTTCTTCCCTGTGGTCCTTCGACTCTCGCTGGGGAGGGTTCCTCGGATTCAGTGCAGCAATTGCCTCTTGCTCTGCAACTGGGTTAACGTTACGCCAGCCACGAGCAGCTTTGTGGTGCTGTCCTGAAGATCTAGTTCTTGAGTGGTTGTCTTCCCGACGGTCGGAACGATGTTGTTGTTCCGGAACACATTGGGGTCTTACGTCAGCCCATGTCGGATCTGTGCGACATTGGTCAGAATCTGAGACCAGTTTTTGACTTTCGGATAGGGCGACCTTTTGCTGCTCCAGTCCTTTATTGAGTAGTTTAATTCCCAACCGGATCTGTTTTGGGCCTGGATTAGCCGATAGGATTTCTCGAGCCGCAACGGTGTTCTGTACTGGTGTTGGATACACCCAAGGACTTTGTGAATCTGCGGGAATTGGTTGTCATCAGTATGATGTTTCCGGTCTTCTGGTGTTGCCTGGAGTTGTATTTCTCCGCAGATGCCATGCAAATTTTTTCCTCCTCAATGTTTTTGGCTTCATCATGGAGTACTTGACGACACGCTTCTAGGGCCTGTGCCCTCTCGTCCATCTCTTCAGCAGTAAGTTCTGCAGCTGTAGGAATAGGTGTGGTTAATGCAACATTGATGACTTTACGCGCACCTTCAGTGATCACGTGTCCATCCACCGACTCTTCTTTGGGATTGTCTGGGATAAGCGCTCCATCCGAGTCTTCCTCGTATTCCTCAGCAATCACCTCCTCTGCCGGAGGGTCTTTCGCTGGGGTCTTATTCTTCTTCTTTGCCTTCTTGGCAGCGCCGATAGCAAAGATGGCTTTAGGTCCATTTCCCGGAGTCAAGCTCTGATCGGTACTTTCGGACATCTGGACCTCAGGATTATCTCTGATTTCCATGTCATCCCGTGCTTTGGGAGAGTTTTCCCCAGATCCCTCATCCATGGCTTCTTCTTCCTCTGCAGCTTTCGAGTTATACTCCTCTTCATATTCTGCGGAGAACTTTCGGAAGTCTGCTGACGTCATCGATTCATCCGAGGATGCGGGTACGTCGGTGTTTGTTCTGGTTGCCTCCAGCACAGAGTCGGTGTTGTGTCCAGCATCGGCAGAGCCGGATCCGGAACCCACATATCCGATAAAGTGGGATGCGCCCCTCCTGAGATAACCGCGGTCTTCATAGTAGGCTTCGTCGAAACGTTTGATGGTCTTGAGGATTTCATCTACGCCTGAGTTTTGCATAATCATGTGCCTTAGTGTGTATCTTAGGAAAAGCCTGTCTGTTCCAGCGTCATCAGAGCCGGAACCAGCGTTGTTGTTGTGCTCCTCCTGGATTTCGACTTCAGCGGGTGCGTCGATCTGGGATTCAATCTCTCTAGGGAGATCCACTCTAGATTCAACTTGGACCGCCAGGTCTGCTTCAGGCTCGGATTTCTCCCCTGTCTCCACAAGTGGTGCGGGATGGGTGGGATTAGGGTTTTCTGAGATCTGAAACTCTGCCGCCTCCGCGGACAAAGGGGATCCAGAGATTTCTTCTGCCTCTATCATCACCGCTAGGGTGGGTGGGGCAGGTTCAGCAACGCCAATGTAAACATCGATCTCGCCAAAAGACATGATGGTGTAGGTAGAAACAGCCTCCCTAGCCGGAATCCAGGTCTCGTCGAGAACGATGAGAGGGACATCGCTGGCGTAGAGGATGCGACCGATGGCAATAGTCTTGCCGATTCCGATTCTTGCAGATTCCGCTCGGAACACAGATCTGAAGCTCACGTGCCCCACGGTGGGCGCCAACTATCGTCGGATTGATGACAAGTACGCCATGAGGGGGTCCTAGATGCGTGCAGAAGAGAGGGGTGTGTGACGTACGGTGTTCCGGGACGGTGAGCACACAAGTTTACCCAGGTTCGAATCTGCCGGCTTTGGACGGATCCTACTCCTGCTAGCAATCCAGTAATACGGCAGAGCCGAAATATGGGTTACATGGGTTCGCCTGTGCGAGTTGAGATTGTTATTGTAAGGGGTGCCCTAAAGGCTCTCCCTAGGACGGCTTATATAGATATCCGGCCTAGGGTTTACAGGAGAGATCTACCCGACTACGATTAAGAGTCGGTTTACAAAGTACATCATGAACTACAAGTAACACTATGGGCCTAAGTCGATAAGTCTTCTGGGCCTTCCCGTAGCCGGATTGGACTCTGTCTTTTCTCCCAGACTGGACCGCCCGTGAAGCAAAGCTCTAACCCGAAGTGGTACACCCTGGTTAGTGAGGACCTGTGAGGATACCCGGAAAGTATATCCCCAACAATAATGTGTGTGGAAGGTGTTTTTCCTATGTGTGTTTTGCTTATACACCATGGTTTGCCACTTGGATCCCCCTAGAGTCATTGCACATTGCATATATATATATGTGTTATTTTCCAAAACCACATTGATATATATATCTACATGACCACACACACACACACACTATAGAGGATTCTCTGTGATGCAACTTCTTTGTACTACTAGTGCATTGCAATGTGTGGAAGTTGATTTCCTATGTGTGTTTTGCTTCTTCTACACCATGTTTTCCACTTGGATCCCCCATAGAGTCATTTCACATTGCATATGTGTTATTTTCCAAAACCACATTGATATCTGATGACCACACACACTCTAGTCGATTCTGTGATTCAACTTTTGTCACACTAGTGTGTTTTTGGTTACTATATATGACCATGATGGTTATATACATATATGGATCATCCCCTAGAGTGATTGCATGTGTTCTTTTCCTAAACCGCACATTGATATATATATATATATATCTCCACTAGATAGTCATTATTGATGATCCACATGACCACATTGATCATATCTATACATGACCACACACGCACTACTCTAATGGATTATAATCTGTGATGCAACTTCTCTGTCACACTGGTGCATTATTGCATTGTGTGGAAGTTGATTTCCTATGTGTGTGTTTGGTTCTTCTACACCATGGTTTTCCACTTGGATCCCCCATAGAGTCATTACACATTGCATATGTGTTATTTTCCAAAACCACATCGATATCTGATGACCACACACACTCTAGTGGATTATGTGATTCAACTTCTATCACACTAGTGTGTTTTTGGTCTCTATATATATGACCATGATGGTTTGACATATATATATATGGATCATCCCCTAGAGTGATTGCATGCGTTCTTTTCCTAAACCACACATTTATATATATATCCTCTATATAGTCATTATTGATGATCTACATGACCACATTGATCATATCTATACATGACCACACGTACACTACTCTAGTGGATTATATTCTGTGATGCAAATTCTCTATCACACTGGTGCATTATGGCAATGTGTGGAAGTTGATTTCCTATGTGTGTTTTTCTTCTTCTACACCATGGTTTCCCACTTGGCCCCTATAGAGTCATTGCACATTGCATATGTGTTATTTTCCAAAACCACATTGATATCTGATGACCACACACACTAGTGCATGCAATGTGGAAGTTGCTTTATCTCCTATATGTGTTTTTGGTCTTCTAGACACCATGGTTTGCCAGGGGATCACATTGATATATATATACATGACCACACACACCTTGTGGATATTCTGTGATGCAACTTATTATGTCACACTGGTGCAACATGCAATAATCTGGAAGCTGCTTTGGTGGTTTGACACACATATATGGGATCCCCTAGAGTGGTTGCATGTGTTATTTTCCTAAACCACATTGATATCTCCACTAAAGAGTCATTCATGATCGACATGACCACATTGCATGTGCTCTTTTCCAAGACCACATTGATATATGTACATGACCACACACACACCACTAGTATATTCTCTCTCTGTGACACTTCTGCATTAATATAATGTGTGTGGAAATTGCTTTTAATATGTGTGTTTTGCTTCTACACCATGGTTTGCCACTTGGATCCCCCTAGAGTCATTGCACATTGCATATATATATGTGTGTGTTCTTTTCCAAAACCACATTGATATACATCTACATGACCACACACACACTCTAAAGGATTCTGTGTGATGCAACTTCTCTATACTACTGGTGCATTGCAATGTGTGGAAGTTGATTTCCTATGTGTGTTTTGCTTCTTCTACACCATGTTTTCCACTTGGATCCCCCATAGAGTCATTTCACGTTGCATATGTGGTATTTTCCAAAACCACATTGATATCTGATGACCACACACACTCTAGTGGATTCTGTGATTCAACTTCTGTCACACTAGTGTGTTTTTTGTCTCTATATATATGACCATGATGGTTATATATATATGTATATATGGACCATCCCCTAGAGTGATTACATGTGTTCTTTTCCTAAACCACACATTGATATATATATATATATCTCCACTAGATAGTCATTATTGATGATCCACATGACCACATTGATCATATCTATACATGACCACACACACATTACTCTAGTGGATTATAATCTGTGATGCAACTTCTCTGTCACACTGGTGCATTATTACATTCTGTGGAAGTTGATTTCCTATATGTGTTTTGCTTCTTCTACACCGTGGTTTTCCACTTGGATCCCCCATAGAGTCATTGCACATTGCATATGTGTTATTTGAATAAACCAAATTGATATCTGATGACCACACACACTCTAGTGGATTTTGTCATTCAACTTTTGTCACACTAGTGTATTTTTGGTCTCTATATATATGACCATGATGGTTTGACATATATATATATATGGATCATCCCTAGAGTGATTGCATGTGTTCTTTTCCTAAACCACACATTTATATATATATCCACTAGATAGTCATTATTGATGATCCACATGACCACATTGAACATATCTATACATGACCACACACACTACTCTAGTGGATTATATTCTATAATGCAACTTCTCTGTCACACTGGTGCATTATGCCAATGTGTGGAAGTTGATTTCCTATGTGTGTCTTGCTTCTTCTACACCATGGTTTCCCACTTGGCCCCTATAGAGTCATTGCACATTGCATTTGTGTTATTTTCCAAAAAAACATTGATATCTGATGAACACACACACTGGTGCATGCAATGTGGAAAGTGCTTTATCTCCTATATGGTTTTTTGGTCTTCTACATATCATGGTTTCCCAGGGGATCACGTTGATATATATACATGACCACACACACCCAGTGGATATTCAATGATGCAACTTATTATATCACACTGCTGCAACATGCAACAATGTGGAAGCTGCTTTGGTGGTTTGACACACATATATGTGGATCCCCTAGAGTGGTTGCATGTGTTCTTTTCCTAAACCACATTGATATCTCCACTAAAGAGTCATTGGTGATCCACATGACCACATTGCATATGTTCTTTTCCAAGACCACATGGATATATCTACATGACAACAAACACTCCACTATTGGATTCTCTCTCTATCACACTGCTACATTAATATAATGCATGTGGAAGTTGCTTTTCCTATGTGTGTTTTTCTTCTACACCACGGTTTGCCACTTGGATCCCCCTTGAGTCATCGCACATTGCATATATATATATGTGTGTGTGTTATTTTCCAAAACCACATTGATATATATCTACATGACCACACACACACTCCAGAGGATTATATGTGATGCAACTTCTATGTACTACTGGTGCATTGCAATATGTGTGGAAGTTGATTTCCTATGTGAGTTTTGGTTCTTCTACACCATGGATTTCCACTTGGATCCCCCTTACAGTCATTGCACATTGCATATGTGTTGTTTTCCAAAACCACATTGATATCTGATGACCACACACACTCTAGTGGATTTTGTGATTCAACTTCTATCACACTAGTGTGTTGTTGGTCTCTATATATATGACCATGATGGTTTGACACATATACATATATATAGATCAACCCCTAGAGTGATTGCATGTGTTCTTTTCCTAAACCACACTTTGATATATATATATATATCTCCACTAGATAGTCATTATTGACGATCCACATGACCACATTGATCATATCTATACATGACCACACACACGCACTACTCTAGTGGCTTATATTCTGTGATGCAACTTCTCCGTCACACTGGTGCATTATTGCAATGTGTGGAAGTTGATTTCCTATGTGTCTTTTGCTTCTTCTACACCATGGTTTTCCACTTGGATCCCCCATAGAGTCATTGCACATTGCATATGTGTTATTTTACAAAACCACATTGATATATGATGACCACACACACTCTAGTGGATTTTGTGATTCAACTTCTGTCACACTAGTGTGTTTTTGGTCTCTATATATATGACAATGATGGTTTGACATATATATATATATATATGGATCATACCCTAGAGTGATTGCATGTGTTATTTTCCTAAACCACACATTGATATATATATAACTCCATTAGATAGTCATTATTGATGATCCACATGACCACATTGATCATATCTATACATGACCACACACACACTACTCTAGTGGATTATATTTTGTGATGCAAGTTCTCCGTCACACTAGTGCATTATTACAATGTGTGGAAGTTGATTGCCTATGTGTCTTTTGCTTCTTCTACACCATGGTTTTCCAATTGGATCCCCCATAGAGTCATTGCACATTGCAAATGTGTTATTTTCCAAAACCACATTGATATATGATGACCACACACACTCTAGTGGATTTTGTGATTCAACTTCTATCACACTAGTGTGTTTTTGGTCTCTATATATATGACAATGATGGTTTGACATATATATATATGGATCATACCCTAGAGTGATTGCATGTGTTCTTTTCCTAAACCACACATTGAAATATATATCTCTCCATTAGATAGTCATTATTGATGATCCACATGACCACATTGATCATATCTATACATGACCACACACACACTACTCTAGTGGATTATATTCTGTGATGCAACTTCTCTGTTACATTGGTGCATTATTGCAATGTGTGGAAGTTGATTTCCTATGTGTGTCTTTCTTATTCTACACCATGGTTTCCCACTTGGATCCCCCATAGAGTCATTGCACATTGCATATGTGTTATTTTCCAAAACCACATTCATATCTGATGACCAAACACACTGGTGCATGCAATGTGGAAGTTGCTTTATCTCCTATATGTGTTTTTGGGCTTCTAGACACCATGGTTTTCTAGGGGATCACATTGATATATATATATGACCAGACACACCCAGTGGATATTCAGTGATGCAACTTAATATGTCACCCTGGTGCAACATGCAATAATGTGGAAGCTCCTTTGGTGGTTTGACACACATATATGTGGATCCCCTAGAGTGGTTGCATGTGTTTTTTTCCTAAACCACATTGATATCTCCACTAAAGAGTCATTGATGATCCACATGACCAGATTGCATGTGTTCTTTTCCAAGACCACATTGATATATCTACATGACCACAAACACTCCACTAGTGGATTCTCTCTATATCACACTGCTACATTAATATAATGCATGTGGAAGTTGCTTTTCCTATGTGTGTTTTGCTTCTACACCATGGTTTGCCACTTGGATCCCCCTTGAGTCATTGCACATTGCATATATATATATGTGTGTGTTCTTTCCCAAAACCACATTGATATATCTCTACATGACCAGACACACACTCTAGAGGATTATAGGTGATGCAACTTCTATGTACTACTGGTGCATGGCAATATGTGTGGAAGTTGATTTCCTATGTGTGTTTTGGTTCTTCTACACCATGGTTTTCCACTTGGATCCCCCATACAGTCATTGCACATTGCATATGTGTTGTTTCCCAAAAACACATTGATATCTGATGACCACACACACTCTAGTGGATTATGTGATTCATCTTCTGTCACACTAGTGTGTTTTTGGTCTCTATATATATGACCATGATGGTTTGACACATATACATATATATAGATCATCCCCTAGAGTAATTGCATGTGTTCTTTTCCTAAACCACACATTGATATATATATATATCTCCACTAGATAGTCATTATTGATGATCCACATGACCACATTGATCATATCTATAAATGAGCACACACACGCACTATTCTAGTGTCTTATATTCTGTGATGCAACTTCTTCGTCACATCGGTGCATTATTGCAATGTGTGGAAGTTGATTTCCTATGTGTGTTTTGCTTCTACACCATGGTTTGCACCTTGGATCCCCCTTGAGTCATTGCACATTGCATATATATATATGTGTGTGTTCTTTTCCAAAACCACATTGATATATATCTACATGACCACACACACACACACTCTAGAGGATTATATGTGATGCAACTTCTATGTACTACTGGTGCAATGCAATATGTGTGGAAGTTGATTTCCTATGTGTGTTCTGGTTCTTCTACACCATGGTTTTCCACTTGGATCCCCCATATAGTCATTGCACATTGCATATGTGTTAATTTCCAAAACCACATTGATATTTGATGACCACACACACTCCAGTGGATTCTGTAATTCAACTTCTATCACACTAGTGGGTTTTTGGTCTCTATATATATGACAATTATGGTTATATATATATGGATCATACCCTAGAGTGATTACATATGTTCTTTTCCTAAACCAGACATTGATATATATATATATATATATATCTCCACTAGATAGTCACTATTGATGATCCACATGACCACATTAATCATATCTATACATGACCACACACACACTACTCTAGTGGATTATATTCTGTGATGCAACTTCTCTATTACATTGGTGCATTATTGCAGTGTGTGGAAGTTGATTTCCTATGTGTGTCTTGCTTCTTCTACACCATGGTTTCCCACTTGGATCGCCCATAGAGTCATTGCTCATTGCGTATGTGTTATTTTCCAAAACCACATTGATATCTAATGACCACACACACTGGTGCATGCAATGTGGAAGTTGCTTTATCTCCTATATGTGTTTTTGATCTTCTACACACCAGGGTTTGCTAGGGCATCACATTGATATATATACATGACCACACACACCCAGTGGATATTCCGTGATGCAACTTATTATGTCACACTGGTGCAACATGCAATAATGTGGAAGATGTTTTGGTGGTCTGACACACATATATGTGGATCCCCTAGAGTGGTTGCATGTGTTCTTTTCCTAAACCACATCGATATCTCCACTAAAGAGTCATTGATGATCCACATGACCACATTGCATGTTTTCTTTTCCAAGACCACATTGATATATCTACATGACCACAGACACTCCACTAGTGGATTCTCTCTCTATCACACTGCTACATTAATATAATGCATGTGGGAGTTGCTTTTCCTATGTGTGTTTTGCTTCTACACCATGGTTTGCCACTTGGATCCCCCTTGAGTCATTGCACATTGCATATATATACATGTGTGTGTGTTCTTTTCCAAAACCACATTGATATATATCTACATGACCACACATACACACACTCTAGAGGATTATATGCGATGCAACTTCTATGTACTACTGGTGCATTGCAATATGTGTGCAAGTTGTTTTTCTATGTGTGTTTTGGTTCTTCTACACCATAGTTTTCCACTTGGATCCCCCATACAGTCATTTCACATTGCATATGTGTTAATTTCCAAAACCACATTGATATCTGATGACCACACACACTCTAGTGGATTCTGTGATTCAACTTCTGTCACACGAGTGTGTTTTTGGTCTCTATATAAATGACCATGATGGTTTGACACATATACATATATATAGATCATCCCCTAGAGTAATTGCATGAGTTATTTTCCTAAACCACACATTGATATATATATATATATCTCCAATAGATTGTCATTATTGATGATCCACATGACCGCATTGGTCATATCTATAAATGAGCACACACACGCACTATTCTAGTGGCTTATATTCCGTGATGCAACTTCTTCGTCACATCGGTGCATTATTGCAATGTGTGGAAGTTGATTTCCTATGTGTGTTTTGCTTCTACACCATGGTTTGCCACTTGGATCCCCCATACAGTCATTGCACATTGCATATGTGTTAATTTCCAAAACCACATTGATATTTGATGACCACACACACTCCAGTGGATTCTGTGATTCAACTTCTATCACACTAGTGGGTTTTTGGTCTCTATATATATGACCATGTTGGTTATATATATATATATATGGATCATACCCTAGAGTGATTACATATGTTCTTTTCCAAAACCAGACATTGATATATATATATCTCCACTAGATAGTCACTATTGATGATCCACATGACCACATTAATCATATCTATAGATGACCACACACACACTACTCTAGTGGATTATATTCTGTGATGCAACTTCACTATTACATTGGTGCATTATTGCATTGTGTGGAAGTTGATTTCCTATGTGTGTCTTGCTTCTTGTACACCATGGTTTCCCACTTGGATCGCCTATAGAGTCATTGCTCATTGCGTATGTGTTATTTTCCAAAACCACATTGATATCTAATGACCACACACAATGGTGCATGCAATGTGGAAGTTGCTTTATCTCCTATATGTGTTTTTGATCTTCTACAGACCAGGGTTTTCTAGGGCATCACATTGATATATATACATGACCACACACACCCAGTGGATATTCAGTGATGCAACTTATTATGTCACGCTGGTGCAACATGCAATAATGTGGAAGATGTTTTGGTGGTCTGACACACATATATGTGGATCCCCTAGAGTGGTTGCATGTGTTCTTTTCCTAAACCACATCGATATCTCCACTGAAGAGTCATTGATGATCCACATGACCACATTGCATGTTTTCTTTTCCAAGACCACATTGATATATCTACATGACCACAGACACTCCACTAGTGGATTCTCTCTCTATCACACTGCTACATTAATATAATGCATGTGGGAGTTGCTTTTCCTATGTGTGTTTTGCTTCTACACCATGGTTTGCCACTTGGATCCCCCTTGAGTCATTGCACATTGCATATATATATGTGTGTGTGTGTTCTTTTCGAAAACCACATTGATATATATCTACATGACCACACACACACACTCTAGAGGATTATATGTGATGCAACTTCTATGTACTACTGGTGCATTGCAATATGTGTGGAAGTTGTTTTTCTATGTGTGTTTTGGTTCTTCTACACCATAGATTTCCACTTGGATCCCCCATACAGTCATTGCACATTGCATATGTGTTAATTTCCAAAACCACATTGATATTTGATGACCACACACACTCCAGTGGATTCTGTGATTCAACTTCTATCACACTAGTGGGTTTTTGGTCTCTATATATATGACCATGATGGTTATATATATATATATGGATCATACCCTAGAGTGATTACATATGTTCTTTTCCTAAACCAGACATTGATATATATATATATCTCCACTAGATAGTCACTATTGATGATCCACATGACCACATTAATCATATCTATACATGACCACACACACACTACTCTAGTGGATTATATTCTGTGATGTAACTTCACTATTACATTGGTGCATTATTGCAGTGTGTGGAAGTTGATTTCCTATGTGTGTCTTGCTTCTTCTACACCATGGTTTCCCACTTGGATCGCCCATAGAGTCATTGCTCATTGATTATGTGTTATTTTCCAAAACCACATTGATATCTAATGACCACACACACTGGTGCATGCAATGTGGAAGTTGCTTTATCTCCTATATGTGTTTTTGATCTTCTACACACCAGGGTTTGCTAGGGCATCACATTGATATATATACATGACCACACACACCTAGTGGTTATTCAGTGATGCAACTTATTATGTCACACTGGTGCAACATGCAATAATGTGGAAGATGTTTTGGTGGTCTGACACACATATATGTGGATCCCCTAGAGTGGTTGCATGTGTTCTTTTCCTAAACCACATCGATATCTCCACTAAAGAGTCATTGATGATCCACATGACCACATTGCATGTTTTCTTTTCCAAGACCACATTGATATATCTACATGACCACAGACACTCCACTAGTGGATTTCTCTCTATCACACTGCTACATTAATATAATGCATGTGGGAGTTGCTTTTCCTATGTATGTTTTGCTTCTACACCATGGTTTGCCACTTGGATCCCCCTTGAGTCATTGCACATTGCATATATATATATGTGTGTGTGTGTTCTTTTCCAAAACCACATTGATATATATATCTACATGACCACACACACACACTCTAGAGGATTATATGTCATGCAACTTCTATGTAGTACTGGTGCATTGCAATATGTGTGGAAGTTGTTTTTCTATGTGTGTTTTGGTTCTTCTACACCATAGTTTTCCACTTGGATCCCCCATACAGTCATTTCACATTGCATATGTGTTAATTTCCAAAACCACATTGATATCTGATGACCACACACACTCTAGTGGATTCTGTAATTCAACTTCTGTCACACGAGTGTGTTTTTGGTCTCTATATATATGACCATGATGGTTATATATATATATATATATATGGATCATCCCCTAGAGTGATTGCATGTGTTGTTTCCTAAACCACACATTGATATATCTCTCTCTCCACTAGATAGTCATTATTGATGATCCACATGACCACATTGATCATATCTATACATGACCACACACACACACACACTACTCTAGTGGATTATATTCTGTGATGCAACTTCTCTGTTACATTGGTGCATTATTGCAATGTGGGGAAGTTGATTTTCTATGTGTGTCTTGCTTCTTCTACACCATGGTTTCCCACTTGGTTCCACCATAGAGTCATTGCACATTTCATATGTGTTATTTTCCAAAACCATATTGATATCTAATGACCACATACACTAGTGCATGCAATGTGGAAGTTGCTTTATCTCCTATATGTGTTTTTAGTCTTCTACACACCATAGTTTGATAGGGGATCACGTTGATATATATACATGACCACACACGCCCAGTGTATATTCAGTGATGGAACTTATTATGTCACACTAGTGCAACATGCAATAATGTGGAAGCTGCTTTGGTGGTTTGACACACATATATGTGGATCCCCTAGAGTAGTTGCATGTGTTTTTTTCCTAAACCACATTGATATCTCCACTAAAGAGTCATTGATGATACACATGACCACATTGCATGTTTTCTTTTCCAAGACCACATTGATATATCTACATGACCACAGACACTCCACTAGTGGATTCTCTCTCTATCCCACTGCTACATTAATATAATGCATGTGGGAGTTGCTTTTCCTATGTGTGTTTTGCTTCTACACCATTGTTTGCCACTTGGATCCCCCTTGAGTCATTGCACATTGCATATATATATATATATATATGTGTGTGTTTTATTTTCCAAAACCACATTGATATATATATCTACATGACCACACACACACATACTCTAGAGGATTATATGTGATGCAACTTCTATGTACTACTGGTGCATTGCAATATGTGTGGAAGTTGTTTTTCTATGTGTGTTTTGGTTCTTCTACACCATAGTTTTCCACTTGGATCCCCCATACAGTCATTGCACATTGCATGTGTTAATTTCCAAAACCACATTGATATTTGATGACCACAAACACTCCAGTGGATTCTGTGATTCAACTTCTATCATATTAGTGGGTTTTTGGTCTCTATATATATGACCATGATGGTTATATATATATGGATCATACCCTAGAGTGATTACATATGTTCTTTTCCTAAACCAGACATTGATATATATATCTCCACTAGCTAGTCACTATTGATGACCCACATGACCACATTAATCATATCTATACATGACCACACACACACTACTCTAGTGGATTATATTCTGTGATGCAACTTCACTATTACATTGGTGCATTATTGCAGTGTGTGGAAGTTGATTTCCTATGTGTGTCTTGCTTCTTCTACACCATGGTTTCCCACTTGGATCGCCCATAGAGTCATTGCTCATTGCGTATGTGTTATTTTCCAAAACCACATTGATATCTAATGACCACACACACACTGGTGCATGCAATGTGGAAGTTGCTTTATCTCGTATATGTGTTTTTGATCTTCTACACACCAGGGTTTGCTAGGGCATCACATTGATATATATACATGACCACACACACCCAGTGGATATTCAGTGATGCAACTTATTATGTCACACTGGTGCAACATGCAATAATGTGGAAGATGTTTTGGTGGTCTGACACACATATATGTGGATCCCCTAGAGTGGTTGCATGTGTTCTTTTCCTAAACCACATCGATATCTCCACTAAAGAGTCATTGATGATCCACATGACCACATTGCATGTTTTCTTTGCCAAGACCACATTGATATATCTACATGACCACAGACACTCCACTAGTGGATTCTCTCTCTATCACACTGCTACATTAATATAATGCATGTGGGAGTTGCTTTTCCTATGTGTGTTTTGCTTCTACACCATGGTTTGCCACTTGGATCCCCCTTGAGTCATTGCACATTGCATATATATATATATGTGTGTGTGTTCTTTTCCAAAACCACATTGATATATATCTACATGACCACACACACACACTCTAGAGGATTATATGTGATGCAACTTCTATGTACTACTGGTGCATTGCACTATGTGTGGAATTTGTTTTTCTATGTGTGTTTTGGTTCTTCTACACCATAGTTTTCCACTTGGATCCCCATACAGTCATTGCACATTCCATATGTGTTAATTTCCAAAACCACATTGATATCTGATGACCACACACACTCTAGTGGATTCTGTGATTCAACTTCTGTCACACGAGTGTGTTTTTGGTCTCTATATATATGACCATGATGGTTATATATATATGGATCATCCCCTAGAGTGATTGTATGTGTTGTTTTCCTAAACCACACATTGATATATCTCTCTCTCCACTAGATAGTCATTATTGATGATCCACATGACCACATTGATCATATCTATACATGACCACACACACACACTGCTCTACTGGATTATATTCTGTGATGGAACTTCTCTGTTACATTGGTGCATTATTGCAATGTGTGGAAGTGGATTTTCTATGTGTGTCTTGGTTCTTCTACACCATGGTTTCCCACTTGGTTCCACCATAGAGTCATTGCACATTTCATATGTGTTATTTTCCAAAACCACATTGATATCTAATGACCACACACACTAGTGCATGCAATGTGGAAGTTGCTTTATCTCCTATATGTGTTTTTAGTCTTCTACACACCACAGTTTGATAGGGGATCACGTTGATATATATACATGACCACACACGCCCAGTGGATATTCAGTGATGCAACTTATTATGTCGCACTGGTGCAACATGCAATAATGTGGAGGCTGCTTTGGTGGTTTGACACACATATATGTGGATCCCCTAGAGTGGTTGCATGTGTTTTTTTCCTAAACCACATTGATATCTCCACTAAAGAGTCATCGATGATCCACATGACCACATTGCATGTGTTCTTTTCCAAGACCACATTGATATATCTACATGACCACATGCACTCCACTAGTGGATTCTCTCTCTATCACACTGCTACATTAATATAAAGCATGTGGAAGTTGCTTTTCCTATGTGTGTTTTGCTTCTACACCATGGTTTTCCACTTGGATCCCCCTTGAGTCATTGCACATTGCATATATATATGTGTGTTCCTTTCCAAAACCACATTCATATATATCTACATGACCACACACACACTCTAGAGGATTATATGTGATTCAACTTCTATGTACTACTGGTGCATTGCAATATGTGTGGAAGTTGATTTCCTATGTGTGTTTTGGTTCTTATACACCATGGTTTTCCACTTGGATCCCCCATACAGTCATTGCACATTGCATATGTGTTAATTTCCAAACGCACATTGATATTTGATGACCACACACACTCTAGTGGATTTTGTGATTCAACTTCTGTCACACTAGTGTATTTTTGGTCTCTATATATATGACCATGATGGTTATATATATATACGGATCATACCCTAGAGTGATTGCATGTGTTCTTTTCATAAACCACACATTGATATATATATATATCTCCATTAGATATTCATTATTGTTGATCCACATGACCACATTGATCATATATGTACATGACCACACACACACTACTCTAGTGGATTATATTCTGTGATGCAACTTCTCTGTTACATTGGTGCATTATTGCAATGTGTGGAAGTTGATTTCCTATGTGTGTCTTGCTTCTTCTACACCATGGTTTCCCACTTGGATCCCCTATAGAGTCATTGCACATTGCATATGTGTTATTTTCCAAAACCACATTGATATCTAATGACCACACACACTGGTGCATGCAATGTGGAAGTTGCTTTATCTCCTATATGTGTTTTTGGTATTCTACACACCATTGTTTGCTAGGGGATCACATTGATATACATACATAACCACACACACCCAGTGGATATTCAGTGGTGCAACTTATTATGTCACACTGGTGCAACATGCAATAATGTGGAAGCTACTTTGGTGGTTTGACACACATATATGTGGATCCCCTAGAGTGGTTGCATGTGTTCTTTTCCTAAACCACATTGATATCTCCACTAAAGAGTCATTGATGATCCACATGACCACATTGCATGTGTTCTTTTCCAAGTCCACATTGATATATCTACATGACCCCAGACACTCCACTAGTGGATTCTCTCTCTATCACACTGCTACATTAATATAATGCATGTGGAAGTTGCTTTTCCTATGTGTGTTTTGCTTCTACACCATGGTTTGCCACTTGGATCCCCTTGAGTCATTGCACATTGCATATATATATATGTGTGTGTTCTTTTCCAAAACCACATTGATATATATCTACATGACCACACAAACACACTCTAGAGGATTATATGTGATGCAACTTCGATGTACTACTGGTGCATTGCAATATGTGTGGAAGTTGATTTCCTATGTGTGTTTTGGTTCTTCTACACCATGGTTTTCCACTTGGATCCCCCATACAGTCATTGCACATTGCATATGTGTTAATTTCCAAAACCACATTGATATCTAATGACCACACACACTCTAGTGGATTCTGTGATTCAACTTTTGTCACACTAGTGTGTTTTTGGTCCCTATATATATGACCATGATGGTTTGACACAAACGCATATATATACATGGATCATCCCCTAGAGTGATTGCATGTGTTCTTTTCATAAACCACACATTGATATATATATATATATCTCCACTAGATAGTCATTATTGATGATCCACATGACCACATTGATCATATCTATACAAGACCTCACACACTACACTAGTGGATTATAATCTATGATGCAACTTCTCTGTCACACTAGTGCATTATTGCAAAGTGTGGAAGTTGATTTCCTTTGTGTGTTTTGCTTCTTCTACACCATGGTTTTCCACTTTGATCGCCCATAGAGTCATTGCACATTGCAGATGTGTTATTTTCCAAAACCACATTGATATCTAATGACCACACACACTCTAGTGGATGCTGTGATTCAACTTCTGTCACACTAGTGTGTTTTTGGTCTCTATATATATGACCATGATGGTTTAACACATATACATATATATATATCACCCCCTAGAGTGACTGCATGTGTTCTTTTCCTAAACCACACATTGATATATATATATCTCCACTAGATAGTCATTATTGATGATCCACATGACCACATTGATCATTTCTATACATGACCACACACACACTACTCTAATGGATTATATTCTGTGATGCAACTTCTCCGTCACACTGGTGCATTATTGCAATGTGTGGAAGTTAATTTCCTATGTGTGTTTTGCTTCTTCTACACCATGGTTTTCCACTTGGATCCCCCGTAGAGTCATTGCACATTGGATAAGTGTTATTTTCCAAAACCACATTGATATCTGATGACCACACACACTCTAGTGGATTCTGTGATTCAACTTCTGTCACACTAGTGTGTTTTTTGTCTCTATATATATGACCATGATGGTTTGACACATATATATATGGATCATCCCCTAGAGTCATTGCATTTGTTCTTTTCATAAACCACACATCTATATATATCTCTACACTAGATTTTCATTATTGATGATCCACATGACCACATTGATCATATCTATACATGACCACACCCACACTACTCTAGTGGATTATATTATGTGATGCAACTTCTCTGTCACCGTGATGCATTATTGCAATGTGTGGAAGTTGATTTCCTATGTTTGTTTTGCGTCTTATACACCATGGTTTCCAACTTGGATCCCACATAGAGCTATTGCACATTGCGTATGTGTTATTTTCCAAAACCACATTGATATCTGATGACCAGACACACTGGTGCATGCAATGTTGAAGTTGCTTTATCTCCTATATGTGTTTTGCTCTTGTACACACCATGGTTTGCCAAGGGATCACATTGATATATATATACATGACCACACACAACCAATGGATATTTTGTGATGCAACTTATAATGTCACACTGGTGCAACATGCAATAATGTGGAAGCTTCTTTGGTGGTTTGACACACATATATGTGGATCCCCTAGAGTGATTGCATGTGTTATTTTCATAAACCACATTGATATCTCCACTGAAGAGTCATTGATGACCCACATGACTACATTGAATGTGTTCTTTTCCAAGACCACATTGATATATCTACATGACCACACACACTCCACTAGTGGATCCTCTCTCTGTCACACTGATGCGTTAATATAATGTGTGTGGAAGGTACTTTTCCTATGTGTGTTTTGCTTCTACACCATGGTTTGCCACTTGGATCCCCTAGAGTTTGTTGCATATTTCATATATATATATATATGTTCTTTTCCAAAACCACATTGATATATATCTACATGACCACACACACACACACTCCACAGGATTCTGTGTGATGCAACTTCTCTGTACTACTGGTGCATTGCAATATGTGTGGAAGTTGCTTTCCTATGTGTGTTTTGCTTCTACACCATGGTTTGCCACTCTTTGGTACCCATAGAGTCATTTTGCACATTGCATATATATATATGTGTGTTCTTTTCCAAAACCTTGATGATATCTACATGACCACACACACACACTCTAGTGGATTTGTGATGCAACTTCTCTATCGCAGTTCATTGGAATGTGTGTAAGTTGCTTTCCTATGTGTGTTTTGCCTCTACATGATGGTTTGACACTTGGATCCCCGTAGAGTCTTTGCACATTTCATATATGTGTTCTTTTCCAAAACCACATTGATATATATACATGAACCACACACACACACTATTGTCAAAACACGTACTCGTAAAAAATAAACACATATATATGAATATGCAACTACACCATGACAGCGAAGTTGCATTTGAGAACAGGCTCACCCAGTGGTGGGTTCTGCCTATATCAACATCCACACTTTAATAAATATGGTAATGGATGCCATCTGGTTCACCCGTAAAGAGATTTTTCATACCACAGTTTAGATCTCACCTATACCAATATTTTGGCAAAAATCAGCATAACGGAATTTTCCTGAATTTTTGGGTTAGTAATTGCTAATTTCTTCGAAAGGTACCCCTTTTAACAAGTATCCTATATGATTAATTTATTTGAGCCACTTATTATGCAATAGACGTCCAGGATACGCCATCTAGAAATTTAACCGACACACCCCGCTCAAATTTTGCACATAGGAGTTAAATTTTGCGCCTCGAAATTTCATCCCTAGGATAGACCGATCAGGCCTTCAGCACAACGCCACGCAGCATTCGCGGAGAGGGCATTTAGGTAATCTAAAAGAAACCCTACTTATCCCCTCCCCCACCCAAAGTGGACGAGATCCATTTTTCCTCACCTCACCATCCTCTGCCTCCTCCCTCGCCCTCACCCTCGCCGTTGTCTGTCCTTCCTCCCTTCGCCGCCGTTCGTCCCTCGGCCCCTCGCCGCCCTATGTTCCTCCCCACCACGGCGCTGTCCTTTGTTCTAGTACACAGCAGATAGCCGTCGCCGTAGCCCAAACCCTAGCCCGTTGTCACCTTCACTGCTTCCCACCACGCCGTGCCAACTGTCAAGCTCGCAGGTCTACAACCTCGCAGCCAACCTCACCCACAAGATCTGCCACCTCTATGTACACCTCTCTATAAAGATCTCCCCACTCGCTGTACACCTCTCCGTCAAGGTCTGCTCCCTGGATGCCAAGGTCTGCCCACCCACGGTTAAGGTCTGCTCACTCGACGTGCACCTCACCGACAAGGTACACCACCTCGTCGTGCACCTCATCGACAAGGCCTACCACCTCGCCGTCAAGTTCTTCCCACTATCCCTGCATGTCGCCATCAAGATCTGCCCACTCGTGGTCAAGGTCTGCTCACTCGATGATCACCTCGACTACAAGGTACGCCTAGTCCGCATCCATCTAGTCGACAGGGTCTGCCACATCACCGTCGACGAGGTCTGCCTACTTGTCGTGTACCTCCTCCACATAGTCTGCTACCGAGGTCCGCTGACAAGCCTCGATGCGACGATTTAAGCATTCCGCCAGGAATAGCAGTAAGAAAAAGGCCCCACAGCCTGAAGGCAAGGAAACAATTACCTTGCTTTTCTGCTGTTTGGTTATATTATTTGTTGCAGATAAATGCTTTTCATAACACGTCTTATGATCAGAGTATAAATACAAATTGTTCACAGTAGAATATTTTACACTTGTGATTACTATTGGACAATCAACAACATATGTTATATTCTGCCTACTTGCCTATTCAGTGGCAAGATATAGGTGCATATACTGCTCATGTTTAATTGTCCTGACCTCCTTATTATTGCAACCAATTGGTGAATTTCCCATCTTGTAAACTATTAGGCTTATGATTAGTTTGCGTGTGATAAAGGTTGCATTATCCTGTTTGTTCCATTACTTTGGCTGTTTCGTGATATGTCTTATGTTCATCGTATAAGTAGTTCATAGTTTACTGTTTTACATGATGGTTACTATAGGACAATGAGCACCATATGTTATATTTTTCTTAAATGCCTATTTAATTGCAGTGTATAATACTAAGTCTGGACATAGTGGGGAGTAACATAGCATGTTACTAGGATATGTTACTCCCCACTATGACTGGTCTTAATATTATCTCCATAGTGAGCAGTGTCATAGGTCTTATAACATAGACACCATCATTTAGGTTGGTCATAGTGGGAAGTTTGTACACATTAGTATTATGTGTACGATACTAGTGTATAATACCAGCTAGGCCACCCATAGTAGGAGTATCATGCAATCCATGTTGCATTGGTTTTGCTGTTTCGTCGTATGTCTTACGATCAGAGTATGAATTGGTCATAGCGGACGGTTCCATCCCATATGTTATATATTGAGCCATATTTGGAGTTCCCTATACATGTTAGAAACACATATGTACAGTGGAATGTGCTTGGGGTGTTGCTTAGAAAAATAATCCTAGCTTTTTTGTAAGAAACAATGCTTATTTGTATCTGAGAGGTGCCAATTTAGACATCATCCTGTTATAAATAAGCACCATTGCTTAACCAAAAACCGGTTTATTTCGCTAAGCACTTCTCTAAGCGTCTTGCATTCTACATGCCCTTAGGTTCTTAGCATATGTTATTGCATCGTCAAGTGTAGCCCCCCCACCCACACAAACACACCCCACACACCCCACAGACCCCTAGACCCCTAGAAGTAGCAAAAAGGAAGGCTATAGACCAGGTTACATTATCCCGTGTGTTGCATTAGTTTGGCAGCCTACGATCTTTTTGTTTAAATTGCTCATGGCGACCTGTTAAATGATGAATAATATATACTATATAAAATAGGTTGGTATCGCACCCAGTTTTATATTTCTAGATTAATTGGAATTCTTTACTCATGTTAGAACCACAAATACTACCGATGCAAGAAAGTTAGGTGAAAACCATCATGAGAAATAGTCCATAGATGCAACGACTTGGTATTAGGTTCGTAGCAAATGTTGTTGCATCCCCAACTATATTCTCCCCTAAAAGGAGAAACAGTGATACCTCTGGACCTCGGTATGATCCCGAGGGGGGTATCAGTGAAGGTGACATATCAAGTGATGAAACACTAGTCACTGAGGAGACTGGGCTGCAGGTAGTCCCCATACCTGCTAGCTCACCAGCTTGTCATGATTTCTCCACAATTAAGGTGCTGCCAAATCATCTTGTGTGGAATTGTTTGCTTATTCTTTTTGCCATATGTTTTGTTCCTATTTATTTTCCCCAATTGACCGTTACATGTAAAATGTGTAGCTTAAGCAGTGAAAATTCAAGAAGACAACTCCTAGGCGAAGGATGGCTCCTGGTGGTGGATCATCTCGCAAGCGCGTTGTGGCATCAGTACTATCTCCAGACATAGAAAATGAGAGACACACGAGGTCCAAGGAGAATTAGCTAAAAGCGAGACATCCACCTCAAGGATCCACACGACGGACAACAAATGCGGCAAGTCATGCGACCCATTCATAAGAAACTCAGAGTGCAACACAGAAGATTGCCAAAGCCGAACTACCTGATGCCCGACAAATGACGAAAGCCGAACTTCCTGATGCTAGGCAAACTACCAAAGCCACACTTCCTAATGCCCTGGAGGTGGCTAGTGCGGCACTTCATTTTCCCCAGCTGGTCATCGATGATGCAGTTCCTGATGCCAACCTAGTGGCCAAATCTACAGTTCCCGATGCCCGGCAAGTAGCTAAACCTTTAGTTCCTGATGCCGGCAAAGTGGCCAAAGCTGTAGTTCCTATTGTCGGCCAACTGGCTAATGCTGCATTTTCTAATGTCGGCCAAGTGGCTAAAGATGCAGTTCCTGATGCCCACCAAGGCGAGAAGCCAGCTGCCGTCAAACTAGCACCCACCCAAGCCAAGAAGGCAGTAGCCCAAGGCAAGAAACCAGCTGCCCAAGGTGAGCTGGCAGTTGTCCAACATGAGCAGCACTCTGCCCAAGGTGACCTGCCCAGTCCGTCTGACCCGCTGGCACCCCCCAAAGCCAGCATCCACCCCCCAAAGTCAGCATCCAGCCCCCCAAAGCCAGCAGCCACCCCCAAAGCCAGCAGCCACCTCCCCAAAGCCAGCAGCCATGTACCCAAGGTGTGGAACCCCAACCCACATATCGCCGTCCTCTGGCACCTCCCAAAGCCAAC
The DNA here is from genome assembly GCA_023614405.1 of Avena insularis. Taxonomy (NCBI): domain Eukaryota; kingdom Viridiplantae; phylum Streptophyta; class Magnoliopsida; order Poales; family Poaceae; genus Avena; species Avena insularis. Next base: position 308,118,163 of record CM042690.1, read on the forward strand.
CTACCACCTCCACAAATCAAGAAGCCACCTTCCCAGGTGACGAATTCCGCATCCTTCTGCCCACGGGTATCCCCCAAAGGTGACTTGCTACCTCTCCAAATCCAGAAGCCACCTCCCAACTGTCTACAGGTACCTCGCCGAAGCGACCATGCACCATTCCAACCGATGGGTTAGGTACCCAAGGCGCTACATCAGCTACCCAACATCCGTGTTTATCTGCCGACCACAAGGACTCTGGTACCCAATTTGAGGGTCAGGGGTCAACTACCCAATAGGATGAGTCAGCTACCGAATATGGGGAATCTGTTCCTAGTCATGAAGTACCGTGCCAAGACTGCAGTGACTGGTCTCAACATGGTAATGCATTAAACCGACTGCTTGCTCACTTATAATCCATTTAATCCCATCATATTACTATGGAACACTAAATAAGCACATTGTATTCCTATAGATGATGATGGCTACCAGATGTCTCAAGACTTTGATGCACCTTGTTCTGAAGACGCTGAAATGAAGAATTCTGAAGATATAGTTCTGCAGACTGGTAAAGCTCTGGTGGTGAGGGGGAAAACATGGGTAAGAGGCTTGATAAGTTGTCCAAAGGAGCGAGGCTTTCACTTAATGTTCTTCCAGGAAGAACTCGACTAGACGAGCCGGGTGTTGCTGCCAGGTTTGCCAGTGAGTGTGTAATCAAAGTAAGGACTAGCATGCCTATCTTACCCCACTAGAAAGAGTACAAGAAGAGGGTTGATGTCCAATCAGACTTCATAGGGAAAGTTTCTATATGTTTTGTGACTTAGCTGTCCTTCACCTTCCCATTTCTTTGGTCATGCAAATGCTGATGCTCCATGTTTTATTTTAGCAAAAGTTTGCCATGGACACAAATCACACTAATGTGCGATATATTCTGAAGAAGAAGTATTTTGATCCCTACCATCTGAACCAAGTTATAAGGAAATGTCCTAATGAAGTGAAACACATGACCGATGAGCAGTGGTGGAAGCTTGTTGATACTTGGTCTGACCCTAGGAAACAGGTCACTTTTTGTTTACCGTTTTACTGTTACAACATGTGTTTGAATTGTTTCATTGGAACTGCCTCTTATACTGTATGGTTTCTTCTTATGGAGAGTACTTGTGTAATAAACAAGAAGAATAGGAGCAAAGTCTTGTACCCTGCTACCACAGGTTCTCGTAGCTATGAGGTTGTGTGCAACGGTGAGGACGATGCCTTCGAACTCTTCAAAAAGACGCATTGCAGCCCGATAAATGGCTTCACTCCGAATGTGAAGAAAGCAATTGTAAGTCCTCTTGAATACTTTTCATCTTTGTAAAATGCAATGCTATCTTCATCTCTCAATTGTATACGATATGATTGTAGCTTGCTTGCTATTATTCTAAGGTTCGCTTCTATTCCTAATACTGTAGGAAATCATGGAAAAGAAGATGGCTCCAGATGTCCAAGGGGAAGAACCACTTTCTTCCACTCAGGTTGTGCACTTTGCACTCTCGTTGGACAACGGAAAGTCAACGTTCTTGAAGAACATCGTCCTCCATCCAAGTACATCAAGACGAAGCAGGTTTGGCCATGAAGCAGAACTTTTGGCCGAGAGAGAAGGGAGTGACAAACTGCACTGTACCATAGAGGAATTGCAGAGAGAGAAAGAAGTTGCCGAGGCAGAGAGGCTGCAGTATGCTAAAGGCATGAGAGAAATGCAGAAGAATCAAGAAGAGATGTAGGATAAACAAAACCATACAAACGACTTACTTCAGCAAGTGTTGTCTCAGATGACTTAGCATAAGCAGCATCAACGGCAATAGCTTCAGCTATCGCAAGGTAAGTGAACTCGTGGTTGACACTTGTGAGTTCTTGGCCTAGGAAAGTTAACTGGTGTGGAAACATGTGAGTCTTTTGGGCACAGAAACTTGTGAGGCTTTTGGCTCATAAACTTCTATGGAAAGTTTTTGGCTATGGAAGCTTGTGAGGCTTTTGGCTCAGAAACTGCTATGGAAATTTGTGTTGAACTTATCCTGAAATTCATTGTCACATTCTGTTATTTGACGAATGTGGTGTGAAATGTGTCACAAACGATTAGGGCTAGTAGAAATTTACGTGCACAAATGGCCCCCTGATCTGACACTGATGCCAGCCCGCATCTGCGACGAAAACGAATCTTCTCAATTGTTATTGATGAAACATTTCCATCACAGGTAAACGCCAACGTGGCCGCCTTTCATTGGCCAACTATCTAGACGAAACAAAAACATAACAGCCAATGATGATGTCATCACACAAAATTTGTCCTCGGTAGGTGATACGTGTCCCATTTTGATTTGTCAACATGGCGTTCTGCGGCTTGCCCACGTGGACTCGTCCGATTGGCACAAGCTTGTCTATGCCAACCGACCACGTGTCAGCATGGCATCGAAAGGTGGCGATAAACAAAATTCGTCATGGCACGTGTGACGCCATAAACGGGATGTATGGCGTCATGAATGGGTTGGATGATGTCACGGATATGGAGACAATGGAATCAAGCCGTGACAGAAAAAACATCAGGAACTCGATGACGTCGTTGACGACGAACATGATGTCAACAAACGTCGCTGACGGCTACCCGTGGTGCCGTCTGCCACGTGGCCTCAGTCGTGACAAAATAAAACCATCTAGCGCTCAGTGTGACAGTGAGGGGTTATCTAGATGGGGAATGCGAACTTTAAGTTTTGCTGTTATAGCCCTATATAGTCCAACCGGAGAGTAGTTCAGGGTAGCATAATGAAGAGAAGATATTTACATGAGATTGTTCGCTAGTGAAAGTATGAAACATAGGCCTTGTTTCTAAGCATTGAAACACCCGTTTACAATCAGTCATGTTACATGTTTGCTTGCTGCTACTCTTATTTCAAATTGCAATTGCCACTTATAATCATCCATATTACTTGTATTTCACTATCTCTTCGCCGAACTAGTGCACCTATACACCTGACAAGTGTATTGGGTGTGTTGGGGACACAAGAGACTTCTTGTATCTTGATTGCAGGGTTGCTTGAGAGGGATACCTTTGACCACTTCCTCCCTGAGTTCGATAAACCTTGGGTGATCCACTTAAGGGAAACTTGCTGCTGTTCTACCAACTTCTGCACTTGGAGGCCCAACATTGTCTACAAGAATAGAAGCATGCGTAGACATCAAGCTATTTTCTAGCACCGTTGCCGGGGATTGAAGAAGAAGAAGCTCCCATGTCAACAACGTGCCATCAAGCTATTTTCTGGCGCCATTGCTGGGGAGGTAAGGTAAAAGGTACTCACATCCTCTGGCTACTAAGCTATCTTCTAGTATTGCTGCTGGTGTGTGAGTGCTCAAAGTTATTTTCTTTAGATTCTGCAATTATATATTTTTGTTTCTTGTTTTTATTTTCACTAGTTAGGCTTAATGGAAAACAACAAAAAAATTAGAGAGCTTTATAGTATTTAGCTTGAGTTAGGACATAAAGTGTTTGAAGTGAAAATTAAAAAACCTATGGAACTTTATATGCATGATAATAGAAATGTTATTACTATGAATTCTTTGAACACCATTATTGCTAATGCTATGGAAAAGTCTAAGCTTAGGGAAGCTGGTTTTGATGAGCATGATATTTTTAGTCCTCCAAGCACAGAGGGGAAAATTTACTTTGATGATACTATACCTCCAATATATGATGATTACAATGATGAATATGGTATTTTCAGTCCACCTACTATTGAGGAGAAAATTAATTATGATTACAATATTCCTCCTATATTTTCTGATTATGGTGATGAGAATAATAATGATAGCTATTTTGTTGAATTTGCTCCCACTACGATTAATAAAATGACTATGCTTATAGGGAGAGTAATAATTATTTTATGCATGTGGCTCATGATAAGAATGTTTTATGTGATATTTATATTGTTAATTTTATTCATGATGCTACTGAAAGTTATTATGTGAGAGGGAAACATGGTTTTATGTATTTCATCAATATTAAGTTTCCCCTCTTTATGCTGAAAATTTTGAAGTTGCACTTGTTTTGCTTTCCTATGCTTGTTGCTTAGTGCTTTCATGACTTGTTTCTTACAATATTATTTTTTATAGGAAGTGGGTTAGACTTAAATTTGTTCCATATTTGCTTCTTGATGCTCTCTTTTACTTCAATTCATATTTCTTATGTGAGCATCATCGAAATTATCATGCCTATCTTAATGGCTCTAAAGAAAGAGATTTTGGGAGACAACCCATTATATTTTTACTTTCAGTTTATTTTTGTTTTGTTGAGTCTTGGAAGTTATTGCCTCTGTAATAACCTCTCCTTATCTTTTTTTGGTTTTTGTGTCAAAAATAACCTCTAATAGGAGGGAAGTAAGATATGGGGAAGTTGCTGTCCCGAAACAGATTTCTGTGCGTTACTGTAAAAAATCGTGAAAAATCTCAGTACGACAGATTAAGATGTAATTGTTTGTTATTATGCCCCAGGTTATTACCCAACTTTCATAAGTTTTGCACTTTTCAATTTGAGCAACACAAGATTTTTGAAAAAATCGATATTTACCTGCTGGTCTGTTTTGACAGATTTCTGCCATTATTTTCATTTGCCTCTTAATCGGTTTCTTTTTGAGTACTCTTTGATCACTTTAGCTTTTAGAAGGAATTTCTACAGTAGCTTATGTTTTAATGGAAGTTTTACTTGTGTTGAAACTAAACCCGAACACTTATTATCTTGTATATACTAATGTTGCTAATGAAGGTTGTGTGAAGTTTTGTATGAAGGAAATTTTCAAGTGTAGGGAAGAATAATATGGTGAGATGAAGTATGGACAAAAGATCAAGCTTGGGGATGCCACTCATGTCACCCCAAGAAATATTCAAGAGGTACAAGCGTCAAAGTTTGGGAATGCCCAAGGCATCCCCTTCTTCATCAATAATCTCAGGTCTTCTTTCAAGACACTTTATTTTTATTACCTTATGCACTATGTGTTGTTGTTGGAGCATCTTTGTTTTTGTTTTTAGTTTTCTTTTGTTTGGTATGATTAAATAAGTTTGTTGGACCCCAACACACTTCTTTTGGATAGAGACACACCCCGTTATTCATTGCCTAAAACACTCTAGTTTTCGCTCTTATTGTTCTGTGAGTGTTCTCCTTTGCTAGCACTGCGTTTAGCTTTAGTTTTATTATTCTTTTTCCTTAGTACTTTTGAGTTCTTCTTTGTGGATGGGTGAGATATACTCTCTGGTCTTTATTTATTATTATCATTGAGAGTTGTTTCAAATAAGTGAATTGGTGTTGGAAAAGAGTAGGAAGTTTCATGCTTATAGTGGTACAAAAGGATGCTTGTTTTGACTGTGACTTAGACTTTATCATGTCATGCTAGATGTTGCTTTTACCATATGCTTAGTGATTATTATTGTAGCATGACTTGTTTCAAACAATTGAGATTGCTTAATGTGCCTTGAAAGAATCATGCGTTGTTTTAGCATAGAAAAGCATAATATTGTGGTATTCTCCTTTGATGCTTTATTTGGGTTAGCTTGGCACATGCTTACACCATGTTAATACTATGAACTAGTCAGCATAGCCTCTATGATCATTTAGTTTTTGACTTGCAATATCACTTTATGCTTTAATTAATAATGTTTTGTCGATATGCATGATTATCGCCATTACTGCTCTCTTAGTTGGTCCCTCCCAGTCTTTTGCTAGCCTCCACATGTACCAAGTGTGAGTTCCACTCATGCATCCAACTCCCAAGAAACCAAATTATTCCAAAGAGTCCACTATAAATTCCTATGCATGGTGTGTTACACCATTCCAAGTATATTCATGTTTTTATCTACCTTCCAAAATAAACTTTGTTATGTGAAAATTAGTGATTAAAGCTCTCACAAACTTGATGGCACACTTTATTTTCTTGCACTTAATAAACTTGAACCATTGTGTCCATCTATGTTGCTTATATGCTTGCACTTTATAAGTTGTGAATTAGCAGAACCATGTACCATGGGGAACGCTTTCAACATTGCACTTATTATTCAGTTGATATCATGTTCTTTTTATGGATCCTGGCGGTGTGAAATAAAAGGGGAGCTTGTAAGCTCATGGCTGTATGTGTGTTAGAGAAACGCCTAGGCAGCTAGCCTAAGCCATGCCTAATCATGGTGGAAACTTGCAGCATAACCATAGTGAGCATTCTATGAAGCATCATCAATAAAAACCTATGCAAATAGCAAATAAAAAGATCGCTGAGATGCTCATTGTATGTTGCCTTGTCATTTTGATATGGGAAGGCTCCTATGTCATGGGGCAAGGGGTATCCATTGGCGGTTCTCCATGATACACATGTACTTACAATGACAAGAACTTACTTGTCACTAAAGTTGAGTAGCATGAGGTTCGGTACTCATAAGTAAGGGGCATGAGATTTTCAACTTATAAATTGTCAAGCATATCCTCACATTTGCGTCACTTTAACCTTAATCACCTCAAGATGCTTATGATAGGGGCAATGAGAGATGAAAGCTAATAATTACCATAATTTTTGGAAGCTCTTTATGAAACTTGAAATACCTTCTTCCCTCTGTGAAGGGCCTTTCTTTTTACTTTTATGTTGAGTCTCCATATTCTATCTTTATGCACCAATTGAGAGAGCACAATGGTCTTTCTTAGTTTAATGTGCATTGTCCCAAAACTTGTTGATTGATTCATAACTTTGATATTGCTTGTTCTTAAATTATTTGTATCTAGTCACCCTTATGAACTTTGAAGGTGTCCTATGCATTAATGTTTTGCTATACCATGAGGGACAAGATGAATAACACTCTTATGATTTCTATATGTGAAACAAACAAATGTCCTTCAACGCATTGTTATTCATAATTTTTTGTTTGTACCTTTTTATGTTGCAACTTAGTTGCTTTGTCTTATTGTTAGAACTATATCGTTCATGTTTATGTTAGAGTACTATGATCCCATCTATCAATGTTTTACAATACCTTGATCAAGATTGTGATGGTGCATCTCTCCTAAAGAATTATTCTTTTTATCACTTACCTACTCGAGGACGAGCAGGAGTTAAGCTTGAGGATGCTTGATACGTCATAAACGTATCTATAATTTTGGATGCTCCATGCTTGTTTTGTATCAACTATTTAATGTTTTGTCTACACTTTGAGGCATTTTTACACATTTTATGGAACTAACCTATTGACAAGATGCCACAGTGCCAGTTGCCTGTTTTCTGTTGTTTTTGGTTTCAGAAAAGCTAGTAAAGAAATATTCTCGGAATTAGACGAAACAAAAGCCGAAATTCCTATTTTTCTGGAAGATGAAGGAGGCCAGAAGAAGGAGTGGAGATGGGCCACAGGGGGCCCACACCACCCCCTGGCGCAGGTCCCCTGGTCGCGCCACCAGGTGGTGTGCCACCCTGTCCCACCTTTGGCATCGTCTCTTCGCCTATATAAACCCCCCGAGATGAAAACCCTAGATACCGGATCAGAATTCCATGAAAACTTCCGTAGCACCGCCGCCATAGAAGAGGAGATTCGGGGGACAGAAGTCTCTGTCCCGGCACCCTGCCGGGACGGGGAAGTGCCCCCGAAGCCATCTCCATCGACTCCACCTCCATCTCCATCGCTGTTGCTGACTCCCATGATGAGGAGGGAGTAGTTCTCTCTCAAGGCTAAGGGATCTACCGGTAGCTATGTGTTCATCTCTTTCTCTCTCTATGCGTGATCTTATTTAGATCATGAGCTTTGTAATCTATATATATATTCTGCTACTCAAGTGCTTTAATTAATCTCTGCTTATCCCCACGTGTGTGAAGTTGACAGTGTGCACACCATGTCGCACTTTGGCTAAGGTTACAGAAATACTTATCATGAGTATAATTTGTGTTGGATGTCTCTATGAGATTGTGGTGTTTCTTGGAACCATTTAGCGCTCAAGGTGACAGTGAGGGGTTATCTAGATGGGGAATGCGAACTTTAAGGTGTGCTGTTATAGCCCTACATCGTCCAACCGTAGAGTAGTTCAGGGTAGCATAATGAAGAGAAGATATTTATATGAGAGTGTCCAGTAGTGAAAGTATGATCCCTATGCCTTGTTTCTAAGCATTGAAACACCGTTTACAATCAGTCCTGTTACATGTTTGCTTGTTGCCACTCTTATTTCCGATTGCAATTACCACGTATAATCATCAATATTACATGTATTTCACTATCTCTTCGACGAACTAGTGCACCTATACACCTGACAAGTGTATTGGGTGTGTTGGGGACACAAGAGACTTCTTGTATCATGATTGCAGGGTTCCTTGAGAGGGATACCTTTGACCACTTCCTCCCTGAGTTCGATAAACCTTGGGTGATCCACTTAAGGGAAACTTGCTGCTGTTCTACAAACCTCTACACTTGGAGGCCCAACACTGTCTACAAGAATAGAAGCGTGCGTAGACATCAACATCCATAACCGCTGCTACATTGAGACGCACTGCTCGTCTCCCTGTCCGTCATCACTAGCATGCTGAATGTCGAATCTGACTTGACATCCCTAACCGCTACTTCTTTGAGACGAATGGCTCATCTCCATGTCCGTCGTCGCTAGCGTGCCGAACATCCACTTCGACTAGATAGCCCTAACCACTCCTTCATTGAGACGCATGGCTCGTCTCCGTGTCCGTTGTCGCTAGCGCGCCAAACATCCACTCTAACTCAGAAGCCCTAACCGCTGCTACTATCAGACGTACGGCTTGTCTCCATGTCCGTTGTCGCTAGTGCGCCGAACCTCCACTCCGTCTCGACAACCCTAATCGTTGCTTCTTTCAGACAGACGGCTCGTCTCCATGTCCGTCGTCACTAGTGCGCAAAACGTCCACTCCGAATCGACAGCGCTAACTGTTGCTTCTTTCAGACACATGGCTCATCTTCATGTCCATCATCTCTAGCACTCCGAACGTCCACTCCAACTGGACAGCCCTAACCACTCTCTCTTTTAGACACATGGCTCGTCTCTATGTCCGTCATCGCTAGCACACCGAACGTCCACTATGACTCGACAACCCTAACCGTTGCTTGTTTGAGATGTACAGCTCGTCTCTGTGTCCATCGTTGCTAGCGCGCGAAACATCCACTCTCACTCGAAAGTCATAACCGTTGCATCATTGAGATGCACGGCTCGTCTCCATGTCCGTCATCGCTAGTGCGCCAAACATCCACTCTGACTCGAAAGCCCTAATTGCTGCTTCTTTAGACGCACGGCTCATCTCCGTGTCTATCGTCACTAGCGCGCCAAACGTCCACACCTACTTGACAGCCCAAACCGTTGCTTCATTGAGACGCACGGCTCGTCTCCTTATCCGTCGTTGCAAGCATGCCAAACGTCCACTCCGACTCGACAGCCCTAACCGCTGCTTCTTTGAGACGCACGGCTCGTCTCCGTGTCTGTCATCGCTAGAACGCCGAAGGTCCACTCCGACTTGACAACTCTAACCGCTGCTTCTTTTAGACGAACGGCTCGTCACCATGTCCATCGTCACTAGTGCGCCGAACATCCACTCCGACTTGACAACTCTAACCACTAATTCTTTAGACGCACGGGTCATCTTTGTCTCTATCATTGCAAGCACGCCGAACATCTAGACCGACTCAAAAGCCCAAACCGATGCTTCATTAAGACGCACAGCTCGTCTCTATGTCTGTTATCTCTAGCGCGCCGAGCATCCACTCTAACTCGAAAGCCATAACCACTGCCTCTTTGAGACGCATGGCTCATCTCCGTCCCCATTGTCGCTAGCACGCCGAACGTCCACTCCAACTCAACATCCCTAACCGCTGCTTCATTGAGACGCATGGCTTGACTCCGTGTCCATCATCGCTAGGGCGTCAAACGTCCACTACGACTAGACAACCCTAACTGCTGCTTCTTTTAGACGAATGGCTCGTCTCCATGTCTGTCGTCGCTAGCACGCCGAACCGCCACTCCGACTTGACAGTCCTAATCGCTGCTTCTTTCAGATGCACGGCTCATCTCCATGTCCGTCATTGCTAGTGCGCCAAACGTCCACTCCAACTCCATAGCCATAACCGCTGCTTCTTTCAGACGCACGTCTCGTCTCTGTGTCCATCGTCGCTAGCACGCCGAACGTCCACTCTAACTCGACATACCTAACTGCTGCCTCTTTCAGACACATGGCTCGTCTCCTTATCCATCATCGCTAGCACGCCAAACATCCACTCTGACTCGACAACCCTAACCGTCTGTTCATTGAGATACACGGCTCGTCTCCGTCTCCATCATCGCTAGCACGCCGAACGTCCACTGAAAGACCTAACCGCTGCTTCATTGAGACGCGCCGCTCGTCTCTGTATCCGTCGTCACTAGCGCACCGAACATCTACTCCGACTCGACATCCCTAACCGATGCTTCATTGATACGCATGGCTCGTCTCCGTGTCTATCGTTGCTAGCGCGCCGAACGTTCACTCCGATTCGACAGCCTAACCGATGCCTTATTGATACGCATGGCTCGGCTCCATGTATATCACCGTTAGCATGCTGAACATCAAGTTTGACTAGACAACACTAACCGCAGCTTCTTTGAGACGCACGACTCGTCTCTGTGTCCATCGTCGCTAGCGTGTTTAACCTCCACTCCGACTCCACAGCCCTAATCGCTGCTTCTTACAGACGCACAGCTCGTCTCTAGCGTGTCGAACATCCGCTCCGAGTCGATAGCCCTAGCGGCTGCTTCTTTCAGACGCACGGCTAGTCTCCATATCCATCGTCGCTAGCGCGCCGAACAACGACTCCGACTCGATAGCCCTAACCGCTGCTTCTTTCAGATGCACGGCTCGTCTTTATGTCTGTAATCACTAGCACACCGAACATCCACTCCGACTACACATCCCTAACCGCTGATTCATTGAGATGCACGGCTCGTCTCCCTATCCGTCATCACTAGCGCGCCGAATGTTGAATCTGACTTGACATCCCTAACCGCTACTTCTCTGAGACGCATGGCTCATCTCCGTGTCCACCGTCGCTAGCGTGCCGAACATCCACTCCGACTGGATAGCCCTAACCGCTGCTTCATTGAGACGCATGGCTCGTCTCTGTGTCCGTCGTCGCGAGCGCACTGAACACCCACTCTGACTCGAAAGCGCTAACCGCAGCTTCTTTCAGATGCACGGCTCGTCTCCGTGTCCATAGTCGCTAGCCTGCTGAACATCCACTCTGACTCGATAGCCCTCACGCTGCTTCATTGAGACGCACGGCTCGTATCTATGTCTCTCATCACTAGCACACCGAACATCCACTCCGACTCGACATCCCTAACCGCTGATTCATTGAGACGCACGGCTCGTCTCCTTGTCCGTCATCACTAGCGCGCCGAATGTTGAATCTGACTTGACATCCCTAACCGCTACTTATCTTAGACGCATGGCTCGTCTCCGTGTCCATCGTCGCTAGCGTGCCGAACATCCACTCCGACTGGATAGCCCTAACCGCTGCTTCATTGAGACGCATGGCTCGTCTCCGTGTTCGTCGTCGCGAGCGCACTAAACACCCACTCTGACTCGAAAGCGCTACCCGCTGCTTCTATCAGATGTACGGCTCGTCTCCATGTCCATTGTCGCTAGTGCGCCAAAACTCCACTCCGACTCGACAACCCTAATCGTTGCTTCTTTCAGACGCACGGCTCGTCTCCATGTCCGTCGTCGCTAGTGCGCCGAACATCCACTCTGAATCGACAGCCCTAACCGCCGCTTCATTCAAACACATGGCTCGTCTTCATGTCCATCGTCGCTAGTGCGGCAAACTTCCACTCCGACTCGACATCCCTAACCACTGCCTCTTTCGGACGCACGGCTCGTCTCCTTGTCCGTCATTGCTAGCACACCAAACATCCACTCCGACTCGACAACCCTAACCGCTGGTTGTTTGAGACACACGGCTTGACTCCATGTTCGTCGTCGCTAGCACGCCAAAGGTCCACTCCGACTTGACAGCTCTAACTGCTGCTTCTTTTAGACGCACGACTCGTCACCATGTCCATCGTCACTACAGCGCTGAACATCCACTCCGACTCGACAGCTCTAACCACTGCTTCTTTAGACGCACGGCTCGTTTTCGTCTCTGTAATTGCTAGCACGCTGAACATCCAGACTGACTCAAAAGCCCAAACTGATGCTTCATTAAGACGCATAGCTCGTCTCTATCTCCATTGTCTCTAGCGCTCCGAACAACCACTCCGACTCGAAAGCCATAACCACTACTTCTTTGAGACACATGGCTCATCTCTGTCTCCATCATCGCTAGCACGCCGAACGTCCATTCCGACTCAACATCCCTAACCGCTGCTTTATTGAGAGGCACGGCTTGTCTCCGTGTCTGTCGTCACTAGAGCGTCGAACGTCCACTCTAACTCAACAGCCCAAACCGCTGCTTGATTGAGATGCATCGCTCGTCTCCGTGTCCGTCGTTGCTAGCGCGTCAAACGTCCACTACGACTAGATAACCCTAACTGCTATTTCTTTCAGACACATGGCTCGTCTCCGTGTCTGTCGTCGCTAGCACGCCAAACCGCCACTCCGACTTGACAGCCCTAATCGCTGCTTCTTTCAGATGCACGGCTCGTCTCCATGTCCGTCGTCGCTAGTGCGCCAAACGTCCACTCCGACTCCACAGCCATAACCACTACTTCGTTCAGTCACACGTCTCGTCTTCGTGTCCATTGTCACCAGCACGCCGAGCGTCCACTCTGACTCGACAAACCTAACCGCTGCCTCTTTCGGACACACGGCTCATCTCCATATACGTCGCCACTAGCACGCCAAACATCCACAACGACTTGACAACCCTAACCGCTTGTTCTTTGAGATGCACGGCTCGTCTCCATATCCATCGTCACTAGCACGCCGAACGTCCACTAAAAGACCTAGCCGCTGCTTCATTGAGATGCGCGGCTCGTCTCTATGTCCATCATCGCTAGCGCCCCGAACATCCACTCTGACTTGACATCCCTAACCACTGCTTCATTGATACGCATGGCTCGTCTCCGTGTCCATCATTGCTAGCGCACCGAACATTCACTCCGACTCGATAGCCCTAACCGATGCTTTATTGATACGCATGGCTCGTCTCCATGTCCATTATCGCTAGCATGCTGAATGTCCACTTTGACTAGACAGCCCTAACCACAGCTTCTTTCAGACGCACGGCTCGTCTCTATGTCCATCATCACTAGCGCTCCGAACCTCCACTCTGACTCCACAGCCTTAATCGCTGCTTCTTTCAGACGCACGGCTTTTCTCCGTGTGCGTCATCACTAGCGCGACGAACGTCCACTACGACTTGATAGACCTAACTGCTGCTTCTTTCAGACGCACGGCTACCGTGTCTGTCGTTGCTAGCGTGCCGAACATCAACTCCGACTCGATAGCCCTAATTGCTACTTCTTTCAGATGCACGGCTCATCTCCGTGTCCATCGTCGCTAGCACGCCGAACATCCACTCTGACTCGATAGCCCTAACCGTTGCTTCATTGAGACGCACGGCTCGTCTCTATGTCCGTCATTGCTAGCGCACCGAACATTCACTCTGACTCGACATCCCTAACCGCTGATTCATTGAGACACACGGCTCGTCTCCATGTCCATCTCGCTGAGAATATCATTTTGCGGCCAGAAAAATGAGGTGCCCGTTTCGACCGTCGGGAAGACAATTACTCAAGAATCGGATCTTTAGGACAGCATCACATAGCTACACATGATTGGCGCAACGTTGCTCCAACCACCTAGCAAGAGCTGATCACTGCCCTGTATCCGAACAATCCTCCCCGGTGAGAGTCGAACGATCGTAGGGAAGAAGACAAAGAGAAGCGTCGAGAGGAGGACCGACAAAGAATGCCACCTACTAGGCATACAAGCCGTCCAGCTGAACCCCATCACAATGGGAATGATAGACAAAGGAACGATTGACACCGTGCCGAGTCAAGCCGGCAGCGGGCTCGTCGTAATCAAGACCCTCTTTGGAGCTAGAATAATGACGCTCCGGACGGAGGCCGGCGTTCTGCCAGAAACAATCCAGCTGCTCCACCCTCTCCACCAAGTAGCCATCACAACGGCTCCCAAGGAGGCCAAGGAGGGCGTCATGGCGGAGGAGGTGGCGGCAGAAACCGATGTTCGGCTCCACGACACCACAACCATAGCCGTCAATCAGGACGATCTCTGTCCCCAAGTGACACGAGGCACATGATTAACTCCAATATAGAGGCGTGGCGCTATGAAAACGATGATATATATGTGGGCCCAAAATGCTTCGGACCACCCATAAGAGCAACAAAATTCCCGGAAGGATTCGCTATCTCAAGACACATCCAAGCCTACAACGGTATAGCTCATCCAGATACTTAGCTCCAAGATTTTTTCAAAGCTTGCTGCATCACCAAAGGCAGAAACAGCCTGGTCGCAACCCGATATCTCCCACTCATGTTGCGGAAGACAACATGATCATGGCTCAATGAACTTCCGGAGAACACCATCCACAACTGGTATGACATGCAAAGCGTGTTCTTTCGGAATTTCGAAGGCACGTATTGGAGGCCCTGTATGGTAGGAGACCTAAGGTGTTGCACCCAGAAAGCCGGAGAAACTTGCCGATATTATCTCGGACGATGGATCGACACTAAGAACTCTTGTGAACGTGTAAATTACCAAACTGCGATTGAAGCTTTCATTGCAGGACTCCCAATTGGTTTGCTACGTCATCGCTTGAAGTGCGACAAGGTAGATTTGGGAGAGATGATAGAAACAGGGAGCAAATATGCAGATGCTGACGATGACGCAGAGGGATTACTGAACGCCCTAGTTGTTCCCTAGTCGGAACAACAACCAAAGCAGCATTTTAGAAGCGCAAGAATACCTCGGAAGAAAAACCCAACGCGGAAACGGCAATGGTCACTGCTACTTTCGGGTCTAGAGGACGAGGAGGGCACGGCGGCGGCCGTGGACGCAGTCGTGGGACATCAAGAGTCCAAGGTAGAGGAGACCAGCAGCCTGGGAAAACCTACTCCTGGGCCGACATTGCCAATAACCCATGTGTTACTTAGATGCCAATGGGGGCTCGTCTCACACAAACACCGAGTGTTGTTTTAATGACGACATTAAGAAAGATGATATTGCTGGCTACAGGGCTAAGCGGAAAAAGGGAAAGAAGAATCCTGAAAAAGATAAAGAGACCAAGGAAGATTCCAACATGGAGGAAGCCGATGCTTCAAATCCCATGCCGGAAGGGAAGAAAAACTTCCCAACAAAGAAAGACACTTACGTCACCTTTCTCGGATCTCAACCAGCTAACGTCAAGAAAGTAGTTCTACATGAGCTCAACGCGACTATTCCGATTGTCCCCCAATTCTTAGACTGGTTGGAAGTGGCAATCACCTTTGACCGTGCTGATCATCCGCCTAAGTTGCACAGGCGAGGAAAATACGCATTAGTCGTCAATCCACTTATTGACGGCTATGGTTTCTCCAATACTCTCATGGATGGCGGCAACAGTATTAACATTCTGTATGTTGAAACACTACGCCGGATGAAGATCTTGGAGACCTCGCTGAATTACAGTTCTGTGATCTTTCACAGAGTTGTCCCAGGAAGACAAGCAAATTCCCTGGGAGAAATCACTTTGGATGTGACCTTTGGAACTCCAAAGAACTATTGGACGGAAGCACTTTCCTTCGAAGTGGTCTAGTTCAATAGAGCATACCACGCTATATTCGGACGTCCGGCTTACTGGGCTTTTATGGCTCATCCATGTTACATTTACAATATGATGAAAATTCCAGGTCCCAACAGCGTGATCACCATCAGGAGAGACCCGAAGAAGGCGCGAGAGTGCAAGGACGGAAATGTCGCCTTTGCTGAAGCCGTGCTGCACGCCCAAGAGTACCAGGAGATCAACAAAACCATTGATCCGTCCGAGATAACCGCGACGAAGAAAGAGGTAGCAAGGCCGAATCCGGAGTTCAAGGCATCAGAAGAGACGAAGAAGACGTTGTTGAAGGATGATGATCCCTCCAAGGTGACCCAGATAGGTGTAGGCCTAGATAGCGCATAGGAAGGTGCGCTCGTCAAGTTCCTCCAAGCAAATCAAGATATCTACGCATGGCAGCCATATGACATGACCGGAGTACCTAGGGAACTTGCCAAGCACTCTCTAAATGTACACCTAAATGCTAAACCCGTCAAATAGTCCATACGATGTTTCGGGGATGAAAAGCGTAAGGCAATAGCTAAGGAACTAGCCCGGCTCGAGTTAGCCGGATTCATAGAAGAGGTCATCCACACTGAGTGGTCTGCCAATCCTGTAATGGTCCCTAAAAAGGACACCACTGATTTAAGGATGTGTGTTGATTATACTGCCTTGAACAAGGCTTGTCCCAAAGATCCGTTCACTTTGCCTAGGATTGATCAAGTTATCGATTCTATGGCAGGCTCGGAACTCCTATGTTTTCTTGACGCATATTCTGGTTATCACCAAATCCGGATGAAGGAATCTAACATAGTCAAAACTTCATTCATAACCCCCTTCGGAACCTTCTGTTTCACTATGATGCCCTTTGGGCTCAAGAACGCAGGAGCTACGTACCAACGCACTATGCAACATTGCCTCCATGACCAAATTGGACGCAATGTACGTGCATATGTGGACGATATTGCGGTGATGTCCAAAAAGAAGGAAACCTTGATTTCCCACTTGGAAGAAACATTCACCAATCTACGAAAATACAACATAATGCTTAATCCGAAGAAGTGTTTCTTTGGAATTCCAGCCGGAAAATTGTTAGGTTTTATCGTGTCTCAAAGAGGCATAGAGGTAAACCGAGACAAGATCAAGGCTATACTCAATATTTCTAGGCCAACTCGCCCGAAGGATGTTCAAAGACTAAGTGGCTGCATTGCCGTAGTCAGTCGGTTTGTAAGCCGGCTCGGTGAAAGAGCCGCACTACTATACAAGCTCCTGGAAAAGACCAAAAAAATTGTTTGGACCGACAAAGCTGAAGTTGCGCTACAAGACCTGAAAGCAGTACGCTCATCTCCTCCCATCCTTGCAGCACCGGAACCACAGGAACCGATGTTGCTCTATCTCGCTGCGACAAACAGGGTCATAAGTATCATCATGGTGGTGGAGAGATCGGAGGAAAATAAGGAACACCTGGTGCAATGCCGGACTTACTATCTCAGCGAGGTCTTAACTGAATAAAAAAAGCGGTATCCGCACTATCAAAAGATGGTTTACGGTGTGTTTCTAGCATCTCATAAGTTACGACATTATTTTCAGGAACATCCAATTACCGTGTTAAGCACAACTCCCATGGGAGACATAATCAACAATAGTGATGCCACAGGACGCATCGCCAAATGGGGCATAGAGCTTTCAGCTTTCGACATTGAGTACAAACCTCGTACAACAATCAAATCCCAAATCCTCGCTGACTTTGTCGCTGATTGGACAGAGACAACGGAGAATATGACCGTACCAGAGTCGGAATACTGGACCTTACATTTTGACGGGTCTAAAGCGCTCGGGGGCTTGGGGGCTGGCGTGGTACTCAAATCACCCCAAGGAGAAAAACTTTTCTATGTATTGCAGATCCACGTCACGGCGACGAATAACATTGCCGAGTATGAAGCACTACTGCATTGCATCCGGATTGCTAAGGACATCGGCATCCGACGTTTAATGTGTTAAGGCGATTCAGATCTTCTTGCCCAACAAGTGTCGGATATCTGTAAGGCAAACAAGCACATGGTAGCATATAGGGCTGTCGTGGATGAACTATCTAAATCATTTGAAGGGTTTGAAGTTCAACACATCCCTCGAATAGAAAATGAGGAAGTAGATGCACTATTCTCGAATAGGCTCTGCCCAGAAAAAGGTCCCGGATGGCGCTTTTTTAGAGCACCTCAAAGTTCCCTCTATAAAAGGAGTGGACGAGCAATATCTGACCAAATCCGACTCACCTTTAGTAGCAGTTCTGGCTGTGATTCCCAGCTAGACTCAACCCTACCTTGATTACTTGGTAGACGGAAAATTATCCGAAGATGAAGTTCTAAGCCGGCAAATTGTCCGACGAGCAAAAGCCTATACTATAATTAGTTCTGAGCCGGCAGATCGTCCAACGAGCAAAAGCCTACACTATAATTAGTTGTGAATGTGGTCACCACGCTGCAGCTAAATCTCTACTGGCAAAAACTTTCCGACATGGTTTTTTCTGGCTTACAGCCAGGGCAGATGTCAAACGTCTGGTCAAGACATGCAAGGGCTACCAAAAATACGCCAAGTAAGCTCATGTTCCGGCTGATCAACTACGAACAATACCTATAACATGGCCTTTTGCAGTTTGGGGCCTTGACATGGTAGGA
This sequence comes from Avena insularis, assembly GCA_023614405.1. Classification (NCBI taxonomy): domain Eukaryota; kingdom Viridiplantae; phylum Streptophyta; class Magnoliopsida; order Poales; family Poaceae; genus Avena; species Avena insularis. Next base: position 308,136,603 of record CM042690.1, read on the forward strand.
CCGTTTAAACGGGATGCAAGTGGATTTACTCATCTCTTAGTGATGGTTGATAAATTCACAAAATGGATTGAGGCTAAACCCTTCACTAGTTGTGATGGAGCAACACCAAAAGATTTGTTGAGGATGTCATAATGCGATACGGTTATCCGCATAGCATTATCACGGACAACGAGAGTAATTTCTCTATGGGAGAGCTTGCCGAATTCTGCAATGAACAAAATATCCGGCTTGACATTGCGTTAGTCACACATCCACAAGCTAATTGACAAGTCGAAAGAGCAAATGGTTTAATCCTACAAGGCCTAAAACCAAGAATCCAAGCACCACTACAACATGCTGTGGGGGCTTGGGTAGAGGAATTACCCTCTGTAATATGGAGCTGATGAACAACTCCGAATAGGTCAACCCGATACACACCTTTCTTCTTGGTCTATGGTGTAGAAGCAGTTATTCCTAGTGATTTGGTTCACACTTCTCCTAGGGTTGCCACATATATTGAAGAGGATGCCGAAAATTCTCGAAGAAATACGCGTCGTTGCTGAGATAAGATCAACAGCCTATCAGCAGAAGTTATGCAAGTATCATAGCCAGAGAGTCAGAAACCGGTCTTTCAATAAGGGTGATTTGGTTCTCTGGCTTGTGCAGCAAAGAAAGAACAAACTTTCCCCAGTATGGGAAGTGTCGTGGAAATAGCCACGGCAGTCGCTGCAGTAGGCAGCAATTGATAGAATCAGGGGAGAGAGCTAGCGGCCATCTGCAGTGCGAGATGGGGGCGGATGCACATGGGTTTACCCAGGTTCAGCCCCTCGGAGGGTAAAGACCTACTCCTGCTAGATTATATTGATGGAGAGAGAGTTACAGGGGTGGCGAGCTCGGCGTCTAAGCAACAAGTCGCTCGAAGGGTGTATGATGGAACATAAGTCCTCAGAGTACCCTAGGGAGGTTTAGATAGGAGTGACCTCGCTAGGGTTTACAGTTTACAACCGAACAAGATATGGATTTGGAGGCTTTGACCTAATCCGACCGGGCTTCGAGTATGCTTCTGGGCCTCCAGTATCCAATAGCCAGGCCTTCTCCTTAGTCGCATTCGAGTCGCCGTCCTGTAGGCCCACTCGCTAAGCCTTTGACCCAATCGGAACATCCTGCTGGGCATACCCCATTCAGCATATCCCCATCAGTAGTCCCTGAGGCCATCATTGCTTCAAACGCAGGTGTTCATTTGGCAGTCGGAGTAGGCGAGTCCAATTTGGACCCCCAGCCGAATCGGCAATGGACGCTGCCGAAACCAAGGAAATTTTCCACCAGGTCTCTAGTCGCTGCTTCAGAAAATGGACAGGCACAGTTGCAAGCGAGTCGAATGAAGGAGTTGGACCGTTAACTTGGTCAAACTATATGTTGGGTAGTCCAATGGTAACTTCGGCGCAATTACCGCAGGTAACAGCTACCCCGAAACTGGCGGTAGCACTCCTTTATAAGGGGAGCGACATATCATTCCTATAAATCCTTCCTCACGTTCTTCATTCTCGCGCATCCATTTCTTCTGTCTTCCCTCGACCCAAACTCTCCAGACCGAGCGATCCGGCTTTCTTCCTGATGGCGCCTCTAAAAGGCTCGTGGGGGAATCTAAATGCACCACGGTGCAGCTCAGCTCCTTCCAGGATGCCGAAGTCCTCCGCAAAGGGAATAGGCGGATTCCCGCATCTTCCGAGATCGAGCCAAAGCCACGCGCCGGCGAGTTCATCTGCTTCCCAAGCCATTTGGAGAGGGGCTTGGGGTTCCCTACCTCATTATTCTTCCGGCGGTTCTGCATGTATTATGCGATCAAATCGTCGGATCTTGGCCCACACAGCATCGAGAAGCTGGCGATCTTCGTCGCCTTCTGCGAGTGCTACCTCGACTACATGTCGTACTTCCCGCTGTGGCTGGAGCTTTTCCACGGCCACATGAGGCGCGAAGGGTCCGGCGGCCCAATCTTGGCGGCCGGAAGCATCACCTTTCAGCTGAAGCCAAAGGTCAACTTCGTCAAGCTCATGCTACCGAAGAAGGCCTCGGGCGAGTGGAAGAAGAGCTGGTTCTACGTGAAGGAGTCCACCCCCTCCGGCAAAGTGGCGTTGCCAGAATTTGTCATGGAGAGGAGCGAGCCCCGTCGGCTGGCAACGGACAGGCTCCTCGGCGATCAAAGGATGGCTGACGCGGAGATGATGGACCAGATCCAGAAGCTGAAGGGACAAGGGCTGTCCTTGATCAACCTGTATAACTGCTGGCTCGGGCGGCGCCTGGTTCCATTAGCGGCCCGGACGCACTGGATGTACAAGTACAACGGGAAGAATGATCCTTCCCGGACCAGCAAGGAGTCGTGGGACGCTAAAGATTATAAGACCACCTTGAAGAAGATCACTGACGCGGAATTTACAACCACGTCGGCCTGGCTCGCTCCGTATGTGCCTGTGAAGAACGAAGCCCCCACAGTAAGTCCTTTTCTCCGAATTTATCTTCAGTTGTGATTCCCACGGTGCAATTTGTGGCCGCATCGTCTGAAACTCATTTGTGTCCACTCTCAGTTGTTCCAGGTTCTGGAAGGCTGGCTCCACCCACTCGACGAAGAGGTCCCCCAAGAGTTCGAGCGGGGTTTCGTAGGAGAATCTTCTGAGGACGAAGAGGAGTAAATGTAGGATATTCCCCAGCGCTCGTGGCCTGCAAGACTCGCATGCAGAAGCAGCACGAGTTCAAGGCGAGCCGTAGTCTTGAAGAGCGTGAAGAAGACGACGGGATCTTGCAAGAGCACAGTTCTCAGCGAACAGCCACGTCGGCGAAGCCCGCGCGCAAGCTGAAGTCGCCAGCGAAGAAGCCGGCGTCACCGTCCAGGTCGGCGGTGGTGTTCGAGTCGGATGACGATTCCGACAATGACGCTGCCGAGACCTCACGCAAGATCCCGGAGGGCGTGGTCCCGATGATGGGATCGGAGGCTGAATGCACCGAAGCAGCGGTGGAGGTCCCTCTTGCGGTGATCGTGCCAACAACTTCGATGGCGCCAGGGCAGGAGGTAGCTGAGGCTGCGGCGTCAAAGTCGCCGTGACCTTCAGGGACGGCGGCATCTTCTGAACCGGAGGTTCCTGCGACCGCGACTTCATCATCGAAGAGGCCCGTGGTGTGGTGGGCTTCGGATGTCTTCGAGAAAGGTCTGACACGCAAGCTAGGCCTGGAGTTAGATAAGCCCGCCCACATCAGCACGGGCTTGTGTTTTCTTCCAGTCTCCAAGTAAGTCCTCAGAGGTTTCTTTTCCAATTGTTGGACTTATTTTTGTGTGATTTCTTTGCTGACTTTGGAGGTTTTTGTAGGTCCGACGCTAATAAGATAGGACGCCCTTCGGTGGCTAAAATTCCATTGACCGTCACCACGAGGGGAGGCAATCTCCCCAGGAAGAGGAAACCTGCTGCGGATGCTGCGCCTGCTGAAGACGCAAAGAAGAAGAAGAAGAAGGGTGAGCCTGACGAGGCTGCAGGACAAGATAGCGCCAGAGTGAGTGATGCCACCACTAGTGGTGAGGATGTGGCAGCCGCTCAATTGGAGCCATCTGATGGGGCTTGATGGCTCGTGATTGATGAGCTCGTTGGGGAACCCCAAGAGGAAGGTATGATGAGCACAGCAGCAAGTTTCCCTCAGTTATGAAACCAAGGTTTAATCGAACCAGTAGGAGCAAGGAAACACCCCAAAGGTGTTGCTAGCTGAGCCATGGCAGGGCGCACTACCGGTGCTAGTAGCAACGTGGAGACATGCACAACACAACCACATAACTTTTCCCCCAACTTGCGATGACGTTGTCAATCTCACCGGTTTTGCTGAAAACAAAGGATTAAACGTATCGAATGGAAGGAAGTAATAGTTTGCAGAAAGTAAACACAAAGCAGTAAATAGTTTGTAGATTGTATGTAAAAGAAAGAACCGGGATCCATAGTTCACTAGAGGTGGCTCTCCTTAAGATAGATAACATGCTGGGTGAACAAATTACAACTGGGCAATTGACAAACATCGAGAAAGCAATACATGCATATACTAATCATCTTGACTCCTTTGAAACTTGATTGGGCATTACAACATTATACATAGACCGCCATCCAACTGCATCTATGACTAATAATCCACCTTCAGGTTATCATCTGAACCCCCTCCAGTATTAAGTTGCAAGCAACAAATTATCGCTGTACGAATTGCGTGTAATGTAAACAATACGATTGTTCTATGAAGAAAGGATTGTTGTTTTCTTCCTAGTAGCAATAGCACATATAGTACCTTAGAGATTTCTGTCACTTCCCCAGATTACCAGAGGCATGAACCCACTATCGAGCATAAATACTAACTCTTGGAGTTGCTAGCATCTACTTGGCCAAGATAGCTACTAACAACGGAAAGCATGCAAGATCACAAATAACAAAGACATGATAGAATCAATAATCAATCTAAAATAGCATCTCAATATCCATCGTATCCCCGCAAACACAACATGTAGAATTACAAATAGATGATCTTGATCATGAATGGAGCTCACAAGATCTAGACATGAAAGCAAAAAGGAGGAGAACTAGCCATCTATCTACTACATGGACCCGTAGTTCAGAGATGAACTACTCACGCATCACACCGGAGGCTTGCATGATGATGAAGAAGTCCTCCAGGGTGAATTCCCCTCTCCGGCAGGGTGCCGGGAAGAGCTTCAGATCCCTCCCAATCTAGGGATGGAGATGATGGCAGCTATAGACTCTTTGGGGGATTTTTGATCGGGTACTTAGGGTTTTTGTCCAGAGGGCAATATATAGGCGGAAGGAGAGGCCGAGGGGGTACTGGGGTCAGCTAGACCACCCCCTGGCGTGAGCCAGGCCTGCCACGCGATCAGGTGGTGTGGCGGGCCCCCAGCCCTTCTCCGTCTCGTATTCTGGCATCAGATGTCTTCCGGAAAAATAGGCACTTTGGATTTTGCCTGTCCAGTTCCGAGAATATTCATTTTCTGACTTTCCTGGAACTAAAAATAGCAGAAAACAAGCAGCTGGCACTGTGGCTCTTGTTAATAGGTTAGTCCAAGAAATCATATGAAAAGTACTACAAAGTGTGGACAAAACACAAGAAAATAGATAAAACCAAGCATGGAACATCAAAAATTATAGATACATTTGCAATGTATCAACATCCCCAAGCTTAACTCCTGCTCATCCTCGAGAGGTAAGTGATAAAACGAAAGAATATTTTTTTAGGTGACATGCAATATCAAAGACTTCATCAAAGTATTCGTAAAACATTCAAAGCTGGGATCATAGTACTTCAATCATAACATGAAAGACAAAGTTCTAGCAATAAGACAAAGAAACTATGATGCAACATGAAAAGGCACAAACAAAAGATTCATGAATAACAATGCTTTGCAAGACGTTTGTTTGTTTCACATAAAGAAAACATAGCATAATAGTATTCTGCTTGTCCCTCATAGAGTAGCAAATATAAATGCATAGGACACCTTCAACGTTCATAAGAGTGACTAGATACAAATAGTTTAAAACAAGCAATATCAAGATATGCATCAATCAACTAGTCTTGGGACAATGCACATAGAACTAAGAATGGCCGCTGTGCTCTCAAAGTAGGTGCATAAAGATAGAAGGTGGAGACTCAATATAATGGTGGAAGAAAGGCCTTTATAAAAGGAAGCAGGGATTCAAGTCTCATAAAGAGCTTCCAAAAATTATGGTACTTATAGCTTTCAGCTCTCATTGCCCCTATCATAAGCATCTTGAAGTGATTAAGGTTAAAGTGACATAACTAAGAGGATATGCTTGAGAAGTTATAAACCAAAATCTCATGCCCCTAACTTATGAAGACTGAACCTCATGCTACTCAACTTTAGTCACAACGAAGCTCTTGTCATTATAAGTACATATGTATCATAAAGAACCGCCAACGGGGTACCCCTTGCACATGATACAGGAGCTATCCCATAATCAAAATGACAAGGCAAGCAGACAATGAGCATCTCAACGATCTTTTTATTTGCTATTTGCATAAGTTTTTATTGAGGATGCTTCATAGAGTGCTCATTATGGTGATGCTGCAAGTTTCCACCATGTTTAGGCATGGCTTAGGTTGGCGGCCCAGGCGTTTCTCTAACAAACATACAAACTCCATGATCTTACAAGTTCCACTTTTATTTCACACCGTCGGGATCCATAAGCAAAAGAACATGATATCAACGGGGTAAAAAGTACAAGTGCAATGTTGAAAGAGTTCTCCATGATACATGGTTCTGCTAATTTCAACTTATAAAGCGGAAGCATATACGCAACAAAGAAGGACCCAATGGTTCAGGTTTATTATATGCAAAAAAGTAAAGTGTGCCATCAAGTTCGTGAGAGCTTTAATCACTAGTTTTCTCATAACAAATTTAATTTGGAAGATAAACAAAAGCATGAATATACTTGGAATAGCATATGCTAATAAGTAGGTATGGTGGACTCTTTGGAATAACTTGGTTTAGGAGTTGGATGCATGAGTGGAACTCATACTTGGTTGTGGAGGCTAGCAAAAGACTGGGAGCAACAAACTAAGAGAGCAATAATGACCATAATCATGCAGAGCGACAAAAAATCATTGATCAAAGCATAAAGTGATACTACAAGTTGAAAACTAAAGAATCATAAAGGCTATGGTGACTTGAGATAGTCATAACATGGTGTGAGCATGTGCCAAGTCAACCCGAATAAAGCATCAAAGGAGAATACCACTATACTATGCTTTAATATGCTAAAACAACGCATGATTCAACCAAGGCACATTAAGAAATCTCAATTGTTTATAACAAGTCATGCTACAACAAAGAATACTATGCATAAAGCCAAAACAATATCAAGCAAGGCATGACAAAGCATAGGCCATAGTCCAAAACAAGCTCTCTTTACCACTTAAGCATGGACTTTCCTACTCTTTTCCAAACCAAACCAAACTATTTGAAAACCAATGTATGAAAGAGGGGGTCCAACCAATTTATTCAGCAAACTAAACAAACCAAGCAAACGAAAAACCAAAACGAAAACGAAAAGGAAGACGCTCCAAGAACAACACAACTATGCATGAAACAATAAAAATGAAGCGTTTGGAAGAAACCTGGGATTTTTATTGATGAAGAGGGGGATGCCTTGGGCATCCCCAAGCTTTGACGCTTGTACTTCTTGGATATTTCTTGGGGTGACATGCGTGGCATCCCCAAGCTTGAGCTTTAGTCCTTCTTTCATCTCATTACTCATTCCTTCCATACACCTGGAATTTTTTCCTTCATACAGAACTTCACACAATCTTTATTAGCAACATTAGTGCACTCAAGATAATAGGTCTTAAGGTTCAGTTCTGTTGGGGGGATACCCCCGTGTAGGGTCACGCCGGGGTATAAAGGCCGAGTTAGCCTAGGTTCGGCTAGGCTAAAGCGGATGCTGGCCGGGTCACCTCAAGGCAGGCCGAATCACGGGGTAACCCGGACCAGGGGGCGTCCACCTAACTAGGTCTCAACTAACTTAAGCCGTAAGTCGGAATGGCATATTTAACTTGTATGCAGGAACGGGTGTGGCCGGATCAACTATGATCCGGGTCATATCTAGCTTCTAGGAGAATGAAGGAATCTCGCTGGTCAAAAGAAGCCCAGGTACGCACTGCATTAGCGAAGCGAACAAGGGTAGGACCACCGAGGCGTGGCCGACAGAGGTGACGATGCCCGTGTCGGCTGACGCAGGCGCCGAAGAGGCTCACGTAGCCTCTACATGGGTGATGCGAGGGAAAAGCACCCCGGTCGGTTTGCTATTTTGGGAGGAGGCATATTCCCTGGAATATGCCTCCACGTATGCCCTAAGGGGAGATCTAGCCACCCCTATACAAGGAGGGCTAGGGCCTCTGTAGAAGGGGTTGGGCTATTCTGATTGGTTTTAGGTTCTAAGGGTTGATCTCTAATTGGTCTTGTACGGGTTAACTGTGGGTGAGAGTAAGAGAGTTCCTTCTTCCTCCTCTCACCAATACAGCTCGAGGAGCACTTGTAATCTAGTAAGTGAATCAAATACGAACCTTCTGTGTGGGGAATCACCTCACTGTCCCTCCCTGGATTCCCCTAGTGCTATTAGTCCCCACCTTTAGCCTATCTATGGCATGTGCCGTGACACCACCACGACAGTTGGCTCCCACCGTGGGGATAGCGGCGCTAGCAGGGGTCAATATCCGGACGGGAAACCTCATCGGCACCGGCGAACGCATCGTCTCCGGGCTCGTTCAGCGCTTTGGAGCGCTGGACTTCGTCAGCAACAATGCTGGCTGCTTCGGCACACGCCCACTACCGCGCAACGGCCTCTTCATCAAGCTTGGTGCGCACAATGTCTATGTTGCTGTGGACGTATCATGCGTTCATCCACGGCACATCGTCGAGGCAGGGGAGCCACCCCTTAGCTTGCTTCACGGGGCAGGTATCACTCGCTCCCCGGACCGTGCTGAGGTGATGATGACTGTGCAGATGCAGGAGGAAGCAAGGATCTGGCACCAGATCCGGAGGTAACACCTAAGGCACCGAGGAAAGGTAGAGGTCCTCCACTAGAGAGGCCTGAGAATGTACTGAGAGAAGCTATGGATAGCTTGGCAAACCCGGTAGCAGCAATGGTGTCAGGGGGATGATCCCCGGGTACCCCACCCGAATAAGAAACAGGACAGCCGGATCGCGTCCGGCTGACCAGATGCAGCCGGACAGGATAGGATGGGCCGGCTACCACCCAGTAGCCGGATCATAAAGAGGCAACCGGGTACGACGACATAGCCGGATCCAATCAGAGAGACAGGACGACGTGTGTATCAGTGCACAGTACGCACTGTACGATGACGAGATGGGCAACCACCCGCCCATGCCGAAGACTTTGCGTGGGTGACGCTGGAACAGTGGCCTATGCTGACGACGGGCTCTCACGGCGTCCACTGTGCCTACGACAGCCTTACCGCTCATACACCGACAGGACAAGCCATGCTGGACACTATAGATGACTAGTCCGGGACCGCTCAGAGGGCCCGCCCGGATCGGACTAGCGAGACCCTCGCCTCTCTTCCTATATAAGGAGAGGCAGGGCCTCAGTAGAAAGGGTTGGTCTCAGTGCATTTAAGGCAGTAGCTAAAGAATACAGCTCGAGGAGCACTTGTAGCTCGTATATCCCACATAGACAGATCAGGCAGGAGTAGGGGATTTACCTCACCACGAGGGCCCCGAACCTGGGTACTTCTTGCGTCCCGCTATGCTCGCTTGTATCCAATCCCGCCTGTAGACGCCGTCGATAGCTTCCCTGCTAGTCCCCACACCTCTATCTAACCTCCCAGGTACTTCCGTTCCCAATACAACGACAAGTGGTAGATCCGGCTCAGGCACATGCCGAGCTAGAGGAAACTTGGCAGAAAATTCTAGTGGGAGCGAAAAAGATTGCTGCGGCTCAGCAGTCGTTGAACATGACGCTGCGTGAGTACACAAAGGCAAATAAAGTAGATGTTGTAAAAGTGAAGGGGAGAAATCTCATGAGTGAAATGAACAAAGAGGGTGATACTAGGATTGAGGAGTCAGAGAACTGTTTGTCCGTGGGGCTGCCGAAGTATAGTACCCCGGCAAAAAACCTCAAAGCAGCAGATGCAGATGCATCCGAGCTAGAGGGTCTGACGGGTGAAGCCCGCCAGAGACAGCAAGATAGGGTTAACGAGTTGGTTCGGATCGTGAACAGGCAGACTGAGGAGTTGCTCAGGGCTAACCCGGAGAGAGCTGGGGCCTCCAAGATCATTCATTCGGCGGTGGGTAACCTGGAGAAATCCACTGGAGCCGCATCGTCTCTTCATGGTGGTCCTAGGAGAGAAGAGGTCGTAACCTCGGCCAAGAGAAACAAACAGATCGTTCCTTACGACCCGACAAGGGCAGGGAAAGAAAAAGTAGTACAAAGAAATGACGATCGACGGAGTGTAAGCCGAGGTGAAGCTGGCCGAGGTAACCGTGACCAAGGCAATGACGGTCAAGGAAACACTGTTAATGGCAATGCCGGACAGCGCAATTCGCCAGGACAACCGCAGCAGCGGAATATACCGAGGCAAGAGCAAAGTGCCGGCCAAGGTATGCAATAGCGAGATGCGCCACACACTACTAGGAAAACGGCTATAGGTAATCAGCACATCCGTGGCTCACATGGTTGAAGTGCCCCACGGCTAAAACAGGCGTGGCTCACCTGTGGGCAGTGCCTTACTAATAACTAGAACAACAGGCGCACATGACTATAGTGTGGGCCAGGGCCCTGTTGGCCGCACGCCAAACATCTGTAGCGCACTACAGTCATGTGCTCCATGGTTGTTAGGGTCATCTGTGGCGCACATGGGGCTGGTGCGCTACGCCTAAGCGCATGCCCCCCTCTGCTCTGAAACGGCCACAAACTTCTGTGGCGCACTCGGCCTAGTGCGCCACAGGGAGTAGGAGCATCTGTGGCGCACATGGCATAGTGCGCCACAGATGTTTGTACTCCCTGTGGCGCACTAGGGCCGTGTGCGCCACGGATGTGTCGATTTCTTTAGGACAACACTTTATGTGCACATGTGTGACCACACATCCACCACCCCACACTTCACTTTCCCCTTCTTCTTCCTCCTTAGATCTAGTCGGGATCTTCTCCTTCCCACCTCAATTTCTCCACACATTCACCATTTTTAGCATGTAAAACTTGCTTTGGATGTTACATAAGTAATAGAAGGAGGTCTCCGGTCTCTCATCTATCCTTCTCCGGTCGACGCGCACACCTCTCCTTTCCATCTTTCTCGCGATCGGTCTCTCATCTCGGTAAGTTGTCCATGTAAGGATGTGTTCATGTGTATATGGATGATGTGCTCATATGTATGTAGATGATCGATGCTCATGATGTGTGTATGTGGAGAGGATCGATGGTCATATGTGTGTGTATATGGAGAGTATCGATGATGTTCATGCATGTGTGTATGGAGAGGATAATGATATGTTCATGTGTGTATGGATCTGTCTCTCTCTCTCTCTCTTGTGTTTGTATGTGAACATTTTGCCATTTGTTTTGCCAAAATGTTGATTCATTTCCATTTTGGCAAGATTTTGGCATTTCGCAAAGGTCCTAATTTTAGGATAGGTCATGCCAAAATTTTCTATCGACCATTGCATGCATGCATTCATTATGTGGTTCTAATAGACTTCAAAATTGTACCGTGTACACCGTGCAGGCAAAAATGGTCCGCATAATGAGCGAAGGCATTGTGGCTAGATTTTTGAAATGTGCGACGGCCGACATGATACGAAATAACAAGACGGATATAAGATGTCCGTGCAGAAGATGCAAACTCAACTGGGTGATCGACCCAGATTTCGGGAATCTGTAGGCGCACCTGCTCCGCCATGGTTTCATGGATGGATACACTCGTTGGATAAGCGATGACGTAGATGATGGAGACGGTGAAGGTGGCCAACATGACGATGATCATCATCACGGCGAGAACGGGCGAGATGATGAAGAGTCTCCTGGAGATGGTGAAGGTGCGGAAGCAGACCCGGATGATGATGATCTAGATGCCGGAGGAGCGCATTTACGATGGAACAACGTCAGTGCGGGACCCTTATGTGCAAGAGCTGCTTCTCAAGCGAATTTAGTAACGCCAGGGCTACCGCTAGAGAGAAAGCCAAGCTTGCGCAACTTGAGAAAGACGCGGTTACTCCATTGTATGAAGGATGCAGGCCTGATGATACCCGGTTGAATGTAACGCTCAAGGCTATGGAGATGAAGGCAAAGCACAAATTGAGCGACGCAAGCTTCGACGATATGATGGCATTCTGGCACGATCGTCTCCCGGAGGGGAACACATGTCCAACTAGTATCGAGGATGCCAAGAAAATCGTTTGTCCTCTCGATCTACCGCACGTTAGATATCACGTATGCATCAACGATTGCATCATTTATCGGGCGAGGACGCGAAAAACCACATGTCCGTGCGGCGTGAGTCGATACAAGAAAGGGAAGAAAGCACCGAAAAGTGGTATGGTACTTTCCTATCACTCCTCGTCTAGCGCTATTTCGCGGACCCTAAGGAAGCGGGCTCATGCGATGGCATGCGGAAAGGAAGAAGCCGAGATGATGATGACCCGAAAGGATGAGCTGCTGACGCACCTTCGGATGCTAGCTGCTGAAAGCATTGGACCTCGAATTCTAATTCGTGGAGATTCGAGGAACATCAGCTTGGTGCGAGCACCGATGGACTCAATCCGTTCGGTAGCCGAGCAGCACGCACAAAGACTTGGCCCGTGTTTGTATGGATGTACAACCTCCCTCCATGGTTGTGCATGAAGAAGAAGTACATACAAATGAGTATGCTAATTCAAGGCAAACAACCTGGTACCAACATCAATCAGTATCTCGGCTGTTGAAAGAGGAGCTAGCCACGTTATGGGAATCTGGAGCCAATACTTACGACGCCGTCGCACAAGATTATTTCACTATGAGAGCCGTTGGTCACTACGGTGCAAGACTATCCAGGTTATGGTATATCTCGGGGCAGGTTATCCAAGGATTCTGCGCATGCGTTAGGTGCATGGATAACACAAGCTATCTCCAACTAGAGAAAGATGCAGGGTCATCGAAAACCGTGTTCATGGCGCACCGGAGGTGGCTCGGCAAGAATGATCCATGGAGAAAATGTGGAGACCTGTTCGATGGCAAATCGAGACCCGAGGAATCCCGGGCGTGGGAGCAGCGAAGAAGTGGAAGAGTTGCTGAAAAACTAGAAAGATTGTCCTAAGCCGAAAGAAGCGAAAGAGGCAAGCAACAAGACAAGCCGCTGATGAAGGTATGGAAAACAAGGTCTGTTTTACGAGTTGCCATCTTGGAAGTTTCTCAAGACGCCTCATAGCCTCGACATCATGCATATCACGAAAAACGTGTGCGAGAGTCTGGTCGCCACCATAATCAACATGCCAGATAGGACGAAAGATGGTCCGAAAGCAAGGCACGACCTGATATGCTTGGGTATCCGGAAGGAGCTTCATGGAGGACGCACTACTCCTGATGATCAGGAAGATGACGATGATCATGAGTCGGAGACGACACAAGGTCGTCGGAAGGGTAAAAAGTTCAAGAAGAACGAATATTACTGCCCTCCTTCTTGCTTCACTCTAAGCCAGGATGAGATCAAACAGTTTTTCAAGTGCCTTCTAGGAGTCAAATTTCCTTACGGATACGTGGGCAAGATAAGCAGATACCTAGACAAGGCGAAGCAGAGGTTCAGTGGCATGAAGTCTCACGAGGGTGCCGTGCTAATGACGCTGGTACTTCCGGTCGCACTAAGAGGGATAATGGACGAGCACGTCCGTGAAACGTTATTTGGCCTATGCAAGTTTTTCGACGTCATCTCTAGGAAGTCGATTGGCTTGAATCAGCTCAGAAGGCTACAGGAGGAGATCGTGGTGATACTATGTGAGCTTGAGGTCTACTTCCCACCCGCATTCTTCGACATTATGGTGCATCTGCTGGTCCATGTCGTGGAGGACGTCGTACAACTCGGGCCGATGTTCCTCCGCAGCATGATGGCGTTCGAAAGGATGAACAGACACATCAAAGGATACGTTCGCAACAGGTCCCGTACAGATGGAAGCATAGCCAAGGGCTTTCGTCAAGAGTGCATCTCTTTCGCACTAATTATCTAGACATCGAGAACCCCGTCGGTCTTCCCGCCAATGACACCTTGGCAAGCTCGACGGATCTGGTCACCGAGAGGGTCGTCGCATACTGCATGCAGACTTCGATTTTCGACGCGCAGACTTTGATCGAGCAAACCTCGTCGCGCTACAGCATTTAGAACTGGTCGATCCTTGGGCATGTACAAAAGGTTAATCGAGAAGAAGTACAGGACCGGGCATACAGAGGACGCAGGAGAAATAATCAAAGAGCACAACTCAGATTTCACGCGTTGGTTTAGGCAGATGCCTTGATAATCCCCGCGCCGCATTCTTCTGACACGGAAAAGATCATATTCACCTTGTCGCAGGGACCGATGCAAAACCTGGTGACCTATCAGGCGTATGATATCAACGGCTACACATTCTACATGGATGAAAAGGACAACAAGTGTGATTATCAGAACTCAGGCGCAACGTCGGAATTCTACACCGATGACAACGTGAAGGAAAGATTCTACGGAAGAATCGAGGAGATCTGGCAGCTCGACTACTGTGGAGAAAAGGTGTCGATGTTCCGTGTCAGATGGGCAAAGAGCGTCGAAAGAGAAGACCGGTATTTCACAACCATGGTTATACCCGAAGTAGCCAAATCCAAGGCCGCCGGTGCAAACGTGGCCGTGAAAAATGAACCGTGGGTACTGGCTACCAAAGTGGACCAATGTTTTTTCCTTGCCGACCCGACAAAGCCTAGCCGTGTTGTCGTGAGGAGAGGAAAAAGAAACATTATCGGAATGGATGGAGTCGCCAACGAGCAAGACTTCGACCAGTACGGCGATCCAAAGATTGAAGATGACGACGACTACGATGCAGCAACATACATCACAAGAAGAAAAAGGACAACCCTACCCAAAAAAGGTAGCCCGTTCGAAAGAAGAAACATTAAAGTGCCGGGGCTAAATTATTCAACCGCGACAAAGAAGGGAAAAAAGATTGTAAAACGCTAGCTCAAAAAATATTGTAAACGCGTGGTCGAAAAAGATTGTAATATTCATGGACAAAGTATTATGAAATTTAGTTATACTTTAAATCATATTTTTGGGAATTTTTGGAATATTATTACTTTTGGAATATTTAAAAGTATTTTAAAATCAAAATAAAACTTCTATGGCATATATCACCACTTTTGGGCATTTTTTGGAATATTTAAAAGTATTTTTAAAATCAAAACAAAAAATTCGGGCACCAGGATTCGAACCTAGGTGCTCTCAGGTTTAGAATAAAGTAGTGGGCAGAACCAGTGGGATAGGCTAGTATAGTTGTTAGCTAGTGGGGCTGTAGTTCTCTTATGTAGTAGTTAGAAGCCGATAGGTGTAGCGCACTATCCCATAGTGCGCTACAGATATCCGTAGCGCACTATGGCTCAGTGCGCTACGCCTAAGTGGCTTTATCCACACGTGGTGCCCGACCCCCTCTCTCATCCCCATCTCTCCATCTCTCAGCCCGGCCAAGGACCATGCCGCCGCTCTCGATCCGCCAAGGCCCGAGGAGGAGGAGGCCTGCCCGCGCCCGAGGAGGAGGAGGTCCGCCCAGACGTGTCCGGGAGGAGGAGGTCCGCCTGCCTCGGGAGGAGGCCCGTGTCCGAGGAGGAGCAGCCGCTGCCTCGGGAGGTGGAGGCCGCCGTCGTCCGCCGCTGCCGCCCCGCCTGGCCGTCCGCCTGCCGAGTTGAGCGTCGCCTCTCCCCTCTCTCCCTCTCTCCCTCTCTATCCTTCTCTCCCTCTCTCTCCCTCTCTCCCCTCTCTCTGCAGGCCATGGTTAGGGTTCTGCAGGCCATGGTTAGGGGTTAGCCCCTCCCATCTCTCCCTCTCTCCCTCTCTCCCTCCCATCGTCTTAGAGGTTATCCCCTCCCATCTCTCCCTCTCTCCCTCTCTGAGTGATGAACCCTAGAGCAACTGCATAACTGCATCTGCTTCTACAGTACCAGCCTCAAATTCAGCTACCTACTCACATAGAGAAACACTACTGTGCTGAATGTGCAAACTGGTAGAGATTGCATCAATCATGGGCTCGATCATTGTTGTCCATGCAGTCATCAACTACTAGTAGTAGTAGTAGCAATTCTCTATAACAATCTCACCAGAAAAGCTTTAAAAAAGTGCATCAATGGCCAACTAGAGCCGTACATCAGCAGGAGAGGAAACCTGGTTTACTTTGAACCCGAACATATGATATGTTGGTCATCTTCTATGTCTCTACAAGAATATGTTCAGAGAATATGTTGGTCATATGTTAGTCATATGTTGATATGAAAAGTAGTTTCAGTCCACTGCTTGTTTACATAAGAATATGTTGGTCATATTCACATATGATATGATGATAGCAAGGTTTAGTGTAGATTGGTTCGAGTAAGCTTAGGGTTCAGATCAAGAGCTTGGTAGATAGCTTAGGGTTCAGAGTAGCAAGGGTTTAGAGTAAGCTTAGGGTTCATCAAGAGCAAGGTTCAGAGTAAGCTTGGTAGATAGCAAGGTTCAGTGTAGCTTAGGGTTCATAGTAAGCTTGGTAGATGGGCTCAGAGTAGCTTAGGGTTCATAGTAAGGTTCAAAGTAGCTTAGAGTAAGGTTCAGAGTAGCTTAGCCTTAGAGTAAGGTTCAGAGCTAGCAGTACCTATGTTTAGGGCTTGGGGTTGTGAAATTCTCTGTAGCAGAACATGATATGTGTTTGTATCCAAGCTTCTTTAGTTGTGGATTATGTTTCCTATTTTATACTGTGTTTTATGAGTACTTGAAACAATACTGTGAAACAAAGCATGATATGAGTACTTGAAACAATACTGTGAAAATATATCTTGCTTTGTCATATTGTTTTATTTGATCAAATCTATCTGGCTTGCATTGTCAGATAGTCTTATTTATTACCTTGTGTTGTTCTTTAATGTGTAGATTGTATGTATGTGCAAGGTAGTAAGATCCTTCTTTCAAGTAGATGTCCATTTCTGGCTTAGATATTACAAAAGTTTGCAATGATTGTTTATATAAATGATTAGACAAGATAAAATCATCTCATGGACAGTCTATGTACAAGAAGCTAGCTAGGGTTAGCAAATTTAGCTTGGTAAAAAGCATCTGGTTTTGCACTCCTAGGTGGACACTCCTGGGTGCACCCCCTAGCTTCGGGTTTATCCAAATTTAGCTTGTATCAGAGGTGCACCCCTAGCATCTTGTTTTGCACTCTGGTGCACCCCTAGTTTGTGGTTGATCCAGAACTACAAACAATGTGTATATACTTGATGAACTTGTTATTTTCTATCATATTTGCTGTCATATACTTGCTGACATATAATCCATACTTGTCATATATTTGTCATATTTGCTGTCATAAACAATGTGTACAAAAAATGTGTACACATTTACTGATGATACATACTATCATATAATGACAGGTGCTATAATCTGCATGTATTTTCTTGATGTCATCAATGATAGTTGATATAATCTGTGGTGATATAATTGTAGCACTTGAAATTGTGCTTGTGCTTGTATATGAAGCACTTTATTATGTTGTGTATGCAGGTTCTTGTATGAAATGAGTCCTGATTTTTGCCGGAATGTTGATTAACTTCCGCGTAAATCGGGCACTCTAGTTTAAGAAAATTAGCAAAGGTCATGCCGGATTTTTCCGTGCATTTAACCAATTATTTGTTTTTTATTAGTGCAAAGATGTGTGACAACAACGAGGCTGGATGTTCTAAGCGCATCAGCGCTGAAGGAGAACTCAGACCTCCGAATAAACAATTGACATTCTGGGAGGCGGCCCAGCATCTAGAATACGATGAAGAATACCATCCCCAGGAGAGCGAGGATGATGAGATGGAAGACGCGGAGGAAGAAGCCAAAGGAACGGCGGACGATGAAACCACTGATGGCGGCGAGGGCACAGGGAGTGGTAGCAACCCTCCTAAGAAGAAGAAGAAGCTGAAGGACCGGCGCCCGAACACGGTCCCGCAGTCGTGGAGGAAATTACCAAGTGAGCCCGTCAGGTTCCTTTGGAGCCCGCCCTTGTCGTCAAAAGACGGTGGGCAAGTGGCGGCGATCACCGGACAACCATCTCGATCAACACCGAGAATCTCCGGCATAAAGATAATGGCCACTTGCGCACACTCCTCTTCGAGAAGCTGCACACGATACAAGTTCCCGCTAAGTATCGTAACACAAATTATCATGGGAAAGTAAACAAATCCGCCCTCACAAAGATGAGCACCGCCCGCCAGCTGGAGAACCGGAGAAAGAAGAAGATCTATAAAGAAGGCAAAAGTCTCGAGGAGATCCAGAAGATTGACCCGCAGATCACGAAGATCAGTTCCGGGAGTTCAAGGAGGTGTGAATCCGAAGAGCCTCGCCAATAGTAATCGGGAAAGGTCCGCAGCGATGAATATAGGTCATCACCATCTCGGATCTGGTGGATACAGAACGCGGAGGCCAAATGGAATAAGGAGGACGAAGAGTATAGATCAAGGGATAGAAAACCCTTTGCTAAATTCAACCCGGGCAGGTTCGAAACTTCATCGGGCCCGTTACCATGTGGACCCAAAACCAAACAACTCCCGTGGATCCTGCGGTGAAGGAATTCGAGAAATTGTGGTAAGCATAATCTAATTACATGATCAACACGATTGCAATCTAATCGATGATCTAAATGATTCACTGTTACTTCTTCTGCAGGAGGAGGAAATTGTTGCTAGTCATGGATCCCAGGGTTCCTCATCCCAGGGGTCGACGGCGGCCACCCGGTGGGATAACCCTTTTAACAGGGCGATGAACCGGGCCAAGAAAATAGAGCCGGTTAGGAAGAAGCCATTGTCGGCTGGCCGTCTGGCCGGCCTCGGGGGTAAGAATTGGGTGGATCAGTTTGGTCCACCGCCGAGGATGCATGTGGCGCCGTCGGGAAGGAGCGAGGAGGAAACCCGAGAGGTTCAAGAACTTAAGGCACAAGTGGCGCGGATCCCGCAGATCGTCCAAGACAACGTGGCAATCACCCTCACGTCCTTCCTGCCTACCTTGGTGGAGTCAATAGCGAACTGGAGTGCGGGTGGTCGAGTAGGGCCGTGCCCGATTCCAAGCATGGTCAGCATCCACTCGAACAACGCAGCGCCGACGAATCAGGCGAACTATGTGTTCGTGACTCCGCCCGCTAGCACCACGGCGCTGCAAGTGTTGGTGACTCCCCCTGCCATCACCGCGGCGCCGGAGTACATGTTGGTGCCCCCTGCCATCGTTGCGGCACCGAGCTCAAGCACCTCGATAGGGAGAATACACCGCGGCTAACTGCGCCATCAAGCAGCCCTTCCGTCTCTTGCACGCCTGCCGCCAGTGTCGCGGTCGTCGACATTAGCCGATCTCGACGCCATCACGGTAAACAAATTGCTTTAATTACCGCCTTTCATGCCATCTATTACTCTTATGGCATCTCGCTCTGACGACGCCGTACATGTTTTCCGCAGACGGATGTTCCTTGCACTCTCTTATGCTACGTGAACAACGAGCTGAGGGATGTTGCCAAGGGTACCATCGTTCAACCCTTGCAGCGCACGTTCCACTCAAAGCCGATGCCAGATAGCGTGCACAGGGTTAAAATTAGTCGGGTGCTAAGGGGCTGCGACGACCTGGAACCTCCCATTCAACCCCCAGGAGCGGATGAAGAAGAGCCGTCTGTCCTCAGAAGTTGCTTCGGCTTATTCTTGCTATGGCCAAAGAGCATGATCCGTTTGGGGACGGTGGGGGCCATCACGCCACAGACAACAGCACCGCCTGTCGTGCCAGCGACAAGTGGTGGCAAGGCCCCCTTACCGCCCTCGCCGTCACCTCCACGCGGTGGGTCGGATGATCATGTTGATGATATGCACATGGCGCAGGATCCGGCCGAGGACGACGAAGACTGGAATGATCACTTCTTCAGCACTCAGTTTGGAACGAAGAAGACCTAGCTGGTGGCCCCAGAGAGAAAGCCAGTATCAACAAGCGTCTGTTTGGTTCTCAGGAGACGCCTCCAGCTTGCGCCTTTACAGAGCCAGCTGATACAACCAAGCGGCCCTTTATTCTAAGCCCTGACACACTACATAGGGTGTCCAGTGCTCAGATTGCGGTGCCTGCCCGCTCTCCAAAAGGAAAAAAGGGCAGGAAAAGAAAATCTAGCAGCTCGAGCCAGCCGGTGGCGTCAACAACTGCGAATCCGATCAGGTTTCGGGACAGGCCACCAAGACCCGAGGGTATTATGTGGAGGATTCATGTGGCGGGTGAGCCCATGCTACCTAAAAATTTGCGGAAGCTCGCCAGTTCGGAACTACAGAGTGTGCATGACGGCGTGCTGACGATAGAGAGACGCCTTCTATCGGAGAAAGATCCCTCGCACCCGGTATTCGTGGTTAAGGTGCCACCAGGCTTAGGCTTTGTCGACAATGCCCTCGCGGATCTGTTCTTCCTGCGGTTCGACGACATCTTCAATATGTTCCACCTATACCCGCTGCACTATACCATGGTCCGTCTGTTTTCTCTCAGCCTGGCCACGCAGATCATTAGAGAGAACACACTGGGCATCGCTATAGTGGACCCCTACTACATGCGTGAAGGCTGCTTGGGTTCCCCCACCGAACGAAGTATCGTGGCCTCGTACCTAAAAAGAATCCTCATGGCGAACAAGACAAAGGAATACATTCTCGTGCCTTACTTTCCCGAGTAAGTCGTTATTCACTCGCCACCGTCGATTGGCTTTATTAGATCATCATGATTCTTTTTCCAACACATTCCATTTGAATTTTTTGCGCAGAGATGAACACTGCACGCTCATCTCCTTATCGCCGAAGCATTCCCATGCCACGTATTTCGACTCGGGGAGTCTAGAAAAGAAGAAAAACTACGACAAGATCAAGGAAGTTCTGGATGATGCTCTCACTGGCTTTGCCTCGACGGAAGGCACCAGCTTCGTGCGTAAGAAGGTCAAGTTCGGCAGGCACGCCTTCAACCACGTAACGGAGTTCCCTGCGTGAAGCAGCCGGAAAACAAGAAGAAGGAAGCCTACTACGCACTCCATCACATGAGGCGTTCCTACTTGACCAGCAGAATTCTACGCCGCCAGATCATCTCAAAGCAGTGGGCGAAGCAAAGGCCAAGATCAATGATTCGGATATTAGACAAGAGATGTATCGCATCCAGCGATTTGGGGTAATCATCTTCGTGATGTCATGACTTGGGGATCTTCTACGGAGGAAATATCCCGAATAACCGTGACATAGAAGATCGCCTAGAGATGCAGGTGACTATAGGAAGTTCATGACGAGACAGGCGTCCTCCGTTCCCTAAGCCGAGCGAAGGCTTGATGTTGGCCTAGTTGTAGTTACAAACTATAGATGACCTTTGTGTGTGTGTGACGACAAGTGAACTTATTTTGCTTATTATTATTATATATCAATCAATGCTTGGTTTTTTGCTTACTCTTTGGTCCTTTGCTCAATTTGGTCCTTCTTTTTCCTTACTCTTTTTCGAGAATAATGCCGATGATTGAAATGTCGTGGCACACTATATATGTGAATGTGCTACGATGGGATTATGACGCCTTGTGCTATGCACAAGTCCAGGTGTTGTGCATCCTACTTGGCGTACGGTTCCATCGTAGCATATTCCTGTGTCCAACGACCTATGTATATATATGAGGCATGCTTTTTGAGTTACTTTGGTATTTTTCGAGAATAATGCCGATGATTGAAATGTCATGGCACACTATATATGTGAATGTGCTACGATGGGATTGTACGCCTTGTGCTATGCACAAGTCCAGGTGTTGTGCATCCTACTTGGTGTATGCCCATCGTAGCATATTCTCGTGTCGAACGACCTATGTATATATATGAGGCATGCTTTTGATTTATTTTTGTCTTTTTCGATAATATTGCCGTTGATTGAACTGTCGTGGCACACTATATGTGAATGTGCTGCGATGGGATTGTCCGCCTTGTGCTATGCATAGGTCCAGGTGTTGTGCATCCTACTTGGCGGACAGTTCCATCGTAGCATATTCCTGTGTCGAACAACCTAGTTATATATGAGGCATGCTTTTTGAGTTTGGTATTTTTGATTTAGGAGTACTTTCTATAAGTGTATCTTCATATGCGACTTTAATTATATATGTTTTTTTCAATAGTCGGTTAATTATTATTGTCAACTTATAGATGACGTGGTACGTCGTGTACAAGGGACGGGTTCCTGAGTCTCGATGATTGGGAAGACTGCCGAGACAGGTGCACCGTTTCAGCGGCAATAACTACAAAGGTACAACACTATGGCGGGCGGAAGCTAGATACACGCTATCTAGCGGGAGTTAGGACAAGGAACCGGATGAAGACCTACACCTTCGTCAGCGGTGATCATGCTTATCTTCTTTGGTTATTTATCCGCGTTTGTGTCTAGCTAGCTAGTTTAGATGTCTCAGCGAGCTTAGAGCTCTAACTTGTTTGATCGACACATGTATTCGCATGTCACCAACTACTACTTTGTAACATGATCGAAACAATGTAATTAACTTAGACTATGTATTCATGTATGAGACTTATCTATATGTATTTGTTTCAATCTTGTTTTTCATATTGAGTATTTATTTATATATAATTGTATATCTTGTATCTGTGTGTGTATATCTGCTGTAATATTGTATATAATCTGTATTGCATATAATCTGGCTTGGAAATTAAAAAAAAACAAAAAATACATCTGTGGCGCACATGGTCTACCTTCTGTGGCGCACTACACCTAAAGCGCACTATGGAAGTTTAGTGGCGCACTAGGTAGTGCGCCACAGAAGATCCTAGGGGTAGCGCACCATCCCAAACTTCTGTGGCGCACTAGGAGGTGCGCTACGCCTATCTCTACACAACCGTGGCGCACTAGGCAGTGCGCCACGGCTGAGAGATAGCCGTAGCGCATGGCCCGTGGCGCACTGCTAGTGCGCCACGGATGGGCATTCCTGGTGCGCCACTAACAGCCTGTTTCCTAGTAGTGACGAGAGCGAGACCGGTATAATGATGGAGATTCGGAAATGGTGAATGCCGGATACCCAAGGCCGGACTATCATGTGATATGGTCAAGATTGGGAAGCAGGGATCTGATGTCGGACGACGCCAGATTGAAACTGGATCGACTGTATAGGTCGAAGGAGATTGAAAGTCAAGGTCCTCCGGGTCCTGCATGTTTTGGACCCCGGATCATGAAAGAGCCACCGATACCTAACTTCCAGTTACCAGAGGCACGAAGATGTATGACGGCAGCACTAAGCTGGAGGATTGGTTGATAAACTATGCTACAGCTGTGAAGATTGCTACAGGTAACTTGTGATGGGCTATGAGATATGTACCCCAGATGTTGGAGGGGCCGGCAAGGGTATGGTTGAACAATTTGCCGCCCGGAAGTATTAACCGCTGGATCGATTTTGAGGAAATGTTTATCAGCAATTTCTCAAGTACGTATCAGAGGCCAAATAGGCCACAGACCCTAGCTATGTGTAAGCAGAGACCGAACGAGACGGACCGGGAGTTCTTAACCCAGTGGTGTACCGTGCGAAACTCGTGTGAGGGTGTGATAGAGTCAGAGGCCATAGCATGGTTTCTTGTGAGGTGCGGTATGCAAGCGAACTGTGGCAGAAGTTGCAAAGGAAAATGCCAACCACTTTGGCAGAAATGATCCGGATCGCTGATTCGTATGCTCTGGGTGATCCGACTCAACCTAGGCTCGTATCAAACGAGTCCAATGAGGAGTACTACCAGAGAGATGGAGCCGGATCATTCTGGAGGAATGATTACAGAGGTAAAAGGAGAGATGATAGACCGGATCATCGGTACAGTTCGCAACAAGTTGCAGCTGTGAATCAAGATCAGCCCAGAATAGGGACAAATCAACGTCAAAAAACTGGAGGGCAACAATGGACACCGAGAAATGATGGCAAGAAAACTTGGACGCCAGAGCAGAAGAAACAGTGGCAAGAAAAGAAGGATCGTCCGAGGTATACTTATGAGTCGATGTTGGATCAGCCGTGTAAATTTCACACGCCAAATCCGAGTAACCCAGTGGGTCATACAACGAGGCAATGTGAGTGGATGCGTAAGATAGAACAAGGTGGTTCGGGGAATGCTCAGGCACCCCGGAATGATCAACCTCGGCAGGAGTTACCCCGGCAGCAATTGCTCTCCGGAGCGAACATGCAACAACTAATGTTGCCTCCCCCTCCGCCGAGGTATGATAATCATGAGAGAAGACATGCAGTGCATCAAGTAGAAAACCAACATCAGCCGGATCAGAGGTACCCCGGAAATGAGGGGAGGAATGAGTACAGGGAGCATCATCAAAGTTACTGTGTGTTCACCACTGAGGAAACAGATAGGAAGAGCTTGCAGCGCCGACATATGGAGGGTAATGCGGTAATGCCCGCAGTGACAAGGTATATGCCTTGGTCGGACTAGGAAATCACGTGGAACATCAAAGATCATCCCAAGCTTATGCCGAGTCCTGGTTCGTATGCGTTAGTGCTGGATCCGACATTCATTGGGCCAAACATCAATGTGAGGTTCTCCAAGGTACTGATTGACAATGGCAGTAGCATTAACATCATGTATGCGGATACAATGCGCAAGTTGGGTATCTCGGATAACATGCTCCAGGCTACAAGGACAACTTTCCATGGTATTGTGCCAGGTATTTCTTGTGAGCATATAGGCAAAGTCCGGGTTGACGTATTATTTGGCACAAGAGATAACTGCCGATTTGAGAATTTGGAGTTTGAAGTGGTGAACTTGGAAAGTGCGTATCACGCGTTACTCGGAAGACCAGCACTGAACAAGTTCATGGCAAGTTGCCACATCAGTTATATGAAGATGAAGTTGCCCGGGCCAAATGGAGTGATTACCATTGCTGGAGATTTCCGATGTTCCATTGAGTGTGCCTCAGCCGGGTCTAACCTAGCCGAGTCACTTGTGATTGCGCAAGAGAAAAGAAAAATCCAAGAGGTGGCGGCATTAGCTCAGTCCGCGCAGCGGTATATGCCGGCATTGAGTAACCCGCATGGTAGCGTTTCGTTCCAAGCCGCAAAGGATACTAAGAAAGTGCATGTTGATGATATGTTCCCAGAGCGCACCGTAACAATTGGTGCCGGGTTGAGTGATAAATAGGAAAGCGAGCTCGTCCACTTCCTCCGTGAGAATCGGGATATTTTTGCTTTGTCCACACAGGACTTGCAAGGGAGTTGGCCGAGCACTCTTTGAACGTGAGACGCAGAGCAAGGTCGGTGAAGCAACCTCTCCGCCGCTTCGTCGAGGATAGGAGAAAAGTCATTGGAGATGAAATAGCTGGGTTACTAGCAGCAGTATTTATCATGGAAGTGCTTTACCCAGATTGGCTGTCTAATCCGGTGCTGGTGGAGAAGAAGAAGGATAATCCGAATGTGGCAGTGGTTTGGCGTATGTGTATCGATTACACGAACCTGAACAAGGCGTTTCCAAAAGATCCATTTCCACTGCCAAGGATAGATCAAGTCATAGACTCAACTACTGGATGTGAACTATTGTCATCCATTGATGCATATTCTGGTTTCCACCAGATACCTCTGAATCCGGATGATCAAATAAAGACTGCATTTATCACCCCGTATGGGGCTTATTGCTATCGCACCATGCCGTTTGGTTTACGTAATGCAGGGGCAACGTACCAAAGATGTATGCAGAAATGTTTGCACGACCAAATAGGTCAAAATGTACAAGTGTATGTGGATGATGTGGTTATCAAGACCAAGGAAAGCAAAACGCTACTTGACGACATCAGGCAGACATTCGTGAACTTAAGAAGGTTCCGGATGAAGCTTAACCCGAAAAAATGTACCTTCGGTGTCCTGGCTGGAAAATTACTCGGATTTCTCGTCTCCAACCGAGGTATCGAAGTTAATCCAACTAAGATCCGGGCCATTGAACGGATGGAACTGCCGAAGTGTCTTAATGATGTCCAAAAGTTCACTGGTTGTCTGGCATCGTTAAGTCGGTTGGTATGTCGGTTGGGAGAAGGCATTGCCTCTCTACCAACTCATGAAAAAGTCGGATAAGTTCGTCTGGACGCCACGGGCCGATGAAGACTTTTCCCACTTAAAGAAGATGTTAGCCACTGCACCAGTGTTAGCCTCTCCACTATCAAAGGAGCCAATGTTGCTCTACATAGCCGCAACCAACCGAGTTGTAAGTGCAGTGATTGTGGTAGAGCACGACGAAGAGGGTAAGTTGGTGCAAAGGCCAGTGTATTACTTGAGCAAGGTATTATCTGCCTCAAAACAGAACTACCCACACTATCAAAAGGTGGCATATGGTGTCTATATGGCAGGTAAGAAATTAAAGCATTACTTTGAGGAGCATCCCATCAAAGTAATATGTGAAGCTCCCATATCCGAGATAATGAGTAACAAAGATGCGAGTGGCAGAATTGCAAAATGGGCAATTGAACTAGCTCCTTATGCGCCACAGTATGACAGAAGACAAGCAATCAAGTCTCAGGCTGTGGCTGACTTTTTTGTGGACTGGGCCAAGGTACAATATGAACCACCGCCACCAGATCCGAACTACTGGAGGATGCATTTTGACAGGTCAAAAACAAAAACCAGGCTAGGCGCCGGAGTTGTGCTTACCTCGCCAAAGAAGGACCAGCTGAAATATGTGCTGCAGATCCATTTCACGGCATCAAACAATGTCGATGAGTATGAAGCACTTGTGCATGGGCTCAAAGTGGCAAAATAGACTGGGATACGTCGGATACTATGCTTTGGTGACTCGGATTTGGTAATACAGCAAGTGTCGGGATTGTGGGACGCCCTTGATCCAAACATGGCTCTGTACAAATTTCATGTGCAAAAGATATTTGGTTACTTTGAGGGATGTGAATTTCACCATGTACCCTGGGTGGAAAATGAGGCTGCCGACATGCTATCGAAGCTCAGATCAACCCGACAAGCAATACCACCGGGTGTAGTATTGGAACACCTCAGAAAACTGTCCATCAGGCCATCCCCAGGAACCGACTCAATCTATGTCCCGGAAGATACAGAATCCGGAGCTGTGCCCATGGACATTGACATGGGAGGTAGTGCGTGAAACCCGGGGACTACATCAGCAAACCCGGGGACTGCCTCGCAGGACCCGGGGACTGCTCAGCGTGATCCGGTTGAGGTTATGCCGGTGGATCAGATGGAAATTGATGAGAATGTGTTCCTTGTGCGAGAAATACCAGCTTGGGCACTGCCTATATTTCAATTCCTGAAAGATGGAACGTTACCCACTGAGGAGGTGTTATCCAGGCAAACTCAGAGGAGAGCAAAGGCATACACAATCATCAATTCCGAGCTATCCAAACAGAGTGTGACCAATGTCCTCCAGCGATGTGTTGACCCGGAAGAAGGGCTTGGCATCCTCCGAGATATACACCAAGGGGAGTTCGAGCATCATGCCTCGTCCCGAGCCTTAGTGGCAAAAGCTTTCCGACATGGATTCTATTGGCCAAGCGCCTTAGAACAAGCAGAAGATCTGTTGATAAATGCAATTGTTGTCAGAGGTATGCTACCAAGACACATATGCCTATGTCGGAACTCAAAACCATACCGTATGGTGTTTGGATATGGTTGGCCCGTTCAAACCCACAAGGGGGAATATGACTCACATTTTGATCATGGTGGATAAGTTTACAAAATGGATTGAAGTGAAGCCTATAAGAAAATGTGATGGAGCTACGGCTGTAACATTTCTCAAAGACATTATCTTGAGATACGGTTATCCTCACAGTATCATAACTGATAATGGCACAAATTTTGCTGAAGGAGCATTAGCGCGATTCTGCCGGGATAAGAAGATCCGGCTGGACGTTGCCTCGGTAGCCCACCCCGCATCGAACAGACAAGTGGAAAGATCCAACGGATTGGTGTTATCCGGGATAAAACCCCGGCTCATTGAGCCGCTGCAAAGATCAGTGGGGTGCTGGATAGAAGAACTACCAGCGGTACTATGGAGTTTAAGAACAACTCTGAATCGATCAACAGGCTATACGCCATTTTTTCTGATATATGGGGCAGAAGTTGTATTACCAGCCGACATAGAGCATGATTCGCCTAGGGTCACCCAATACACAGAAGCCGAAGTGCAAGAAGCCCGACAAAATGATGCTGATCTGCTGGAAGAAGCGAGAGAATTGGCATTGTCCAGATCCGCCATATATCAGCAAAATCTCCGACGCTATCATAGCCGGAAAGTAATCCCCCGAGTCTTCCGGGAAGGCGATCTGGTGCTCTGGTTGGTACAACATACTGCTGGCATGCATAAGTTATCCCCACCATGGGAAGGGCCGTTCATTGTGAGCAAAGCATTGCACAATGATTCTTATTATCTTATCGATGCAAAGCCACAGGAAAAGAACAAGGCGGACAGGTCCGGCGAGGAATCTAAGCGTCTATGGAATGTAGATCTACTTCGTCCTTTCTACACTTAGCAGAGAAGTGTATGTATCCGAGTCCTCTCATATGTCGGTATGTATGCCGGCAATGAGCCTATCAATGAAATGTTGGCACCTCGAGCAGTAACTCGGGGACTGCGTTAATAATATTTGTTGTTTTTTATTATTTATACGTCAGCTGGAGTAAGTTGTTCTACTTAACTCGGATTAGTAGTGTGTGAGCACCAAAAACCCAACTCTTTGACTTGCTGCTGTCCAACAAGAATTGGTTTCATGGCAAGCAAGAGAACAAGTTTGGAATTGCGTAGCACATGAAAAACGACTAAGGAAAACAACTTAATCGAGCCGACGTTTGTTTTTCGGACTAACCTTGTATTTACTTTCAAAGTATTATGCTGAATTATTTTGAGCTAAGCCTAAAGTTTCTAAGTATTGTTAAAACAATTTTTGAAGCTCGGATTCGTAAGTCGTAAAACCGAACCAAGGTATACACGAACAGAGCCAGAAAGATTGGACAAACAAGAAAATGTAACTCGGGGGCTACGCCCAAGTTGATCCGGCATAAAAACTTAGTAGGAAAATATCACATGTGTACTGGATACAATTCCACCAGGCATACTGGGGATCTGATAAGTTTTCAAGTGTTTTCACTCAAGGAGCTGCAGGAGGAGGAAGTTCGGCCTCATCTTCGACGTCTTTGATATCTGAGGCATCGTCCTCTCCATCCTCGTCCGAGCCATCTTCAACATTCTCAACCTCTTCGTCACAAGCGGCTTCCAGGAAGCTCGGTCCCTCAGTCCATTCATGAATGGGAGCATATTCGATGAGGCTATGGGCGCAAGCCTGGCGCCGAGCTACCCACTCCGGGTCGTTGGTCCATTTGGATCCGGTGCACAGGCGCGTCAGGATGTTGAGGTCGATCTTCTCATACCACGTGAGTATGTGGTGAAGAACGGTCCCTCCAAGGTCGAGCTGGGTCTCGATTTCCCTCAGCTTTTCAGCGAGAATTATGATCCTCTCCGGAGTGTCTTTGCTAGGCCAGAACATGTTGAAGATTCGGACTGCAACGTCAAGGATATCCTTGCCGTAGTTCTTGATGATTTCCACGTCAGAGGACAGGCTGACCAACAGGTCCTCCATGTCATAGGGAATGTCTTCACTGTCAGGAGCGACGGGAGTACCCCTATCTCGGCGGAAATTGGCAACAGCGGCGCTCGCAATGGGAGTACCCTCTGGAAATTTGCCTAAAAACAGGACAAGAGAAGCAAGTAATGAAAATTCATGTGAGGTAACCCGGAGAAACATGCCGGATAAGGAAAAGGAACTTACGTAAAAGGTGGCTGTGGATCCGGGTCAATTCCTGGGTACAATCATCGCGTCTTTTGCGGAGCTGCACCAGTTCAGCGTTCGCCGACTCAAGCTTGACGTCGGCCTCCCGGAGAAGTTCTCGATCCTTGGCAATTTGGAGATTGAGGCGCTCGTGCTCTTCGGTGTAGTCTTGGCCAGCCTTTTCAAGCTCGGTTTGTTGTTGTGCTTTCCCTTATTCATTTCTGCCTTTAACTTGGAAATCTCGTCATCCTTGGTTAGGAGGAGGGCAAGCTCATCGTCTTTCTTCTTGAGCTCGGCCTGATGCTGCCCTGCTTGTTCGAGAAAATGCAGCATCATATCAGGCACGGGCACACTATCTTCCAGCGATACTGAAATAGTTTGTTAACCCGACAAGGCCGAGGTATGAATGTTTGCCAAGTCAAGGAGAAAATGAGATAGAAAGCAAAACAAGGTCGAACAAAAGTAGCTTACCCTTAATCTGATCTAGATTCTTCCTCATAAGCTTGTTCTCAGCCTCCACCCCAGCTGTGAAAACCGAAGGATGGTTTAGTTCCGCAGAAAAAGATGAAGGAAAACATAAAAATGTGAAGAAGAGAACTTACCCCTTTTCTCGTGCTCAGCGAGATGTACATTGTGCTTTGCGAGTAGAATTTTGTGAGTATCCAGGAGATGCTGGAACTCAGCGCTACGGCGGTTGGTGGTCACGTAAAAAGAGTACAAAAATTTAGCTTAAGCCTTGTGCATATTCGAAGTGTACAAGATCCGGGCCAAGTGGAACTTAACCCGTGTCTAGGTGTGTGCATATTCAAAGTGTACAAGATCCGGGCCAAGTGGAACTAAACCGGCTCTAGGTGTGTGCATATTCTAAGTGTACAAGATCCGGGCCAAGTGGAACTTAACCCGGCTCTAGGTGTGTGCATATTCGAAGTGTAAAAGATCCGGGCCAAGTGGAACTTAACCCGGCTCTAGGTGTGTGCATATTTGAAGTGTACAAGATCCGGGCCAAGTGGAACTTAACCCGACTCTAGGTGTGTGCATATTCGAAGTGTACAAGATCCGGGCGAAGTGGAACTTAACCCGGCTCTAGGTGTGTGCATATTCGAAGTGTACAAGATCCGGGCCAAGTGGAACTTAACCCGGCTCTAGGTGTGTGCATATTCGAAGTGTGCAAGATCCGGGCCAAGTGGAACTTAACCTGGCTCTAGGTGTGTGCATGTTTGAAGTTATCAAGGAGCTACGTTAGTTTTCTAAGGAGCATCCGTCCGAGTAACAAGTTACTCCACCGGAGGCTCGGGGACTAATGGTTATATCACTAATATCTATGGCATGCTAAGGAAAAGGTGAAGTAACATACCTCCATCATCCGACCCACGAGGTTAATCGCCTTAGCGGCTGTGTTCATCTGAGCAGAGAACTTGGCGTGGCCGAACTTCTCTGGGAGATCGTCGTTGTAGACGAACTCCGCCTTGTTCCAGTTGTTCATGAACTCGATCAAGGTCGGAGGGTATCGCTCACCACTGAGCATGTGGGGCGCCACCAAGCCCTTGGCATGCACCTCCCTCCTCTCAACCTGAGAAAGGGCCGGACTGGTGTGCAGAACAAGTTGTTGCGCATTAGCTGGCTCAGCAGGGGCGTCCTTCGGTGTTGGAGACTTCTGGGAAAGCATGGACGCGAGGGTGCACTGTCCAGACCCGGCGGGCGCTGCCCTGGTGGCGTCAGGGGCTTTCTTGTCTTTGAGCTGCTGAGAGGAGGAAGTGGTTGCTGCAGATTTACCCTTGGGAGCTGTCTGGGTACTTCCTCGCCGAGACTGAGAAGACTCGGACGAGGGGGAGGGGCTTAGCGCTGGTGCTCTTGTTGCCGTACTTGGTGCTGCTGCTGATGTTCCTGCTGCCGGAGTTGGTGCTGGTGCTGGCGTGGTTGCTGGTGCAGGTGCTAGAGCTGGTGCTGGTGCTGAGGTAGTCTCGGTAGTTGCTGGTTGCGGCGAAGCCGAAGTGGTGGATGCCACTGCCTCGGCTGGTTTTGTCTCCCCTGCTCCAAGGTTGCCCCCCTCTTGACGAGGTGGGCTGGAACCCGGAGCAGCCGCTGAACCCTCCGGAATAGGGCTCAGCGGGCGTGATTCGTCGCCATGCGGGGGAGAAGGGCTAAGTCGGAGCGTCGAAGAGATGCTAGATCCACTCTGGGGGACCTCCTCCATAGCACTGCCGAATCAAATAATGTCAGAAGAGAAAGTAAAACAATGCAAGGAAGAATAAGTTGCAGAGGGAAAAGAGGCTTACGCATCCGAGGTCAGGGGCTCCTTGGGTTTCCGAGCCCTTCGTGCTAGGGCCTTGCCTGCTGGCTTGGAGGCGGTTTTGTCTCCGGACTTGTTTTGCCTTTTGGTGGGCTGAGAAGGTCCGGAGGAGGAACTTGATGCAGCTCCACGCCTCTTATTTGGCGCTACCGGAACAAGTTCACCCTTAGCTAGGGGAGGGTCCTCGTGGATCTGCCCACCGTGGTTAGCTGATGCCGGAAAAGCATAAGAAAGGGGGACATCGTCAACAGCTTCCATGACCTCGATATCCGAGTCATCTTCATCATCGGGCCAATCTCTAATAGAAGAGAGTTTACCGGTGGGTCGCTTAGTCGCGTCGGCCATTGGGAGGAACATCTCCTGGTCCGGTTCTTCCTCGTCCGAGCATTCCCGGTCAGGCGCATATTTGAGGGTGGGATCGGTACCATCCTTGATAGTTTGCTGAAGGAATTGCTAAGGGAGAAAAAAGACAACTGAGTTAAAAATACAACGGCAACCGACATAAGGTTTAATTCGGAGAAAGTTGGTGGCACGAAGCTCACCACGGGAGGAAGCCTATCCCGGCAATAATGCTTAATTCCCCACGTCCACTTAGAGGAAAAGTCCTTGTGGGTGGTGAAGAGCGCCTTGACTCGGCGGTAGATTTCTATGTTGCTAAGCTCGAGGGACGAGGTCCGGTTGGGGTCGCGGCCCTAGCTCATGTGGCACACCTTGTGAGTGCTCTTCTGGAGAGGGGAGATCTGGTTGCGGACAAATCTGATCATGGCGTCCTCATTGCGCAACCCGAGCTCCTTCAGCTCCGTGAACCTTTTGTTGACCTGGTTGGCCAATACTGTGGGCTTCTTGGGGACAACGTCCCATAACTCCGGGTTAGGTGGCCCCGAAGCATAGGGAAGCAGCTGG
This sequence comes from Avena insularis, assembly GCA_023614405.1. Classification (NCBI taxonomy): domain Eukaryota; kingdom Viridiplantae; phylum Streptophyta; class Magnoliopsida; order Poales; family Poaceae; genus Avena; species Avena insularis. The sequence continues at coordinate 308,169,343 of CM042690.1, forward strand.
ATCAAGTTTTCAGTGCCCTTGTTCTGGACATAAAAGAAAGTCCGGGCCCATCCTTTGCAAGAGTCCAGCCCGGTGACTCGGGGGAAAACGGATAGCCTCCAGGGTGAGATGGACACAGCTCCGAATTGAGTGAGCTGCTTGTCCTCCGGATCAAGTTGAATGTTCGGAATGACATTACGGCAAAGGCCGAAAAACGGGATCCATAGCTCCTTCGTGGGCCATAGTCCGGCGTAACCTTCGATCGTGGAGGCAAAAGCAGAAAGAGAAGTAATTGCGTTGGCAGGAAGGTGGAGCGGCTGGAGTTCGTAGGTACTTAACCAATCATGGAAGAAATCGCTGACCGGCAAACCGAACCCCCGCTGGAAGTGGGACAAGAACACGACGTAGTCACCCGGATTGGGTGAGGGGGCGAGTTCGGCGGAGGCGAGGTGCGCGATGACGCCGGCGGGAATGCGTCTGGTGCGGTAGAGCCAGTCCAGGTCGTCTTGGTAGACCTAGGACCCGACCCATGCACCACGGTCTGCCGTGGCGGTGTCTTCCTCCATTTATTGCTCGGCAACGGCGAGCTCCTCCTCTGTCATCTTGTGTTCGCTGCCCTCACTGGCGCTAGCGGCGGTGGGGGGCAACGGCCTAGATTGACAACGACCGGTGGCGGAGGAGGTGTGTAGCGGTGGCCGCGATGCAGAGGCGTGGGGAAGCAGTGCGGCAGCGGCGCTGCTACTTAGAAGAAGTGGCAGTGGCACTATCGCGGGGAAGACGAAGAAGAAGAAGAGCTAGAGGCAGAGGGGCGCGGAAGGGGGAAAAGACCTAAGGGGTGCGCCCCTCCCCTATTTAACCACTCCCTCGAGGGGGAAGTGGGATCGTGTTATGCGGGAACGCCACACGGTGTGGCCGTGTATAGCCCGCATCGACCAATCAGCAACGAGCCACACGGAAGGCCACAAGGTGTAGCGGATCCCATGACGTGACGCATTGATGCGGTTAACGAGGAGGCAGGCGTGACATGACCCGCGCGCAGTGATAACTGACAATTACTGTGGCTGGCCCTTAAAATGAGGCAACCTGATGATTAGCCTCCACGTGGGTTAGCGCACGAGAGAAGGAAAGAAGACCCGGATGAGACCGTGGTAACCCGGCCAGCAAGTGAAAACTTGGAATGTGCCAAGGGAAGGTAAAACCATGAGCTTCGAGTTGAGGTGGTAACCCGGCCAGCAAGTGAAAACTTGGACGTGCCAAGGGAACGTAAATCCATACAACCCGAGATAAGAAGATGACTCAGAAATAACATCCAAAGCTCGATAGAATTGAACCTGATGTGGCCTTAGCAGCCAAGGCAGCTAAGACCACACCAGCTTCGGGGACTAATGTTGGCGGGATACCCCCGGGTAGGGTCACGCTAGGGTATAAAGGCCGAGTTAGCCGAGGTTCGGCAAGGCTAAAGCAGATGCTGGCCAGGTCACCTCAACGCAGGCCGAATCACGGGGTAACCCGGACCAGGGGCGTCCACCTAATGTAACTACCTCGGTGAATTACGCTCCTAGTTACAATCCTGGATGAGCCGAAATGGTTAAAATAGTACGGTGGGGCCCAAATGCCACTCACAGGTAGATCTTTCGGCCGTCCTAACCATTTCCGAACATCGGGACAAGAACGGGCGGCGTAATCGGCAGGTGAAGGGATCAACTACATACACAAATGAGTATGTATGCAAGCCACCATACAATGGTTCTCAGAGTCATTCCATCTAAAAAGAAAGGAAAATATTGCAACGCCATACGGCAAGATCCAAATATTCTAGATAGATATAATAGTTTAGGATATCTCCTCATACATCAAACATCAGAGTATCAAGCGGAAGCGGAAAACAAGATCCGAGTACGGATAAGAAGAAAATCGGCATAAGATGCCCCATAAATAAACACATCCCGCCCACAGATCTCACGGATCCCCGTTCCCGGAATCTCTACACCGAATGATCGTTGCCGACATCGTCCGTCTCCTCCACCCAGTATCCATCTTGCGAGTTTACCTGTTCATCTGAATCAAACAATTTATCGTGTGAGACCCTAGGGGTACTCAGCAAGTCTTTATGCCTCTAAAGGGGACACAACCTGGGGTGACGCAATTGCAGCAAAAGATAAACCCTAACAATTCTATAGATACTCGCTAACCATCCGCCTAACCAAAGATAGACGGATGTCCGTGAATTAACATCAACAGTTATAACGGTAATATTAACAGATCCATCCTCCTCCTCGCTTACCGACGAGGAAGCGGACGAACAACCCCCATTCGTTGGCGGTTTTATTATCCATTCTATGAGAATTGCACTATTTACTAGTCAGGTACTTAGTCAAATTAAGAGCGGTACTTTAGTTATACTTGTCTATGATCGAGAAACTGTGCTCCAAGTCGTCCATCGTGGACACGGCTTTCAGAAAGTTTTACCCTGCAGGGGTGCACAAATAGCAACACACACTCGATCAACCTCGGAAAAACCAAATCAAAACCCAACGAGGCAGTCACGACAAAGCGATCACAGGATTCAGATATATTTCAGGGGGCCACCCCATTAATCTACCCGCGACGAAGTTGGCCGGCTCCGAGACGGACTCAAGGTTTGCGTCAATGGCTGTAAACGACTAGGAACCCGAAAATGGGACTGGGCTTGTCGATACCGCGAAAACACTCCGCTTACCTAAACAGTACAGGTGCATTCCTCGCACAATCTTAAATTAAGCAGTAAAGCATGGCATAAGTACAGGATAGTAATAAAGCCCCAAACTAATTGTGGCCCCAAGAAATACGAATGAATCAAGCTCTGGCTCAAGGGGGTTCATAAGCCTCCCAGATGTGGATAGCGCGAATATTCAAGGAACAGGAATCAAGTACTCGGGGTCCTACGGGACACAAGTGAGCATGAAAAACCAAATAGAAGATATTGCTCACCGATGCCACTTTCATTAGTTATCCCATTACTACTCAGGTTAAGTTGTTTAGGTACCTCGTTATCCATCAGACACTCACATACCCTACACATGCTGTTCTACGACTCGCATGGCTCAAACAACTCCTGTAGTAATGGCTCATGGGATGGAGGAACAAGCTTCGGTGGGGTTTAAAAGTAAAGGCTATGCAGTACTTGGGATTCAGTTTAATGCAATCGCGATTCAATGATGCAAGAATAAGATAGAGGCAATAGGTACTGTATGTATGCAAGCATGTGGTAGTGCTTGCCTGGCAGCTCAGTTGAAGCGAGAGAAGGATCTGGGTAGTGCTCCTGGGTATCTTGATATATCCCCTGCTCAGCGTCTATTCGAAGAAGAACCAAACAAACAAGGGCCAACATAAATAAAGTGCACAAGCATATGAATGAAATGCGACAAGCAAACAATCATGCCATGATGAATGATGCACAATTTGCATGGCAATAAAGTAGCATGGCATGGGTGAGGTGTGGAATTCTAGAAATAAACATTTTATGGGGTTTTAATTATATTTTATACTCAAATAAGTGGCTGTATACTTTATATTTATATGATGCATGCTGCAATTCAGAACATGGAATGCATAAACAGAAAGGTCTCGTCGAGCTAATCATTTTAGACATATCATTTGTTAAATTTGGAGTTATAAAACAAAAGTTATTAATTAATTAAGGAAAAAGGGCATTTTATTGTAATTTTAATCAACTTGGAATTTAAAGTGTGCAAAATATATTTTGAATGGAAGATTTGAATTCCTCACATTTTTCTGATTTCAAAACATATATTATATGTTTAATTTGGGTTTATATTTTAAAAGTTATTCGTAACAGATTTGAAATTTGAATTTAAAATAAAATTTGAAAAGGTTTAAATTAAAACAGAAATGGACATAAACTTTTGTTACTCAGTCCAGACCTAGCCACAGTCAGTGACAGGTGGGGCCAGGCTGACTGGGCCAACACGCGCACAGAAAAGGGCTTCCTCACCGCGGTCTTTCCTAGCCTCTGCGAATGACAAGTGGGGCCAGCTGGCTTGGGCCCAGGTGCCAGCGAACGAGCGCGCAGGGACTGCCAGGCGGGGCCGAGCTGGAGCGCGGGTTAAGACTCAGATTCTACGGGGTGCTCTTTGCAAAGTTCCCGCAGAGGCTGGCTGGTGGGGCTCTGCATACCGCGGGTTGAGGCGAAAAAGCAAAGAGGGGTTTTCTGCAAAAAGGCGCCGCGACACTGTTTTTCTTCTCTACGCCGCTTCCGAGAGATCGGTCTTGTGGCCTGAGCGGGAATCGAACCCAGGTCGCGGGCGCTGGCGCAGGGGATGGTGGCCAGTGCGGATGGCTACAGGATGGTGACAGAGGAGCGGGCGAGGCCTAGCTAAGTTGCTGCGCGGCGTAGCAACGAGGGAACGACGTCGGCCGCCGCGCACCGAGGCTGTTCGACGATTTGACCGGCGAGCACAGGCGACGACAGCGAGGCGAAACATGTCAGGGAGGGAGAAAGGCTCACCGCGAAGAGCTCGGTGCAGTCGGATCGGGCTGGGAGGCGACGGAGAGGCGAGGACGCAGACGCCGGGCGGAGCTAGGGTTTTCGGTGGCGTTGCGGTGCTGCAGCAGACGGGGTCCTTTTCCTCCTCGCTGGCGGGTACTGGGCGATGCAGGGAGGCCTCCTCGGTCTACCAGGCCATCTCCACGACACGCACGCCGGCTGGAACGTCGAGGGACAGAGGTAGACGGCGGTGGCTAGTGTAGGGATCTGGCGATGGTGGAGAGGGAGGGGAGGTACGGCAAGGCTTGGGGGTGGATCTGGGGTCATCTGCAGAGAGGAGGGAGTGGGTAAAGCAGAGAGGGAGAGGGGAGGTGTCGTGGGGAGGTGGTTTAGGAAAAAGGTGGCTCGGCCACTTTTCTCCTTCTTCCTCTCCTCACGTGCTCAAGCGGGCAGGCGAGGTGATGATGGGGCTGCCAGGGAGGGGCAGGTGGTGTGGTGGCTCGGGCTGGGGGCCCTCACGGCAGGGAGAGAAAAGAGAGGGAGAGAGAGAGCTAGGGTAGGAGGGAGGCTCAGGCTAGGGTTGGGGTAGCCTCGGGTTAGGGTTTTTGCTAGAGTTGGGGAAGGGGTAGCTCGGCCAGGGGAAGTAGGTGGCTAGGTGGGGCCTACATGGTAGGGAGAGGGGGCACCTTGGCATGGTAGAGAGGGAAGGTAGATGGGGTAGGTCATGGTGGTGGTGGCTCGGGTTAGAGAGAGGAGAGATGAGGTCTTAGGGTTTTGAGAGAGAGATTAGGTGGTGGGGGTTTAAGCAAGATCAAAATAAGACCAAGCCAAAAGGAGGGAGAGAGAGATGAGAGATGAGGTTGTTCACCAAAAAATCCAAATAAAAACAAGGAGGACCAAAGGTGGAGATGTTTGCATGGCCCATGCAAAAATAATTAATGCCATGTTTTAACCTTGTGAAACAAAATAATAAACATGGCATTATTCTTATGCATTTCCAAAAGTGGAATAAAGCCAAGCAAAAGAATTTAAAAGAAAGTTCCAAGTGGAGTAGATGGAGATGGTCACATTTGATTATAATTGGGACTTGCTAGTGTGTATATTCCACTAGATATTTAGTAAGCCCCAAAAATACCCCAACATGATAATAACCCCAAAACAACCCATATGGAAGCTAGGGAAAGGTTCCACTCACAAGGCATGCAAAGGTGGCCATGTGGCTCTCATAAACCAATAATGTGGAAACAATATGGTGCATATATGAGAGCAAGTGGAGATAGAATTGGATCCATTCCAACCCACATGAGCTAGAGGTAAAACCAAATAAGTTGCAATGCTCATATATGGTGGAATGGTGGAATGATGGGGTGATGACAAGAAAGGTGGTGGAGTTAATAAAAGATATGCCCCCAACTCAACTTGGGCATTTAAACAATATATCAAGAGCCAAATACAATATCAAGAGGCAAATACAATTCACAATGCATATGAGAGAAGAACCAACACCAAAGGGTTTTATATGATGCTCAAATGCAAGGTGGCATGATGACATGAGCATGATATAATTATGATGCAACAATTATATGTAGGAAGTAGCATATATATAGACTAGGCTAGTAGCATTGCAATTGTTAGACAATTGGGATGCTACAACTCTCCCCCACTAAACCAGAATCTCGCCCCGAGATTCCTAGGAAAAAGAAAACAACACAAGGAGAGGCGGGTGTTCGGAACGAAGGTGACCCTCACGTTCCCAAGTTGATGAACAACGGAATGGTGCGACCACCACACCTTGCAAAACCTGCTAGACTTGTTGCGAGTCTTGCGGTTTGCTTCGAGAACAACGGATAGAAGAGTTGAAGGATTGTCATGAGACAAGAAGGATAGGATGAACATAGCTCCGGTTTTCTCAAGAAACCTGATAAAAGAATAGAACCACTTGTGAAAGAAAGGACAAGATGATGTATCATGGATAAAGAAAGACACATCATTAAGATTAAAGATTTACCGATATTAGAGAGGATGAATCTTTGTCTCGCCGGAAGAAAAAGAGCTAGATTGGAGAGGTTTTGAATCACTATGACAATAGCATCGTATCTTCTCTCGGATTTGAGAAATGAAGTTCGGAAACAATATTGCCTTCAAACAATAGAGTCCCTTGATATCAAAAGAAAGATTTAGTTAGACATCATCGGATTAGATTATTGTTGCGCCGGTAAGAACCAAGGATCACGCAATTGAGGTGCGCGGATATAACTTCTAGAGACGGATGTGAAGCCGGATCATGGTGGAATCCCGCGAAGCAAAGAATATGGAGGATCTGGAGTTTATTGTAGAGATACTTATTGCTTTCTTTAGCCTTGAGGCTAACGCAATAGATTTGCGGCTGATGGCATCAACCATAATTGGCTTTACCACAGAAAAGAATTGATGAAACAAAGAGAGAGATAGTTTCCTTCCATCTTGTTTGGGGATGTCGAGCATCAGTAGAATGACGAGGACAGAAAAGATTTTGCATTTGTTTCCACCAGATAATTGAAGATTTTGCTCCATCTAGCCCACCAACAAGAGATTATTGATTACTTTCTTCGAGAGAGCACTCCGGGAAAACAAGGATGGAAGTAAAAGTATCGAGGGATAAAGGCCACTTCTAACTACCGCGGAATGAGTGAAATCACATTAATTCACCAATTCAATGTACAAGAGCGAATGATAAGAGTAGTGGTATGGTAGCTACTCCATCCCGCACTCAAAGCATTACTCCGCACATGAATAAGAAAACCATGCAACCCAACTACCGAAACAGACTGAAGGTATTGACAAAACTCATGGAACTCCGTTAGAAAACAAGGATAGATGCAAACGATTCGCCGGATTCATAGATAGATAAAGATGATGATGTTGTTGTCATGTCTGAAGTACCAAGCCACCGGAAAGATATGAAGGAAGATTACGGAGAACAACTGCAAGATTCAACAGCTACAGGAAAGATAGCACCAACTTGAACAGAAGGAATACAAGATCTGGAAGGTCTTCATGGCCTCCGGTGGATTGAGCATAGACGATAGAGCGAGAGGGTTTCAAGAGATTACTTGACGAGACTGAGGTGAAAGAACTCCATGTTCTTTTTGAAATGATTGAGAGAGATTTAGCAGTCTTGAGGAAAATCTTTAGCGGAACTGCGATGATAACTTGCCAACAAGGAATAACTCCAGATTGGTTTGAAGATGGAGGATGGAATTAACAATGAACTTGCTAATTCCAGAATTGAAGTGATGTATTTAGCAGAAGGACGTGGTCGAGATAGGTGACTTCAAAAAGTCAGAATTCTCACTTTGAGACTTTGCACACAGGCAGTGTTCACAAAGCTTGAGAGAAAGAGACACAGATGACCTTCCATGTTCTTCCATTGATATGGAATAGGCAAGCATATTATCAACATATACCACCATGGATTAACAGGATATTCCCAGAATATCAAGTTCAAGAGGCGGAAGAAACGAACAAATGCTCGAAACACTTTCTGAGCTCAACGCTCTTAGAAAGATCAATATTGGAGCACGGTTTCGTGTTGAAGAAGATGCACTAGAAGAATAGATTATCTGGTCCTTCGGAAGAAAAAGAGATGTCACCTGGTTCACATTATCGATTGGATCACCGGTTACAAAGATAAAGAGATCTTGGATAAAGAAAAGATGATAGATCATACCTTAAGCAAAGCTATCAGAGACGAAAGGATGCAATTCCCTCGTCTCAAAGAGAATTTTGCAGTTCTGGAGTTCAAAAAGATGTGCAGCATGATGGACAGATGATAGACCGCCGTAGTGCCTTGAGAAACTCCGGATTGCCAAAGATGCTTGAATATGCATAGATATGATCACGGTGTACTCAAAATCACAGGAGATAACCGTCACCATTTGGAGGATAAAGTTGATAGCATTTTCCATATTCCACTCATGATAAGTGTCATATAGCTATGCCGAGAACCAAATTACAATCACCAACATCGGATCGACACATGTTATGTAATTAGCCCTAGAGAATTGGAGATGAAAAGAAACTCTAGGATTAAGCGCCGGTGACAAAAGAATGAGTTAGCATGGACATGCTGATAAAAGGGAGATAGATAATGTTTCACACACGACTGAAAAGGAGTGTGGAAGCACAGATGTATCAAAGAAAAAATTTCCGCATTTTTCGGCATTAAAATACCAATAGATGGGCAAAATCACTTATCAGGTAGCGATTAGCAACTGATGGTTTCACAGAATGTGGAGTTGCTAGAAGGAAGGACACCCTTAAGAAGATGGCACCGGTTAACAAGGAGTCAGATAGATCGCGCCGGTTTTCCAAAAAGCCATCGAGATGGAATGTACCAACAGTTGATAACCAAAGGCGATTGTGATATCTAATTGGATTCAACAGATAGACAAGGAATTACACACACACACACACTTTCTATGGTACTACGGAAACCCAGAACACGTGAATCCTAGTTTGAATTTTAAGAAGAGGATTGAAAACGTTACACTTCCTTACCAGAAAAGGGTGGGTGGTTGGGTAAGAAGAAAAAGTGGAAGCAGTCCTACTCTCGCGTTTTGTTTTTCCCTAGTATACATAGCTACCAAAATATTTGCTAAACAGACAACGACCATTTGGCTGAGACCACGAAGGCGGGATGGCTCGATACCAATTGTAACTACCTCGGTGAATTACGCCCTAGTTACAAGCCTGGATGAGCGGAAATGGTTAAAATAATGCAGTGGGGCCCAAATGCCACTCACAGTAGACCTTTCGGCCGTCATAACCATTTCCGAACATCGGGACAAGAACGGAAGCGTGTCGGCGGCGAAGGGATCAACTACATACACAAATGAGTATGTATGCAAGCCACCATACAATGGTTCTCGAGTCATTCCATCTAAAAAGAAAGGAAAATATTACGCCATACGGCAAGATCCAAATATTCTAGATAGATATAATAGTTTAGGATATCTCCTCATACATCAAACATCGAGTATCAAGCGAAGCGGAAAACAAGATCCGAGTACGGATAAGAAGCAAATCGGCATAAGATGCCCCATAAATAAACACATCCCGCCCACAGATCTCACGGATCCCGTTCCGGAATCTCTACACCGAATGATCGTTTACATCGTCCGTCTCCTCCACCCAAGATCCATCTTGCGAGTTTACTGTTCATCTGAATCAAACAATTTATCGTGTGAGACCCTAGGGTACTCAGCAAGTCTTTATGCCTCTAAAGGGACACAACTGGGTGACGAATTGCAGCAAAAGATAAACCCTAACAATTCTATAGATACTGCTAACCATCCTCCTAACCAAAGATAGACGGATGTCCGTGAATTAACATCAACATTATAACGGTAATATTAATGATCCATCCTCCTCCTCGCCATCGACGAGGAAGCGAACAACCCCCATTCGTTGGCAGTTTTATTATCCATTCCATGAGAATTGCACTATTTACTAGTCGTACTTAGTCAAATTAAGAGCGGTACTTTAGTTATACTTGTCTATGATCGAAACTGCTCCAAGTCGTCCATAACCGCAGACACGGCTTTGAAAGTTTTACCTAGGGTGCACAAATAGCAACACACTCGATCAACCTCGGAAAAACCAAATCAAAACCCAACGAGGCATCACGACAAAGCGATCACAGATTCGAAATATTTCAGGCCACCCCATTAAGCTACCCGACGAAGTTGGCGGCTCAGACGGACTCAAGGTTTGCGTCAATGGTCTGTAAACGATGGGAACCCGAAAATGGGACTGGGCTTGTCGATACCGCGAAAACACTCCGCTTACCTAAACAGTACAGGTGCATTCCTCGCACAATCTTAAATTAAGCAGTAAAGCATGGCATAAGTACAGGATAGTAATAAAGCCCCAAACTAATTGTGGCCCCAAGAAATACGAATGAATCAAGCTCTGGCTCAGGGGGGTTCATAAGCCTCCCGGATGTGGATAGCACGAATATTCAAGGAACAGGAATCAAGTACTCGGGGTCCTACGGGACACAAGTGAGCATGAAAAACCAAATAGCAGATATTGCTCACCGATGCCACTTTCATTAGTTATCCCATTACTACTCAGGTTAAGTTGTTTAGGTACCTCGTTATCCATCAGACACTCACATACCCTACACATGCTATTCTACGACTCGCATGGCTCAAACAACTCCTGTAGTAATGGATCATGGGATGGAGGAACAAGCTTCGGTGGGGTTTAAAAGTAAAGGCTATGCAGTACTTGGGATTCAGTTTAATGCAATCGCGACTCAATGATGCAAGAATAAGATAGAGGCAATAGGTACTGTATGTATGCAAGCATGTGGTAGTGCTTGCACTGGCCTCAGATTGAAGCGAGAGAAGGATCCGGTAGTGCTCACGGTATCTTGATATATCCCCTGCTCAGCGTCTATTCGAAGAAGAACCAAACAAACAAGGGCCAACATAAATAAAGTGCACAAGCATATGAATGAAATGCGACAAGCAAACAATCATGCCATGATGAATGATGCACAATTTGCATGGCAATAAAGTAGCATGGCATGGGTGAGGTGTGGAATACTAGAAATAAACATTTTATGGGGTTTCAATCATATTTTATACTCAAATAAGTTGCTGTATACTTTATATTTATATGATGCATGCTGCAATTCAGAACAAGGAATGCATAAACAGAAAGGTCTCGTCGAGCTAATCATTTTAGACATATCATTTGTTAAATTTGGAGTTATAAAACAAAAGTTATTAATTAATTAAGGAAAAAGGGCATTTTATTGTAATTTTAATCAACTTGGAATTTAAAGTGTGCAAAATATATTTTGAATGGAAGATTTGAATTCCTCACATTTTTCTGATTTCAAAACATATATTATATGTTTAATTTGGGTTTATATTTTAAAAGTTATTCGAAACAGATTTGAAATTTGAATTTAAAATAAAATTTGAAAAGGTTTAAATTAAAACAGAAATGGACAGAAACTTTTGTTACTCAGTCCAGACCTAGCCACAGTCAGTGACAGGTGGGGCCAGGTTGACTGGGCCAACACGCGCACAGAAAAGGGCTTCCTCACCGCGGTCTGTCCTAGTCTCTGCGAATGACAAGTGGGGCCAGCTGGCTTGGGCCCAGGTGCCAGCGAACGAGCGCGCAGGGACTGCCAGGCGGGGCCGAGCTGGAGCGTGGGTTAAGACTCAGATTCTACGGGGTGCTCTTTGCAAAGTTCCCGCAGAGGCTGGCTGGTGGGGCTTTGCATACCGCGGGTTGAGGCGAAAAAGCAAAGAGGGGTTTTCTGCAAAAAGGCGTCGCGACACTGTTTTTCTTCTACGTCGCTTCTGACGAGAGATCGGTGCGCGGCGCGGGCGGGGAATCGAACCCAGGTCGCGGGCGCTGGCGCAGGGGATGGTGGCCAGTGCGGATGGCTACAGGATGGTGACAGAGGAGCGGGCGAGGCCTAGCTAAGTCGCTGCGCGGCGTAGCAACGAGGGAACGACGTCGGCCGCCGCGCACCGAGGCTGTTCGACGATTTGACCGGCGAGCACAGGCGACGACAGCGAGGCGAAACATGTCAGGGAGGGAGAAAGGCTCACCGCGAAGAGCTCGGTGCGGTCGGATCGGGCTGGGAGGCGACGGAGAGGCGAGGACGCAGACGCCGGGCGGAGCTAGGGTTTTCGGTGGCGTTGCGGTGCTGCAGCAGATGGGGTCCTTCTCCTCCTCGCTGGCGGGTACTGGGCGATGCAGGGAGGCCTCCTCGATCTACCAGGCCATCTCCACGACGCGCACGCTGGCTGGAACGTCGAGGGACAGAGGTAGACGGCGGCGGCTAGCGTCGGGATCTGGCGATGGTGGAGAGGGAGGGGAGGTACGGCAAGGCTTGGGGGTGGATCTGGGGTCGTCTGCAGAGAGGAGGGAGTGGGTAAAGCAGAGAGGGAGAGGGGAGGTGCCGTGGGGAGGTGGTTTAGGAAAAAGGTGGCTCGGCCACTTTTCTCCTTCTTCCTCTCCTCACGTGCTCGGGCAGGCCAGGGCGAGGTGATGATGGGGGCTGCCAGGTGGGGACGGCAGGGTCGGTGTGGTGGCTCGGGCTGGGGGCCCTCACGGCAGGGAGAGAAAAGAGAGGGAGAGAGAGAGCTAGGGTAGGAGGGAGGCTCGGGCTAGGGTTGGGGTAGCCTCGGGTTAGGGTTTTTGCTAGAGTTGAGGAAGGGGTAGCTCGGCCAGGGGAAGTAGGTGGCTAGGTGGCGCCTACATGGTAGGGAGAGGGGGCACCTTGGCATGGTAGAGAGGGAAGGTAGATGGGGTAGGTCATTGTGGTGGTGGCTCGGGTTAGAGAGAGGAGAGATGAGGTCTTAGGGTTTTGAGAGAGAGATTAGGTGGTGGGGGTTTAAGCAAGATCAAAATAAGACCAAGCCAAAAGGAGGGAGAGAGAGATGAGATATGAGGTTGTTCACCCAAAAATCCAAATAAAAACAAGGAGGACCAAAGGTGGAGATGTTTGCATGGCCCATGCAAAAATAATTAATGCCATGTTTTAACCTTGTAAAACAAAATAATAAACATGGCATTATTCTTATGCATTTCCAAAAGTGGAATAAAGCCAAGCAAAAGAATTTAAAAGAAAGTTCCAAGTGGAGTAGATGGAGATGGTCACATTTGATTATAATTGGGACTTGCTAGTGTGTATATTCCACTAGATATTTAGTAAGCCCCAAAAATACCCCAACATGATAATAACCCCAAAACAACCCATATGGAAGCTAGGGAAAGGTTCCACTCACAAGGCATGCAAAGGTGGCCATGTGGCTCTCATAAACCAATATTGTGGAAACAATATGGTGCATATATGAGAGCAAGTGGATATAGAATTGGATCCATTCCAACCCACATGAGCTAGAGGTAAAACCAAATAAGTTGCAATGCTCATATATGGTGGAATGGTGGAATGATGGGGTGATGACAAGAAAGGTGGTGGAGTTAATAAAAGATATGCCCCCAACTCAACTTGGGCATTTAAACAATATATCAAGAGCCAAATACAATATCAAGAGGCGAATACAATTCACAATGCATATGAGAGAAGAACCAACACCAAAGGGTTTTATATGATGCTCAAATGCAAGGTGGCATGATGACATGAGCATGATATAATTATGATGCAACAATTATATGTAGGAAGTAGCATATATATAGACTAGGCTAGTAGCATTGAATTGTTAGACAATTGGGATGCTACACCTAACTAGGTCTCAACCGACTTAAGCCATAAGTCGGAATGGCGTATTTAACTTGTATGCAGGAACGGGTGTGGCCGGATCAACTATGATCCGGTTCATATCTAGCTTCTAGGAGAAGGAAGGAATCTCGCTGGTCAAAAGAAGCCCCGGTACGCCCTGCATGAGCGAAGCGAACAAGGGAAGGACCACCGAGGCGTGGCCGACAGAGGTGACGATGCCCGTGTCGGCTGACGCAGGCGCCGCAGAGGCTCACGTAGCCTCTGCATGGGTGACGCGGGGGAAAAGCACCCCGGTCGGTTTGCTATTTTGGGAGGAGGCATATTCCCTGGAATATGCCTCCACGTATGCCCTAAGGGGAGACCTAGCCACTCCTATATAAGGAGGGCTAGGGCCTCTGTAGAAGGGGCTGGGCTATTCTAATTGGTTTAAGGTTCTAAGGGTTGATCTCTAGTTGGTCTTGTACGGGTTAACTGTGGGTGAGAGTAAGAGAGTTCCTTCTTCCTCCTCTCGCCAATACAGCTCTACGAGCACTTGTAACCTAGTAAGTGAATCAAATATGAACCTTCTGTGTGGGGAATCACCTCACTATCCCTCCCTGGATTCCCCTAGTGCTATTAGTACCCACCTTTAGCCTATCTATGGCATCTGCTGTGACACCACCACAACAAGTTCTAACACCAATAAACTTCCATTAGAACACTAGCTACTGAAGCACTTCCCTCAAAAAGCTTAATTCCCCAAAAGAACTCAAAAAGGAACCAACAAGAAGCAAATGCAGAAAATGGCAGAAATCTGTCAAAACAGACCAGCAGGTAAAGACGAATTTTTTTCGAAGACCTTCTATTGCTCAAATAAAAAAGTGTTGAACTAACGAAAGTTATATAACCACCTGGGTCGGAAGCACAAAAATTCATGCCTCAAAAAGTCGTTCGGATATTTTACACGAAATTTTACGGTGAAGCACAGAAATCTGTTTTGGGACAACAACTTTCCCAATCATTACTTCTCTCTCATTAGAGATTACTCTTGGCACAAAAGAAAATAAAAAGGATAAGGAGCGGTTATTATTGAAGTAAGAACTTCCAAGACTCATCTAAAACTTTTGGGTTATCTCCCAATAAGTACTTTTCTTTAACGCCTTTAAGTTAGGCATCAGAAGCAAGAAAGAATCAATTGTTCTCAAATAAAGAAGCATTAAGATTAATACTAGAAATATCTTCAACAAGGCAAGGTATCTAATCCAAATAAGTTCTAGAGGATCCTCTCTCCATGATATTAGGTTCACTATTTTCATCAAAAGGGTTTTCAAGAACAATCCAATCAATATTCTTTTCTATGGCTTCATGTATTGCTACCAGTTTAAAGGGTATTGGTATCTTAGTTTCCTCCCCATTAGGTTCAGTTTTGTTCATCTTTTCTCATGTACCAACAACATCTACACATGATCCTAGCATATTGAAACGTTCAAAGACTTTTCTAGCTTCTTTGGCAACATCATAGAATTCCATAAACAAAGTTTATAGAATAAATCCCTCTTTTCAGGGTCCTCAATTTCTGTAAGCTTTTAGAAACATTACTTGCATTAAGGGGATGAGGTTAACAAACCTAGCTTCTAACATGTGCATTAAAGAAGATGTAAAAATCTCATAGTTTGGAGCAAGTTCTGCAAGGGATCTATCCTCAGTATCTTCATGCTTACTAACATGATTAAAGAATTCTTCAATATTATCTTTCCCAATTATTGAACCACTACCTACTGAAAGGTCTTTCAGGGTGAATTTAGGAATCAACATGGTGTGCTAAGGAAGAGGTAATAACTAAAAGAGACTTAATTTTTTGTGTTTTCAAATAAGAAAGCAAACTAGTAAAACTAAATTTTGTGTGTTTTGATAAAGAAACAAGCAAACAAAGCAAAAGAAAACTAAGCAAAACAAAAATAACAAAGTAAAGAGATTGGTTATGAGGGACTCCCCTTGTGAAGATGTCCTTGACTCCCTGGCAACGACGCTAGAAAAGTGCTTGATGGCTCGTGATTGATGAGCTCGTTGGGGAACCCTAAGAGGAAGGTATGATGAGCACAACAGCAAGTTTCCCTCAGTTATGAAACCAAGGTTTAATCGAACCAGTAGGAGCAAGGAAACACCCCAAAGGTGTTGCAAGCTGAGCCTTGGCAGGGCGCACTACCGGTGCTAGTAGCAACGTGGAGACCTGCACAACACAACCACATAACTTTGGACCCAACTTGCGATGAGGTTGTCAATCTAACCGGTTTTGCTGAAAACAAAGGATTAAACGTATTGATTGGAAGGAAGTAATAGTTTGCAGAAAGTAAACACAAAGCAGTAAACAGTTTGTAGATTGTATGAAAAAGAAAGGACCGGGATCCATAGTTCACTAGAGGTGGCTCTCCTTAAGATAGATAACATGATGGGTGAACAAATTACAGCGGGGCAATTGACAAACATCAAGAAAGCAATAGATGCATATACTAATCATCTTGATTCCTTTGGAACTTGATTGGGAATTACAACATTATACATAGACCGCCATCCAACTGCATCTATGACTAATAATCCACCTTCAGGTTATCATCCGAACCACCTCTAGTATTAAGTTGCAAGCAATAGATTATTTCTTTACGAGTTGCATGTAATGTAAACAATACGATTGTTCTAAGAACAAAGGATTGTTGTTTTCTCCCTAGTAGCAACAACACATCTAGTACCTTAGAGATTTCTGTCACTTTCCCAGATTACTAGAGGCATGAACCCACTATCGAGCATAAATACTAACTCTTGGAGTTGCTAGGATCTACTTGGCCAAGATAGCTACTAACAACGAAAAGCATGCAAGATCACAAATAACAAAGACATGATAGAATCAATAATCAATCTAAAATAGCATCTCAATATCCATCGGATCTCTGCAAACAAAACATGCAGAATTACAATCATGAACGGAGCTCACAAGATCTAGACATTAAAGCACAAAGGAGGAGAACTAGCCATCTAGCTACTACATGGACCCGTAGTCCAGAGATGAACTACTCACGCATCACACCAGAGGCTTGCATGATGATGAAGAAGACCTCCAGGGTGAATTCCCCTCTCTGGCAGGGTGCTGGGAAGAGCTTCAGATCCCTCCCGCTCTAGGGATGGAGATGACGGTGGCTACAGAATCTTTCATGGATTTTTGATCGGGTACTTAGGGTTTTCGTCCCGAGGGCAATATATAGGCGGAAGGAGAGGCCGATGGGGTGCTGGGGTCGGCCAGACCATCCCCTGGCACAGGCCAGGCCTAGCCGCGCAGCCAGGTGATGTGGTCGGCCCACATGGCTTCTCCGTTTCGTATTCTGGCATCAGATGTCTTCCGGAAAAATAGGCACTTTGGCTTTTGTCCCGTCCAATTCCAAGAATATTCATTTTCTGACTTTCCTGGAACCAAAAACAGCAGAAAACAGGCAGCCAGCACTGTGGCTCTTGTTAATAGGTTAGTCCAAGAAATCATATGAAAAGTACTCCAAAGTGTGGACAAAACACAAGAAAGTAGATAAAACCAAGCATGGAGCATCAAAAATTATAGATACATTTGCAATGTATCAGGGGTCCAATGGCAGTACCGCCGGATCTAGCAACCAGTGCCCCGGCGAGGGCGTCAGCGATGTTCCCACGCTTCATGGCGAGGGGTTTTTCGACCATGGCGGAAACCCAATCTCCGCAGATGCCGAAAATCGTCGATGAGGACGTCGGGCCACGTCGCGAGCGTACCTCCTTCCTGGTCCCTACGACGGACACAGAGAACTTTACAATATGCTTGGCACCGTCATTCAGGTACGTCCAGTCGCCGAGTGTCTAGTCGCTGAATTTCAGCGGCTAGGCACTGAGTTTCTTCTAGTCGCCAGTTCCCGAGTGTCTAGTCACTGAATTTCACCGTCTAGGCACTGAGTTTCTTCTAATCACCAGTCCCCGAGTGTCTAGTCGCTGAATTTCAGTGGCTGGACACTGAATTTGTGTTTTTGCAGTTGCTTATTTTTTGTTCTGCTTGTAGGGCATGCAAAGGGAGTCAGCTGACCGGCAGGCCACAAAAGTGTGTCTAGAGCATGATCTGCGCATGGCGTAGGAGGAAAACCAGAGACTTCAGGAGGCTACCGGTGAGTACTTGTTTTAGTTGGCGATTGCGAGCTGCTAATGTTGACGGAATTCTGACTGTTGTTTTTGTTCCGTGCAGATGGTCTTCCGGCCGCCATTGCCAAAGCCCGGGAAGGGTATTTCTAGCTGCCGATCTGGACGTAGCGAATGGGCCTATCGACTCGCTGATAAAGGAGTTGGAGGAGGCAAAAGCGGTCGTGAACTACTCCGAAGATAGGGCTAAAGCCACCATCGCCGTGGGTGAGGAGGAGCGGAAGGCTGCGGACTCCATCATCCTTGGGCTGCAGGGCAATCTCGCTTCCTTGGAGAAGCACGTCAACGAACACTGCCGGAAGCTCCTTGGTGAGTCATTGCTCTCCTTTTGATATGTGCGAAGAGTCCCCGAGTGGGTGAATTCGTGGTGGTGCTAACGTCTGACGTTGCAGTTGTAATAGGTCAAAGTGATCCGGTGGTGCAAAGATTCAATGCTTCGCAGTGTGTGACCGCGGTGGTGAACGCGGCTACTGCCTCGGTGTTGTGTGTCCAGGCGGTCCTCTAGGGAAAGTCTCCCACCGAGGTTTTACCTTGGGGACTGACTGAAGTGTGGCGCTACCTGGAGGAGGTACCCAGCATCATGGAGTGGATGGTGCGTTCAGCTTTCAGGCACGGGGCAACCACAACGTTAAGCTTGGGGCTCGCGCACCTTCCCGACGACTTCGACATCGATGACGTCAGCAGCGGCTACCCTTTGGTGACTGGCGCGGAGGAGATGTCGGAGGTGTTGAAGCTGACCGCCAAGGTTGCCCCCTTTGCTGATCGGGTGCTGGCGATGGGAGACCTGCCGAGCGACCCTGAGCCGGAACGTCGCTAACGACCTACCCGACGAACCCATGGCAACCATTCATCCATGTCAAGGGTGGTGGAGATGCTTCTTCATCAGGGCCTACGAAATAGATAGCTTCCCAGTCTGCGAGGAAGTCAGCCAGGGCTTGCGCTTTGATTGCTTTGCGGGGCTCGTACTTGATGTTGTGGACGCCTATATCGGTGGCCCATTTGGCGACTCGCCGAGTTGCCTCACGATTACATATTATGTCCTGTAGTAGCGCATAAGAGACGACCGTGATTGGGTGTTCCTGGAAGTAGTGTGGGAGTTGCCGTTGAGCTCGGAATACCGCATATACCAGTTTCTGGTACTGCGGGTAGCGCTGTCTTGAGTCTGTCAGGACTTCGCTGATGTACTAGACGGGGCACTGCACGGGGTGCTCCTTGCCCTCCTCTAGCCAATTGACTACCATCAAGGCGCTGACGACTCGAGTGGAAGCTGCCACATAGACGAGAATTGGCTCTTTGTCGATTTGGGCACCTAGGACTGGAGCCGCGAGTAGCACTTCCTTGAGTGCTTTGAGTGCTATATCCGCCTCTGCGTCCCATTGGAACGTGTGGTTCTTGCGCATCAGGCGGTAGAGGGGCATTGCCTTCTCACCGAGCCGAGGGATGAAGCGACTAAGAGCCGCGACTCGCCCGACCAACTTCTGGATGTCACGCAGGCACTCGGGTTTCCCGAGTCGCGTGATGGTGTCGATCTTGGTGGGCTTGGCATCGATTCCTCGTTTGGAGACCATGTATTCTAGGGGTTGTCCAGTGGGGACACCGAAGGTGCATTTCCCTGGGTTGAGCTTGATGTTGTACCTCTGAACGTTTGTGAAGGTTTCGGCCAGGTCGGCGAGCAGGTCGTCCTGGCGGGTGGATTTTACCACCACGACATCGATGTAGACGTGCATGTTGCGGCCAATTTGGCTCACAGGGCACTCCTGCATGCACCTTTGGTAGGTTGCGCTGGCATTCTTGAGGTCGAACGTCATGGCCGTGTAGCAGAAGGCACCGAATGGCGTGATGACTGCCGTCTTCTCCTCATCCCCGACCGCCATTTTGATCCGGTTGTAGCCAGAATACATGTTGAGGAAGCACAGCGACTCTGATCTTGCGGTCGAGTCATTGATCGGATCGATCCGCGGTAGCATGAACTCCTCCTTCGGGCAGGCACTGTTGAGGTTGGTGTAATCGATACACATTATCCATATGTTGTTCTTTGTTAGGACCAGGACTGGGTTTGCCAGCCACTTGGAGTATTTGTTGGTCGAATGAAGATGCTGCTAGCAGGCGCTGTACTTCTGCGGTGATTGCTCGGCGAAGCTTTTCATTGAAGGGCCGTAGTGACTATTTTACTGGTCGCACTTTGGGGTTGGTGTTGAGTTTGTGCTCAGCGAGTTCCCTCGGGACACCGGGCATGTCAGATGGTTTCCATGCGAAGATGTCGTGATTCTCACGGAGGAACCCGATGAGCACACTTTCCTATGCGGGGCTCATGTGCACCCCAATGGTGACCGTCTGGCTGGAGTCACCCGGGACGAGCTCGACGGTGCGGGTGTGCATGGTCGCCTCGAATGTGGAGCTTGCGGCGGTTGGATTCTCCAGGATGGTGGGGTCGTCCTTGTTGAAGTTGCCCGCATATTTCGTGAGCTCCTCTGTGTGGTCTGTCTTCGCAACGCTGACGATGTCGGCGAATTCAACGCCTTTGTCCTCGCATATCGGGGTCGCCGTGGACGGTGATGATGCCGCTTGGCCCTGGAAGCTTCATCATGTTGTAGGCGTAGTGGGGGGCCGCCATGAATTTGAAGAACATTTGGCATCCTAGGACGCAGTGGTAGGGGCTACGGAAGTTCACCAGCTCGAACTCGATCCGCTCGGTGCGGTAGTTTGCTGGTGTACCGAAGGTGATTGGCAGGGTTACTTTTCCGATCGGGTACGCCTTCCAACCGAGGACGATGCCGTGGAAGGTTGTCAGGGTCGGCTTGATTGCTGATTCCGGGAGATGGAGCCTCTTGAACGTGTCTAGGTACATGATGTTGATGGAGCTCCCACCGTCCATTAGTGTCTTAGGCAGCCAATAGTAGGCCACTTTGGGCCTGACCACCAGGGCGACTCGCCCTGGGTACTCGATTTTTGGTGCATAGTCCTGGCGACTCCAGGTGATGCTTTGCTCGGACCAGTTGAGGAAGCGGGGGATATCGACCTGCGTCACCGCATTGACGGTAACTGCGTGGGGGAGCACCTTCCTCTCATGCTTGGTGCCGAGCCCGGTGAACGTATGGAACGATCCGACGGTGTTGCCGAAGCCGCCGACATTTCCGTTATCCCATGGCAGGTTGTTCTTGGGGTCGTCCCGTGCCCGTCTTGCCTTTTTGATCTCTTTGATGGAGTGGCAGTCGGCTGTAGTGTAGCTAGCGGGTTTTCCCTCCCTGCTGTGGTAGACGCAGGGTTGGTTGACTTGGGCGGCGGGGTCGAATTTCGGCCTCGCTGCGTTGTTGGCGTGGTAGTTTCCGCTGTCGCGGTAGTTTCCTCCATCACGGCGGAAGTTCTTCGGGTCGCGTTGGCCATAGCCGGCATTGGTGATGAAGTCGACTCGCCCATCACCGCGGCGCTTGCTGGTTATGCGAGTGTTGCAGTAGCGCATGTCGCGCTGTCGCCCGCTGTCATGGGCGCTGACGCGACATCTTTCCCCTGACTCGTTGTCGAAGTCCTGGTTGGGGTCCTCGTCCGTGTAGCACTTGGCGTTATTGAGGAGGTCGGGGATGTTTTCGAGCGTCCGGTAGACCCTCTTGATCTTGGCGACCAGGGGTTCGTACCGGCACGCATTCTTGAGGCAGTGTATTGTCGTGTCCGGGTGGATGCTGGAGGCGTTGATCCAGAGCTGATGCCACCTTTGGATCCTGTGGCGGGTCGACTCGTGTTGTCCTCCCACGAGTCGATGCTGTCGGCGGGAAGGGTGTTGATCCATTTCCGCGTCGCGCCCTCCATCATCAGGGGGAGGTAGCGGGCGGCAAGCAGGTCGGCGTGGCTGGCGATCCCCATCGCCATGAGGTATGTATCCAGCCAGACCGCTGGGTCGTACGTTGGATCATACTTTTCGATCTCCTTGGGTGCCTTGAAGTTGGCATGGTACTTCTCGCCTCGTATCATAGGTCTGAAGCACTAGGGGGCGACTCGGCTGAGCGAGCCCCTGAGTTCGGGGTCGCCGCGGTTGGTGAGGGTGTGCCTCGAGTCGTTGGGCTGGCGTGCCCGCCAAGCCTGGTTGTTGACGATGTGCGTTCGGGTGTCGATGGGTTGCCCGTTGGTGGCGACCGTGTTGTTCACCGGTCGAGGCTCGTTGGTGGAGAGCGCGGGGTTGGCAACGCATGGCTGGGTGCCAGGGGCTATGGTGGTGGGCAGGTTACGACATTGGCGATGGTTGGGTGACCGCTTGAGGCCGCCCTACTTTCCGAGGAGAGGGAATACATCCTCCCGTGCGGGTCGACTCCTGCGGCTTGCTGCCCGAAGGCCCTGGCGAGTAGGGCCTTGGCATACTGGATCTGCAGCATGCCTTCTCCCTAGACATTGAGGTTAGCAACTACGGTGTCGGCCGCGACGACGTTGTCCATTGGGGTGGAGTATAGTGGGAGTCTGTTGGCTTCACCGGCCTATGGCGAGATTATGATCCGCGGCTGGTCCGGCGAGGCCATGCGACCAATGGGTGGTGGCAGGCCCTAGTCGCTGGTGCGCTGGGTGGTGGTCAATTGCTGCCGCCTGGTGGTGCGTTCTCGCAGTACTCGCGCTCAGCCGTGCATGCGGGGTCGCTCTCATCGTTGAAGTTTAGGACTTAGCCTTGGACGTTGGAGTTCAGGCGGGTCCTGATGCGGTGCTGGTGGTAGAGCAACAGCTCCTACGTTGTTGTCCGCTCGAGGCAGAATTTCTCGCGCTCGGCTAGCTCCTTGCGCATCGCCTCCTCCAGTCGTTGGCGGGCTTCCTCCAACTCCGTGGCCGTCGCGGTTGGAGGGATTGGTGTGGACAATGGATTTGGAAGGGCGACCGTGCTGCCCACCCTATAGATCATGTTGAAGTGATTGGATCTGGCATGGAAGTCCTCGGGGGACTCCGAGCCTGAGTCGGAATCGAAGATCCCAAGGATTGAGGAGTCCTCGAAATCCCCAGGGTTGGAGACCTACGTGATTGAGTCCTCCCGTGATGCCGCGGTGATGGATCCGTCGACCGAGGCATGGGTTGTGGAGTCGGTGTCGTCGTGTAGGGCCGCATTGTCTGCGGAGGTGTTGGTTTCGACCGCGTTGCTGGCGGCTGAATCGTACTCAGAGGCGCGACTCCTGATGGATCGGACCTGCTCCTCCGAAAGCAGATAACGGCGTGGTGGTGATCCGCCGACGATCTCCATCGCTATGGGATCGACTGCGCCGGTGAAGCCGACGAACAGGTTGATGGAGCCAACCGGCATTATCGCGCTATGGGTGACCGGGCACGACACCGGGATGTAGATGCTGGGCAGGATCTGTAAGATCCCGCCGATAGCAATCATGCGGCCAGTGGCGATTGTCCGGTCGATCGGCGAGTAGGGTCTCGCGGCAGAACTCAGGCCAAGCCGGCCAGGCCCCACAGTGGGCGCCACTGTCGTGGAAATGGCCACGGCAGTCGCTGCACTAGGTAGCGATTGATAGAATCGGGGGCGAGAGCTGGCGGCCATCTGCGGTGCGAGATGGGGGCAGATGCACATGGGTTTACCCAGGTTCGCCCCCCCGGAGGGTAAAGACCTACTCATGCTAGATTAGACTAATGGAGAGCGAGTTACAGGGGTGGCGAGCTTGGCGTCTAAGAAGCTAGTCGCTCGAAGGGGTGTATGATGGAACGTAAGTCCTCAGAGTACCCTAGGGAGGTTTATAGAGGAGTCACCTCGCTAGGGTTTACAGTTTACAACCGAACAAGATATGGATTCGGAGGCTTTGACCTAATCCGACTGGCTTAGAGTACGCTTCTGGGCCTCTAGTCTCCAATCGCCAGGCCTTCTCCTTAGTCGCATTCCAGTCGCCGTCCTGCAGGCCCACTCTCTAGGCCTTTGACCCAATCGAAATGTCCTGCTGGGCATACCCCGTTCGGCATATCCCCATCAGGAAGTGCCATTTTTAGTTAGTCAAGTATTGCACACTGATTCTTACTACCTAACTGATATGCGGCTAGTCAAAGAAAGACCTGCTACTAAGAAAAGAAACAGAGCTGGAGGCAGTACAAACCCGGATGAATTAGACAGACCATGGAATATTGCTCAGCTACGTCCCTTTTATTCTTAGTTTATTTTTCTTTGTAATCATATATGTGTACATGTTCAATGAGAAATAAAGTGTTGGTTTCCTCAAAAAAAAATTGAGAAGTTTTTACCATCTTATTTCCGAATGACCATGTCACAATCAAAAATTCCAGAATACTTAAAAGTACGTTATGCTCATGTTTGTTCTGGTTTAGATTTCCGATTCTAAAATTGCTACCTTCGGGTACAAATATAAATTTTCTAGTCTATACTTTGGTTATTTGTCTGATTGCTGGATGCGGGCATTTTCCGAGTAGTGAATTGTTGGTACTGGATGCCAGCTTTGTTTCCATGTTTAAACTGGTTTAGCAATTGAGCTCCATTGCTCGGCAAAGTTTCCGTGCTAAAAGTTGACCGGCTCATGAAAGGGACAAGGCGGAAAGCTAGATAAATGATAAGTATAGACGAAAAACAAAAGTGCTTACGAAAATATTTCAGGCACAAAAATTATAAAGAAAATATTCTAAGTAGATATATTTAAACTTAGCACTAGAAAAAAGTATCGTACTACTTATTTACAACCCGGATTGTTTTCAGAATAATACAATGTTTTTTCTGATGCTCTACGATGCAGGGGAAGAAGGAGCTGCCGGCTCGCTAGAAACATCAGCCTCGCTTCGGTATCTTTCCAAGATGTTCAAATCCGAGATGGTTTGTTCATCGTCAGAAGCTTCTCCTGTTTCTTCGGCGGGCGGAGGCGGTGTCTCTACGCGAGTGAAGAAGGGAGTATCGTAGTTGGTCAAATCAGCTACATGACACCCATATCCGGCGCAGGAGTCCATGATGGCTTTGATGTCCTGCTTTTGGCCGTCTTTATCCACAGTAGAATACCCTCTGGTCACTTGCCAGATCTCCATGCTTCCATGGTGGCTCAAGACCATGGTGAGACATTCTACGCTGCCGTTCGCGCGTAGGACATGTTCCAGTCCTGGATAAGCTGGGGCATATCCTTGGCCTTATCTCGCACTTCAAATCTGGACATGCTATGCATGTCCAGGACCTTGAGAACTTTGCCAATATCCTTGATGGATTAGCGGAAGTCATGTAGCAAATCACCGACTTGAGTAAGCCGACTGGTGTGAGATTCGGCAGAGGCTGAATCCAGTAAGCTCAGATGACCTGCGCATACAATGCAAAGGGGTTAATCAAATAAATCCGGACTCCAAAGAGTCGGAAAATGCAGATAAGTCAGAAAGAGGGAAACTTACCAAGGATGGCATCATAGACTTTAGTCTTCTCCTCCCAAAGACTCTAGAGTTCAGCCATGAGTACCTCGGCAATGTCGCTCTCTCTGAACAAGTCATTACTGAGATCCGAGATTTTCTTATCTTGGAGCGCAATCTTGCAATCATGCTCCTCGGTAGCCATGGAGGAGGACTCGAGAACTTGAGCAATGCTCTTATCATGATCCGCCTTAAGCTTATTTAGCTATTGGTGGAGGTCCTTGTTTTCCACCTCCAGGGTTTTCAGATTCTCGGATTCCTCAATCATAGCACATGCCTGCTTTACCAGTGCTGAAATCAAAATAATAGAAGTTGAACAAAAATTTGACTACAAAAATACAAGACAAGGTTTGAGTTCTAGAATGTTTACCTTTAGCCTCATCCCTGGATACTTTCAGTTGAGCATTTTCAAGTCGGAGAGCTTTGATTTCTTTCCGCTTGTTACAAATATTCTTCAATAAATCCTGGTTATAGGAATATACTTTTTGTAAGTCAGAATACCCAGAGTCAGAAGTCTACTAAAAATTGGGGCTGATATTTTTACTAATATCAGCACGAGCCTTGGGGGCTACACTAGTTCATTCTTTGGCATCCTAAGGAAGCATAAATCCGTATTTGTATGTCCAGCTTCATGCTTGGAGGCTAGAGGATATGATATGAAATAAGGAAAAATGTGAGTTGGAAGTCTGACTTATGTATTGTTCACGAGCGAGCTTGTTCAGGCTCATGTTCACTTTGGTGGTAACTTTATCGGTGAGGGCTAAGGGGGTCACTAGCGCAGTTGGAAGCTCGCCGGTCCTCAACTTCTTGTCACAAAGACGGACTTGTTCAAGAAGATCAGAGTGCTTGATGTCCTCTGCTTCTTGTGCTTGTTCTTCGGTAGAGATAGTCTGGTTTTCCAGGCATTGCCGGGCTAGCCGCTGGATTTCCTTCGCAGATTTCCGAGATAAGCCAAGTTTGGCAAGTCCCGGATTGCTCAGGAGATTGTCGGCGAAGACCTTTGCCGAGGGATCATTACCCGAAGAGGGTTCACCCTTGTCAAAACCTGAGTCACCCATGGTGATGTCAGTCTGTGATCCGAGGATCACTGCCTCTGCTGATTGAGCCAGATATTCTGCAACGATCGGAGATGGAGTAATCTCCGGCGCTGCAAAAGGCTGAGGGGAAGGAGTCGGAGGAGCTACGGCAGGATAAGCCAAGTTTAACTTCGACTGGCGTAGGGGCCTCGAAGTAACCCCTTTCCCCTTGCCCTTGGTGAGCTGTTTAGCTCTGAGAAGATAATAGAACAAAAAACATTACATATCGAAAAGAATGAAGACATATAGTAGAAAGACCTTGTGAGGAAAGATTACCTCTTCACAACGGGCACCTCCTTTGTGCCAATAGCCACTGTTGGAGCTTTGCGCTTCCGAGGAATAACATCCGGCAGTGGGACCAACTCTCCCTCATCCTGAGAAAACTCAGGAGGATATCCCTCGACCGGAGGAAGCTCCTACTCGGGGAGGTCGGCAAGATGAAAAGAAAAAATATATCAATATTGCAAAATAATATAAAGATGAGCACATAATACAAGTTGTTGCTGGAAGCTTACCGGCACTATGGGATCTTCCGATGTATGCATGTCCAAGGACAGCTCCGGAATCTTCCTCTCAATCCGCTCCCTTATTAGCCACTTGATTTGGCATACATAATCTTTTGGCGGGTAGGCCTTGGGCCTTATTCGGAGGGAATCTTTCTTCGATGACGTGACAGAGTGCATCAGTCGATCTCCATGATGTTGAAGAGGTTGGATCCGGCGTGCCACCCAGCAATGAATTAAGTCGGACCCTTCTAGGCCCTTGTGCTTCATCAAAAACTCGATTTGCCTCTTGGCAAGAAGCAGATCGTCACTGAGAGCTGGCGCATCTGCGTCCCAGGAATCTTGGGGCGTGGAGGCACCATCGATGAAAGCCGGCAAAGCAGTAGCTTTGCCAGGAGCGGGAATATCCTTTTGATAGAAAAAAGTGGATGGCCATTGCTTGACCGACTCACTGGCCATAATCCGAGGATAGACGTGCTCTCGCCTAAACGAAAAACTAATAGTACCGGTAATATATGGATTACCAGAAGTGATGGAATTTCTCCGGACATGAAAGTAATACCAGAACAGAGTAAGGCTCGGCCTAATGCCGAGATACCGCTCGCACAAAGATGCGTACGCGCTCATCTCTAAGAGAGAGTTCAGGGGGAGATGATGGAGTTGAACTCCGTAGTGATCTATTACCTCAGAAAAGAAATCTGAGGAGGGAAAGCTCAAACCTTTGTCGAGGTGAGTCCCGAAGTGAACCCGCTCGCTATTGCAACGGTTGGGGATGGTTTCACCGAAGCCGCACCGCCAGTTGCCGGCATGTAGGAGCCCTTCTTCTCCCATGATGCGGAGCTTCTCGTTGTCGAGAACGCACGTGATCCATACCCCGCGATTGCTCTCCTTCTCCGCTGCCGCTACCGTCGATGTCATCGTCGCTATACCGGAGGATGATGCTGAAGCCATTTTTCGTGCGCCTGTGACAATGGATGGGCGGCGCTGGAAGTTTGTTGGGAGCAGAGGAGCCCTAGGTTTGTGGGGAGGCGTAGGGGAGAAGAAAACAACGCAAGTGCTGATGGAGAAGATGGGAAAGGGATCCTCACCACTTATATCCTCCAGCCGCGTCAAGATTCGTGTAAACGCTACAGTGAACGTGCCACGCGTCGTGGAAAGAACTAGGAAACCTCCGCGTGATGATTACGCTGCCTCGATCACCACGCACACATTGAAACGGCACCTCAGTTCCGTGAAAGGCGGACCCACCAATGATCGTGCTGATAGGAAATGTCTGTCAGTGACGTGACTTGACCATGACTAGTGTCAGGTTATGTCAGAGACCAAGTTCCGACTTAGTTTGAATTTCAAGATGGAAACCCGAATAACATATTCATAGGTATGGCTCATTTGAGACTTGGATCTAATCCTTTCTTTTTTGAAGTTTTAGGAACCCTTCACAATTCTGCAATCCGAAGATCAAGCTAGACGATGATGAAATCCGAATTTGGATCATGGAGGCTTTCGGGGGCTGTTGTTGGGGATATACTTTCCGGGTATCCTCACTGTGCCTCGCTGACTAGGGTGGCCTACTTCGTGTTACAACTTTGCTTCACGGGCGGCCCAGTCAGGGAGAAGAGACGGAGTCCAATCCGGCTACGGGAAGGCCCAGAAGACTTAGCGACATAGGCTCGTAGTGTTACTTGTAGTCCAAGATGTACTCTGTAACCGACTCTTAGTCGTAGCCGGATAGATCTCTCTACTAAAACCTAGGCCGGATATATATATATATATAAGATGTCCTAGGGAAAGCCTTTAGGGCACCCTGAGAATAGTCTACAATCTCAACACGCATAGGCGAAACCCTTTTAACCCATATTCCGGCTCTGTCGTATTCCTCGATTGCTAGCAGGAGTAGGATCCGTCCAAAGCCAGCAGATTCGAACCTGGGTAACCTTGTGTGCTCACCTTCCGGGAACACCGTACGTCTCACACCTCTCTTCCACACGCCTCGAGGACCCCCTCATGGCGTACTTGTCATCAATCCGACGATAGTCGCAGGTCCCGCTGACTACCCCATCGCCAGTCTAGGCATCCAGCATGACTAAACCCAGGCCGCCGCTGTTTTCGCCGCCTTCTACGTCTTCATCCACTTCAACAATGTTTTCTTCGCCATCGACCCCTCTACGACTGCCTCGACAGCGTCACCGACTAGTTCTTCTTTGCATACTCGGTTCTGGAAAAACTAGAGTGTGCGTTCGTCCCCGGCGTGCGCCTAGTTCTAGAAAAACTATGGCCACACCTCGTCCTCGACAGCTCGGACTGCAACGACTTCGGCATCGACACCCTCAACAATTGCCTCGACACGTCTCCGTCATCCTCCTCGCGCACTATGCGCATGCGGCTTCACGTGCGGCTACCTTGACACCGGCATCCCGGACCACGACATCGACCACAGCGACCCATCGCTCGGCTACCTCGACCATGGCACGCCTCACGCTCTCGGCTCCCTCGACATCGGCACAAGGGGTACCACCTCGCTTGAGCATCACCAGCTTCCTCTACAGTGCAAGCTACCACGACGCGACAAAGTCCAAGACGTTTCCGCTACGACTGCGGGGGGATGTCAGCCTACTTGATGCTACTTCGGTTTATATCCAGTCTGACTGTCCGTGACGTTCCGGTTGTTCACGACGCTACCGCTACGACTGCGGGGGGATGTTAGAGTATGATACGTACACGGTTATTGTGGTAGTTTAGGATAGTTAGTATTCTAGCCTAACTTGACTCGTACTCCAAGATAATCCTCTGTATGCCTATATATACTCGCCCATGAGGCTCAATAATATATCCATCATATTCCGCCAAACTCATACTCTTTCACTAACTGGTACTGCCCAACAATGGATTGACAACTTGACAGGGAAATCAATATGCAATTGGTTCGACATGCATGAAGCGTTCACCAAGAACTTCGAGGGTACGTACAAACATCCCTGCACTGTCGGAGACCTACAGCGGTGCATACAATAAAAATGATGAAACCTCTCGTGCCTACCTCTCTCGCTAGCTGGATATGAAAAATTCCTGCACAGGGGTGCACGAACAAACCGCTATGGCCGCCTTCATTGACGGTCTGGAGAAGGAAACTTTGCTCCAACATACGTTGAAGCGCAAGCAAGACAAAAATGAGCTCAACCTCAATGCAATGATCACCATGGCTAGAGAGTTTGCCGCTGCTGATCATGACACACGCGGATCGTTGCCATCAATAGAAATCCCTACCCAGGCCAGAAAGAACAACAATAACAAGCAGAAGACTCCGCCTGAAGAAAAGAAAATAGCCGACATGGTCGCCACAACATTCACTGGTAGAGGCGGAGGCAGAAAGCGTGGATGTGGCCGGGGGGCTAGCCATGGTTAGTAGAGGAGTGATTCTACACCCTCAGCGCCCCGCGTTCCCCAAATGTACGAAGAGTACTATGATATGCCGTGTTTCATCCACCTCGACACAAACGGCAAAGCCACCCACATCAGCCGCCAATGCAAGTTTGTCAATGACCTCAAGGAAGACCCGGAGTCCGGCTACAAGCAAAGTCGGAAGAACAGACCCCGTGGAAAGGGCAAAGGGAAGAAGAAGGAGGAGGAATCCAAAGAATCAAGTGACATGGACGAAGATGTGGAACCCAAGTCCACCGACAAGGGCGATGGCAAGGGCAAGAACCCCTTCGAGAAGAAGACTCCGTGTTACCATACCCCCACCATCCGGGCCTAGAAAACCTCACTCAGAACATTGATGGCCACCCTTCCTCCAGTTCCCAGTATGTCAGGTGGTCGGAGGTTCCAATTACTTGGGATAGGAAGGATCACCCAGATATTATCCCAATAGAGAACCAGTATGCCATGGTCATCAACCCATTGATTTACGACACAGAGTTCACTAAGTGCCTCGTGGATAGTGGAAGCAGCATCAACATCATGTACCTAGATACACTACACAAGATGAACTTGATGGAGACCTAGCTAAGGAAGAGCAACACCGTGTTCCATGGTGTTGTCCCTGGCCGACAAGCAAATTCCCTGGGCTGCATCACCCTTCCGGTCACTTTTGGCGATGTCAACAATTACCGCCAAGAATGCATGACCTTTGAAGTAGTGCCTTTAAAGAGTATGTACCACATCATCTTCGGATGCAACATCTTCCACTCCTTCCTCGCAAAGCCATGCTTCGTCTTCAACAACCTCAAGACACCCAAACCGAACGACATCATCACCGTTGATGGAAGCTTCACCAAGGCATAGGAGTGCGAGCTCAGTGAAGCCACCTTCGCCGAAGAGTTCTCTATGGTGAGGAGTTCAAGGAGATCCAGAGCCAGGTGGATGCCTCAGAGGTGCCGGCTTCGGAGAAGCAGATCATAGATGGCAAAACCGCATTCAAGGCCGCCATAAAGAACAAGCAGGTGGAGCTTGTTGAAGGAGATTCCTCCAAGACCACCGCCATTGGCACGAACCTGGATCCCAAATGGGAAAGCACGCTCCTCGAGTTCCTCTGTGAGAATAGGGACATCTTTGCCTGGCAACCTGCCAACATGAAAGGTGTATCTAGGGAACTTGCTAAGCACAGCTTGAATATTGATCCTAATGCTAAACTGGTGAAACAACCTCTACGATGCTTTGGTGAAGAAAGACGAAGGGCTATAGGAAAAGAAATAGCTAGGTTACTTAAGGCTGGCTTTATTCGAGAAGTTATTCACACCCAATGGGAGGCAAATCCTGTACTTGTCCCCAAAAAGGGCACCAATGAATTAAGAATTTGTGTTGATTACACTATCTTGAGGAAAGCGTGTTCGAAGGATCTTTTTGCTTTGCCTCGCATTGACCAAGTAATTGATTCGACGGCTGGATCGGAACTTCTATGTTTTCTTGATGCCTACTCAGGTTACCACCAAATCCAGATGGGAAAATCGAACCAATTGGCCAGTTTGTTCACCACACCCTGCAACACATATTTCTATGTCATGATGCCCTTTGGGCTGAAAAACGCTGGTGCTACTTACCAACGGACAATGCAACGCTACCTATATGACCAAATAGGTCGCAATGTACACGCTTATGTGGATGACATCGCGGTAATGTCAAAGAAATCAAACAATCTTATCGCCGACTTGCGGGAAACATTTGACAATATCCGGAAATACAACATGATGCTTAACCCCAAGAAGTTCGTCTTCTGGGTGCCATCCGGCAAGCTATTGGGCTTCATCATTTCGCATCACGGAATCGAGGTCAACCCGGAGAATATCAAGGCCATCCTTGACATCAAACGCCCAACGTGCTTGAAGGACATACAGAGGCTCACAGGTTGCATAGCAGCAGTAAGCCGGTTCATTAGTCGACTTGGAGAGAAGGCAATGCTTCTCTACAAGTTGCTCAAGAAGGTGGACAAATTCATATGGATGGACGAAGCTGACACTGCACTTTAGGAGTTGAAGAGAATACTCTCCTCCATGCTAATACTGGCAGCCCCGGTATCAAGGGAGCCTATGTTAGTTTACATAGTGGCAACCAACCAAGTAATCAGCATTGTCATTATGGTGGAGTGCAAGGAGCCAATACATGAATACGGAGTTCAGTGACCAGTTTACTACATAAGCGAGGTCTTGGTGAAATCCAAGAAACGTTACCTGCACTACCAGAAGATAGCTTACGGAGTTTTTCTTGCTTCCCGGAAGCTAAGGCATTACTTCCAAGAGCACCCCATCATAGTAGTGAGCAAAGCTCCACTGTCCGACATCATCAACAATAGCGACGCTACGGGAAGAGTGGCAAAGTGGGGAATTGAACTTGCAACCTTTGAAATCACCTATAAGAGGCGCTATGCTATCAAATCACAAGCATTGGCGGATTGTATTACATATTGGACAGAACTGTTAGAAGACACTCCTGTGCTAGAGCCAGAATATTGTGTCATGCACTACGGATCAAAGTTACTCAATGGCTCGGGGGCTGGTGTATTACTACAATCATCAATAGGGAGAAGTTCCAATACGTCCTGTAGATCCACTTCAACGGTACCAACAACATGCGGAGTATGAGACCCTCATTCACGGACTACGAGTAGCCAAGGATATTGCCATCAAGCGCATAGTTTACTGTGGAGATTCCAACTTGGTTTCCCAGCAAGTAGCTGGCACCTAGAATGCTCGGAACCCTATGATGGCGACATATAGAGAAGAATTAGACGAGATTGCAAAGTGATTCAACTGCTATGAAGACAAGTATGTCAAAAGGGAGGAGAGTGAGGCGGCAGATCTATTGTCAAAGCTTGGATCAGCTTGCTAACCAATTCCGCCAGGCATTTTCCTGCAGCATTTATGGACCCCATCCGTGAAGGTAGCGGACCCCGACAATCCGGATAGAGTGGACTGATTCGCTAACGCGGTAATTTATGACTGCAAGTGCACAAATCGTTTGTAGATAGTTTCGAAATAAAGATATCAATCCCATAGGGAGCATGAGTCTGATGTCTAATAATTCTTGAAATAAATATTACGATAGAAATGCTAATAAAGTTCTAAGTGACAAGATAAAATGTTGGTAGTGTGTAAATGGGTGTTTTGGGGTTTTAGGTATAAGAGCAACAATAAAGTAAAGTAAAACAACTGAATTTAGAAAGTAATTGACAAGAGGTAACCTCGGCAATGCCCATGGTGATGGACTTGGGGTTTCGCAGCAAAGAGAATGCTGGGGATTTTGTAGGATGTTAGGGAAACAATGGAACCAAAGTCACCTGAATATTGAGTAATTGCACTATTACAAGTCATCTTGTATATTTCTGTACCCTCGGTTGGGATTCTATCGTCCTATATGTAATAGGTCAGGTCTGAAAGCTGTATGCGGATAGGTTTCATACACGCGTGATTACAACATCAACACAATGTCGGTTCATAGTGCCTTTCCTAATACAATCAAAGCCTTTGTCGGTTGCTTCCTTGGGCTGTCATCTGAAACCTTCATGGGACATAAGCCTTTGTCCAATCATAGGTTAGCGAATCATAAGCACCCAAGTAACCATACCGATGTTATGCGTTAGCGAATGATCGGGATTGACACACGCTACTTCCAGAGGTTATGCGTTTTCTGAAGTTTTGACTTGTTCAAACTTTGTTGCCATGCCAAAAGATTCAGAAATTTTGTTGAACTCCCGATCGCAAATGTCGGCACGTGAGAAGTTTCCTTGTACCGTAATAATTCCCTTTGGTGCTTGCATTTTCATCACTAAGTATGCATAGTGCAGTACTGCAATAAAACGTGCAAAGGTTGGTCATCCCAGGATTGCATGGTATTGTGATGGCCAATCCATGACTTCAAATTCGAGTTTTTCACGCCTGAAATTTTTCTTGGAACCAAAAACAACGTCAAGAAATACTTTGCCTAAAGGGATTTTAGCTTTACCTGGTACTATTCCATGGAAAGATGTTTCTGTTGGCACGAGATTGTCCAGGAGGTGGCCTATTGTTCTCAGTGTTTTTGCGTAGATCAGATTTATGCTACTTCTTGCATCCATGAAGACCTTGCTCATATCGAACCCGCCGATTTGTGCTTCGACTATCAAGGCTGAGTGACCTGGTCGTGCGACCCGAAATGGGTGATCGGCTATGCTGAATGTGATTTCTTGCTCTGACCATTGGAGATATTAGGGTGTGGGTGATGTTGCTGTTTCCACCATATTGATTTGTCTTGTGATGAGCTTCTGAATTCTATTGGATGGGCGCCCTTTCTGAATCATGGACATTGCCTCTTTTGACCTGGGGTAGTCATTGCTTTGGTCGTTGATGTTTTGAGGTGGCGCCATTGGTGGTGGTGGTGCACCGATGGCTAGTGTACCAGGTGTGGATGCGTATTGATGATTTGCCGCTTCAGTTGCCTTTTTATCTTCAAGAACGTTCGGTAGTCTTTCATGAGATGGTTGGATTGTCGCATGCCTGCTGAGTCGATGTAAAAATGCATACTACAGGGGGAATATTCGTTTTCGGTACCAAACCGTGTGGGTGAGCGCACTGCAGTACCCGAGTTGTCATCAATTGCGTGGAGGGGCCATAGTAGAATCGCCAATTGTCCAGAAGGGCCAAATGGGGGTGAATACAAATATAACGGCCAAACGGTCGTTTGAATTAGACGAAAAACGGTTGAAATCAAATACTGCTGTTAGGTCAACTGTTCTTGGCCCGCCATGTTAGTATTCCCCGTTATCTTTTGCGGTCGTGTACTAGCTTACCCCTGCGTGGACCAGATCCCTTAGTGGACAAGATCTATTTCTTTGCTCTGCTCTGGTCTTCTCCCCTGCTCCCCTCCCCATAACATTTGTTTAGCTCTGGCTGCTCGTCTCAGATCGGAGCTCACACTTGCTCTAATTTGTGTTCCTGCCATGTTCGGTCAACCTCCCACGCCTCTGATCGAAGCTCGCAGTCGTCACCGTTGCATCATCCGCTGTATCAGAGCTTCGCGTCCCCGGACTAATATCTCACCTCTGGCTCGTCCTTCTCGCACGGCGGAGCGCGTCTCGTCGGGCGATCCAGGCCGGCGACCGGCCTCGGGAAGTTGCATGTTGCCGCGCACCCCAGGAATGGTAGCCCTGGCACAGCAGTTCGATGACGACACTCTCATGGCCACTGTGCTGGGCGTCCGTCCCGCCGTGTCGCCGGCAGAGTTGCTATCGGCTTTCAGGTCTCGTTTTGGGATCAGACGAAATGAGGTCAACATTGAGGTATGCATGCTGCCATTCGATTTTTTCGTCCGGTTCGAGCACAGCTCAGACACCGAACACGTTCTGCATTCTTCCCGTTCTTT
The DNA here is from genome assembly GCA_023614405.1 of Avena insularis. NCBI lineage: Eukaryota > Viridiplantae > Streptophyta > Magnoliopsida > Poales > Poaceae > Avena > Avena insularis. The sequence goes on from CM042690.1 coordinate 308,205,007, forward strand.
CGAGTGCTACGGGGAGAAAATGAGCTTCATGCGTTGGCATCGCGCCTGTGGGTGGGACGATCGCTTGGGGCAGCTTCGTTTCTTCTCCATACTCGGCTTTGATGGCCTCCCATTGGATGCTTGGGAGCCGGAGGCCCTCATGCAGGTCATCAGTAGCCTTGGCGGCGAGCTGGTAGAAATCTTGCCACCGAGCGACAGATGGGTCATTGAGGTAAAGGCGTGGCTGAAAGATCCTGACGCTGTTCCTAAGATGTACGAGGTGCAGATTCCAAGCAAGGAAGGGCGACAGCTTTGCTAGAAGCACCCAGTCATCATCCCCCTGGAGGAGATTCTGGAATCGGTACATGGCATTCAGGGCCCCGAAGAGGCTGCCAGAAAGGGTCCTCGTCGCTAGCAGTGTTGGCCTAGAAGGATCGATGGCACAGGACCACCACCGTTTCACGACAGCGCACATAGTTTCAGTGGGGAACCGGGCTTGGATGAGCTGGTGGTTCTGATTTCCCTCGAGTGAAGATAGAGCTCTAGTGAATTGTCATGGTATGTGTGGCTAATGAATTTGTAGTATGGAGAGCATAGCAGGAAGTTAGCATCGACTAAAAATGTGTAATAGTTTGAATCGATGTAGTACGTGTGTGTAATAGTTTGAAGTAGTATGTGTGTAATAGTTTGAATCGATGTAGTATGTGTGGGTAATGAATTTGATGTAGTGTGTGTGTATAATAGTTTGAATCGATGTAGTTGAACACCGTGCTTTATAATTTATGTGAATAACCAAGGACAACCTCATGAAAAGAGGGTGGTCTGGCAATGAGCAATGTCAATTCTGTGGATGCTAGGAAAATGTAGTCCATCTCCTCTTCAAGTACAAAGTAGCTACATTTGTAACACGTTGAACTGCAGGACCATTTTGCAGGCAACACAAGACAAAGGAAAAATGTTTTACAGCACAGACAGCAGACGCAAAATCTATAATCTTGGATAAAAAGATGCCAGTTAACTGGATTGAACCACGACTAGTAATTGAAGGAAATAGATACTTGATAGTATTTGCTTACAACAATAGTACTTCCATACAAAATGGTCTTATACCTGCACAAAAGTGGGCTAAATTTCCTACTAGTTTGTTAGAACAATTCATCAGCATTTCATCTACAAAAGCCATTCTTCAATCTGAACTTAACTATTCTACACTGAAGAAACTACAGATCTCCACCAGAAAAGTTGGCTGACCAATTGCCTTGAGAGGACATAAGTTCTTTGATCATTTAGCCCAAACTAATCTATTGCATTCCTGCCAAACTACAAGAAATCTGCATCGTTCATGCACGAGCGATTTGCATGCGCCAGTCCCGGTTCAGTTGGACCATCCGCGCCGCCGCAATGATTTCTTCGAAACTGAAATTCGGCATCTCCTTCTCGGGATCATAGGTCCGTGTGAACTTGAACCTGAATTCCAGGGTTGAGCTGATGCCCGCCGCCGGCTTCGGCTGTCGAGCAATCCAGCATGTTGAGTGTAGACGCTTGGTCGTCGCCACAATACAACCTCCGATGGTGCGTAGGATGGAGCGTCTTTGCCGCATACGCCGTGCTCCTAGCCTCCCCCACTAAGGTAAGGTAGTCCGCGCCAAAGCATGGACGCGAGAGTTCCTAGACCTTGGCGCTGCCCTGTTCGAGGGTGTGTAACCTCGGCGGCGGTATGCTCTCGTGAGCAATTTGATAGGTACATTGTTCCCACTCCCTAGAGCATGCTGTAATGCCGCCGCGCGGTTTCTCCACATCGCTCTCTTGGCCCTGCTTGCCGCATCTGGCGCTGACGATGCTGCAGCGCCGCCGCGGCCGATTTGGCACATTCGAGGAAATCATCCGCCTGGCAGGGCAATGGGAGACCGGCCTTGAAGTAGAGCTTCATGGCCTGCCTTAGAGGGGCTAAATACCCCAGTTTCGGCGGATGTCGCGGCGGCTGCTTAGGCGGGTTCATGTTACCCTAGTTGGTGCGACGCGGAGGAGCTGCGCAAGGTGAACTGTGGTTAGTCGGAGAAGGGGAGTGAAAGACTGACAGTTGGTTTGGACTACGGGCACGCTTGAAAATAACCATTTCCCATTTCCTTAGAGGGTAATAATTCGACACTCGTTGCATTAACAGCTCAATCTGTATTTCCCTTCTCAGCATAAGAGTGCGAACGTATTAAAAAGATCGGTCGTGGATATCCACCTCATCGGGCAATGTACCAGGATAGGTAGGAGACGGGACCGGGTTTCATTTTAGAAATGTTGACGACTGTGACCTTATGTTCATACGATATTATTTATATGCCACCATGTACCGTCGAGTGTAGCAACACCATCAGAAACAGGGGATAACGACGTGGCGTGTTTTCTTTTTTTAAAGGGCATCAGAAACAGGAGATGCCGACGTGGCATGTTTTCTGACTGGCGCCCCCCCTCCACTTTCAACGGCGTGCATCCCAGGTTCGAGGGGTGGTGCCGCCCACCAACACATTATTGTGCAATTTTCCATGTGGAACCTGAATTTCGGCGCTAAGCTGATGCCCATGCCGAACATAGAGAATTCTGAAAGAAGCTACTAAAAATAAATACTTTGAATTCTGAAAGTACTAAAATTAAATACATTACAATTTTATCTGAAAGGTAATACGCATACTGCTGATCGAAATAATATAAATACAATACAAATTTCTACATCGAATAATAGACCTGAAAATGCTAGCAAATAACCTAGGATGAATATAGGATTCATTCTCCCCTATATATTTCATCGTCGGCGGCTAACACATGCTGCAACACATGTTCAGAGAACTCTCTCTGTTTGTAGTGTGTTGCTAGTATCTCGTCCAGAGGGTAAGGCCTCGGTGTATGTTCCAGACTTAAGCCATACATTACCATGGTTGGTTCCTCTTCCTAGTCTTGAACCTCATGATCGTACAGTCTGATATAATTCCTGTAGTATATGCAACCGAGTTTGACTATGGGGTCTAACCTGGTGTTAATGGAGATAGACCGATTGTAACCAATGAAGAGGGCACGACTTCCAATGTCGCCGACGACCTCGAAAGAGCGGTTCTCCGTGTCCACCCGGTACAACACCGGTTGCCCTTTGGTGAAATCACCGTTCAACACAAGAAGCAGATCACCATCTCACTCCACAAGGTAAAAATTGTAGGTTCCACATACCTGTTCAAAGACTGGGGCCGAAATTATTTTGGCCATCGTGATGGTGCTCACGCGCTGCTCTAACTAGATGTTGGTCAACAAGATGTCTCTATTCTCAAGTAATGCATATACTTCCCCTCGGAATGTCGTCATGCAGACCAGAAGTGTATCAAGAGGTGGCGAATACAATCCTTCTCCAAATGATCCATTGATTTGCCCCGTTGGGGTGCTCTCATCGGCCCATGCAATATGATCTGGATAATCAGTGCAAACGAACACCATCGTCGGGGACTTTGTGACGACGACAAATTGCAGAAGATCAGATGGTATGTGTGCTTGAAACTCAGTGTTAGACTTGTGAGTGATTGGGTTCGGCGAATCGATGCGGCTCCACCCTCTGAGCAAGCACGATGACGCCATGAGAAACACCGACGAAGTAGAATCTTTTGGAAGAAGAGGGCATCAGTTAGCACTAAGATGTTTACAATGGAAAATACCAATAAATATCGGATGTGAATGTGAACCTGCGAGGAAGGTGAAGTCACCAATGTCTGGAAGTGTGAGATCTATCATGACCCAGTTGTTGAGATGGAATTCGGGCACCTTTAAAGTGCAGCGCCAATCGGTGCAGACTTTTCAATAAGCAGCATAGGTGTCGACGTACTCCTCTTTCTCCAGCAAATAGTCGGCGATCTTGCGAAGTGGGTCGGCCAGGAGATCGGAGTAGTTCCTCTTCATCCGGCTACTGGCCATGGCTTACATGCGGGAATGTTTTGATCGAGGAAGAAAGAAGAACTACCACTGCGAGGAGAAGAAGACGAGGATAACAGATGAGGGAGATGCAGCGGAACTGCCACTGCAAGGAGATGAGGAGACGAAGTGGAACTTCCACTGCGAGGAGACGAGGAGACAGAGGAGAAGAAGCGGAACTGCCAATTCAAGTTTGGATCAACGGGCTATTTTTTGGAACTAGCGCGTGAACCATCCATGCACTGAATGCAAGTTTTGATCAACCAGACTGACATGTGGGACCTGCTAAAAAATTCCGTGAAGTGCTCCCCGTGCATAGTGCGCTGACAGGTGGCATGTTTTCTGACTAGCGGGCCCGCCTCCTCCACCTTTGATGGCGCGCGTCCCAGGTTCGAGGGCTAGTGCCGCCCACCAACAAATTATTGTGCAATTTTCCATGCTTTGTTGTAACCAGCTCCGCTCTGGTCCTCTCCTCTACTCCTGCCGCTGCTACTCCGTTCAGTCGTGCACCGCTCTTGTCGTCCCCTTGGGCCGTCGTTCAGTATGTGAAAAGAACATTCATGAAATGACTCCAGTTGTTGTTAGTAAAAAGAACACACATGCAATGACACTGGTGGATCCATAGGTGGTATGTGAAAAGAACACAGATGCAATGACTCTAGTTATTGTTAGTAAAAGGAACACACATGCAATGACACTGGTGGATCCATGTGTGGTCTCTGAAGAGAACACACATTTCAATGACACTGGTGGATCCATATGTTGTATGTGAAAAGAACACTCATGAAATGACTCCAGTTGTTGTTAGTAAAAAGAACACACATGCAATGACACTGGTGGATCCATACGTGGTATGTGAAAAGAACACACATGCAACGACTCTAGTTGTTCTTAGTAAAAAGAACACACATGCAATGACACTGGTGGATCCATGTGTGATGTTTGAAGAGAACACACATTTCAATGGCACTGGTGGATCCATATGTTGTATGTGAAAAGAACACTCATGAAATGACTCCAGTTGTTGTTAGTAAAAAGAACACACATGCAATGACACTGGTGGATCCATGTGTGGTCTCTAAAGAGAACACACATGCACGGACTCTGGTTGTTGTAAGTAAAAATAACACACATGCAATGACCCCAGTTGTTGTTAGTAAAAAAGCACACATGCAATGACACTGGTGGATCCATATGTGGTATGTGAAAAGAACACACATTTTAGTGACTCTGGTTGTTGTTAGTAAAAAGAGCACACATGCAATGACACTCGTGGATCCATAGGTGGATTGTGAAAAGAGCACACACGCAATGACACTCGTGGATCCATATGTGGTATGGGAAAAGAAGACACATGCAATGAATCTGGTTGTTGTTAGTAAAAAGAGGACACATGCAATGCCACTGGTGGATCCATGTGTGGTCTCTAAAGAGAACACACATTTCAATGACATTGGTGGATCCATATGTGGTATGTGAAAAGAACAGTCATAAAATGACTCTAGTTGTTGTTAGTAAAAAGAACACACATGCAATGACACTTGTGGATCCATAGGTGGTATGCGAAAAGAACACACATACAATGACTCTTGTGGTTGTTAATAAAAAGAACACACATGTAATGACATTGGTGCATCCATGTGTGGTCTCTGAAGAGAATACACATGCAATGACTCTGGTTGTTGTTAGTAAAAAGAGCACACATGCAATGACACTGGTGGATCCATAGGTGGATTGTGAAAGAGCACACATACAATGGCACCGTGGATCCATATGTGGTATGTGAAAAGAACACACATGCAATGACTCTGGTTGTTGTTAGTAAAAGAACACACATGCAATGACAGGTGGATCCTGTGGTCTCTGAAAGAACACACATTTCAATGGCACTGTGGATCCATATGTGGTATGTGAAAAGAACAGTCATGAAATGACTCTAGTTGTTGTTAGTAAAAAGAACACACATGCAATGACACTGGTGGATCCATAGGTGGTATGTGAAAAGAACACACATGCAATGACTCTGGTTATTGTTAGTAAAAGAACACACATGCAATGACACTTGTGGATCCATGTGTGGTCTCTAAAGAGAAAACACATGCAATGACTCGTGTTGTTGTTTGTTAAAAGAGCACACATGCAATGACACTGGTGGATCCATAGGTGGATTGTGAAAAGAGCACACATGCAATGACACTGGTGGATCCATGTGTGGACTCTGAAGAGAACACATATGCAATGACCCTAGTTGTTAGTAAAAAGCACACATGCAATGATCTGGATCCATATGTGGTATGTGAAAAGAACACACATTTCAATGACTCTGGTTGCTAGTAAAAGAACACATGCAATGACACTCGTGGATCCATGTGTGGTCTCTGAAGAGAATACACATTTCAATGACACTAGTGGATCCATATGTGGTATGTGAAAAGAACAGTCATGAAATGACTCCAGTTATTGTTAGTAAAAACAACACACATGCAATGACACTGGTGGATCCATAGGTGGTATGTGAAAAGAACACACATGCAATGACTCTGGGGTTATTAGTAAAAATAACACACATGTAATGACACTAGTGCATCCATGTGTGGTCTCTAAAGAGAATACACATGCAATGACTCTGGTTGTTGTTAGTAAAAAGAGCACACATGCAATGACACTCGTGGATCAATAGGTGGATTGTGAAAACAGCACATGCAATGACACTCGTGGATCCATATGTGGTATGGGAAAGAACACACATGCAATGAATCTGGTTGTTGTTAGTAAAAAGAGGACACATGCAATGCCACTGGTGGATCCATGTGTGGTCTCTAAAGAGAACACACATTTCAATGACACTGGTGGATCCATATGTGGTATGTGAAAAGAACAGTCATGAAATGACTCCAGTTGTTGTTAGTAAAAAGAACACATGCAATGACACTGGTGGATCCATAGGTGGTATGTGAAAAGAACACACATGCAATGACTCTGGTTGTTGTTAGTAAAAAGAACACACATGCAATGACAATTGTAGATCCATGTGTGGTCTCTGAAGAGAACACACATGCAATGACTCTAGTTGTTGTTAGTAAAAAGAGCACACATGCAATGACACTGGTGGATCAATAGGTGGATTGTGAAAAGCGCACACATACAATGACACCATATGTGGTATGTGAAAAGAACATTCATGAAATGACTCCAGTTGTTGTTAGTAAAAAGAACACACATGCAATGACACTGGTGGATCCATAGGTGGTATGTGAAAACAACACAGATGCAATGACTCTAGTTATTGTTAGTAAAAGGAACACACATGCAATGACACTGGTGGATCCATGTGTGGTCTCTGAAGAGAACACACATTTCAATGACACTGGTGGATCCATATGTTGTATGTGAAAAGAACACTCATGAAATGACTCCAGTTGTTGTTAGTAAAAAGAACACACATGCAATGACACTGGTGGATCCATACGTGGTATGTGAAAAGAATCCCATGCAACGACTCTATTTGTTGTTAGTAAAAGAACACATGCAATGACACTGGTGGATCCATGTGTGATGTTTGAAGAACACACATTTCAATGGCACTGGTGGATCCATATGTTGTATGTGAAAAGAACACTCATGAAATGACTCTAGTTGTTGTTAGTAAAAGAACACACATGCAATGACATTGGTGGATCCATGTGTGGTCTCTAAAGAGAACACACATGCACGGACTGGTTGTTGTAAGTAAAATAACACACATGCAATGACCCAGTTGTTGTTAGTAAAAAGCACACATGCAATGACACTGGTGGATCCATATGTGGTATGTGAAAAGAACACACATTTTAGTGACTCTGGTTGTTGTTAGTAAAAAGAGCACACATGAAATGACACTCGTGGATCCATAGGTGGATTGTGAAAAGAGCACACACGCAATGACACTCGTGGATCCATATGTGGTATGGGATAAGAAGACACATGCAATGAATCTGGTTGTTGTTAGTAAAAAGAGGACACATGCAATGCCACTGGTGGATCCATGTGTGGTCTCTACAGAGAACACACATTTCAATGACATTGGTGGATCCATATGTGGTATGTGAAAAAGTCATAAAATGACTCTAGTTGTTGTTAGTAAAAAGAACACACATGCAATGACACTTGTGGATCCATAGGTGGTATCTGAAAAGAACACATACATTGACTCTTATGGTTGTTAATAAAAAGAACACACATGTAATGACATTGGTGCATCCATGTGTGGTCTCTGAAGAGAATACACATGCAATGACTCTGGTTGTTGTTAGTAAAAAGAGCACACATGCAATGACACTGGTGGATCCATAGGTGGATTGTGAAAAGAGCACACATACAATGGCACCGGTGGATCCATATGTGGTATGTGAAAAGAACACACATGCAATGACTCTGGTTGTTGTTAGTAAAAAGAACACACATGCAATGACACTGGTGGATCCATGTGTGGTCTCTGAAAAGAACACACATTTCAATGGCACTGGTGGATCCATATGTGGTATGTGAAAAGAACAGTCATGAAATGACTCTAGTTGTTGTTAGTAAAAAGAACACACATGCAATGACACTGGTGGATCCATAGGTGGTATGTGAAAAGAACACACATGCAATGACTCTGGTTATTGTCAGTAAAAAGAACACACATGCAATGACACTTGTGGATCCATGTGTGGTCTCTAAAGAGAACACACATGCAATGACTCTGGTTGTTGTTAGTAAAAAGAGCACACATGCAATGACACTGGTGGATCCATAGGTGGATTGTGAAAAGAACGCACATGCAATGACACTGGTGGATCCATGTGTGGTCTCTGAAGAGAACACATATGCAATGACCCTAGTTGTTGTTAGTAAAAAAAGCACACATGCAATGATACTGTGGATCCATATGTGGTATGTGAAAAGAACACACATTTCAATGACTCTGGTTGTTGCTAGTAAAAAGAACACACATGCAATGACACTCGTGGATCCATGTGTGGTCTCTGAAGAGAATACACATTTCAATGACACTAGTGGATCCATATGTGGTATGTGAAAAGAACAGTCATGAAATGACTCCAGTTATTGTTAGTAAAAACAACACACATGCAATGACACTGGTGGATCCATAGGTGGTATGTGAAAAGAACACACATGCAATGACTCTGGGGTTATTAGTAAAAATAACACACATGTAATGACACTAGTGCATCCATGTGTGGTCTCTAAAGAGAATACACATGCAATGACTCTGGTTGTTGTTAGTAAAAAGAGCACACATGCAATGACACTCGTGGATCCATAGGTGGATTGTGAAAACAGCACACATGCAATGACACTCGTGGATCCATATGTGGTATGGGAAAAGAACACACATGCAATGAATCTGGTTGTTGTTAGTAAAAAGAGGACACATGCAATGCCACTGGTGGATCCATGTGTGGTCTCTAAAGAGAACACACATTTCAATGACACTGGTGGATCCATATGTGGTATGTGAAAAGAACAGTCATGAAATGACTCCAGTTGTTGTTAGTAAAAAGAACACACATGCAATGACACTGGTGGATCCATAGGTGGTATGTGAAAAGAACACACATGCAATGACTCTGGTTGTTGTTAGTAAAAAGAACACACATGCAATGACAATTGTAGATCCATGTGTGGTCTCTGAAGAGAACACACATGCAATGACTCTGGTTGTTGTTAGTAAAAAGAGCACACATGCAATGACACTTTGGTGGATCAATAGGTGGATTGTGAAAAGCGCACACATACAATGACACCATATGTGGTATGTGAAAAGAACATTCATGAAATGACTCCAGTTGTTGTTAGTAAAAAGAACACACATGCAATGACACTGGTGGATCCATAGGTGGTATGTGAAAACAACACAGATGCAATGACTCTAGTTATTGTTAGTAAAAGGAACACACATGCAATGACACTGGTGGATCCATGTGTGGTCTCTGAAGAGAACACACATTTCAATGACACTGGTGGATCCATATGTTGTATGTGAAAAGAACACTCATGAAATGACTCCAGTTGTTGTTAGTAAAAAGAACACACATGCAATGACACTGGTGGATCCATACGTGGTATGTGAAAAGAATCCCATGCAACGACTCTATTTGTTGTTAGTAAAAAGAACACACATGCAATGACACTGGTGGATCCATGTGTGATGTTTGAAGAGAACACACATTTCAATGGCACTGGTGGATCCATATGTTGTATGTGAAAAGAACACTCATGAAATGACTCTAGTTGTTGTTAGTAAAAAGAACACACATGCAATGACACTGGTGGATCCATGTGTGGTCTCTAAAGAGAACACACATGCACGGACTCTGGTTGTTGTAAGTAAAAATAACACACATGCAATGACCCCAGTTGTTGTTAGTAAAAAAGCACACATGCAATGACACTGGTGGATCCATATGTGGTATGTGAAAAGAACACACATTTTAGTGACTCTGGTTGTTGTTAGTAAAAAGAGCACACATGAAATGACACTCGTGGATCCATAGGTGGATTGTGAAAAGAGCACACACGCAATGACACTCGTGGATCCATATGTGGTATGGGATAAGAAGACACATGCAATGAATCTGGTTGTTGTTAGTAAAAAGAGGACACATGCAATGCCACTGGTGGATCCATGTGTGGTCTCTACAGAGAACACACATTTCAATGACATTGGTGGATCCATATGTGGTATGTGAAAAGAACAGTCATAAAATGACTCTAGTTGTTGTTAGTAAAAAGAACACACATGCAATGACACTTGTGGATCCATAGGTGGTATGCGAAAAGAACACACATACAATGACTCTTATGGTTGTTAATAAAAAGAACACACATGTAATGACATTGGTGCATCCATGTGTGGTCTCTGAAGAGAATACACATGCAATGACTCTGGTTGTTGTTAGTAAAAAGAGCACACATGCAATGACACTGGTGGATCCATAGGTGGATTGTGAAAAGAGCACACATACAATGGCACCGGTGGATCCATATGTGGTATGTGAAAAGAACACACATGCAATGACTCTGGTTGTTGTTAGTAAAAAGAACACACATGCAATGACACTGGTGGATCCATGTGTGGTCTCTGAAAAGAACACACATTTCAATGGCACTGGTGGATCCATATGTGGTATGTGAAAAGAACAGTCATGAAATGACTCTAGTTGTTGTTAGTAAAAAGAACACACATGCAATGACACTGGTGGATCCATAGGTGGTATGTGAAAAGAACACACATGCAATGACTCTGGTTATTGTCAGTAAAAAGAACACACATGCAATGACACTTGTGGATCCATGTGTGGTCTCTAAAGAGAACACACATGCAATGACTCTGGTTGTTGTTAGTAAAAAGAGCACACATGCAATGACACTGGTGGATCCATAGGTGGATTGTGAAAAGAACGCACATGCAATGACACTGGTGGATCCATGTGTGGTCTCTGAAGAGAACACATATGCAATGACCCTAGTTGTTGTTAGTAAAAAAAGCACACATGCAATGATACTGTGGATCCATATGTGGTATGTGAAAAGAACACACATTTCAATGACTCTGGTTGTTGCTAGTAAAAAAGACACATGCAATGACACTCGTGGATCCATGTGTGGTCTCTGAAGAGAATACACATTTCAATGACACTAGTGGATCCATATGTGGTATGTGAAAAGAACAGTCATGAAATGACTCCAGTTATTGTTAGTAAAAAGAACACACATGCAATGACACTGGTGGATCCATAGGTGGTATGTGAAAAGAACACACATGCAATGACTCTGGGGTTATTAGTAAATAGAACACACATGTAATGACACTAGTGCATCCATGTGTGGTCTCTAAAGAGAATACACATGCAATGACTCGGGTTGTTGTTAGTAAAAAGAGCACACATGCAATGACACTCGTGGATCCATAGGTGGATTGTGAAAACAGCACACATGCAATGACACTCGTGGATCCATATGTGGTATGGGAAAAGAACACACATGCAATGAATCTGGTTGTTGTTAGTAAAAAGAGGACACATGCAATGCCACTGGTGGATCCATGTGTGGTCTCTAAAGAGAACACACATTTCAATGACACTGGTGGATCCATATGTGGTATGTGAAAAGAATAGTCATGAAATGACTCCAGTTGTTGTGAGTACAAAGAACACAAATGCATTGACACTGGTGGATCCATAGGTGGTATGTGAAAAGAACACACATGCAATGACTCTGGTTGTTGTTAGTAAAAAGAACACACATGCAATGACAATTGTAGATCCATGTGTGGTCTCTGAAGAGAACACACATGCAATGACTCTGGTTGTTGTTAGTAAAAAGAGCACACATGCAATGACACTGGTGGATCAATAGGTGGATTGTGAAAAGCGCACACATACAATGACACCATATGTGGTATGTGAAAAGAACATTCATGAAATGACTCCAGTTGTTGTTAGTAAAAAGAACACACATGCAATGACACTGGTGGATCCTTAGGTGGTATGTGAAAAGAACACAGATGCAATGACTCTAGTTATTGTTAGTAAAAGGAACACACATGCAATGACACTGGTGGATCCATGTGTGGTCTCTGAAGAGAACACACATTTCAATGACACTGGTGGATCCATATGTTGTATGTGAAAAGAACACTCATGAAATGACTCCAGTTGTTGTTAGTAAAAAGAACACACATGCAATGACACTGGTGGATCCATACGTGGTATGTGAAAAGAATCCCATGCAACGACTCTATTTGTTGTTAGTAAAAAGAACACACATGCAATGACACTGGTGGATCCATGTGTGATGTTTGAAGAGAACACACATTTCAATGGCACTGGTGGATCCATATGTTGTATGTGAAAAGAACACTCATGAAATGACTCTAGTTGTTGTTAGTAAAAAGAACACACATGCAATGACACTGGTGGATCCATGTGTGGTCTCTAAAAGAACACACATGCACGGACTCGGTTGTTGTAAGTAAAAATAACACCCATGCAAGGAGCCCTGTTGTTGTTTGTAAAATATCACACATGCAATGACACTGGTGGATCCATATGTGGTATGTGAAAAGAACACACATTTTAGTGACTCTGGTTGTTGTTAGTAAAAAGAGCACACATGAAATGACACTCGTGGATCCATAGGTGGATTGTGAAAAGAGCACACACGCAATGACACTCGTGGATCCATATGTGGTATGGGATAAGAAGACACATGCAATGAATCTGGTTGTTGTTAGTAAAAAGAGGACACATGCAATGACACTGGTGGATCCATGTGTGGTCTGTGAAGAGAACACACATTTCAATGACATTGGTGGATCCATATGTGGTATGTGAAAAGAACAGTCATAAAATGACTCTAGTTGTTGTTAGTAAAAAGAACACACATGCAATGACACTTGTGGATCCATAGGTGGTATGCGAAAAGAACACACATACAATGACTCTTATGGTTGTTAATAAAAAGAACACACATGTAATGACATTGGTGCATCCATGTGTGGTCTCTGAAGAGAATACACATGCAATGACTCTGGTTGTTGTTAGTAAAAAGAGCACACATGCAATGACACTGGTGGATCCATAGGTGGATTGTGAAAAGAGCACACATACAATGGCACCGGTGGATCCATATGTGGTATGTGAAAAGAACACACATGCAATGACTCTGGTTGTTGTTAGTAAAAATAACACACATGCAATGACACTTTGGTGGATCCATATGTGGTATGTGAAAAGAACACACATTTCAATGGCACTGGTGGATCCATATGTGGTATGTGAAAAGAACAGTCATGAAATGACTCTAGTTGTTGTTAGTAAAAAGAACACCCATGCAATGACACTGGTGGATCCATAGGTGGTATGTGAAAAGAACACACATGCAATGACTCTGGTTATTGTCAGTAAAAAGAACACACATGCAATGACACTTGTGGATCCATGTGTGGTCTCTAAAGAGAACACACATGCAATGACTCTGGTTGTTGTTAGTAAAAAGAGCACACATGCAATGACACTGGTGGATCCATAGGTGGATTGTGAAAAGAACGCACATGCAATGACACTGGTGGATCCATGTGTGGTCTCTGAAGAGAACACATATGCAATGACCCTAGTTGTTGTTAGTAAAAAAAGCACACATGCAATGATACTGTGGATCCATATGTGGTATGTGAAAAGAACACACATTTCAATGACTCTGGTTGTTGCTAGTAAAAAGACAACACATGCAATGACACTCGTGGATCCATGTGTGGTCTCTGAAGAGAATACACATTTCAATGACACTAGTGGATCCATATGTGGTATGTGAAAAGAACAGTCATGAAATGACTCCAGTTATTGTTAGTAAAAAGAACACACATGCAATGACACTGGTGGATCCATAGGTGGTATGTGAAAAGAACACACATGCAATGACTCTGGGGTTATTAGTAAATAGAACACACATGTAATGACACTAGTGCATCCATGTGTGGTCTCTAAAGAGAATACACATGCAATGACTCTGGTTGTTGTTAGTAAAAAGAGCACACATGCAATGACACTCGTGGATCCATAGGTGGATTGTGAAAACAGCACACATGCAATGACACTCGTGGATCCATATGTGGTATGGGAAAAGAACACACATGCAATGAATCTGGTTGTTGTTAGTAAAAAGAGGACACATGCAATGCCACTGGTGGATCCATGTGTGGTCTCTAAAGAGAACACACATTTCAATGACACTGGTGGATCCATATGTGGTATGTGAAAAGAATAGTCATGAAATGACTCCAGTTGTTGTTAGTAAAAAGAACACACATGCAATGACACTGGTGGATCCATAGGTGGTATGTGAAAAGAACACACATGCAATGACTCTGGTTGTTGTTAGTAAAAAGAACACACATGCAATGACAATTGTAGATCCATGTGTGGTCTGAAGAGAACACACATGCAATGACTCAGTTGTTGTTAGTAAAAAGAGCACACATGCAATGACACTGGTGGATCAATAGGTGGATTGTGAAAAGCACACATACAATGACACCATATGTGGTATGTGAAAAGAACATTCATGAAATGACTCCAGTTGTTGTTAGTAAAAAGAACACACATGCAATGACACTGGTGGATCCTTAGGTGGTATGTGAAAAGAACACAGATGCAATGACTCTAGTTATTGTTAGTAAAAGGAACACACATGCAATGACACTGGTGGATCCATGTGGTCTCAAGAAAACACACATTTCAATGACACTGGTGGATCCATATGTTGTATGTGAAAAGAACACTCATGAAATGACTCCAGTTGTTGTTAGTAAAAAGAACACACATGCAATGACACTGGTGGATCCATACGTGGTATGTGAAAAGAACACACATGCAACGACTCTATTTGTTGTTAGTAAAAAGAACACACATGCAATGACACTGGTGGATCCATGTGTGATGTTTGAAGAGAACACACATTTCAATGGCACTGGTGGATCCATATGTTGTATGTGAAAAGAACACTCATGAAATGACTCCAGTTGTTGTTAGTAAAAAGAACACACATGCAATGACACTGGTGGATCCATGTGTGGTCTCTAAAGAGAACACACATGCACGGACTCTGGTTGTTGTAAGTAAAAATAACACACATGCAATGACCCCAGTTGTTGTTAGTAAAAAAGCACACATGCAATGACACTGGTGGATCCATATGTGGTATGTGAAAAGAACACACATTTTAGTGACTCTGGTTGTTGTTAGTAAAAAGAGCACACATGCAATGACACTCGTGGATCCATAGGTGGATTGTGAAAAGAGCACACACGCAATGACACTCGTGGATCCATATGTGGTATGGGAAAAGAAGACACATGCAATGAATCTGGTTGTTGTTAGTAAAAAGAGGACACATGCAATGCCACTGGTGGATCCATGTGTGGTCTCTCTGAAGAACACACATTTCAATGACATTGGTGGATCCATATGTGGTATGTGAAAAGAACAGTCATAAAATGACTCTAGTTGTTGTTAGTAAAAAGAACACACATGCAATGACACTTGTGGATCCATAGGTGGTATGCGAAAAGAACACACATACAATGACTCTTATGGTTGTTAATAAAAAGAACACACATGTAATGACATTGGTGCATCCATGTGTGGTCTCTGAAGAGAATACACATGCAATGACTCTGGTTGTTGTTAGTAAAAAGAGCACACATGCAATGACACTGGTGGATCCATAGGTGGATTGTGAAAAGAGCACACATACAATGGCACCGGTGGATCCATATGTGGTATGTGAAAAGAACACACATGCAATGACTCTGGTTGTTGTTAGTAAAAAGAACACACATGCAATGACACTGGTGGATCCATGTGTGGTCTCTGAAAAGAACACACATTTCAATGGCACTGGTGGATCCATATGTGGTATGTGAAAAGAACAGTCATGAAATGACTCTAGTTGTTGTTAGTAAAAAGAACACACATGCAATGACACTGGTGGATCCATAGGTGGTATGTGAAAAGAACACACATGCAATGACTCTGGTTATTGTCAGTAAAAAGAAC
Source organism: Avena insularis (assembly GCA_023614405.1). Lineage (NCBI taxonomy): Eukaryota > Viridiplantae > Streptophyta > Magnoliopsida > Poales > Poaceae > Avena > Avena insularis. The sequence continues at coordinate 308,221,530 of CM042690.1, forward strand.
ACACATGCAATGACACTTGTGGATCCATGTGTGGTCTCTAAAGAGAACACACATGCAATGACTCTGGTTGTTGTTAGTAAAAAGAGCACACATGCAATGACACTGGTGGATCCATAGGTGGATTGTGAAAAGAACGCACATGCAATGACACTGGTGGATCCATGTGTGGTCTCTGAAGAGAACACATATGCAATGACCCTAGTTGTTGTTAGTAAAAAAAGCACACATGCAATGATACTGTGGATCCATATGTGGTATGTGAAAAGAACACACATTTCAATGACTCTGGTTGTTGCTAGTAAAAAGACAACACATGCAATGACACTCGTGGATCCATGTGTGGTCTCTGAAGAGAATACACATTTCAATGACACTAGTGGATCCATATGTGGTATGTGAAAAGAACAGTCATGAAATGACTCCAGTTATTGTTAGTAAAAAGAACACACATGCAATGACACTGGTGGATCCATAGGTGGTATGTGAAAAGAACACACATGCAATGACTCTGGGGTTATTAGTAAATAGAACACACATGTAATGACACTAGTGCATCCATGTGTGGTCTCTAAAGAGAATACACATGCAATGACTCTGGTTGTTGTTAGTAAAAAGAGCACACATGCAATGACACTCGTGGATCCATAGGTGGATTGTGAAAACAGCACACATGCAATGACACTCGTGGATCCATATGTGGTATGGGAAAAGAACACACATGCAATGAATCTGGTTGTTGTTAGTAAAAAGAGGACACATGCAATGCCACTGGTGGATCCATGTGTGGTCTCTAAAGAGAACACACATTTCAATGACACTGGTGGATCCATATGTGGTATGTGAAAAGAATAGTCATGAAATGACTCCAGTTGTTGTTAGTAAAAAGAACACACATGCAATGACACTGGTGGATCCATAGGTGGTATGTGAAAAGAACACACATGCAATGACTCTGGTTGTTGTTAGTAAAAAGAACACACATGCAATGACAATTGTAGATCCATGTGTGGTCTCTGAAGAGAACACACATGCAATGACTCTGGTTGTTGTTAGTAAAAAGAGCACACATGCAATGACACTGGTGGATCAATAGGTGGATTGTGAAAAGCGCACACATACAATGACACCATATGTGGTATGTGAAAAGAACATTCATGAAATGACTCCAGTTGTTGTTAGTAAAAAGAACACACATGCAATGACACTGGTGGATCCTTAGGTGGTATGTGAAAAGAACACAGATGCAATGACTCTAGTTATTGTTAGTAAAGGAACACACATGCAATGACATGGTGGATCCATGTGTGGTCTCTGAAGAGAACACACATTTCAATGACACTGGTGGATCCATATGTTGTATGTGAAAAGAACACTCATGAAATGACTCCAGTTGTTGTTAGTAAAAAGAACACACATGCAATGACACTGGTGGATCCATACGTGGTATGTGAAAAGAACACACATGCAACGACTCTATTTGTTGTTAGTAAAAAGAACACACATGCAATGACACTGGTGGATCCATGTGTGATGTTTGAAGAGAACACACATTTCAATGGCACTGGTGGATCCATATGTTGTATGTGAAAAGAACACTCATGAAATGACTCCAGTTGTTGTTAGTAAAAAGAACACACATGCAATGACACTGGTGGATCCATGTGTGGTCTCTAAAGAGAACACACATGCACGGACTCTGGTTGTTGTAAGTAAAAATAACACACATGCAATGACCCCAGTTGTTGTTAGTAAAAAAGCACACATGCAATGACACTGGTGGATCCATATGTGGTATGTGAAAAGAACACACATTTTAGTGACTCTGGTTGTTGTTAGTAAAAAGAGCACACGTGCAATGACACTCGTGGATCCATAGGTGGATTGTGAAAAGAGCACACACGCAATGACACTCGTGGATCCATATGTGGTATGGGAAAAGAAGACACATGCAATGAATCTGGTTGTTGTTAGTAAAAAGAGGACACATGCAATGCCACTGGTGGATCCATGTGTGGTCTCTACAGAGAACACACATTTCAATGACATTGGTGGATCCATATGTGGTATGTGAAAAGAACAGTCATAAAATGACTCTAGTTGTTGTTAGTAAAAAGAACACACATGCAATGACACTTGTGGATCCATAGGTGGTATGCGAAAAGAACACACATACAATGACTCTTATGGTTGTTAATAAAAAGAACACACATGTAATGACATTGGTGCATCCATGTGTGGTCTCTGAAGAGAATACACATGCAATGACTCTGGTTGTTGTTAGTAAAAAGAGCACACATGCAATGACACTGGTGGATCAATAGGTGGATTGTGAAAAGAGCACACATACAATGGCACCGGTGGATCCATATGTGGTATGTGAAAAGAACACACATGCAATGACTCTGGTTGTTGTTAGTAAAAAGAACACACATGCAATGACACTGGTGGATCCATGTGTGGTCTCTGAAAAGAACACACATTTCAATGGCACTGGTGGATCCATATGTGGTATGTGAAAAGAACAGTCATGAAATGACTCTAGTTGTTGTTAGTAAAAAGAACACACATGCAATGACACTGGTGGATCCATAGGTGGTATGTGAAAAGAACACACATGCAATGACTCTGGTTATTGTTAGTAAAAAGAACTCACATGTAATGACACTGGTGGATCCATATGTGGTCTCTAAAGAGAACACACATGCAATGACTCTGGTTGTTGTTAGTAAAAAGAGCACACATGCAATGACACTGGTGGATCCATAGGTGGATTGTGAAAAGAACGCACATGCAATGACACTGGTGGATCCATGTGTGGTCTCTGAAGAGAACACATATGCAATGACCCTAGTTGTTGTTAGTAAAAAAAGCACACATGCAATGATACTGGTGGATCCATATGTGGTATGTGAAAAGAACACACATTTCAATGACTCTGGTTGTTGCTAGTAAAAAGAACACACATGCAATGACACTCGTGGATCCATGTGTGGTCTCTGAAGAGAATACACATTTCAATGACACTAGTGGATCCATATGTGGTATGTGAAAAGAACAGTCATGAAATGACTCCAGTTATTGTTAGTAAAAAGAACACACATGCAATGACACTGGTGGATCCATAGGTGGTATGTGAAAAGAACACACATGCAATGACTCTAGGGTTATTAGTAAAAAGAACACACATGTAATGACACTAGTGCATCCATGTGTGGTCTCTGAAGAGAATACACATGCAATGACTCTGGTTGTTGTTAGTAAAAAGAGGACACATGCAATGACACTCGTGGATCCATAGGTGGATTGTGAAAAGAGCACACATGCAATGACACTCGTGGATCCATATGTGGTATGGGAAAAGAACACACATGCAATGAATCTGGTTGTTGTTAGTAAAAAGAGGACACATGCAATGGTGGATCCATGTGTGGTCTCTAAAGAGAACACACATTTCAATGACACTGGTGGATCCATATGTGGTATGTGAAAAGAATAGTCATGAAATGACTCCAGTTGTTGTTAGTAAAAAGAACACACATGCAATGACACTGGTGGATCCATAGGTGGTATGTGAAAAGAACACACATGCAATGACTCTGGTTGTTGTTAGTAAAAAGAACACACATGCAATGACAATTGTAGATCCATGTGTGGTCTCTAAGAGAACACACATGCAATGACTCTGGTTGTTGTTAGTAAAAAGAGCACACATGCAATGACACTGGTGGATCAATAGGTGGATTGTGAAAAGCGCACACATACAATGACACCATATGTGGTATGTGAAAAGAACATTCATGAAATGACTCCAGTTGTTGTTAGTAAAAAGAACACACATGCAATGACACTGGTGGATCCATAGGTGGTATGTGAAAAGAACACAGATGCAATGACTCTAGTTATTGTTAGTAAAAGGAACACACATGCAATGACACTGGTGGATCCATGTGTGGTCTCTGAAGAGAACACACATTTCAATGACACTGGTGGATCCATATGTTGTATCTGAAAAGAACACTCATGAAATGACTCCAGTTGTTGTTAGTAAAAAGAACACACATGCAATGACACTGGTGGATCCATACGTGGTATGTGAAAAGAACACACATGCAACGACTCTAGTTGTTGTTAGTAAAGAGTACACACATGCAATGAAACTGGTGGATCCATGTGTGATGTCTGAAGAGAACACACATTTCAATGACACTGGTGGATCCATATGTTGTATGTGAAAAGAACACTCATGAAATGACTCCAGTTGTTGTTAGTAAAAAGAACACACATGCAATGACACTGGAGGATCCATTTGTGGACTCTAAAGAGAAAACACATGCACTTACACTGGTTGTTGTAAGTAAAAATAACACACATGCAATGACCCCAGTTGTTGTTAGTAAAAAAGCACACATGCAATGACACTGGTGGATCCATATGTGGTATGTGAAAAGAACACACATTTCAGTGACTCTGGTTGTTGTTAGTAAAAAGAGCACACATGCAATGACACTCGTGGATCCATAGGTGGATTGTGAAAAGAGCACACACGCAATGACACTCGTGGATCCATATGTGGTATGGGGAAAGAAGACACATGCAATGAATCTGGTTGTTGTTAGTAAAAAGAGGACACATGCAATGCCACTGGTGGATCCATGTGTGGTCTCTAAAGAGAACACACATTTCAATGACACTGGTGGATCCATATGTGGTATGTGAAAAGAATAGTCATGAAATGACTCCAGTTGTTGTTAGTAGAAAGAACACACATGCAATGACACTGGTGGATCCATAGGTGGTATGTGAAAAGAACACACATGCAATGACTCTGGTTGTTGTTAGTAAAAAGAACACACATGCAATGACAATTGTAGATCCATGTGTGGTCTCTAAGAGAACACACATGCAATGACTCTGGTTGTTGTTAGTAAAAAGAGCACACATGCAATGACACTGGTGGATCAATAGGTGGATTGTGAAAAGCGCACACATACAATGACACCATATGTGGTATGTGAAAAGAACATTCATGAAATGACTCCAGTTGTTGTTAGTAAAAAGAACACACATGCAATGACACTGGTGGATCCATAGGTGGTATGTGAAAAGAACACAGATGCAATGACTCTAGTTATTGTTAGTAAAAGGAACACACATGCAATGACACTGGTGGATCCATGTGTGGTCTCTGAAGAGAACACACATTTCAATGACACTGGTGGATCCATATGTTGTATGTGAAAAGAACACTCATGAAATGACTCCAGTTGTTGTTAGTAAAAAGAACACACATGCAATGACACTGGTGGATCCATACGTGGTATGTGAAAAGAACACACATGCAACGACTCTAGTTGTTGTTAGTAAAAAGAACACACATGCAATGACACTGGTGGATCCATGTGTGATGTCTGAAGAGAACACACATTTCAATGACACTGGTGGATCCATATGTTGTATGTGAAAAGAACACTCATGAAATGACTCCAGTTGTTGTTAGTAAAAAGAACACACATGCAATGACACTGGTGGATCCATGTGTGGTCTCTAAAGAGAACACACATGCACGGACTCTGGTTGTTGTAAGTAAAAATAACACACATGCAATGACCCCAGTTGTTGTTAGTAAAAAAGCACACATGCAATGACACTGGTGGATCCATATGTGGTATGTGAAAAGAACACACATTTCAGTGACTCTGGTTGTTGTTAGTAAAAAGAGCACACATGCAATGACACTCGTGGATCCATAGGTGGATTGTGAAAAGAGCACACACGCAATGACACTCGTGGATCCATATGTGGTATGGGAAAAGAAGACACATGCAATGAATCTGGTTGTTGTTAGTAAAAAGAGGACACATGCAATGCCACTGGTGGATCCATGTGTGGTCTCTAAAGAGAACACACATTTCAATGACATTGGTGGATCCATATGTGGTATGTGAAAAGAACAGTCATAAAATGACTCTAGTTGTTGTTAGTAAAAAGAACACACATGCAATGACACTTGTGGATCCATAGGTGGTATGCGAAAAGAACACACATACAATGACTCTGGTGGTTGTTAATAAAAAGAACACACATGTAATGACGTTGGTGCATCCATGTGTGGTCTCTGAAGAGAATACACATGCAATGACTCTGGTTGTTGTTAGTAAAAAGAGCACACATGCAATGACACTGGTGGATCCATAGGTGGATTGTGAAAAGAGCACACATACAATGGCACCGGTGGATCCATATGTGGTATGTGAAAAGAACACACATGCAATGACTCTGGTTGTTGTTAGTAAAAAGAACACACATGCAATGACACTGGTGGATCCATGTGTGGTCTCTGAAAAGAACACACATTTCAATGGCACTGGTGGATCCATATGTGGTATGTGAAAAGAAAAGTCATGAAATGACCCTAGTTGTTGTTAGTAAAAAGAACACACATGCAATGACACTGGTGGATCCATAGGTGGTATGTGAAAAGAACACACATGCAATGACTCTGGTTGTTAGTATAAAGAACACACATGCAATGACACTTGTGGATCCATGTGTGGTCTCTGAAGAGAATACACATGCAATCACTCTAGTTGTTGTTAGTAAAAAGAGCACACATGCAATGACACTGGTGGATCAATAGGTGGATTGTGAAAAGAGCACACATACAATGGCACCGGTGGATCCATATGTGGTATGTGAAAAGAACACACATGCAATGACTCTGGTTGTTGTTAGTAAAAAGAACACACATGCAATGACACTGGTGGATCCATGTGTGGTCTCTGAAGAGAACACACATTTCAATGACACTGGTGGATCCATATGTGGTATGTGAAAAGAACAGTCATGAAATGACTCCAGTTGTTGTTAGTAAAAAGAACACACATGCAATGACAATGGTGGATCCATAGGTGGTATGTGAAAAGAACACACATGCAATGACTCTGGTTGTTAGTAAAAAGAACACACATGCAATGACACTTGTGGATCCATGTGTGGTCTCTGAAGAGAACACACATGCAATGACTCTAGTTGTTGTTAGTAAAAAGAGCACACATGCAATGACACTGGTGGATCAATAGGTGGATTGTGAAAAGAGCACACATACAATGACACCATATGTGGTATGTGAAAAGAACATTCATGAAATGACTCCAGTTGTTGTTAGTAAAAAGAACACACATGCAATGACACTGGTGGATCCATGTGTGGTCTCTGAAGAGAACACACATGCAATGACTCTGGTTGTTGTTAGTAAAAAGAGCACACATGCAATGACACTGGTGGATCCATAGGTGGATTGTGAAAAGAACGCACATGCAATGACACTGGTGGATCCATGTGTGGTCTCTGAAGAGAACACATATGCTATGACCCTAGTTGTTGTTAGTAAAAAAAGCACACATGCAATGATACTAGTGGATCCATATGTGGTATGTGAAAAGAACACACATTTCAATGACTCTGGTTGTTGCTAGTAAAAAGAACACACATGCAATGACACTCGTGGATCCATGTGTGGTCTCTGAAGAGAACACACATTTCAATGACACAGGTGGATCCATATGTGGTATGTGAAAAGAACAGTCATGAAATGACTCCAGTTGTTGTTAGTAAAAAGAACACACATGCAATGACACTGGTGGATCCATAGGTGGTATGTGAAAAGAGCACACATACAATGACTCTGGTTGTTGTTAGTAAAAAGAACACACATGCAATGACACCGGTGGATCCATGTGTGTTCTCCGAAGAGAACAAACATGCAACGACTCTGGTTGTTGTTAGTAAAAAGAGCACACATGCAATGACACTGGTGGATCCATAGGTGGATTGTGAAAAGAACACACATGCAATTACACTGGTGGATCCATGTGTGGTCTCTGAAGATAACACACATGCAATGACCCTAGTTGTTGTTAGTAAAAAAAGCACACATGCAATGACACTGGTGGATCCATATGTGGTATGTGAAAAGAACACACATTTCAATGACACTGGTGGATCCATATGTGGTATGTGAAAAGAACAGTCATGAAATGACTCTAGTTGTTGTTAGTAAAAAGAACACACATGGAATGACACTGGTGGATCCATACGTGGTATGTGAAAAGAGCACACATGCAATGACTCTGGTTGTTGTTTGTAAAAAATACACATGCAATAACACTGGTGGATCCATGTGTTGTCTCCGAAGAGAAAACACATGCAATGACTCTGGTAGTTGTTAGTAAAAAGAGAACACATGCGATGACTCTGGTTGCTGTTAGTAAAAAGAGCACACATGCAATGACACTGGTGGATCCATAGGTGGATTGTGAAAAGAACACACATGCAATGACACTGGTTGTTGTTAGTAAAAATAACACACATGCAATGACAAATGTGGATCCATGTGTGGTCTCTAAAGAGAACACACATGCAATGACTCTGGTTGTTGTTAGTAAAAAGAGCACACATGCAATGGCACTGGTGGATCCATAGGTGGATTGTGAAAAGAGAGCACATGCAATACCACTGGTGGATCCATAGGTGGATTGTGAAAAGAGCACACATGCAATACCACTGGTGGATCCATATGTGGTATGTGAAAAGAACACATATTTCAATGACACTGTTGGATCCATATGTGGTATGTGAAAAGAACAGTCATGAAATGACTCCAGTTGTTGTTATTAAAAAGAACACACATGGAATGACACTGGTGGATCCATTCGTGGTATGTGAAAAGAGCACACATGAAATGACTCTGGTTGTTGTTAGTAAAAAATACACATGCAATAACACTGGTGGATCCATGTGTTGTCTCTGAAGAGAAAACACATGCAATGACTCTGGTAGTTGTTAGTAAAAAGAGAACACATGCGATGACTCTGGTTGCTGTTAGTAAAAAGAGCACACATGCAATGACACTGGTGGATCCATAGGTGGATTGTGAAAAGAACACACATGCAATGACACTGGTTGTTGTTAGTAAAAAGAACACACATGCAATGACAAATGTGGATCCATGTGTGGTCTCTGAAGAGAACACACATGCAATGACTCTGGTTGTTGTTAGTAAAAAGAGCACACATGCAATGACACTGGTTGATCAATAGGTGGATTGTGAAAAGCGCACACATACAATGACACAATATGTGGTATGTGAAAAGAACATTCATGAAATGACTCCAGTTATTGTTAGTAAAAAGAACACACATGGAATGACACTGGTGGATCCATACGTGGTATGTGAAAAGAGCACACATGCAATGACTCTGGTTGTTGTTAGTAAAAACTACACATGCAATAACACTGGTGGATCCATGTGTTGTCTCTGAAGAGAAAACACATGCAATGACTCTGGTAGTTGTTAGTAAAAAGAGAACACATGCGATGACTCTGGTTGCTGTTAGTAAAAAGAGCACACATGCAATGACATTGGTGGATCCATAGGTGGATTGTGAAAAGAACACACATGCAATGACACTGGTTGTTGTTAGTAAAAAGAACACACATGCAATGACAAATGTGGATCCATGTGTGGTCTCTGAAGAGAACACACATGCAATGACTCTGGTTGTTGTTAGTAAAAAGAGCACACATGCAATGACACTGGTTGATCAATAGGTGGATTGTGAAAAGCGCACACATACAATGACACAATATGTGGTATGTGAAAAGAACATTCATGAAATGACTCCAGTTGTTGTTAGTAAAAAGAACACACATGGAATGACACTGGTGGATCCATAGGTGGTATGTGAAAAGAGCACACATGCAATGACTCTGGTTGTTGTTAGTAAAAAATACACATGCAATAACACTGGTGGATCCATGTGTTGTCTCTGAAGAAAAAACACATGCAATGACTCTGGTAGTTGTTAGTAAAAAGAGCACACATGCAATGACACTGGTGGATCCATAGGTGGATTGTGAAAAGAACACACATGCAATGACCCCAGTTGTTGTTAGTAAAAAGAGCACACATGTAATGACACTGGTGGATCCATAGGTGGACTCTGAAAAGAACACACATGCAATGACACTGGTGGATCTATGTGTGGTCTCTGAAGAGAACACACATGCAATGGCCCTAGTTGTTGTCAGTAAAAAAAGCACACATGCAATGACACTGGTGGATACATATATGGTATGTGAAAAAAACACACATTTCAATGACTCTGGTTGTTGTTAGTAAAAAGAACACACATGCAATGACACTAGTGGATCCATAGGTGGATTGTGAAAAGAGCACACATGCAATGACACTGGTGGATCCATATGTGGTATGTGAAAAGAACACACATGGAATGACTCTGGTTGTTTTTAGTAAAACGAACACACATGCAATGACACTGGTGGATCCATGTGTGGTCTCTGAAGAGAACACACATTTCAATGACACTGGTGGACCCATATGAGGTATGTGAAAAGAACAGTCATGAAATGACTCAAGTTGTGGTTAGTAAAAAGAACACACATGCAATGACACTGGTGGATCCATAGGTGGTATGTGAAAAGAACACACATGCAATGACTCTGGTTGTTGTTAGTAAAAAGAACACACATGCAATGTCACTAGTGGATCCATATGTGGTCTCTGAAGAGAACACACATGCAATGACTCTGGTTGTTGTTAGTCAAAAGAGCACACATGCAATGACACTGGTGGATCCATAGGTGGATTGTGAAAAGAGCACAAATACAATGCCACTTGTGGATCCATATGTGGTATGTGAAAAGAACACGCATGCAATGACTCTAGTTGTTGTTAGTAAAAAGAACACACATGCAATAACACTGGTGGATCCATGTGTGGTCTCTGAAGAGAACACACATTTCAATGACACAGGTGGATCCATATGTGGTATGTGAAAACAACAGTCATGAAATGACTCCAGTTGTTGTTAGTAAAAAGAACACACATGCAATGACACTGGTGGATCCATAGGTGGTATGTGAAAAGAACACACATGCTGATGGGTTCGTAGCATGGAAAACAAAAAATTTCTACCACAAGATCGAACAAAACCCAGATCTAATCTAGATAAAAGCCAAGATCTAATCTATTAGATATGAGCAACGAGATAGATCTATACTAACCCTCGTAGAACCGAAAGCGTTACGAGATTAGATTTCGGGGTTGATGTAGTCGATCACTTGCCGATCTCAAGATCGTGTGGACGATCCTTCCGGCCAGTGTTCCCAGGCGCTTCCGCAGTCGGTCACACGTGCGGAGTCGAAGCAGACCTTCCTCTCCCCGTTCCAGCGAGCAGCGGAGGTAGTAGATCTTCTCCACGGAATCCCAGCAGCACGACGGTGTGGCGGTGGTGGTGGAGGAGAGAATTCTGCAGGGCTTTGCCTAAGCCGGAGCAAAGCAAAGGAAGAGGAGAGAGGCGGCGGCTAGGGATTGTTATGGGAGAGGTCTAGGAGGCGGCGCCCCCTCCCCTCTATTTAAAGGAGGAAGGCGCGCCATGGGAGGAGTCCTCCTTGGCCGGCGGGTTGGGAAAGGGGGAGGAGTCCTCCTCCCCCACAAATCCGTGTCTAGCCCCCACAAGGTTTCCTTTACCCTTTCTTGGTTTTCAAGCAAACTCCAAGAACTCTTCTAGAAGCTTCCAGAACATTCCGAAACCTTCTAGAATCTCCATACAAACACTCCGAAACATTTCCTAACTTAGAAAATGATCCCCAATATATGAATCTTATTCTCCGGACAATTCCGGATCTCCTCGTGATGTCCCGGATCCAATCCGAGACTCTGAACAACATTTGGTCTCCAACGCATAATCCATATCTAATTAAAACAACTTCGAACCTTAAGTGTGTCACCCTACGGTTCGTGAATATGCAGAAATGATGAAGACACCTCTCTGATCAATAACCATCAGCGGGATCTGGAGATCCATAACGGCTCCCACATACTCAACGATGACTTCGTGATCGATAGAACCATTAACATAGGAAACCAATTCCCTTTGTCACACGATATTCTACTTATCCGAGGTTTGATCGTCGATATCTCCATACCTAGTTCTACCCCGTTACTGATAAGTACTCTTTACTCGTTCCATGTTATGTCATCCCTTGTGACCTAGTCACATGCTTGCAAGCTAACTAGATGACATTCCACCGAGAGGGCCCAGAGCATATCTATCCGTCATATGGATGGACAAATCCCAATCTTGGTACATGCGCTTCAACACATACTTTCAGAATACCCAATGACACCTTTATAACCACCCAGTTACGAAGCGGTGTTTGATGTCATCAAAGTAACCATCCGGTGATGGTGATTAACATAACCTCATGGTCGAAGGATTAGGTTACTATGCATTTGAAAGCTTACAACAATACGAACTTAATGAGTTGATCTTATGCTACGCTTACTATGGGTGTGTGTCCATCACATCATTCTCCTAATGATATAACCTTGTTATTAATGACATCCAATGTCCATGATCAGGAAACCATGATCATCATTTAATCAACAAGCTAGTTCCACAAGAGGCTTACTAGGGACTCTTTTATGTTTACAAAACACACATGTATTAGTGTTTCCTTATAATACAATTATAGCATGGGATGTAAACATTCATCATAAACACAAAGATATAATAATAACCACTTTTATTATTGCCTCTTGGGCATATCTCCAATAGTCTCCCACTTGCACTAGAGTCAATAATCTAGATTACATGGTAATATACCTAACACCCATGGCGTTCTGGTGTTGGTCATGCTTTGCTCTAGGGAGAGGTTTAGTCAACGGATCTGCCACATTCAGATCAGTGTGTACTTTGCAAATCTTTACGTCACCATCTCGAACATACTCGCGAATAGCATGGAAACGTAGCTTGATGTGCTTCATGTGACCTTGGCTCCTGTGCATTAGCTATGGCACCTGTGTTGTCACAGTAGATGGCCATCGGGTCCAACGCACTGGGAACCATGCCAAGTTCAGTAATGAACTCCTTCATCTATATGGCTTCTTGTGCAGCCTCCAAAGCAGCTATGTATTCTGATTCAGTTGAATATTTTTCCACAACGCTTTGCTTGGCACTCCTCCAGCTCACTGCAGCACCATTCAAAATAAATACGTATCCAGACTGTGACTTCGAGTCATCTGGATCGGTGTTCCAACTAGCATCAGTGTAACCGTTTACAACAAGCTATTCATCACCTCCATAAGAAAGAACCATATCCTTAAGTCATATTCAGGTACTTTAGGATATTCTTGACCGTTGTCCAGTGTTCCATTCCAGGATCACTTTGATATCTACTAGTCAAACTAACAGCATGGGCTATATCTGGTCTTGTACACAACATGGCATACATGATAGAACCTATGGCCGAGGCATAGGGAATATTATTCATCTTTTCTCTATCTTCTGCCGTAGCCGGACTTTGAGTCTTACTCAAGGTCTTACCTGACAACATGGGCATGAACCCTTTCTTTCTCTCTTCCATTCTAAACTTCTTTATAACTTTGTCTAAGTATGTACTTTGTGAAAGCGCTATTAGGCGTCTTGATCTATCTCTATAAATCTTGATGCCTAGAATATATGCCGCTTCGCCAAGATCCTTCATTGAAAAACTATTATTCAAATAGGTTTTGACGCTATTAAGAAGTTCTATATCATTCCCAATCAACAATATGTCATCTACATATAGTACTAGGAATGCTACAGAGCTCCCCCTCACTTTCTTGTAAATACAAGCTTCTCCATAAGTTTGTATAAATCCAACGTTTTTGATTACTTTATCAAAACATTGATTCCAACTCCGGGATGCTTGCTTCAGTCCATAAATGGAGCGCTGAAGTTTGCATACCTTGTCAGCATCACTAGGATCGACAAAACCCTTGGGTTGTACCATATACAACTCTTCCTCAATGTCACCATTAAGGAACGCCGTTTTGACATCCATCTGCCAAATTTCATAATCGAAATATGCAGCGATTGCTAACAAAATCCTCAAAGACTTTAGCTTCGCTACTGGTGAGAAAGTCTCATCGTAGTCAACTCCTTGAATTTGTTGGAACCCTTTCGCGACAAGTCGAGCTTTATGGACAGTAACATTACCATCAGCATCTGTTTTTCTTTTGAAAATCCATTTGTTCTCGACAGCCTTACGGCCATCCGGTAAGTCCACCAAAGTCCATACTTGGTTTTCGTACATGGATCCCATTTCGGATTTCATGGCTTCTAGCCATTTATCAGAATCTGGGATCACCATAGCTTCTTCATACGTCGCGGGGTCATCAGTGTTGTCCACCAACATGACGTTCAACGCAAAGTCATACCACTCAGGAGTGGTACGAACCCTCGTTGACCTGTGAGGTTCAGCAGTAACTCCGTTCGAAGTTTCATGATCACCATCATTATCTTCCTCTCCAGTTGGTGCAGGCGGCACAAAAACATCTTCCGGTGCTGCGCTACTCTCAACTCCGAGAGAAGGTTCAATAACCTCGTCGAGTTCTACTTTCCTTCCAGTCACTTCTTTCGAGAGAAACTCCTTCTCAAGAAAGGATCCATTCATGGCAACGAAAACTTTGCCTTTGGATCTATGATAGAAGGTATACCCAATTGTTTCTTTCGGTATCCTATGAAGATGCATTTCTCCGCTTTGGGTTCAAGCTTAACAGGTTGTAACTTCTTTACATACGCTTCGCAACCCCAAACTTTAAGGAACGACAACTGAGGTTTCTTACCAAACCACAATTCATAAGGCGTCGTTTCAACGAATTTAGATGGTGCCCTATTTAAAGTGAATGCGGCTGTCTCTAATGAATAGCCCCAAAACGATAGCGGTAAATCTGTAAGAGACATCATAGACCGAACCATATCTAAGAGAGTTTGATTATGACGTTCGGACACACCATTATGCTGTGGTGTTCCCGGCGGTGTCAACTGCGTAAGTATTCCACATTTCTTTAAATGCATGCCAAACTCATAACTCAGATATTCACCTCCGCGGTTAGAACGCAGAAACTTAATCTTCTTGTTACGATGATTTTCCACTTCACTTTGAAATTCCTTAAACTTCTTGAAAGTTTTGGACTTATGTTTCATAAAGTAGACATACCCATATCTACTTAAGTCATCCGTGAAAGTGAGAACATAACGATATCCACCACGCGACGCTACACTCATTGGACCGCACACATCGGTATGTATTATTTCCAATAAGTCTGTAGCTCGCTCCATTATTCTAGAGAATGGAGTCTTAGTCATTTTTCCCATTAGACATGCTTCGCATCTTTCAAGTGATTCAAAATCAAGTGATTCAAGAAGTCCATCAGAATGGAGTTTCTTCATACGCTTCACTCCAATGTGACCAAGACGACAGTGCCACATGTATGTAGAATTATCATTCAATCTTATTCGTTTAGCATCTATGTTGTGAACATGTGTATCACTACTATCGAGATTCAATAAGAATAAACCATTTATCTCAGGTGCATTACCATAAAAGATATTACTCATATAAATCGAACAACCTTTATTCTCAGACTTAAAAGAGTAACCGTCTCGCAATAAACAAGATCCAGATATAATGTTCATGCTTAACGCAGGCACTAAATAACAATTATTTAAATTTAAAACTAATCCCGAAGGTAGATGTAGAGGGAGCGTGCCGACGGCGATCACATCAACCTTGGAGCCATTTCCAACGCGCATCGTCACCTCGTCTCTTCCCAGTCTTCGTTTATTCCGTAGCTCCTATTTCGAGTTACAGATATGAGCAACCGAACCAGTATCAAATACCCAGGCACTACTACGACTACTAGTAAGATACACATCAATAACATGTATATCGAATATACCTTTCTTCTTGAGGTTGCCGTTCTTCAGATCTGCCAGGTACTTGGGGCAGTTACGCTTCCAGTGACCAACACCCTTGCAGTAGAAGCACTCAGTTTTAGGCTTAGGACCAGCCTTGGGCTTCTTAGCAGGTGCGGCAGCTTTCTTGCCGTCCTTCTTGAAGTTACCCTTTTTCTTAGGCTTGCCCTGTTTCTTGAAATTGGTGGTCTTATTGACCATCAACACTTGGTGCTCCTTCTTGATCTCCACTTCAGCAGTTTTCAGCATGGACGATAGTTCAGGCAACGTCTTGTTCATGCAGTGCATATTGTAGTTCATCACAAAGTTCTTATAACTCGGTGGCAGTGATTGGAGGACACGGTGAATCCCTAACTCATTAGGAATCGTTATCCCCAACTCTTGGAGTTTGTTTGCGTGCCTAGACATGGTGAGCACGTGCTCGCTAACATAGCTTCCCTCTTCCATCTTGCAGGCAAAGAACTTCTCGGAGGCCTCATAGCTCTCCACGGCCGCGTGAGTCTCAAAAATGAGCTTGAGCTCCTTAATGATCTTGAACGGGTCGTGGTGCTCAAAACGCTTCTGGAGCTCCGTTTCTAAACCGTACAGGATGGCACACTGAACTGTGGAGTAATGATTTTTCCGAGTGGCGTAAACATTCTTTACGTCATCGGTGGCATCATGTGCAGGTGGGTCACCTAGTGGTGCTTCTAGCACATAGGTCATCTGACCAGCCCTGAGGACAATCTTCAGACCACGGAGCCAGTCCGTGAAGTTGCTTCCATTGTTCTTAAGCTTTTATTTCTCTAGGAACGCATTGAAATTGATGGAGAGATTCACCATAATCTACAACAAATTTGCAAGTAGTTTAGACTAAGTTTATGATAAATTGAGTTCTACTTTAATTCTTAAATTAACTAGGTGAACTCCCACTCAAAACAACATCCCTCACATTGTGTTAGTGATTACACGAACCAAGTCCACTACACCAAGTCCGATATTCACGAGAGAAGATGTAGTTTCATCGGCGAACAATCTTCATGTTCATCATATCACTTATATGATTCATGCTCTACCTTTCGGTATTCCTTGTTCCGAGACCATGTTTGTACATGCTAGGCTCGTCAAGATTAACCTTAGTTTCCGCATGTGCAAATCTGGCTTGCACCCGTTGTATGCACACGTAGAATCTATCACATCCGATCATCACGAGATGCTTGAGGGCAGCGAGTCTTAGCAACGGTGCCAACTAAGGACAAACACTTTATTACTTTAAATTTAGTGAGAGGGATCATCTTATAATGCTACCGTCGCGATCTAAGCAATACAAGATGCATAAAGGATTAACATCATAGGCAATTCATAATTAGTGTGATATGATATGGCCCTTTCTTCTTATGCCTTTGATCTCCATCTCCAAAGCACGGACATGAACTCCATCATCACCAGCATTGCGTCAAGGTCAGTGGCGCCGCTTCATGGTTGTCCATCATCACCAGCAACTATTACAACTACTTGGAATAAAGCTATTACAAGATGAATAGACACGCAGGTCTTAACAGAATTAAAGACAACCATTACGCTCCTGCCGGTTTCCATATTACAACAAGGATCCATGTGTGGTCTCTGAAGAGAACACACATGCAATGACTCTGGTTGTCGTTAGTAAAAAGAGCACACATGCAATGACACTAGTAGATCCATAGGTGGATTGTGAAAAGAGCACACATACAATGACACTGGTGGATCATATGTGGCATTTGAAAAGAACACACATGCAATGACTCTGGTTGTTAGTAAAAAGAACACACATGCAATGACACTGGTGGATCCATGTGTGGTCTCTGAAGAGAACACGCATTTCAATGATACTGGTGGATCCATATGTGGTATGTGAAAAGAACAGTCATGAATTGACTCCAGTTGTTGTTAGTAAAAAGAACACACATGCAATGACACTGGTGGATCCATAGGTGGTATGTGAAAAGAACACACATGCAATGGCTCTGGATGTTGTTAGTAAAAAGAACACACATGCAATGTCACTAGTGGATCCATGTGTGGTCTCAGAAGAGAACACACATGCAATGACTCTGGTTGTTGTTAGTAAAAAGAGCACACATGCAATGACACTGGTGGATCCATAGGTGGATTGTGAAAAGAGCACACATACAATGCCACTGGTGGATCCATATGTGCTATGTGAAAAGAACACACATGCAATGACTCTAGTTGTTGTTAGTAAAAGAACACACATGCAATGACACTGGTGGATCCATGTGTGGTGTCTGAAGAGAACACACATTTCAGTGACACAGGTGGATCCATATGTGGTATGTGAAAAGAACAGTCATGAAATGACTCCAGTTGTTGTTAGTAAAAAGAACAGACATGCAATGACACTGGTGGATCCATAGGTGGTATGTGAAAAGAGCACACATGCAATGACTCTGGTTGTTGTTAGTAAAAAGAAAACAGATGCAATGACACTGGTGGATCCATGTGTGGTCTCTGAAGAGAACACACACGCAATGACTCTGGTTGTTGTTAGTAAAAAGAGCACACATGCAATGACACTAGTGGATCCATAGGTGGATTGTGAAAAGAACACACATGCAATTACACTGGTGGATCCATGTGTGGTCTCTGAAGAGAACACAGCTGCAATGACCCCAGTTGTTGTTAGTAAAAAAAGCACACATGCAATGACACTAGTGGATCCATATGTGGTATCTGAAAAGAACACACATTTCAATGACACTGGATCCATATGTGGTATGTGAAAAGAACAGTCATGAAATGACTCCAATTGTTGTTAGTCAAAAGAACACACATGCAATGACACTGGTGGATCCATACGTGGTATGTGAAAAGAACACACATGCAATGACTCAGGTTGTTGTTAGTAAAAAATACACATGCAATAACACTGGTGGATCCATGTGTTGTCTCTGAAGAGAACACACATGCAATGACTCTGGTAGTTGTTAGTAAAAAGAGCACACATGCAATGACACTGGTGGATTCATAGGTGGATTGTGAAAAGAACACACATGCAATGACCCCAGTTGTTGTTAGGAAAAAGAGCACACATGCAATGACACTGGTGGATCCATAGGTGGATTGTGAAAAGAACACACATGCAATGACACTGGTGGATCCATGTGTGGTCTCTAAAGAGAACACACATGCAATGACCCTAGTTGTTGTTAGTAAAACAAGCACACATGCAAACACTGGTGGATACATATATGGTATGTAAAAAAAACACATTTCAATGACTCTAGTTGTTGTTAGTAAAAAGAACACACATGCAATGACACTAGTGGATCCATAGGTGGATTGTGAAAAGAGCACACATGCAATGACACTGGTGGATCCATATGTGGTATGTGAAAAGAACACACATGCAATGACTCTGGTTGTTAGTAAAAAGAACACACATGCAATGACACTTGAGGATCCATGTGTGGTCTCTAAAGAGAACACACATTTCAATGATACTGGTGGATCCATATGTGGTATGTGAATAGAACAGTCATGAAATGACTCTAGTTGTTGTTAGTAAAAAGAACACACATGAAATGACACTGGTGGATCCATAGGTCGTATGTGAAAAGAACACACATGCAATGACTCTGGATGTTGTTAGTAAAAAGAACACACATGCAATGTCACTAGTGGATCCATGTGTGGTCTCTGAAGAGAACACACATGCAATGACTCTGGTTGTTGTTAGTAAAAAGAGCACACATGCAATGACACTGGTGGATCCATTGGTGGATTGTGAAAAGAGCACACATACAATGCCACTGGTTGATCCATATGTGCTATGTGAAAAGAACACACATGCAATGACTCTAGTTGTTGTTAGTAAAAAGAACACACATGCAATGACACTGGTGGATCCATCTGTGGTCTCTGAAGAGAACACACATTTCAATGACACAGGTGGATCCATATGTGGTATGTGAAAAGAACAGTCATGAAATGACTCCAGTTGTTGTTAGTAAAAAGAACACACATGCAATGACACTGGTGGATCCATAGGTGGTATGTGAAAAGAGCACAGATGCAATGACTCTGGTTGATGTTAGTAAAAAGAACACACATGCAATGACACTGGTGGATCCATGTGTGGTCTCTGAACAGATCACACACACAATGACTCTGGTTGTTGTTAGTAAAAAGAGCACACATGCAATGACACTGGTGGATCCATAGGTGGATTGTGAAAAGAACACACATGCAATTACATTGGTGGATCCTTGTGTGGTCTCTGAAGAGAACACACCTGCAATGACCCTAGTTGTTGTTAGTAAAAAAAGCACACATGCAATGACACTGGTGGATCCATATGTGGTATGTGAAAAGAACACACATTTCAATGACACTGGTGGATCCATATGTGGTATGTGAAAAGAACAGTCATGAAATGACTCCAGTTGTTGTTAGTAAAAAGAACACACTTGCAATGACACTTGTGGATCCATACGTGGTATGTGAAAAGAACACACATGCAATGACTCTGGTTGTTGTTAGTAAAAAATACACATGCAATAACACTGGTGGATCCATGTGTTGTCTCTGAAGAGAACACACATGCAATGACTCTGGTAGTTGTTAGTAAAAAGAGCACACATGCAATGACACTGTTGGATCCATAGGTGGATTGTGAAAAGAACACACATGCAATGACCCCAGTTGTTGTTAGTAAAAAGAGCACACATGCAATGACACTGGTGGATCCATAGGTGGATTGTGAAAAGAACACACATGCAATGACACTGGTGGATCCATGTGTGGTCTCTGAAGAGAACACACATGCAATGACCCTAGTTGTTGTTAGTAAAAAAAGCACACATGCAAACACTTGTGGATACATATATGGTATGTGAAAAAAACACACATTTCAATGACTCTGGTTGTTGTTAGTAAAAAGAACACACATGCAATGACACTAGTGGATCCATAGGTGGATTGTGAAAAGGGCACACATGCAATGACACTGGTGGATCCATATGTGGTATGTGAAAAGAACACACATGCAATGACTCTGGTTGTTAGTAAAAAGAACACACATGCAATGACACTAGTGGATCCATGTGTGGTCTCTGAAGAGAACACACATTTCAATGATACTGGTGGATCCATATGTGGTATGTGAAAAGAACAGTCATGAAATGACTCAAGTGGTTGTTAGTAAAAAGAACACACATGCAATGACACTAGTGGATCCATAGGTGGTATGTGAATAGAACACACATGCAATGACTCTGGATGTTGTTAGTAAAAAGAACACACATGCAATGACACTAGTGGATCCATGTGTGGTCTCTGAAGAGAACACACATTTCAATGATACTGGTGGATCCATATGTGCTATGTGAAAAGAACAGTCATGAAATGACTCCAGTTGTGGTTAGTAAAAAGAACACACATGCAATGACACTAGTGGATCCATAGGTGGTATGTGAACAGAACACACATGCAATGACTCTGGTTGTTGTTAGTAAAAAGAACACACATGCAATGACACTGGTGGATCCATGTGTGGTCTCTGAAGAGAACACACACGCAATGACTCTGGTTTTTGTTAGTAAAAAGAGCACACATGCAATGACACTGGTAGATCCATAGGTGGATTGTGAAAAGAGCACACATACAATGACACTGGTGGATCCATATGTGGTATGTGAAAAGAACACACATGGAATGACTCTGGTTGTTAGTAAAAATAACACACATGCAATGACACTGGTGGATCCATGTGTGGTCTCTGAAGAGAACACGCATTTCAATGATACTGGTGGATCCATATGTGGTATGTGAAAAGAATAGTCATGAAATGACTCCAGTTGTTGTTAGTAAAAAGAACACACATGCAATGACACTGGTGGATCCATAGGTGGTATGTGAAAAGAACACACATGCAATGACTCTGGATGTTTTTAGTAAAAAGAACACACATGCAATGTCACTAGTGGCTCCATGTGTGGTCTCGGAAGAGAACACAAATGCAATGACTCTGGTTTTTGTTAGTAAAAAGAGCACACATGCAATGACACTGGTGGATCCATAGGTGGATTGTGAAAAGAGCACACATACAATGCCACTGGTGGATCCATATGTGCTATGTGAAAAGAACACACATGCAATGACTCTAGTTGTTGTTAGTAAAAAGAACACACATGCAATGACACTGGTGGATCCATGTGTGGTCTCTGAAGAGAACACAGATTTCAATGACACGGGTGGATCCATATGTGGTATGTGAAAAGAACAGTCATGAAATGACGCCAGTTGTTGTTAGTAAAAAGAACACACATGCAATGACACTGGTGGATCCATAGGTGGTATTGAAAAGAGCACACATGTAATGACTCTGGTTGTTGTTAGTAAAAAGAACACACATGCAATGACACTGGTGGATGCATGTGTGGTCTCTGAAGAGAACACACACGCAATGACTCTGGTTGTTGTTAGTAAAAAGAGCACACATGCAATGACACTGGTGGATCCATAGGTGGACTGTGAAAAGAACACACATGCAATTACACTGGTGGATCCATGTGTGGTCTCTGAAGAGAACACACCTGCAATGAACCTAGTTGTTGTTAGTAAAAAAAGCACACATGCAATGACACTGGTGGATCCATATGTGGTATGTGAAAAGAACACACATTTCAATGACACTGGTGGATCCATATGTGGTATGTGAAAAGAACAGTCATGAAATGACTCCAGTTGTTGTTAGTAAAAAGAACACACATGTAATGACACTGGTGGACACATACGTGGTATGTGAAAAGAACACACATGCAATGACTCTGGTTGTTGTGAGTAAAAAATACACATGCAATAACACTAGTGGATCCATGTGTTGTCTCTGAAGAGAACACACATGCAATAACTCTGGTAGTTGTTAGTAAAAAGAGCACACATGCAATGACACTGGTGGATCCATAGGTGGATTGTGAAAAGAACACACATGCAATGACCCTAGTTGTTGTTTGTAAAAAGACCACACATGCAATGACACAGGTGGATCGATAGGTGGATTGTAAAAATAACACACATGCAATGACACTGGTGTTTCGATGTGTGGTCTTTGAAGAGAACACACATGCAATAACCCTAGTTGTTGTTAGTAAAAAAAGCACACATGCAAACACTGGTGGATACATATATGGTATGTGAAAAAAAACACATTTCAATGACTCTGGTTGTTGTTAGTAAAAAGAACACACATGCAATGACACTAGTGGATCCATAGGTGGATTGTGAAAAGGGCACACATGCAATGACACTGGTGTATCCATATGTGGTATGTGAAAAGAACACACATGCAATGACTCTGGTTGTTAGTAAAAAGAACACACATGCAATGACACTGGTGGATCCATGTGTGGTCTCTGAAGAGAACACGCATTTCAATGATACTGGTGGATCCATATGTGGTATGTGAAAAGAATAGTCATGAAATGACTCCAGTTGTTGTTAGTAAAAAGAACACACATGCAATGACACTGGTGGATCCATAGGTGGTATGTGAAAAGAACACACATGCAATGACTCTGGATGTTTTTAGTAAAAAGAACACACATGCAATGTCACTAGTGGCTCCATGTGTGGTCTCGGAAGAGAACACAAATGCAATGACTCTGGTTTTTGTTAGTAAAAAGAGCACACATGCAATGACACTGGTGGATCCATAGGTGGATTGTGAAAAGAGCACACATACAATGCCACTGGTGGATCCATATGTGCTATGTGAAAAGAACACACATGCAATGACTCTAGTTGTTGTTAGTAAAAAGAACACACATGCAATGACACTGGTGGATCCATGTGTGGTCTCTGAAGAGAACACAGATTTCAATGACACGGGTGGATCCATATGTGGTATGTGAAAAGAACAGTCATGAAATGACGCCAGTTGTTGTTAGTAAAAAGAACACACATGCAATGACACTGGTGGATCCATAGGTGGTATGTGAAAAGAGCACACATGTAATGACTCTGGTTGTTGTTAGTAAAAAGAACACGCATGCAATGACACTGGTGGATCCATGTGTGGTCTCTGAAGAGAACACACACGCAATGACTCTGGTTGTTGTTAGTAAAAAGAGCACACATGCAATGACACTGGTGGATCCATAGGTGGATTGTGAAAAGAACACACATGCAATTACACTGGTGGATCCATGTGTGGTCTCTGAAGAGAACACACCTGCAATGAACCTAGTTGTTGTTAGTAAAAAAATCACACATGCAATGACACTGGTGGATCCATATGTGGTATGTGAAAAGAACACACATTTCAATGACACTGGTGGATCCATATGTGGTATGTGAAAAGAACAGTCATGAAATGACTCCAGTTGTTGTTAGTAAAAAGAACACACATGTAATGACACTGGTGGACACATACGTGGTATGTGAAAAGAACACACATGCAATGACTCTGGTTGTTGTGAGTAAAAAATACACATGCAATAACACTAGTGGATCCATGTGTTGTCTCTGAAGAGAACACACATGCAATGACTCTGGTAGTTGTTAGTAAAAAGAGCACACATGCAATGACACTGGTGGATCCATAGGTGGATTGTGAAAAGAACACACATGCAATGACCCTAGTTGTTGTTTGTAAAAAGACCACACATGCAATGACACAGGTGGATCGATAGGTGGATTGTAAAAATAACACACATGCAATGACACTGGTGGATCGATGTGTGGTCTTTGAAGAGAACACACATGCAATAACCCTAGTTGTTGTTAGTAAAAAAAGCACACATGCAAACACTGGTGGATACATATATGGTATGTGAAAAAAAAACACATTTCAATGACTCTGGTTGTTGTTAGTAAAAAGAACACACATGCAATGACACTAGTGGATCCATAGGTGGATTGTGAAAAGGGCACACATGCAATGACACTGGTGTATCCATATGTGGTATGTGAAAAGAACACACATGCAATGACTCTGGTTGTTAGTAAAAAGAACACACATGCAATGACACTGGTGGATCCATGTGTGGTCTCTGAAGAGAACACACATTTCAATGATACTGGTGGATCCATATGTTGTATGTGAAAAGAACAGTCATCAAATGACTCAAGTTGTTGTTAGTAAAAAGAACACACATGCAATGAAACTGGTGGATCCATAGGTGGTATGTGAAAAGAACACACATGCAATGACTCTGGATGTTGTTAGTAAAAAGAACACACATGCAATTACAATGGTGGATCCATGTGTGGTCTCTGAAGAGAACACACATGCAATGACTCTGGTTGTTGTTAGTAAAAAGAGCACACATGCAATGACACTGGTGGATCCATAGGTGGATTGTGAAAAGGGCACACATACAATGCCACAGGTGGATACATATGTGGTATGTGAAAAGAACACACATGCAATGACTCTAGTTGTTGTTAGTAAAAAGAACACACATGCGATAACACTGGTGGATCCATGTGTGGTCTCTAAAGAAAACACACATTTCAATGACACTAGTGGATCCATATGTGGTATGTGAAAAGAAAAGTCATGAAATGACACCAGTTGTGGTTAGTAAAAAGAACACACATGCAATGACACTGGTGGATCCATAGGTGGTATGTGAAAAGAACACACATGCAATGACTCTGGTTGTTGTTAGTAAAAATAACACACATGCAATGACACTGGTGGATCCATGTGTTGTCTCTGAAGAGAACACACATGCAATGACTCTGATTGTTGTTAGTAAAAGGAGCACACATGCAATGACACTAGTAGATCCATAGGTGGATTGTGAAAAGAGCACACATACAATGACACTGGTGGATCCATATGTGGTATGTGAAAAGAACACACATGCAATGACTCTAGTTGTTAGTAAAAAGAACACACATGCAATGACACTGGTGGATCCATGTGTGGTCTCTGAAGAGAACACGCATTTCAATGCTACTGGTGGATCCATATGTGGTATCTGAAAAGAACAGTCATGAAATTACTCCAGTTGTTGTTAGTAAAAAGAACACACATGCAATGACACTAGTAGATCCATAGGTGGTATGTGAAAAGAACACACATGCAATGACTCTGGATGTTGTTAGTAAAAAGAACACACATGCAATATCACTAGTGGATCCATGTGTGGTCTCTGAAGAGAACACACATGCAATGACTCTGGTTGTTGTTAGTAAAAAGAGCACACATGCAATGACACTGGTGGATCCATAGGTGGATTGTGAAAAGAACACACATGCAATGACCCCAGTTGTTGTTAGTAAAAAGAGCACACATGCAATGACACTGGTGGATCCATAGGTGGATTGTGAAAAGAACACACATGCAATGACACTGGTGGATCCATGTGTGGTCTCTAAAGAGAACACACATGCAATGACCCTAGTTATTGTTAGTAAAAAAGCAAACATGCAAACACTGGTGGATACATATATGGTATGTGAAAAAAACACACATTTCAATGACTCTGGTTGTTGTTAGTAAAAAGAACACACATGCAATAACACTAGTGGATCCATAGGTGGATTGTTAAAAGGGCACACATGCAATGACACTGGTGGATCCATATGTGGTATGTGAAAAGAACACACATGCAATGACTCTGGTTGTTAGTAAAAACAACCAGACATGCAATGACACTGGTGGATCCATGTGTGGTCTCTGAAGAGAACACACATTTCAATGATACTAGTGGATCCATATGTGGTATGTGAAAAGAACAGTCAGGAAATGACTCAAGTTGTTGTTAGTAGAAAGAACACACATCCAATGACACTGGATGTTGTTAGTAAAAAGAACACGCATGCAATGACACTGATGGAACCATGTGTGGTCTCTGAAGAGAACACACATGCAATGACTCTGGTTGTTGTTAGTAAAAAGAACACACATGCAATGACACTGGTGGATCCATGTGTGGTCTCTGAAGAGAACACGCATTTCAATGATACTGGTGGATCCATATGTGGTATGTGAAAAGAACAATCATGAAATGACTCTAGTTGTTGTTAGTAAAAAGAACACACATGCAATGACACTAGTGGATCCATAGGTGGTATCTGAAAAGAACACACCTGCAATGACTCTGGATGTTGTTAGTAAAAAGAGAACACATGCAATGTCACTAGTGGATCCATGTGTGGTCTCTGAAGAGAACACACATTCAATGACTCTGGTTGTTGTTAGTAAAAAGAGCACACATGCAACGACACTGGTGGATCGATAGGTGGATTGTGAAAAGATGTAAGATCCCTCCTTATTAAAGGAAAAGATCCCTGTGATTGCAATGCTAGTCCCTGGATCAATGCTAGCATCCACAGTTTAAGATGAAGTACACAGATACAAAGGTCGTTTATTACAGTCATTCCAGCGATAAAACATAGTCTTTTACAACTCATGGCCAAAGGCCTAATACAAGAGTTTATGGAATATGTAAATAAACATAAGTCTTCATCTTCATGTGCCACAGGCAAGCATGTTGAGTGTAGACTCATGACTCCTATTCATCATCAGAGTAACCTGCAACATCATAAGTTACAGCCACAGAGGGTCAATACTTTGGAATAGTATTGGCAAGTGATACCTTAGTATATTTTAAGTGGACTATAATACTATATGCATTTGGCTGGTGGGGCTTAGGCTTGCATTGCTCAAAATAGATTTTTCCTTAACTTTTCGAAAATACTAAGTTTTTGTTTGGCAAAGACTATCCCAAGGTATCTACCAATCAAAGACTGAAGATCCACTCAGGGCATCTACCAATCAAAGACTGAAGATCCTTTAACCCTTGTTCACCCACAAGTTTTATTCAGAAATTGGAGTGATGAGATTCTTGAAGTTTCCATGTCTTGATGCTCAAATTGTCCTTTACCAGGGACATGGCTAAGTACTTAGGTTTTACACTCTGCAAAGGTGGTGCACTTTCCCCACAAGCCTTGGTTTCCCAAGACATGATCCTTGATAGCCTTTCCTTAGTCAAATGGGCGCTCCAACCTATCAACCCATCTACCACCCACTGTCCAAGAGACTAAGTTCCAGCATCCTAAGATCATGGCAGCCCATATTACCAAGTGGTTGCACTTGAAGCTTCTCAACATTTGACAACTCAAATCTCTTTGTTCCTGGGTGGCCATCCACAAGTGAGATACACAAGGTTCACCAGTACCCCTGGCCTTGTGTAACCACTCAACATATCCCATTCTTTCCATTCCACCCAGGTGATTCATTAACTTAGTTGTTTTGTTAAAAAACAAGTCCTTAGACTTAGAATATTTTTCCATAGTGTGAATATATAAACCACCCTTGTTTTCTAGTAGCTAGGCTAAGCATGGCATGGCAACTTATCCTTAGGGAATTTTCCTAGCAATTCTAGCATTCTATTCTAAATAGGATTTCCCATCATCAATTGACAAAAGTAGCATGCAAGTCCTAACTAAATATATCTAATGCAAGTATAAAATATAGGTATGGAATATTCATGAAGATATCACTTGCCTTGGTAGTGTGGAGAGTAGCACTCGTCACAATCACAATCACTAGCAAAATCTACACACAAAGTTATAGCACACAATTACACACAAATATATATACAAACAAAAATATTATGAATGCATGCATGCATGAATCTACCAAGTGATGATTTTTGAAAACTCAACCAAGCAAGTGCATGAATACAGAAACTAAACAAGTCACAAAATAGCCAAGACAACTTATTTAGCCCTAAAATAAAATACTAAACTAAACTTATATTCAGAAAGGCCTCAAACAAGTTTCTGCAATTTAAGCCAAACTAATGGTTACTATTTTCTAAACAAAAGGATAGGCAGAAAGGTCTTGTTTTTCTGAATCCAAGCGGTATAAAGTTTGCAAAATTCTAACGTGGAATTCAAAAGATATTGGTATTTGAAATCTGGATCAAAATCTGTTTTTTTAAATTCTATTTTCAGATCTAACCTAGCCACGCGTCATGTTCTTATTCGCCCGTGCGGTTAAATGCGGATCGGCGTCTGAGACCGCTGGATCTAAAGGGGCAGGTGCGGCTCAGATCAACGCGTACCCTTTTGATTAGTCATTCTATCTAAACCATCAGATGCAGATCTAACGGTTCCTATCGACCTGGCCAGAAACTGGCGGCGGAGCGGCGGCTACCGGTGGCGGAACTGTCGGTCGATGACGTTGCCGCGATGCTGAAGGGAGAGGAGTAGCTCACCGGGATCAGGAGGTCACGGCGAAGCTTCGTCGTACTGCGGTTGGTCAAGGCGCTCGAACGCAGCTGCGATTGCTCACCGGAGTTAAATGGCGGCGTCGGGTGCGTCGGGTGGTCGTCGTGGGCGTCGTTGTGGATCACCCAAAAGGCAAAGCGAGGACACGGTTAGATTCACGAGTCGAGACGAGCCGTGTCGTGAACTAGAAAGCGCAGGCGATGTACTTACCACTAGAGTTCGCCGGAGTTCGCAGACGTCGGTGGCGACTAAGTCGGCGATGTTGCCGGAGCTACGGTCCATGCGAGAGCAAGCGAAACGTGTTAAAAAGAAGCGCAGAGGCTCACTAAATCAGTTTGCAAGATCGAGAGGCGGAGCTCTGGACTCACCGAATTCTTGGCCGATCGTCGGAGACAGCGGGGTTCGAGGGTAATGCTCGCAGCCTGGTGGTGCTCGGGTTGGGGTTTGAGGAGAAGAGAGGCGGAGGGGTTCTTATAGCCTGGTCTGGCGAGAATTACTCGCCAATAAATCAATTTACACGCGAATTCAAACGAAGCGCTCGCGTTGATTTGGTGATGAATGGGTCGTCTTGGTGGAGACGATGGTGGCGTGGAGAAGGCCCGCTTGTCGAGGAGTCGAGGTGGCGGTGGGGTCTGTCTGTCGGCGACTTAACTTCAGCGTCATGTGAGAAGGAAAAGGAGATCCCGGGTGGGCTTCTTGCTGGGCTTGATTTCTTTGGGCTGATTCTGGCCGCCGCCTTTTCCTTTCTTTAAGCCTTTTCTTTTCAAATTCCATTTTCTGAATAGAATTTGATATGAATTCAAATCCTTTTGAATTCAAACTGCTGAGGGATTTTGCGGGGTTACGTGGGTTCACAAACAATCAAATATCCTAGTGGTTACCTTGCAAAGGCTTAGTCAAGCTTGGGTTTCAAAATAAACAGAGATTTGCTCTAGTTGCAAATATTTGAAATAGGGGTTTGAAACTATTTCTAAATTTGGAATCTTGGGTTTAAATGCTACTCCTAATCTTTCCAATCATGGAGGCAAGCAAACAAGGTCATGGACAAACAAATCCCAAAGGGTGGTGGCCAATTGAGATAAATTGCCCACATGAAATCATAGCTCAAACTTCTGTCTCTAAATGATTTTGAGAAAAAACCCTATATGAATGAATGATGCAAGGATGAAATGAATGAGTTTTTGAAACATGATTTTTGGGATGTTACAAAAGAGCACACATACAATGCCACTGGTGGATCCATATGTGCTATGTGAAAAGAACACACATGCAATGATTCTAGTTGTTGTTAGTAAAAAGAACACACATGCAATGACACTGGTGCATCCATGTGTGGTCTCTGAAGAGGACACACATTTCAATGACACAGGTGGATCCATATGTGGTATGTGAAAAGAACAGTCATGAAATGACTCCAGTTGTTGTTAGTAAAAAGAACACACATGCAATGACACTGGTGGATCCATAGGTGGTATGTGAAAAGAGCACACATGTAATGACTCTAGTTGTTGTTAGTAAAAAGAACACACATGCAATGACACTGGTGGATCCATGTGTGGTCTCTGAAGAGAACACACACGCAATGACTCTGGTTGTTGTTAGTAAAAAGAGCACACATGCAATGACACTGGTGGATCCATAGGTGGATTGTGAAAAGAACACACATGCAATTACACTGGTGGATCCATGTGTGGTCTCTGAAGAGAACACACCTGCTATGACCCCAGTTGTTGTTAGTAAAAAAGCACACATGCAATGACACTGGTGGATCCATATGTGGTATGTGAAAAGAACACACATTTCAATGACACTGGTGGATCCATATGTGGTATGTGAAAAGAACAGTCATGAAATGACTCCAGTTGTTGTTAGTAAAAAGAACACACATGCAATGACACTGGTGGATCCATACGTGGTATGTGAAAAGAACCCACATGCAATGACTCTGGTTGTTGTTAGTAAAAAATACACATGCAATAACTCTGGTGGATCCATGTGTTGTCTCTGAAGAGAACACACATGCAATGACTCTGGTAGTTGTTAGTAAAAAGAGCACACATGCAATGACACTGGTGGATCCATAGGTGGATTGTGAAAAAACACACATGCAATGACCCCAGTTGTTGTTAGTAAAAGAGCACACATGCAATGACACTGGTGGATCCATAGGTGGATTGTGAAAAGAACACACATGCAAAGACACTGGTGGATCCATGTGTGGTCTCTGAAGAGAACACACATGCAATGACCCTAGTTGTTGTTAGTAAAAAAAGCACACATGCAAACACTGGTGGATACATATCTGGTATGTGAAAAAAACACACATTTCAATGACTCTGGTTGTTGTTAGTAAAAAGAACACACATGCAATGACACTAGTAGATCCATAGGTGGATTGTGAAAAGAGCACACATGCAATGACACTGGTGGATCCATATGTGGTATGTGAAAAGAACACACATGCAATGACTCTGGTTGTTAGTAAAAAGAACACACATGCAATGACACTGGTGGATCCATGTGTGGTCTCTGAAGAGAACACACATGCAATGACTTTGGTATTTGTTAGTAAAAAGACCACACATGCAATGACACTGGTGGACCCATAGGTGGATTGTGAAAAAACACACATGCAATGACTCTTGTTGTTGTTAGTAAAAAGAACACACATGCAATGACACTGGTGGATCCATGTGTGGTCTCTAAAGAGAACACACATGCAATGACTCTGGTTGTTGTTAGTAAAAAGAACACACATGCAATGACACTGGTGGATCCATGTGTGGTCTCTGAAGAGAACACACATGCAATGACTCTGTTTGTTGTTAGTAAAAAGAGCAGACATGCAATGACACTGGTGGATCCATAGGTGGATTGTGAAAAGAGCACCCATACAATGCCACTGGTGGATACATATGTGGTATGTGAAAAGAACACACATGCAATGACTCTAGTTGTTGTTAGTAAAAAGAACACACATGCAATGACACTGGTGGATCCATGTGTGGTCTCTGAAGAGAACACACATTTCAATGACACAGGTGGATCCATATGTGGTATGTGAAAAGAACAGTCATGAAATGACTCCGGTTGTTGTTAGTAAAAAGAACACGCATGCAATGACACTGGTGGATCAATAGGTGGTATGTGAAAAGAACACACATGCAATGACTCTGGTTGTTGTTAGTAAAAAGAACACACATGCAATGACACTGGTGGATCCATGTGTGGTCTCTGAAGAGAACACACATGCAATGACTCTGGTTGTTGTTAGTAAAAAGAGCACACATGCAATGGCACTGTTGGATCCATAGGTGGATTGTGAAAAGAGCACACATGCAATACCGCTGGTGGATCCATGTGTGGTCTCTGAAGAGAACACACAAGCAATGACTCTAGTTGTTGTTAGTAAAAAGAACACACAGGCAATGACACTGGTGGATCCATGTGTGGTCTCCGAAGAGAAGACACATTTCAATGACACAGGTGGATCCATATGAGGTATGTGAAAAGAACAGTCATGAAATGACTCCAGTTGTTGTTAGAAAAAAGAACACACATGCAATGACACTAGTGGATCCATAGGTGGTATGTGAAAAGAGCACACATGCAATGACTCTGGTTGTTGTTAGTGAAAAGAACACACATGCAATGACACTGGTGGATCCATGTGTGGTCTCTGAAGAGAACACACACGCAATGATTCTGGTTGTTGTTAGTAAAAAGAGCACACATGCAATGACACTGGTGGATCCATAGGTGGATTGTGAAAAGAACACACATGCAATGACACTGGTGGATCCATGTGTGGTCTCTGAAGAGAACACACATGCAATGACCCCAGTTGTTGTTAGTAAAAAAAGCACACCTGCAATTACACTGGTGGATCCATATGTGGTATGTGAAAAGAACACACATTTCAATGACACTGGTGGATCCATATGTGGTATGTGAAAAGAATAGTCATGAAATGACTCCAGTTGTTGTTAGTAAAGATAACACACATGCAATGACACTGGTGGATCCATAGGTGGTATGTGAAAAGAACACACATGCAATGACTCTGGTTGTTGTTAGTAAAAAACACACATGGAATGACACTGGTGGATCCATGTGTGGTCTCTGAAGAGAACACACATGCAATGACTCTGGTTGTTGTTAGTAAAAAGAGAACACATGCAATGACACTGGTGGATCCATAGGTGGATTGTGAAAAGAACATACATGAATGACACTGGTGGATCCATGTGTGGTCTCTGAAGAGAACACACATGCAGTGACCCTAGTTGTTGTTAGTAAAAAGAGCACACATGCAATGACACTGTTGGATCCATAGGTGTATTGTGAAAGGAACACACATGCAATGACACTGGTGGATCCATGTGTGGTCTCTGAAGAGAACACACACGCAATGACCCTAGTTGTTGTGAGTAAAAAAAGCACACATGCAATGACACTGGTGGATCCATAGATGGATTGTGAAAAGAGCACACACGCAATGACTCTGGTTGTTGTTAGTAAAAAGAGCACACATGCAATGACACTGGTGGATCCATAGGTGGATTGTGAAAAGAACACACATGCAATTACACTGGTGGATCCATGTGTGGTCTCTGAAGAGAACACACCTGCAATGACCCCAGTTGTTGTCAGTAAAAAAAGCACACATGCAATGACACTGGTGGATCCATATGTGGTATGTGAAAAGAACACACATTTCAATGACACTGGTGGATCCATATGTGGTATGTGAAAAGAACAGTCATGAAATGACTCCAGTTGTTGTTAGTAAAAAGAACACACATGCAATGACACCGGTGGATCCAAACGTGGTATGTGAAAAGAACCCACATGCAATGACTCTGGTTATTGTTAGTAAAAAATACACATGCAATAACACTGGTGGATCCATGTGTTGTCTCTAAAGAGAACACACATGCAATGACTCTGGTAGTTGTTAGTAAAAAGAGCACGCATGCAATGACACTGGTGGACCCATAGGTGGATTGTGAAAAGAACACACATGCAATGACCCCAGTTGTTGTTAGTAAAAAGAGCACACATGCAATGACACTGGTGGATCCATAGGTGGATTGTGAAAAGAACACTGATGCAAAGACACTGGTGGATCCATGTGTGGTCTCTGAAGAGAACACACATGCAATGACCCTAGTTGTTGTTAGTAAAAAAAGCACACATGCAAACACTGGTGGATACATATATGGTATGTGAAAAAAAACACATTTCAATGACTCTGGTTGTTGTTAGTAAAAAGAACACACATGCAATGACACTAGTAGATCCATAGGTGGATTGTGAAAAGAGCACACATGCAATGACACTGCTGGATCCATATGTGGTATGTGAAAAGAACACACATGCAATGACTCTGGTTGTTAGTAAAAAGAACACACATGCAATGACACTGGTGGATCCATGTGTGGTCTCTGAAGAGAACACACATTTCAATGATACTGGTGGATCCATATGTGGTATGTGAAAAGAACAGTCATGAAATGACTCCAGTTGTTGTTAGTAAAAAGAACACACAAGCAATGACACTGGTGGATCCATAGGTGGTATGTGAAAAGAACACACATGCAATGACTCTGGTTGTTGTTAGTAAAAAGAACACACATGCAATGACACTAGTGGATCCATGTGTGGTCTCTAAAGAGAACACACATGCAATGACTCTGGTTGTTGTTAGTAAAAAGAACACACATGCAATGACACTGGTGGATCCATGTGTGGTCTCTGAAGAGAACACACATGCAATGACTCTGTTTGTTGTTAGTAAAAAGAGCATACATGCAATGACACTGGTGGATCCATAGGTGGATTGTGAAATGAGCACCCATACAATGCCACTGGTGGATACATATGTGGTATGTGAAAAGAACACACATGCAATGACTCTAGTTGTTGTTAGTAAAAAGAACACACATGCAATGACACTAGTGGCTCCATGTGTGGTCTCTGAAGAGAACACACATTTCAATCACACAGGTGGATCCATATGTGGTATGTGAAAAGAACAGTCATGAAATGACTCCGGTTGTTGTTAGTAAAAAGAACACGCAGGCAATGACACTGGTGGATCAGTAGGTGGTATGTGTAAAGAACACACATGCAATGACTCTGGTTGTTGTTAGTAAAAAGAACACACATGCAATGACACTGGTGGATCCATGTGTGGTCTCTGAAGAGAACACACATGCAATGACTCTGGTTGTTGTTAGTAAAAAGAGCACACATGCAATGGCACTGGTGGATCCATAGGTGGATTGTGAAAAGAGCCCACATGCAATACCGCTGGTGGATCCATGTGTGGTCTCTGAAGAGAACACACAAGCAATGACTCTAGTTGTTGTTAGTAAAAAGAACACACATGCAATGACACTGGTGGATCCATGTGTGGTCTCCGAAGAGAAGACACATTTCAATGACACAGGTGGATCCATATGTGGTATGTGAAAAGAACAGTCATGAAATGACTCCAGTTGTTGTTAGTAAAAAGAACACACATGCAATGACACTAGTGGATCCATAGGTGGTATGTGAAAAGAACACACATGCAATGACTCTGGTTGTTGTTAGTGAAAACAACACACATGCAATGACACTGGTGGATCCATGTGTGGTCTCTGAAGAGAACACACATGCATTGACCCTAGTTGTTGTTAGTAAAAAGAGCACACATGCAATGACACTGTTGGATCCATAGGTGTATTGTGAAAGGAACACACATGCAATGACACTGGTGGATCCATGTGTGGTCTCTGAAGAGAACACACACGCAATGACCCTAGTTGTTGTGAGTAAAAAAAGCACAGATGCAATGACACTGGTGGATCCATAGATGGATTGTGAAAAGAGCACACATGCAATGACTCTGGTTGTTGTTAGTAAAAAGAACACACAGGCAATGACACTGGTGGATCCATGTGTGGTCTCTGAAGAGAACACACACACAATGACTCTTGTTGTTGTTAGTAAAAAGGGCACACATGCAATGACACTGGTGGACCCATAGGTGGATTGCGAAAAGAGCACACATACAATGACACTGGTGGATCCATATGTGGTATGTGAAAGAAGCACACATGCAATGACTCTGGTTGTCGATAGTAAAAAAGAACACACATGCAATGACACTGGTGGATCCATGTGTGGTCTCTGAAGAGAACACACATTTCAATGAAACTGGTGGATCCATATGTGGTATGTGATAAGAACAGTCATGAAATGACTCTAGTTGTTGTTAGTAAAAAGAACACACATGCAATGACACTGTTGGATCCATAGGTGGTATGTGAAAAGAACACACATGTAATGACTCTGGTTGTTGTTAGTAAAAAGAACACAATGCAATGACAATGGTGGATCCATGTGTGGTCTCTGAAGAGAACACACATGCAATGACTCTGGTTGTTCTTAGTAAAAAGAGCACACATGCAATGACACTGGTGGATCCATAGGTGGATTGTGAAAAGAGCACACATACAATGACACTGGTGGATCCATATGTGGTATGTGAAAAGAACACACATGCAATGACTCTAATTGTTGTTAGTAAAAAGAACACACATGCAATGACACTGGTGGTCCATGTGTGGTCTCTGAAGAGAACACATAGTTCAATGACACGGGTGGATCCATGTGTGGTATGTGAAAAGAACAGTCATTAAATGACTCCAGTTGTTGTTAGTAAAAAGAACACACATGCAATGACACTGGTGGATCCATAGGTGTTATGTGAAAAGAACACACATGCAATAACTCGGGTTGTTGTTAGTAAAAAGAACACACATGCAATGACACTGGTGGATCCTTGTGTGGTCTTTGAAGAGAACACACACGCAATGACTCTGGTTGTTGTTAGTAAAAAGAGCACACATGCAATGACATTGGTGGATCCATAGGTGGATTGTGAAAAGAACACACATGCAATGACACTGGTGGATCCATGTGTGGTCTCTGAAGAGAAGACACATGCAATGACCCCAGTTGTTGTTAGTAAAAAAAGCACACATGCAATGACACTGGTGGATCCATATGTGGTATGTGAAAAGAACACACATTGCAATGACACTGGTGGATCCATAGATGGATTGTGAAAAGAGCACACATGCAATGACTCTGGTTGTTGTTAGTAAAAAGAACACACATGCAATGACACTGTTGGATCTATAGGTGGTATGTGAAAAGAACACACATGCAATGACTCTGGTTGTTGTGAGTAAAAAAACACACATGCAATGACACTAGTGGATCCATGTGTGGTCTCTGAAGAGAACACAGATGCAATGACTCTG
The DNA here is from genome assembly GCA_023614405.1 of Avena insularis. Classification (NCBI taxonomy): domain Eukaryota; kingdom Viridiplantae; phylum Streptophyta; class Magnoliopsida; order Poales; family Poaceae; genus Avena; species Avena insularis. The sequence continues at coordinate 308,258,902 of CM042690.1, forward strand.
GTTGTTGTTAGTAAAAAGAGCACACATGCAATGACACTGGTGGATCCATAGGTGGATTGTGAAAAGAACACACATGCAATGACACTAGTGGTTCCATGTGTGGTCTCTAAAGAGAACACACATGCAATGACCCTAGTTGTTGTTAGTAAAAAGAGGACACATGCAATGACACTGGTGGATCCATGTGTGGTCTCTAAAGAGAACACACATGTAGTGACCCCAGTTGTTGTTTGTAAAAAGAGCACACATGCAATGACACTGTTGGATCCATAGGTGTATTGTGAAAAGAACACACATGCAATTACACTGGTTGATCCATGTGTGGTCTCTGAAGAGAACACACACGCAATGACCCTAGTTGTTGTTAGTAAAAAAGCACACATGCAATGACACTGGTGGATCCATAGATGGATTGTGAAAAGAGCATACATGCAATGACTCTGGTTGTTGTTAGTAAAAAGAACACACATGCAATGACACTGGTGGATCCATGTGTGGTCTCTAAAGAGAACACACACACAATGGCTCTTGTTGTTGTTAGTAAAAAGGGCACACATGCAATGACACTGGTGGACCCATAGGTGGATTGCGAAAAGAGCACACATACAATGACACTGGTGGATCCATATGTGGTACGTGAAAGAAGCACACATGCAATGACTCTGGTTGTCGATAGTAAAAAAGAACACACATGCAATGACACTGGTGGATCCATGTGTGGTCTCTGAAGAGAACACACATTTCAATGATACTGGTGGATCCATATGTGGTATGTCAAAAGAACAGTCATGAAATGACTCCAGTTGTTGTTAGTAAAAAGAACACACATGCAATGACACTGTTGGATCCATAGGTGGTATGTGAAAAGAACACACATGTAATGACTCTGGTTTTTGTTAGTAAAAAGAGCACACATGCAATGACACTGGTGGATCCATAGGTGGATTGTGAAAAGAGCACACATACAATGACACTGGTGGATCCATATGTGGTATGTGAAAAGAACACACATGCAATGACTCTAGTTGTTGTTAGTAAAAAGAACACACATGCAATGACACTGGTGGATCCATGTGTGGTCTCTGAAGAGAACACACATTTCAATGACACGGGTGGATCCACATGTTGTATGTGAAAAGAACAGTCATTAAATGACTCCAGTGGTTGTTAGTAAAAAGAACACACATGCAATGACACTGGTGGATCCATAGGTGTTATCTGAAAAGAGCACACATGCAATGACACTGGTGGATCCATGTGTGGTCTCTGAAGAGAACACACACGCAATGACTCTGGTTGTTGTTTTTAAAAAGAGCACACATGCAATGACACTGGTGGATCCATAGGTAGATTGTGAAAAGAACACACATGCAATGACACTGGTGGATCCATGTGTGGTCTCTGAAGAGAACACACATGCAATGACCCCTATTGTTGTTAGTAAAAAAAGCACACATGCAATGACACTGGTGGATCCATAGGTCGTATGTGAAAAGAACACACATTTCAATGACACTGGTGGATCCATATATGGTATGTGAAAAGAACAGTCATGAAATGACTCTAGTTGTTGTTAGTAAACATGACACACATGCAATAACACTGGTGGATCCATATGTGGTACGTGAAAGAAGCACACATGCAATGACTCTGGTTGTCGATAGTAAAAAAGAACACACATGCAATGACACTGGTGGATCCATGTGTGGCCTCTGAAGAGAACACACATTTCAATGATACTGGTGGATCCATATGTGGTATGTCAAAAGAACAGTCATGAAATGACTCCAGTTGTTGTTAGTAAAAAGAACACACATGCAATGACACTGTTGGATCCATAGGTGGTATGTGAAAAGAACACACATGTAATGACTCTGGTTTTTGTTAGTAAAAAGAGCACACATGCAATGACACTGGTGGATCCATAGGTGGATTGTGAAAAGAGCACACATACAATGACACTGGTGGATCCATATGTGGTATGTGAAAAGAACACACATGCAATGACTCTAGTTGTTGTTAGTAAAAAGAACACACATGCAATGACACTGGTGGATCCATGTGTGGTCTCTGAAGAGAACACACATTTCAATGACACGGGTGGATCCACATGTGGTATGTGAAAAGAACAGTCATTAAATGACTCCAGTGGTTGTTAGTAAAAAGAACACACATGCAATGACACTGGTGGATCCATAGGTGTTATCTGATAAGAGCACACATGCAATGACACTGGTGGATCCATGTGTGGTCTCTGAAGAGAACACACACGCAATGACTCTGGTTGTTGTTTTTAAAAAGAGCACACATGCAATGACACTGGTGGATCCATAGGTGGATTGTGAAAAGAACACACATGCAATGACACTGGTGGATCCATGTGTGGTCTCTGAAGAGAACACACATGCAATGACCCCTATTGTTGTTAGTAAAAAAAGCACACATGCAATGACACTGGTGGATCCATAGGTCGTATGTGAAAAGAACACACATTTCAATGACACTGGTGGATCCATATATGGTATGTGAAAAGAACAGTCATGAAATGACTCTAGTTGTTGTTAGTAAACATAACACACATGCAATAACACTGGTGGATCCATAGGTGGTATGTGAAAAGAACACACATGCAATGATTCTGGTTGTTGTTAGTAAAAAAACACATGCAATGACACTGGTGGATCCATGTGTGGTCTCTAAAGAGAACACACATGCAATGACTCTGGTTGTTGTTAGTAAAAAGACCACACATGCAATGACACTGGTGGATCCATAGGTGGATTGTGAAAACAACACACATGCAATGACACTGGTGGATCCATGTGTGGTCTCTGAAGAGAACACACATGCAGTGACCCTAGTTGTTGTTAGTAAAAAGAGCACACATGCAATGACACTGGTGGATCCATACGTGTATTGTGAAAAGAACACACATGCAATGACACTGGTGGATCCATGTGTGGTCTCTAAAGAAAACACACATGCAATGAACCTAGTTGTTGTTAGTAAAAAAAAGCACACATGCAATGACACTGGTGGATCCATAGATGGATTGTGAAAAGAGCACACATGCAATGACTCTGGTTGTTGTTAGTAAAAAGAACACACATGCAATGACACTGGTGGATCCATGTGTAGTCTCTGAAGAGAACACACACGCAATGACTCTGGTTGTTGTTAGTAAAAAGACACACATGCAATGACATTGGTGGATCCATAGGTGGATTGTGAAAAGAACACACATGCAATGACACTGGTGGATCCATGTGTGGTCTCTGAAGAGAACACACATGCAATGACTCTGGTTGTTGTTAGTAAAAAGAGCACACATGCAATGACACTGGTGGATCCATAGGTGGATTGTGAAAAGAACACACATGCAATGACACTAGTGGATCCATGTGTGCTCTCTGAAGAGAACACACATGCAATGAACCCTATTGTTGTTAGTAAAAAAGGCACACATGCAATGACACTGGTGGATCCATAGGTCGTATGTGAAAAGAACACACATTTCAATGACACTGGTGGATCCATATATGGTATGTGAAAAGAACAGTCATGAAATGACTCTAGTTGTTGTTAGTAAACATAACACACATGCAATAACACTGGTGGATCCATAGGTGGTATGTGAAAATAACACACATGCAATGATTCTGGTTGTTGTTAGTAAAAAACACATGCAATGACACTGGTGGATCCATGTGTGGTCTCTAAATGGAACACACATGCAATGACCCTAGTTGTTGTTAGTAAAAAGAGCGCACATGCAATGACACTGGTGGATCCATAGGTGGATTGTGAAAACAACACACATGCAATGACACTGGTGGATCCATGTGTGGTCTCTGAAGAGAACACACATGCAATGACCCTAGTTGTTGTTAGTAAAAAGAGCACACATGCAATGACACTGGTGGATCCATAGGTGTATTGTGAAAAGAGCACACATGCAATGACACTGGTGGATCCATGTGTGGTCTCTGAAGAAAACACACATGCAATGAACCTAGTTGTTGTTAGTAAAAAAAGCACACATGCAATGACACTGGTTGGATCCATAGATGGATTGTGAAAAGAGCACACATGCAATGACTCTGGTTGTTGTTAGTAAAAAGAACACACATGCAATGACACTGGTGGATCCATGTGTAGTCTCTGAAGAGAACACACACGCAATGACTCTGGTTGTTGTTAGTAAAAAGAGCACACATGCAATGACATTGGTGGATCCATAGGTGGATTGTGAAAAGAACACACATGCAATGACACTGGTGGATCCATGTGTGGTGTCTGAAGAGAAGACACATGCAATGACCCCAGTTGTTGTTAGTAAAAAAAGCACACATGCAATGACACTGGTGGATCCATATGTGGTATGTGAAAAGAACACACATTTCAATGACACTAGTGGATCCATATGTGGTATGTGAAAAGAACAGTCATGAAATGACTCTAGTTGTTGTTAGTAAAAAGAACACACATGCAATGACACTGTTGGATCCATAGGTGGTATGTGAAAAGAACACAAATGCAATGACTCTGGTTGTTGTGAGTAAAAAAACACACATGCAATGACACTGGTGGATCCATGTGTGGTCTCTGAAGAGAACACACATGCAATGACTCTGGTTGTTGTTAGTAAAAAGAGCACACATGCAATGACACTGGTGGATCCATAGGTGGATTGTGAAAAGAACACACATGCAATGACACGGGTGGATCCATGTGTGGTTTATGAAGAGAACACACATGCAATGACCCCAGTTGTTGTTAGTAAAAAAAGCACACATGCAATGACACTACTGGAACCATATGTGGTATGTGAAAAGAACACACATTTCAATGACACTAGTGGATCCATATGTGGTATGTGAAAACAATAGTCATGAAATGACTCCTGTTGTTGTTAGTAAAAAGAACACACATGCGATGACACTGGTGGATCCATAGGTGGTATGTGAAAAGAACACACATGCAATGACTCTGGTTGTTGTGAGTAAAAAACACACATGCGATGACACTGGTGGAACCATGTGTGGTCTCTGAAGAGAACACACATGCAATGACTCTGGTTGTTGTTAGTAAAAAGAGCACACACGCAATGCCACTGGTGGATCCATAGGTGGATTGTGAAAAGAACACGCATGCAATGACACTAGTGGATCCATGTGTGGTCTCTGAAGAGAACACACATGCAAGGGCCCTAGTTGTTGTTAGTAAAAAGAGCACACATGCAATGACACTTCTGGATCCATAGGTGGATTGTGAAAAGAACACACATGCAATGACACTGGTGGATCCATGTGTGGTCTCTGAAGAGAACACACATGCAATGACCCCAGTTGTTGTTAGTAAAAAGAGGACACATGCAATGACACTGGTGGATCCATAGGTGTATTGTGAAAAGAACACACATGCAATGACACTGGTGGATCCATGTGTGTTCTCTGAAGAGAACACACATGCAATGACCCTAGTTGTTGTTAGTAAAAAAGCACACATGCAATGACACTGGTGCATCCATAGATGGATTGTGAAAAGAGCACACATGCAATGACTCTGGTTGTTGTTAGTAAAAATAACACAAATGCAATGACACTTGTCGATCCATGTGTGGTATATGAAGAGAACACACACACAATGACTCTGGTTGTTGTTAGTAAAAAGAGCACACATGCAATGACCTTGGTGGATCCATAGGTGGATTGTGAAAAGAACACACATGCAATGACACTGGTGGATCCATGTGTGGTCTCTGAAGAGAACACACATGCAACGACCCTAGTTGTTGTTAGTAAAAAAAGCACACATGCAATGACACTGGTGGATCCATATGTGGTATGTGAAAAGAACACACATTTCAATGACACTAGTGGATCCGTATGTGGTATGTGAAAAGAACAGTCATGAAATGACTCCAGTTGTTGTTAGTAAAACGAACACACATGCAATGACACTAGTGGATCCATAGGTGGTATGTAAAAAGAACACACATGCAATGACTCTGGTTGTTGTGTGTAAAAAACACACATGCAATGACACTGGTGGATCCAAGTGTGGTCTCTGAAGAGAACACACATGCAATGACCCTAGTTGTTGTTAGTAAAAAAATCACACATGCAATGACACTGGTGGATCCATAGGTGGATTGTGAAAAGAACACACATGCAATGACACTGGTGCATTCATGTGTGGTCTCTGAAGAGAATACACATGCAATGACCCTAGTTGTTGTTAGTAAAAAAAGCACACATGCAATGAGACTGGTGGATCCATATGTGGTATGTGAAAAGAACACACATTTCAATGACACTAGTGGATCCATATGTGGTATGTGAAAAGAACAGTCATGAAATGAGTCCAGTTGTTGTTAGTAAAAAGAACACACATGCAATGACACTGGTGGATCCATAGGTGGATTATGAAAAGAACACACATGCAATGACTCTGGTTGTTGTGTGTAAAAAAACACACATGCAATGACACTGGTGGATCCATGTGTGGTCTCTGAAGACAACACACATGCAATGACTCTGGTTGTTGTTAGTAAAAAGAGCACACATGCAATGACACTGTTGGATCCATAGGTGGATTGTGAAAAGAGCACACATGTAGTGACACTAGTGGATCCATGTGTGGTCTCTAAAGAGAACACACATGCAATGACCCCAGTTGTTGTTAATAAAAAGAGCACACATGCAATGACACTGGTGGATCCATAGGTGGATTGTGAAAAGAACACCCATGCAATGACACTGGTGGATCTATGTGTGGTCTCTGAAGAGAACACACATGCAATGACCATAGTTGTTGTTAGTAAAAAAAGCACACATGCAATGACACTGGTGGATCCATACATGGTATGTGAAAAGAACACACATTTCAATGACTCTGGTTATTAGTAAAAAGAACACACATGCAATGAGACTGGTGTATCCATAGGTGGATTGTGAAAAGAGCACATGCAATGACACTGGTGGATACATATGTGGTATGTAAAAAGAACACACATGCAATGACTCTGGTTGTTGTTAGTAAAAAGAACACACATGCAATGACACTGGTGGATCCATGTGTGGTCTCTAAAGAGAAAACACATTTCAATGACACTTATGGATCCATATGTGGTATGTGAAAAGAATATTCATGAAATGACTCCAGTTGTGGTTAGTAAAAAGAACACACATGCACTGACACTGGTGGATCCATAGGTGGTATGTGAAAAGGACACACATGCAATGACTTTGGTTGTTGTTAGTAAGAAGAACACACATGCAATGATACTTGTGGATCCATGTGTGGTCACTGAAGAGAACACACATGCAATGACTCTGGTTGTTGTTAGTAAAAAGAGCACACATGCAATGACACTGGTGGATCCATAGGTGGATTGTGAAAAGAGCACACATACAATGAAACGGGTGGATCCATATGTGGTATGTGAAAAGAACACACATGCAATGACTCTGGTTGTTGTTAGTAAAAAGAACACACATGCAATTACACTGGTGGATCCATGTGTGGTCTCTGAAGAGAACACACTTTTCAATGATACTGGTGGATCCATATGTGGTATGTGAAAAGAATAGTCATCAAATGACTCCAGTTGTTGTTAGTAAAAAGAACACACACGCAATGACACTGGTGGATCCATAGGTGGTATGTGAAAAGAACACACATGCAATGACTCTGGTTGTTGTTTGTAAAAAGAACACACATGCGATGACACTGGTGGATCCATGTGTGGTCTCTGAAGAGAACACACATGCAATGACTCTTGTTGTTGTTAGTAAAAAGAGCACACATGCAATGACACTGGTGGATCCATAGGTGGATTGTGAAAAGAGCACACATACAATGACACTGGTGGATCCATATGTGGTATGTGAAAAGAACACACATGCAATGACTCAAGTTGTTGTTAGTAAAATGAACACACATGCAATGACACTGGTGGATCCATGTGTGGTCTCTGAAGAGAACACACATTTCAATGACAAAGGTGGATCCATATATGCTATGTGAAAAGAAGAGTCATGAAATGACTCCAGTTGTTGTTAGTAAAAAGAACACACATGCAATGACACTAGTGGATCCATAGGTGGTATGTGAAAAGAACACACATGCAATGACTCTGGTTGTTGTTAGTAAAAAGAACACACATGCAATGACACTGGTGGATCCATGTGTGGTCTCTGAAGAGAACACAGACGCAACGACTCTGGTTGTTGTTAGTAAAAAGAGCACACATGCAATGACACAGGTGGATCCATAGGTGGATTGTGCAAAGAACACACATGCAATGACACTGGTGGCTCCATGTTTGGTTTCTGAAGAGAACACAAATGCAATTACCCCAATTGTTGTTAGTAAAAAAAGCACACATGCAATGACACTGGTGGATCCATATGTGGTATGTGAAAAGAACACACATTTCAATGACACTGGTGGATCCATGTGTGGTCTCTGAAGAGAACACACATGCAATGACTCTGGTTGTTGCTAGTAAAAAGAGCACACATGCAATGACACTGGTGGATCCATAGGTGGATTGTGAAAAGAACACACATGCAATGACTCTAGTTGGTATTAGTAAAAAAAACACATGCAATGACACTGGTGGATCCATGTGTGGTCTCTGAAGAGAACACACATGCAATGACTCTGGTTTTTGTTAGTAAAAAGAGCACACACGCAATGCCACTGGTGGATCCATAGGTGGATTGTGAAAAGAACACGCATGCAATGACACTAGTGGATCCATGTGTGGTCTCTGAAGAGAACACACATGCAATGGCCCTAGTTGTTGTTAGTAAAAAGAGCACACATGCAATGACACTGGTGGATCCATAGGTTGATTGTTAAAAGAACACACATGCAATGACACTGGTGGATCCATGTGTGGTCTCTGAAGAGAACACACATGCAATGACCCTAGTTGTTGTTAGTAAAAAGAGCACACATGCAATGACACTGGTGGATCCATAGGTGTATTGTGAAAAGAACACACATGCAATGACACTGGTGGATCCATGTGTGGTCTCTGAAGAGAACACACATGCAATGACCCTAGTTGTTGTTAGTAAAGAAAGCACACATGCAATGACACTGGTGCATCCATAGATGGATTGTGAAAAAAGCACACATGCAATGACTCTGGTTGTTGTTAGTAAAAAGAACACAAATGAAATGACACTTGTGGATCCATGTGTGGTATCTGAAGAGAACACACACACAATGACTCTGGTTGTTGTTACTAAAAAGAGCACACATGCAATGACATTGGTGGATCCATAGGTGGATTGTGAAAAGAACACACATGCAATGACACTGGTGGATCCATGTGTGGTCTCTGAAGAGAACACACATGCAATGACCCTAGTTGTTGTTAGTAAGAAGAACACACATGCAATGATACTGGTGGATCCATGTGTGGTCTCTGAAGAGAACACACATGCAATGACTCTGGTTGTTGTTAGTAAAAAGAGCACACATGCAATGACACTGGTGGATCCATAGGTGGATTGTGAAAAGAGCACACATACAATGAAACGGGTGGATCCATATGTGGTATGTGAAAAGAACACACATGCAATGACTCTGGTTGTTGTTAGTAAAAAGAACACACATGCAATTACACTGGTGGATCCATGTGTGGTCTCTGAAGAGAACACACTTTTCAATGATACTGGTGGATCCATATGTGGTATGTGAAAAGAACAGTCATGAAATGACTCCAGTTGTTGTTAGTAAAAAGAACACACACGCAATGACACTGGTGGATCCATAGGTGGTATGTGAAAAGAACACACATGCAATGACTCTGGTTGTTGTTTGTAAAAAGAACACACATGCGATGACACTGGTGGATCCATGTGTGGTCTCTGAAGAGAACACACATGCAATGACTCTTGTTGTTGTTAGTAAAAAGAGCACACATGCAATGACACTGGTGGATCCATAGGTGGATTGTGAAAAGAGCACACATACAATGACACTGGTGGATCCATATGTGGTATGTGAAAAGAACACACATGCAATGACTCAAGTTGTTGTTACTAAAATGAACACACATGCAATGACACTGGTGGATCCATGTGTGGTCTCTGAAGAGAACACACATTTCAATGACAAGGGTGGATCCATATATGGTATGTGAAAAGAAGAGTCATGAAATGACTCCAGTTGTTGTTAGTAAAAAGAACACACATGCAATGACACTAGTGGATCCATAGGTGGTATGTGAAAAGAACACACATGCAATGACTCTGGTTGTTGTTAGTAAAAAGAACACACATGCAATGACACTGGTGGATCCATGTGTGGTCTCTGAAGAGAACACAGACGCAATGACTCTGGTTGTTGTTAGTAAAAAGAGCACACATGCAATGACACTGGTGGATCCATAGGTGGATTGTGCAAAAAACACACATGCAATGACACTGGTGGATCCATGTTTGGTTTCTGAAGAGAACACACATGCAATTACCCCAATTGTTGTTAGTAAAAAAAGCACACATGCAATGACACTGGTGGATCCATATGTGGTATGTGAAAAGAACACACATTTCAATGACACAGGTGGATCCATGTGTGGTCTCTGAAGAGAACACACATGCAATGACTCTGGTTGTTGCTAGTAAAAAGAGCACACATGCAATGACACTCGTGGATCCATAGGTGGATTGTGAAAAGAACACACATGCAATGACTCTGGTTGTTGTTTGTAAAAAAAACATGCAATGACACTGGTGGATCCATGTGTGGTCTCTGAAGAGAACACACATGCAATGACTCTGGTTTTTGTTAGTAAAAAGAGCACACACGCAATGCCACTGGTGGATCCATAGGTGGATTGTGAAAAGAACACGCATGCAATGACACTAGTGGATCCATGTGTGGTCTCTGAAGAGAACACACATGCAATGGCCCTAGTTGTTGTTAGTAAAAAGAGCGCACATGCAATGACACTGGTGGATCCATAGGTGGATTGTGAAAAGAACACACATGCAATGACACTGGTGGATCCATGTGTGGTCTCTGAAGAGAACACACATGCAATGACCCTAGTTGTTGTTAGTAAAAAGAGCACACATGCAATGACACTGGTGGATCCATAGGTGTATTGTGAAAAGAACACACATGCAATGACACTGGTGGATCCATGTGTGGTCTCTGAAGAGAACACACATGCAATGACCCTAGTTGTTGTTAGTAAAAAAAGCACACATGCAATGACACTGGTGCATCCATAGATGGATTGTGAAAAAAGCACACATGCAATGACTCTGGTTGTTGTTAGTAAAAAGAACACAAATGAAATGACACTTGTGGATCCATGTGTGGTATCTGAAGAGAACACACACACAATGACTCTGGTTGTTGTTACCAAAAAGAGCACACATGCAATGACATTGGTGGATCCATAGGTGGATTGTGAAAAGAACACACATGCAATGACACTGGTGGATCCATGTGTGGTCTCTGAAGAGAACACACATGCAACGACCCTAGTTGTTGTTAGTAAAAAAGCACACACGCAATGACACTGGTGGATCCATATGTGGTATGTGAAAAGAACACACATTTCAATGACACTAGTGGATCCGTATGTGGTATGTGAAAAGAACAGTCATGAAATGACTCCAGTTGTTGTTAGTAAAACAAACACACATGCAATGACACTGGTGGATCCATAGGTGGTATGTGAAAAGAACACACATGCAATGACTCTGGTTGTTGTGTGTAAAAAAACACACATGCAATGACACTTGTGGATCCATGTGTGGTCTCTGAAGAGAACACACATGCAATGACCCTAGGTGTTGTTAGTAAAAAAATCACACATGCAATGACACTGGTGGATCCATAGGTGGATTGTGAAAAGAACACGCATGCAATGACACTGGTGGATCCATGTGTGTTCTTTGAAGAGAATACACATGCAATGACCCTAGTTGTTGTTAGTAAAAAAAGCACACATGCAATGAGACTGGTGGATCCATATGTGGTATGTGAAAAGAACACACATTTCAATGACACTAGTGGATCCATATGTGGTATGTGAAAAGAACAGTCATGAAATGATTCCAGTTGTTGTTAGTAAAAAGAACACACATGCAATGACACTGGTGGATCCATAGGTGGATTATGAAAAAAACACACATGCAATGACTCTGATGTTGTGTGTAAAAAAACACACATGCAATGACACTGGTGGATCCATGTGTGGTCTCTGAAGACAACACACATGCAATGACTCTGGTTGTTGTTAGTAAAAAGAGCACACATGCAATGACACTGTTGGATCCATAGGTGGATTGTGAAAAGAGCACACATGCAATGACACTAGTGGATCCATGTGTGGTCTCTGAAGAGAACACACATGCAATGACCCCAGTTGTTGTTAATAAAAAGAGCACACATGCAATGACACTGGTGGATCCATAGGTGGATTGTGAAAAGAACACCCATGCAATGACACTGGTGGATCTATGTGTGGTCTCTGAAGAGAACACACATGCAATGACCGTTGTTGTTGTTAGTAAAAAAAGCACACATGCAATGACACTGGTGGATCCATACGTGGTATGTGAAAAGAACACACATTTCAATGACTCTGGTTGTTGTTAGTAAAAAGAACACACATGCAATGAGACTGGTGTATCCGAAGGTGGATTGTGAAAAGAGCACATGCAATGACACTGGTGGATACATATGTGGTATGTAAAAAGAACACACATGCAATGACTCTGGTTGTTGTTAGTAAAAAGAACACACATGCAATGACACTGGTGGATCCATGTGTGGTCTCTAAAGAGAAAACACATTTCAATGACACTTATGGATCCATATGTGGTATGTGAAAAGAATAGTCATGAAATGACTCCAGTTGTGGTTAGTAAAAAGAACACACATGCACTGACACTGGTGGATCCATAGGTGGTATGTGAAAAGGACACACATGCAATGACTTTGGTTGTTGTTAGTAAGAAGAACACACATGCAATGATACTGGTGGATCCATGTGTGGTCTCTAAAGAGAACACACATGCAATGACTCTGGTTGTTGTTAGTAAAAAGAGCACACATGCAATGACACTGTTGGATCCATAGGTGGATTGTGAAAAGAGCACACATACACTGAAACGGGTGGATCCATATGTGGTATGTGAAAAGAACACACATGCAATGACTCTGGTTGTTGTTAGTAAAAAGAACACACATGCAATGACACAGGTGGATCCATGTGTGGTCTCTGAAGAGAACACACATTTCAATGATACTGGTGGATCCATATGTGGTATGTGAAAAGAACAGTCATGAAATGACTCCAGTTGTTGTTAGTAAAAAGAACACACATGCAATGACACTGGTGGATCCATAGGTGGTATGTGAAAATAACACACATGCAATGACTCTGGTTGTTGTTTGTAAAAAGAACACACATGCAATGACACTGGTGGATCCATGCGTGGTCTCTGAAGAGAACACACATGCAATGACTCTTGTTGTTGTTAGTAAAAAGAGCACACATGCAATGACACTGGTGGATCCATAGGTGGATTGTGAAAAGAGCACACATACAATGACACTGGTGGATCCATATGTGGTATGTGAAAAGAACACACATGCAATGACTCTAGTTGTTGTTAGTAAAATGAACACACATGCAATGACACTGGTGGATCCATGTGTGGTCTCTGAAGAGAACACACATTTCAATGACAAAGGTGGATCCATATATGGTATGTGAAAAGAACAGTCATGAAATGACTCCAGTTGTTGTTAGTAAAAAGAACACACATGCAATGACACTGGTGGATCCATAGGTGGATTATGAAAAAAACACACATGCAATGACTCTGATGTTGTGTGTAAAAAAACACACATGCAATGACACTGGTGGATCCATGTGTGGTCTCTGAAGACAACACACATGCAATGACTCTGGTTGTTGTTAGTAAAAAGAGCACACATGCAATGACACTGTTGGATCCATAGGTGGATTGTGAAAAGAGCACACATGCAATGACACTAGTGGATCCATGTGTGGTCTCTGAAGAGAACACACATGCAATGACCCCAGTTGTTGTTAATAAAAAGAGCACACATGCAATGACACTGGTGGATCCATAGGTGGATTGTGAAAAGAACACCCATGCAATGACACTGGTGGATCTATGTGTGGTCTCTGAAGAGAACACACATGCAATGACCGTTGTTGTTGTTAGTAAAAAAAGCACACATGCAATGACACTGGTGGATCCATACGTGGTATGTGAAAAGAACACACATTTCAATGACTCTGGTTGTTGTTAGTAAAAAGAACACACATGCAATGAGACTGGTGTATCCGAAGGTGGATTGTGAAAAGAGCACATGCAATGACACTGGTGGATACATATGTGGTATGTAAAAAGAACACACATGCAATGACTCTGGTTGTTGTTAGTAAAAAGAACACACATGCAATGACACTGGTGGATCCATGTGTGGTCTCTAAAGAGAAAACACATTTCAATGACACTTATGGATCCATATGTGGTATGTGAAAAGAATAGTCATGACATGACTCAGTTGTGGTTAGTAAAAGAACACACATGCACTGGTGGATCCATAGGTGGTATGTGAAAAGGACACACATGCAATGACTTTGGTTGTTGTTAGTAAGAAGAACACACATGCAATGATACTGGTGGATCCATGTGTGGTCTCTAAAGAGAACACACATGCAATGACTCTGGTTGTTGTTAGTAAAAAGAGCACACATGCAATGACACTGTTGGATCCATAGGTGGATTGTGAAAAGAGCACACATACACTGAAACAAGTGGATCCATATGTGGTATGTGAAAAGAACACACATGCAATGACTCTGGTTGTTGTTAGTAAAAAGAACACACATGCAATGACACAGGTGGATCCATGTGTGGTCTCTGAAGAGAACACACATTTCAATGATACTGGTGGATCCATATGTGGTATGTGAAAAGAACAGTCATGAAATGACTCCAGTTGTTGTTAGTAAAAAGAACACACATGCAATGACACTGGTGGATCCATAGGTGGTATGTGAAAATAACACACATGCAATGACTCTGGTTGTTGTTTGTAAAAAGAACACACATGCAATGACACTGGTGGATCCATGCGTGGTCTCTGAAGAGAACACACATGCAATGACTCTTGTTGTTGTTAGTAAAAAGAGCACACATGCAATGACACTGGTGGATCCATAGGTGGATTGTGAAAAGAGCACACATACAATGACACTGGTGGATCCATATGTGGTATGTGAAAAGAACACACATGCAATTAACCCAATTGTTGTTAGTAAAAAAAGCACACATGCAATGACACTGGTGGATCCATATGTGGTATGTGAAAAGAACACACATTTCAATGACACTGGTGGATCCATGTGTGGTCTCTGAAGAGAACACACATGCAATGACTCTGGTTGTTGCTAGTAAAAAGAGCACACATGCAATGACACTGGTGGATCCATAGGTGGATTGTGAAAAGAACACACATGCAATGACTCTAGTTGGTATTAGAAAAAAAAACACATGCAATGACACTGGTGCATCCATGTGTGGTCTCTGAAGAGAACACGCATGCAATGACTCTAGTTTTTGTTAGTAAAAAGAGCACACATGCAATGACACTGGTGGATCCATAGGTGGATTGTGAAAAGAACACACATGCAATGACACTGGTGGATCCATGTGTGGTCTCTGAAGAGAACACACATGCAATGACCCTAGTGGTTATTAGTAAAAAGAGCACACATGCAATGACACTGGTGGATCCATAGGTGGATTGTGAAAAGAACACACATGCAATGACACTGGTGGATCCATGTGTGGTCTCTGAAGAGAACACACATGCAATGACCCCAGTTGTTGTTAGTAAAAACAGGACACATGCAATGACACTAGTGGATCCATATGTGGTATGTGAAAAGAACACACATTTCAATGACTCTAGTTGTTGTTAGTAAAAAGAACACACATGCAATAACACTGGTGGATCCATAGGTGGATTGTGAAAAGAGCACACATGCAATGACACTGGTGGATCCATGTGTGGTCTCTAAAGAGAACACACATGCAATGACCCCAGTTGTTGTTAGTAAAAACAGCACACATGCAATGACATTGGTGGATCCATGTGTGGTCTCTGAAGAGAACACATATTTCATTGACACTGGTGGCTCGATATGTGGTATGTGAAAAGAACAGTCATGAAATCACTCTAGCTGTGGTTAGTAAAAAGAACACACATACAATGACACTCGTGGATCCATAGGTGGTATATGAAAAGAACACACATGCATTGACTCTGGTTATTGGTAGTAAAAAGAACACACATGCAATGACACTGGTGGATCCATGTGTGGTCTCTGAAGAGAACACACATGCAATGACTCTAGTTGTTGTTATTAAAAAGAGCACACATGTAATGAAAATGGTGGATCCATAGGTGGATTGTGAAAAGAGCACACATACAATGACACTGGTGGATCCATATGTGGTATGTGAAAAGAACACATAAGAAATGACTCTAGTTGTTGTTAGTAAAATGAACACACATGCAATGAAACTGGTGGATCCATGTGTGGTCTCTAAAGAGAACATACATTTCAATGACACAGGTGGATCTATATATGGTATGTGAAAAGAACAGTCATGAAATGACTCCAGTTGTTGTTAGTAAAAAGAACACACATGCAATGACACTAGTGGATCCATAGGTGTATGTGAAAAGAACACACATGCAATGACTCTGGTTGTTGTTAGTAAAAAGAACACACATGCAATGACACTAGTGGATCCAAGTGTGGTCTCTGAAGATAACACGCACGCAATGACTCTGGTTGTTGTTAGTAAAAAGAGCACCCATGCAATGACACTGGTGGATCCATAGGTGGATTGTGAAAAGAACACACATGCAATGACACTGGTGGATCCACGTTTGGTTTCTGAAGAGAACACACATGCAATGACCCCAGTTGTTGTTAGTAAAAAAAGCACACATGCAATGACACTGGTGGATCCATATGTGGTATGTGAAAAGAGCATAGATTTCAATGACACTGGTGGATCCATGTGTGGTCTCTGAAGAGAACACACATGCAATGACTCTGGTTGTTGTTAGTAAAAAGAGCACACATGCAATGACACTGGTGGATCCATAGGTGGATCGTGAAAAGAACACACATGCAATGCCACTGGTGGATCCATGTGTGGTCTCTGAAGAGAACACACATGCAATGACCCCAGTTGTTGTTAGTAAAAAGAGCACACATGCAATGATACTGGTGAATCCATGTGTGGTTTCTGAAGAGAACACACATGCAATGACCCCAGTTGATGTTAGTAAAAAAAGCACACTTGCAATCACACTGGTGGATCCATATGTGGTATGTGAAAAGAACACACATTTCAATGACTCTAGTTGTTGTTAGTAAAAAGAACACACATACAATAACACTGGTGGATCCATAGGTGGATTGTGAAAAGAACACACATGCAATGACACTGGTGGATCCATGTGTGGTCTCTAAAGAGAACACACATGCAATGACTCTGGTTGTTGTTAGTAAAAGAACACACCTGCAATGACACTGGTGGATCCATGTGTGGTCTCTAAAGAGAACACACATTTCAATGACACTGGTGGCTCCATATGTGGTATGTGAAAAGAACAGTCATGAAATGACTCTAGCTGTGGTTAGTAAAAAGAACACATATGCAATGACACTTTTGGATCCATAGGTGGTATGTGAAAAGAACACACATGCAATGACTCTGGTTTTTGTTAGTAAAAAGAACACACATGCATTGACATTGGTGGATCCATGTGTGGTCTCTGAGGAGAACACACATGCAATGACTCTTGTTGTTGTTAGTAAAAAGAGCACACACGCAATGACACTGGTGGATCCATAGGTGGATTGTGAAAAGAGCACACATACAATGACACTGGTGGTTCCATATGTGGTAAGTGAAAATAACACACATGCAATGACTCTGGTTGTTGTTAGTAAAAATAACACAAATGCAATGACACTGGTGGATCCATGTGTGGTCTCCAAAGAGAACACACATTTCAATGATACTGGTGGATCCATATGTGGTATCTGAAACGAACAATCATGAAATGACTCTAGTTGTTGTTAGTAAAAAGAACACACATGCAATGACACAGGTGGATCCATAGGTGGTGTGTGAAAAGAACACACATGCAATGACTCTTGTTGTTGTTAGTAAAAAGAACACACATGCAATAACACTGGTGGATCCATGTGTGGTCTCTGAAGAGAACACACATGCAATGACTCTGGTTGTTCTTAGTAAAAAGAGCACACATGCAATGATACTGGTGGATCCATAGGTGGATTGTGACAACAGCACACATACAATGACACTGGTGGATCCATATGTGGTATGTGAAAAGAACACACATGCAATAACTCCAGTTGTTGTTAGTAAAAAGAACACACATGCAATGACACTGGTGGATCCATGTGTGGTCTCTGAAGAGAACACACATTTCAATGACACAGGTGGATCCATATGTGGTATGTGAAAAGAACAGCCATGAAATGACTCCAGTTGTTGTTAGTAAAAAGAACACACATGCAATGACACTAGTGTATCTATAGGTGGTATGTGAAAAGAACGCACATGCAATGACTCTGGTTGTTGTTAGTAAAAGGAACACACATGCAACGACGCTGGTGGATCCATGTGTGGTCTCTGAAGATAACACACAGGCGATGACTCTAGTTGTTGTTAGTAAAAAGAGTACACATGCAATGACACTGGTGGATCCATAGGTGGATTGTGAAAATAACACACATGAAATGACACTGGTGGATCCATGTGTGGTCTCGAAGAGAACACACATGCAATGACCCCAGTTGTTGTTAGTAAAAAAAGCACACATGCAATGACACTGGTGGATCCATAGGTGGATTGTGAAAAGAACACACATGAAATGACACTGGTGGATCCATGTGTGGTCTCTGAAGAGAACACACATGCAATGACCCCAGTTGTTGTTAGTAAAAAAAGCACACATGCAATGACACTGGTGGATCCATATGTGGTATGTGAAAAGAACACACATTTCAATGACACTAGTGGATCCATATGCGGTATGTGAAAAGAACAGTCATGAAATGACTCCAATTGTGGTTAGTAAAAATAACACACATGCAATGACACTGGTGGATCCATAGGTTGTATGTGAAAATAACACACATGCAATAACTCTAGTTGTTGTTAGTAAAAAGAACACACATGCAATGACACTGGTGAATCCATGTGTGGTCTCTGAAGAGAACACACATTTCAATGACACAGGTGGATCTATATGTGGTATGTGAAAAGAATAGTCATGAAATGACTCCAGTTGTTGTTAGTAAAAAGAACACACATGCAATGACACTGGTGTATCTATAGGTGGTATGTGAAAAGAACACACATGCAATGACTCTAGTTGTTGTTAGTAAAAGGAACACACATGCAATGACACTGGTGGATCCATGTGTGGTCTCTGAAGAGAACACACACGCAATGACTCTAGTTGTTGTTAGTAAAAAGAGCACACATGCAATGACACTAGTGGATCCATAGGTGGATTGTGAAAAGAACACACATGAATTGACACTGGTGGATCCATGTGTGGTCTCGAAGAGAACACACATGCAATGACCCCAGTTGTTGTTAGTAAAAAAGGCACACATGCCATGACACTGGTGGATCCATAGGTGGATTGTGAAAAGAACACACATGAAATGACACTGGTGGATCCATGTGTGGTCTCTGAAGAGAACACACATGCAATGACCCCAGTTGTTGTTAGTAAAAAAAGCACACATGCAATGACACTGGTGGATCCATATGTGGTATGTGAAAAGAACACACATTTCAATGACACTGGTGGATCCATATGTGCTTTGTGAAAAGAACAGTCATGAAATGACTCCAATTGTTGTTAGTAAAAATAACACACATGCAATGACACTGGTGGATCCATAGGTGGTATGTGAAAAGAAAAAACATGCAATAACTCTGGTTGTTGTTACTAAAAAAACACACATGCAATGACACTGTTAGATCCATGCGTGGTCTCTGAAGAGAACACATATTTCAATGACACTGGTGGCTCCATATGTGGTATGTGAAAAGAACAGTCATGAAATCACTCTAGTTGTGGTTAGTAAAAAGAACACACATACAATGACACTCGTGGATCCATAGGTGGTATATGAAAAGAACACAGATGCATTGACTCTGGTTGTTGTTAGTAAAAAGAACACACATGCAATGACACTGGTGGATCCATGTGTGGTCTCTGAAGAGAACACACATGCAATGACTCTAGTTGTTGTTAGTAAAAAGAGCACACATGCAATGACAATGGTGGATCCATAGGTGGATTGTGAAAAGAGCACACATACAATGACACTGGTGGAGCCATATGTGGTATGTGAAAAGAACACACATGCAATGACTCTAGTTGTTGTTAGTAAAATGAACACACATGCAATGACACTGGTGGATCCATGTGTGGGCTCTAAAGAGAACATACATTTCAATGACACAGGTGGATCTATATATGGTATGTGAAAAGAACAGTCATGAAATGACTCCAGTTGTTGTTAGTAAAAAGAACACACATGCAATCACACTGGTGGATCCATAGGTGGATTGTGAAAAGAACACACATGAAATGACACTGGTGGATCCATGTGTGGTCTCTGAAGAGAACACACATGCAATGACCCTAGTTGTTGTTAGTAAAAAAAGCACACATGCAATGACACTGGTGGATCCATAGGTGGATTGTGAAAAGAACACACATGAAATGACACTGGTGGATCCATGTGTGGTCTCTGAAGAGAACACACATGCAATGACCCCAGTTGTTGTTAGTAAAAAAAGCACACATGCAATGACACTGGTGGATCCATATGTGGTATGTGAAAAGAACACACATGCAATAACTCTGGTTGTTGTTAGTAAAAAACACACATGCAATGACACTGGTGGACCCATGTGTGGTCTCTAAAGAGAACACACATGCAATGACTCTGGTTATTGTTAGTAAAAAGAGCACACATGCAATGACACTGGTGGATCCATAGGTGGATTGTGAAAAAAACACACACGCAATGACACTGGTGGATCCATGTGTGGTATCTGAAGAGAACACACATGCAATGACCCCAATTGTTATTTGTAAAAAGAGCACACATGCCATGACACTGGTGGATCCATAGGTGGATTGTGAATAGAACACACATGCAATGACACTAGTGGATCCATGTGTGGTCTCTGAAGAGAAAACACATGCAGTGACCCCAGTTGTTGTTAGTAAAGAAAGCACACATGCAATGACACTGGTGGATCCATATGTGGTATGTGAAAAGAACACATATTTCAATGACTCTGGTTGTTGTTAGTAAAAAGAACACACCTGCAATGACACTGGTGGTTCCATAGGTGGCTTGTGAAAAGAGCACACATTCAATGACACTAGTGGATCCATATGTGGTATGTGAAAAGAACACACATGCAATGACTCTGGTTGTTCTTAGTAAAAAGAACACACATGCAATGACACTGGTGGATCCATGTGTCGTCTCTAAAGAGAACACATATTTCAATGACACTAGTGGATCCATATGTGGTATGTGAAAAGAATAGTCATGAAATGACTTCAGTTGTTGTTAGTAAAAAGAACACACATGTAATGACACTGGTGGATCCATCAGTGGTATGTGAAAAGAACACACATGCAATGACTCTGGTTGTTGTTACTAAAAAGAACACACATGCAATGACACTGGTGGATCCATGTGTGGTCTCTAAAGAGAACACACATTAATGACTCTAGTTGTTGTTAGTAAAAAGAGCACACATGCAATGACACTGGTGGATCCATAGGTCGATTATGAAAAGAGCACACATACAATGACACTGGTGGATCCATATGTGGTATGTGAAAAGAACAAACATGCAATGACTCTGGTTGTTGTTAGTAAAAAGAACACACATGCAATGACACTGGTGGATCCATGTGTGGTCTCTGAAGAGAACACACATTTCAATCATACTGGTGGATCCATATGTGGTATTTGAAAAGAACAGTCATGAAATGACTCCAGTTGTTGTTAGTAAAAAGAACACAAATGCAATGACACTGGTGGATCCATATGTGGTATGTGAAAATAACACACATTTCAATGACACTAGTGGATCCATATGTGGTATGTGAAAAGAACAGTCATGAAATTACTCCAATTGTTGTTAGTAAAAATAACACACATGGAATGACACTGGTGGATCCATAGGTGGTATGTGAAAAGAACACACATGCAATAACTCTGGTTCATGTTAGTAAAAAAACACACATGCAATGACACTGGTAGATCCATGTGTGGTCTCTGAAGAGAACACACATGCAATGACTCTGGTTGTTGTTAGTAAAAAGAGCACACATGCAATGACACTGGTGGATCCATAGGTGGATTGTGAAAAGAACACACATGCAATGACACTGGTGGATCCATGTGTGGTATCTGAAGAGAACACACATGCAATGACCCAGTTGTTGTTTGTAAAAAGAGCACACATGCAATGACACTGGTGGATCAATAGGTGGATTGTGAAAAGAACACACATGCAATGACACTGGTGGATCCATGTGTGGTCTCTGAAGAGAAAACACATGCAATGACCCTAGTTGTTGTTAGTAAAAAAAGCACCCATGCAATCACACTGGTGGATGCATATGTGGTATGTGAAAAGAACGCACATTTCAATGACTCTGGTTGTTGTTAGTAAAAAGAACACACATGCAATGACACTGGTGGTTCCATAGGTGGCTTGTGAAAAGAGCACACATCCAATGACACTGGTGGATCCGTATGTGGTATGTGAAAAGAACACACATGCGATGACTCTGGTTGTTGTTAGTAAAAAGAACACACATGCAATGACACTTGTGGATCCATGTGTGGTCTCTGAAGAGAACACACATTGCAATGACACTGGTGGATCCATATGTGGTATGTGAAAAGAACAGTCATGAAATGACTCTAGTTGTTGTTAGTAAAAAGAACACACATGCAATGACACTGGTGGATCCATATGTGGTATGTGAAAAGAACACACATTTCAATGACACTGGTGGATCCATATGTGGTATGTGAAAAGAACACACATTTCAATGACACTAGTGGATCCATATGTGGTATGTGAAAAGAACAGTCATGAAATGACTCCAATTGTTGTTAGTAAAAATAACACACATGCAATGACACTGGTGGATCCATAGGTGGTATGTGAAAAGAACACACATGCAATAACTCTGGTTGTTGTTAGTAAAAAAACACACATGCAATGACACTGGTGGATCCATGTGTGGTATCTAAAGAGAACACACATGCAATGACCCCAGTTGTTGTTTGTAAAAAGAGCACACATGCAATGACACTGGTGGATCCATAGGTGGATTGTGAAAAGAACACACATGCAATGACACTGGTGGATCCATGTGTGGTATCTGAAGAGAACACACATGCAATGACCCCAGTTGTTGTTTGTAAAAAGAGCACACATGCAATGACACTGGTGGATCCATAGGTGGATTGTGAAAAGAACACACATGCAATGACACTGGTGGATCCATGTGTGGTCTCTGAAGAGAAAACACATGCCATGACCCCAGTTGTTATTAGTAAAAAAGCACACATGCAATGACACTGGTGGATCCATATGTGATATGTGAAAAGAACACACATTTCAATGACTCTGGTTGTTGTTAGTAAAAAGAACACACATGCAATGACACTAGTGGTTCCACAGGTGGCTTGTGAAAAGAGCACACATTCAATGACACTGGTGGATCCATATGTGGTATTTGAAAAGAACACACATGCGATGACTCTGGTTGTTGTTAGTAAAAAGAACACACATGCAATGACACTGGTGGATCCATGTGTGGTCTCTGAAGAGAACACACATTTCAATGACACTGGTGGATCCATATGTGGTATGTGAAAAGAACAGTCATGAAATGACTTCAGTTGTTGTTAGTAAAAAGAACACACATGCAATGACACTGGTGGATCCATCGGTGGTATGTGAAAAGAACACACATGCAATGACTCTGGTTGTTGTTAGTAAAAAGAACACACATGCAATGACACTGGTGGATCCATTTGTGGTCTCTGAAGAGAACACACATGCAATGACTCTAGTTGTTGTTTGTAAAAAGAGCACACATGCAATGAGACTGGTGGATCCATAGGTGGATTATGAAAAGAGCACACATACAATGACACTAGTGGCTCCATATGTGGTATGTGAAAAGAACACACATGCAATGACTCTGGTTGTTGTTAGTAAAAAGAACACACATGCAATGACACTGGTGGATCCATGTGTGGTCTCTGAAGAGAACACACATTTCAATGATACTGGTGGATCCATATGTGGTATGTGAAAAGAACAGTCATGAAATGACTCCAGTTGTTGTTAGTAAAAAGAACACACATGCATTGACACTGGTGGATCCATAGGTGGCTTGTGAAAAGAGCACACATTCAATGACACCGGTGGATCCATATGTGGTATGTGAAAGAACACACATGCGATGACTCTGGTTATTGTTAGTAAAAAGAGCACACATGCAATGACACTGGTGGATCCATAGGTGGATTGTGAAAAAAACACACACGCAATGACACTGGTGGATCCATGTGTGGTATCTGAAGAGAACACACATGCAATGACCCCAATTGTTATTTGTAAAAAGAGCACACATGCCATGACACTGGTGGATCCATAGGTGGATTGTGAATAGAACACACATGCAATGACACTAGTGGATCCATGTGTGGTCTCTGAAGAGAAAACACATGCAGTGACCCCAGTTGTTGTTAGTAAAGAAAGCACACATGCAATGACACTGGTGGATCCATATGTGGTATGTGAAAAGAACACATATTTCAATGACTCTGGTTGTTGTTAGTAAAAAGAACACACCTGCAATGACACTGGTGGTTCCATAGGTGGCTTGTGAAAAGAGCACACATTCAATGACACTGGTGGATCCATATGTGGTATGTGAAAAGAACACACATGCAATGACTCTGGTTGTTCTTAGTAAAAAGAACACACATGCAATGACACTGGTGGATCCATGTGTCGTCTCTGAAGAGAACACATATTTCAATGACACTGGTGGATCCATATGTGGTATGTGAAAAGAATAGTCATGAAATGACTTCAGTTGTTGTTAGTAAAAAGAACACACATGTAATGACACTGGTGGATCCATCAGTGGTATGTGAAAAGAACACACATGCAATGACTCTAGTTGTTGTTACTAAAAAGAACACACATGCAATGACACTGGTGGATCCATGTGTGGTCTCTGAAGAGAACACACATTAATGACTCTAGTTGTTGTTAGTAAAAAGAGCACACATGCAATGACACTGGTGGATCCATAGGTCGATTATGAAAAGAGCACACATACAATGACACTGGTGGATCCATATGTGGTATGTGAAAAGAACACACATGCAATGACTCTGGTTGTTGTTAGTAAAAAGAACACACATGCAATGACACTGGTGGATCCATGTGTGGTCTCTGAAGAGAACACACATTTCAATCATACTGGTGGATCCATATGTGGTATTTGAAAAGAACAGTCATGAAATGACTCCAGTTGTTGTTAGTAAAAAGAACACACATGCAATGACACTGGTAGATCCATATGTGGTATGTGAAAATAACACACATTTCAATGACACTAGTGGATCCATATGTGGTATGTGAAAAGAACAGTCATGAAGTTACTCCAATTGTTGTTAGTAAAAATAACACACATGCAATGACACTGGTGGATCCATAGGTGGTATGTGAAAAGAACACACATGCAATAACTCTGGTTCTTGTTAGTAAAAAAACACACATGCAATGACACTGGTAGATCCATGTGTGGTCTCTGAAGAGAACACACATGCAATGACTCTGGTTGTTGTTAGTAAAAAGAGCACACATGCAATGACACTGGTGGATCCATAGGTGGATTGTGAAAAGAACACACATGCAATGACACTGGTGGATCCATGTGTGGTATCTGAAGAGAACACACATGCAATGACCCAGTTGTTGTTTGTAAAAAGAGCACACATGCAATGACACTGGTGGATCCATAGGTGGATTGTGAAAAGAACACACATGCAATGACACTGGTGGATCCATGTGTGGTCTCTGAAGAGAAAACACATGCAATGACCCTAGTTGTTGTTAGTAAAAAAAGCACCCATGCAATCACACTGGTGGATCCATATGTGGTATGTGAAAAGAACGCACATTTCAATGACTCTGGTTGTTGTTAGTAAAAAGAACACACATGCAATGACACTGGTGGTTCCATAGGTGGCTTGTGAAAAGAGCACACATCCAATGACACTGGTGGATCTGTATGTGGTATGTGAAAAGAACACACATGCGATGACTCTGGTTGTTGTTAGTAAAAAGAACACACATGCAATGACACTTGTGGATCCATGTGTGGTCTCTGAAGAGAACACACATTGCAATGACACTGGTGGATCCATATGTGGTATGTGAAAAGAACAGTCATGAAATGACTCCAGTTGTTGTTAGTAAAAAGAACACACATGCAATGACACTGGTGGATCCATATGTGGTATGTGAAAAGAACACACATTTCAATGACACTGGTGGATCCATATGTGGTATGTGAAAAGAACAGTCATGAAATGACTCCAATTGTTGTTAGTAAAAATAGCACACATGCAATGACACTGGTGGATCCATAGGTGGTATGTGAAAAGAACACACATGCAATAACTCTGGTTGTTGTTAGTAAAAAAACACACATGCAATGACACTGGTGGATCCATGTGTGGTATCTAAAGAGAACACACATGCAATGACCCCAGTTGTTGTTTGTAAAAAGAGCACACATGCAATGACACTGGTGGATCCATAGGTGGATTGTGAAAAGAACACACATGCAATGACACTGGTGGATCCATGTGTGGTATCTGAAGAGAACACACATGCAATGACCCCAGTTGTTGTTTGTAAAAAGAGCACACATGCAATGACACTGGTGGATCCATAGGTGGATTGTGAAAAGAACACACATGCAATGACACTGGTGGATCCATGTGTGGTCTCTGAAGAGAAAACACATGCCATGACCCCAGTTGTTGTTAGTAAAAAAGCACACATGCAATGACACTGGTGGATCCATATGTGGTATGTGAAAAGAACACACATTTCAATGACTCTGGTTGTTGTTAGTAAAAAGAACACACATGCAATGACACTAGTGGTTCCATAGGTGGCTTGTGAAAAGAGGACACATTCAATGACACTGGTGGATCCATATGTGGTATTTGAAAAGAACACACATGCGATGACTCTGGTTGTTGTTTGTTAAAAGAACACACATGCAATGACACTGGTGGATCCATGTGTGGTCTCTGAAGAACACACATTTCAATGACACAGTGGATCCATATGTGGTATGTGAAAAGAACAGTCATGAAATGACTTCAGTTGTTGTTAGTAAAAAGAACACACATGCAATGACACTGGTGGATCCATCGGTGGTATGTGAAAAGAACACACATGCAATGACTCTGGTTGTTGTTAGTAAAAAGAACACACATGCAATGACACTGGTGGATCCATTTGTGGTCTCTGAAGAGAACACACATGCAATGACTCTAGTTGTTGTTTGTAAAAAGAGCACACATGCAATGAGACTCGTGGATCCATAGGTGGATTATGAAAAGAGCACACATACAATGACACTAGTGGATCCATATGTGGTATGTGAAAAGAACACACATGCAATGACTCTGGTTGTTGTTAGTAAAAAGAACACACATGCAATGACACTGGTGGATCCATGTGTGGTCTCTGAAGAGAACATACATTTCAATGATACTGGTGGATCCATATGTGGTATGTGAAAAGAACAGTCATGAAATGACTCCAGTTGTTGTTAGTAAAAAGAACACACATGCAATGACACTGGTGGATCCATAGGTGGCTTGTGAAAAGAGCACACATTCAATGACACCGGTGGATCCATATGTGGTATGTGAAAGAACACACATGCGATGACTCTGGTTGTTGTTAGTAAAATGAACACACATGCAATGACACTGGTGGATCCATGTGTGGTCTCTGAAGAGAACACACATTTCAATCATACTGGTGGATCCATATGTGGTATTTGAAAAGAACAGTCATGAAATGACTCCAGTTGTTGTTAGTAAAAAGAACACACATGCAATGACACTGGTAGATCCATATGTGGTATGTGAAAATAACACACATTTCAATGACACTAGTGGATCCATATGTGGTATGTGAAAAGAACAGTCATGAAGTTACTCCAATTGTTGTTAGTAAAAATAACACACATGCAATGACACTGGTGGATCCATAGGTGGTATGTGAAAAGAACACACATGCAATAACTCTGGTTCTTGTTAGTAAAAAAACACACATGCAATGACACTGGTAGATCCATGTGTGGTCTCTGAAGAGAACACACATGCAATGACTCTGGTTGTTGTTAGTAAAAAGAGCACACATGCAATGACACTGGTGGATCCATAGGTGGATTGTGAAAAGAACACACATGCAATGACACTGGTGGATCCATGTGTGGTATCTGAAGAGAACACACATGCAATGACCCAGTTGTTGTTTGTAAAAAGAGCACACATGCAATGACACTGGTGGATCCATAGGTGGATTGTGAAAAGAACACACATGCAATGACCGGTGGATCCATGTGGTCTCTCTGAAGAAAACACATGCAATGACCCTAGTTGTTGTTAGTAAAAAAAGCACCCATGCAATCACACTGGTGGATCCATATGTGGTATGTGAAAAGAACGCACATTTCAATGACTCTGGTTGTTGTTAGTAAAAAGAACACACATGCAATGACACTGGTGGTTCCATAGGTGGCTTGTGAAAAGAGCACACATCCAATGACACTGGTGGATCCGTATGTGGTATGTGAAAAGAACACACATGCGATGACTCTGGTTGTTGTTAGTAAAAAGAACACACATGCAATGACACTTGTGGATCCATGTGGTCTCTGACGAGAACACGCATTTCAATGACACTGGTGGATCCATATGTGGTATGTGAAAAGAACAATCATGAAATGACTCCAGTTGTTGTTAGTAAAAAGAACACACATGCAATGACACTGGTGGATCCATATGTGGTATGTGAAAAGAACACACATTTCAATGACACTGGTGGATCCATATGTGGTATGTGAAAAGAACAGTCATGAAATGACTCCAATTGTTGTTAGTAAAAATAGCACACATGCAATGACACTGGTGGATCCATAGGTGGTATGTGAAAAGAACACACATGCAATAACTCTGGTTGTTGTTAGTAAAAAAACACACATGCAATGACACTGGTGGATCCATGTGTGGTATCTAAAGAGAACACACATGCAATGACCCCAGTTGTTGTTTGTAAAAAGAGCACACATGCAATGACACTGGTGGATCCATAGGTGGATTGTGAAAAGAACACACATGCAATGACACTGGTGGATCCATGTGTGGTATCTGAAGAGAACACACATGCAATGACCCCAGTTGTTGTTTGTAAAAAGAGCACACATGCAATGACACTGGTGGATCCATAGGTGGATTGTGAAAAGAACACACATGCAATGACACTGGTGGATCCATGTGTGGTCTCTGAAGAGAAAACACATGCCATGACCCCAGTTGTTGTTAGTAAAAAAGCACACATGCAATGACACTGGTGGATCCATATGTGGTATGTGAAAAGAACACACATTTCAATGACTCTGGTTGTTGTTAGTAAAAAGAACACACATGCAATGACACTAGTGGTTCCATAGGTGGCTTGTGAAAAGAGGACACATTCAATGACACTGGTGGATCCATATGTGGTATTTGAAAAGAACACACATGCGATGACTCTGGTTGTTGTTAGTAAAAAGAACACACATGCAATGACACTGGTGGATCCATGTGTGGTCTCTGAAGAGAACACACATTTCAATGACACTGGTGGATCCATATGTGGTATGTGAAAAGAACAGTCATGAAATGACTTCAGTTGTTGTTAGTAAAAAGAACACACATGCAATGACACTGGTGGATCCATCGGTGGTATGTGAAAAGAACACACATGCAATGACTCTGGTTGTTGTTAGTAAAAAGAACACACATGCAATGACACTGGTGGATCCATTTGTGGTCTCTGAAGAGAACACACATGCAATGACTCTAGTTGTTGTTTGTAAAAAGAGCACACATGCAATGAGACTCGTGGATCCATAGGTGGATTATGAAAAGAGCACACATACAATGACACTAGTGGATCCATATGTGGTATGTGAAAAGAACACACATGCAATGACTCTGGTTGTTGTTAGTAAAAAGAACACACATGCAATGACACTGGTGGATCCATGTGTGGTCTCTGAAGAGAACATACATTTCAATGATACTGGTGGATCCATATGTGGTATGTGAAAAGAACAGTCATGAAATGACTCCAGTTGTTGTTAGTAAAAAGAACACACATGCAATGACACTGGTGGATCCATAGGTG
This sequence comes from Avena insularis, assembly GCA_023614405.1. NCBI lineage: Eukaryota > Viridiplantae > Streptophyta > Magnoliopsida > Poales > Poaceae > Avena > Avena insularis. The sequence goes on from CM042690.1 coordinate 308,289,621, forward strand.
GCTTGTGAAAAGAGCACACATTCAATGACACCGGTGGATCCATATGTGGTATGTGAAAGAACACACATGCGATGACTCTGGTTGTTGTTAGTAAAATGAACACACATGCAATGACACTGGTGGATCCATGTGTGGTCTCTGAAGAGAACACACATTTCAATGACACTGGTGGATCCATATGATGTGAAAAGAACAGTCATGAAATGACTTTAGTTGTTGTTAGTAAAAAGAACACACATGCAACGACACTGGTGGATCCATCGGTGGTATGTGAAAAGAACACACATGCAATGACTCTGGTTGTTGTTAGTAAAAAGAACACACATGCAATGACACTGGTGGATCCATGTGTGGTCTCTAAAGAGAACACACATGCAATGACTATAGTTGTTGTTAGTAAAAAGAGCACACATGCAATGACACTGGTGGATCCATAGGTGGATTATGAAAAGGGCACACATACAATGACACTAGTGGATCCATATGTGGTATGTGAAAAGAACACACATGCAATGACTCTGGTTGTTGTTAGTAAAAAGAACACACATGCAATGACACTAGTGGATCCATGTGTGGTCTCTGAAGAGAACACACATTTCAATGACACTGGTGGATCCATATGTCGTATGTGAAAAGAACAGTCATGAAATGACTCCAGTTGTTGTTAGTAAAAAGAACACACATGCAATGACACTGGTGGATCCATAGGTGGTATGTGAAAAGAACACACATGCAATGACTCCGTTTGTTGTTAGTAAAAAGAACACACATGCAATGACACTGGTGGATCCATGTGTGGTCTCTGAAGAGAACACACATGCAATGAGTCTGGTTGTTGTTAGTAAAAAGAGCACTCATGCAATGACACTAGTGGATACATAGGTGGATTGTGAAAATAACACACATGCAATGGCACTGGTGGATCCATGTTTGGTCTCTGAAGAGAACACACATGCAATGTCCCCAGTTGTTGTTAGTAAAAAAGCACACATGCAATGATACTGGTGGATCCATATGTGGTATGTGAAAGGAACACACATTTCAATGACTCTAGTTGTTGGTAGTAAAAAGAACACACATGCAATGACACTGCTGGATCCATAGGTGGATTGTGAAAAGAGCACACATACAATGACACTCGTGGATCCATATGTGGTATGTGAAAAGAACACACATGAAATGACTCTGGTTGTTGTTAGTAAAAATAACACACATGCAATTACACTGGTGGATCCATGTGTGGTCTCTGAAGAGAACACACATTTCAATGACACCTGTGGATCCATGTGTGGTCTCTGAAAAGAACAGTCATGAAATGACTCTAGTTGTTGTTAGTAAAAAGAACACACATGCAATGACACTGGTGGATCCATAGATGGATTGTGAAAAGAGCACACATGCAATGACTCTGGTTGTTGTTACTAAAAAGAACACACATGCAATGACACTGGTGGATCCATGTGTGTTCTCTGAAGAGAACACACATGCAATGACTCTGGTTGTTGTTAGTAAAAACAGCACACATGCAATGACACTGGTGGATCCATAGGTGGATTGTGAAAAGAGCACACATAAAATGACACTGGTGGATCCATATGTTGTATGCGAAAAGAACACACATGCAATGACTCTAGTTGTTGTTAGTAAAAAGAACACGCATGCAATGACACTGGTGGATCCATGTGTGGTCTCTAGAGAGAACACACATTTCAATGACACTGGTGGATCCATATGTGGTATGTTAAAAGAACATTCATGAAATGACTCTAGTTGTTGTTAGTAAAAAGAACACACATGCAATGTGTAGTGACCTCGGATCGATAAGGATCCTAAGTCCCTGTGATTAACATGCTAGTCCCTGGATCAATAGCTAGCACTCACAGTCGATGAAATATCATGTAAAACACAAAGTCTTTATTACATGGAGAATCTAGAGTATGAATTTATTACAAAGATTGCTTAGCATTATGCTAGCTCAAATAACAGCGGAAACATAAAAGCAGCATGAGTCCATCAACGCCCAGGCTTGTCGAGTGTAGACCCCATGATCCCTCACCTTTCAATCTTCGGATTCTGCACATAAGACGTGCAGCCAACAAGTTGGGTCAATACTTTGAATGTATTGGCAAATTACACCAAGAAGAGAATAGACTATCTCTACATGCAAGGCTAGTTTAGGCTTTGGAGTTCATTTGCATAAAGCTAGTTTTCTTAAGGAGAGAGAAGAATAGATGATTGCCCTACTTTGTAAACATTTTCTTGAATAAAATAAGGTCGAGTGGAACACGAGGATATTACGCACCAAGTGTCCAAACAACCAAACACTTGGATATTACGCACCAAGCGTCACTTGGATATTACACACCAAGTTCCCAAATTCCCACCCATTAGCGATATTACGCACGCCATGGGGTTTTCAAAACTTTGTTTTAGAAAAGAGAGAGGAAGATCCTTTAGAGGCCCCATCCTTCAGACGCTCATTGTTGTTGTTACGTGAACACGGTGATCGATCAGATTGCAATACTCGAGAGTTTGTGCACTTTACCCACAATCCACGATCAAGACCTTTTATAGACAAGACCATGGCGAGGCTTTCCCTTAGCCCCTCTACCTTCGGATCCAACGTGCCAAGAATCCTCCAAATGTTGGTACCAGGTGAGGTTTCCCACTAAGTACTAGGCCAAGACAGAGCCCATAATGTATTGTGGTTGCCTTTGGAAGCTTCTGAATTCTGAAACATGGCAGACTTCTTTGATTCCTGGGCGGCCGTCCTCCACCAAAATCACACTCGTTGACCCGACAACCATTCCGCCCAGAAGAAAACTTAGTTTTATTTTGAAGTGGATTTGAGAAGAAAAGTTTGCTCTAGAGAGCCTTTATACTTAGAAAAATTCTTTGTCTTTCGACCCCCCCAACGGTACTTTGTATATATAGCATAGCAAGCAATATTTAGCAAAAACAGAGGTACCTATTAGGATGGAAATCCTAAGTATAGAGCTACTCATGGAATACTACAAAATCATCGCACTTGCAAAATAATACTAAGGAAAAATTCTACTAGAATATCCTACACATGCATACTATAGAATTTTGAAGATCACATGCATAGAATCAAAACTGGGACAAAATTATGAACAAGTGGTGTAACTTGCCTTGATCCGAGCAGCACTCTACACAATAGCACTCCTTAGCGCACTCCGAGCAATCTAACGAATCACAAACATAGATCTGATCACAACTTGTTCAAAGCATACACAAAGGAAAACATGCATGCATGCAACATGGTAGTTTATGCAAGGTTGGTTAAATTGATCAAGGTAGCATGTTTGTGTTGTGATAGTGTAAGGGTGCCACTAGGATTGAATTTAGATCTAATAGAGTCACTAAAACAAATCCTAGGATTATAAGGAGATCAATCCATCTAATTAGCCCCACACTAGATCTAATGATCTTAAGCAAGGTTGTATAATTTTGTCCAGTAGGCATTATGGAAACAAAGTTATAGCAACAAGAATCAAATAGAATAGAATTTTAATTATTTTTTTCTATAGATTAAACCCTCTAATACAATGATTAAAATCTACACCCAACACATTACAGCAAACCTGCAATATTATTACAGATTTGGATTCTACATAAAATTAGGAATCCAACGGTATATTACAAGCTAAAATTGGACAAATATTTGATTTTATATGAATTTCGCAAGTTTTATCTTCAAATCTGCAAACAGATCTAACCCTGACTTACTAACTTGCCATGTGTCAGTTCCTGTTTGGTCCAGCTGGCAACGGGGGGGGCTGACGCGGCACAGCGCGGTGCGGTTAAGCGGCGAGCTGACGTGGCGGCAACGCTGGCGCGGCGATCATGCTGCACTTTTGGGTCCAAATCTAATCCGAGCCACAGATCGAAGATCGAACGGAGGGGGAAGGTGCGGCGACTTACCGTTGCGATGACGGTGGCGGTGAGCGGTGGTGGTGTCGGTGATGACGGCGGCGGCGCTCCGGTGCACTTCGAGGAAGGACAAACTACCGCTGGTGATCGTCTCCCCCTCGTGGTCCCATCTGTCGCCTCGATTTCGTCCCTCTCTTCCTCTAACGGTGACGGTGTGTGGCGGTGGTCCTCCTCCACAGCTCCATGAGCAATCTGCGCTGCAGCTGAACATGGGGAAAAACGATGAGCAGATGGCGTCGATCGAGAGGTACAAGACAGGGGGGAGATCGGGGGAAGGGGGGTTCCCGTGTCGCCATCTCCGTTGGCTTACCGAGAGCGGCGGTGGCGTCGGGTTCGTGGAATCGGAGAGGACTAGGGTCCTTAGGGTTTTGGGGGACGGAGGGGAGGCGCGCGGTTGGTTTTTATAAGCAGCCTGGGGGGAGGAGTCCTGGCTGGATACGGAGGCGGGGATCGTGGTCGGCGCGGACTCATCCTCGTCGGAGAAGAAAGGAGAAGGGCGACGGTGGGGCCCGGGTGTCGGTGGTGGAGGGGGGGAAAGTGGGCCGACGTGGCAGGCCAGGCTCTGCTGGGCGCTTAGGTGGGTGGGTCAAGTGAGCCGCCCAGCTAGGTTAGCTGCTGGCCCTTTCTCCTTTTTTTTTGTTTAACATTTTTCCTTTTTCTGTTTTAGTAAAACTCTAATATCTTTTGAAAACTAAGTCCAAAATTGATGAAACTTGTTTCTAAATTTTCATAAAATTGAGGTGGTCAACATAGGCCATAGTTTAATGTTTTACAAGGTTTTTAGAGGGGTCATTACTTGACCTCTACAATGGTGCTCACATAAGGCAACCAGCATTTGGGTTTTCTAGGTTTAGGTGTTAGGATTTTTATTTCAATTTTTAATTGTAGGATGCAACGATGCAAGGATGATGCATGACACTAATAACATCCTAAGACAAAATCTGGGATGTTACAAACCTACCCCCCTTAGGAAGAATCTCGTCCTCGAGATTCGGGTTGGCTAGCAAATAGGTGTGGGTGTTCTGCCTTCAAGTCTTCTTCACGCTCCCACGTAGCTTCTTCCTCGAAGTGGTGGTTCCATTGTACCTTGCAGAACCTTATAGTCTTGGTGCGGGTAATCCTTTCAGCTGTTTCCAGTATTTTGATGGATTTTTCCTCATAGGTAAGGTCATTCTCCAATTGAACCTCATCTAGGGAAACTGTGTCTCTTAGCGGTGTTTCAGCCATCTCCGGGTGACACTTCTTTAGTTGTGACACATGAAACACATCATGAACAGTCAGTCCTTCCGGTAGCTCCAACTGATACGCAACTTCTTCTTTACGGGCCAGAACCTTATACGGTCCTATGAATCGTGGGGGCTAACTTGCCCTTGATTCCGAACCTCTTAACTCCACGTAGGGGGTGAAACTCGGAGATACGCACGGTCCCCTATTTCATAAGCCACATCTCTGTGTTTGGGATCAGCGTAGCTCTTCTGTCGAGATTGGGCTACCTTTAGCCTATCCTGAATCTGTCGCACCTTTTCTTCGGCATCCTTTATCAAGTCAGGTCCAAAAAGACTGCGTTCTCCAACTCCATTCCATAGCAATGGAGTCCTACACTTCCTGCCATATAGAACTTCAAACGGAGCCATCTTGATACTTGTCTGGTAGCTGTTGTTGTATGAGAACTCAGCATATGGCAGGTTATCGTCCCAACTAGACCCATAGTCTAGTGCGCAAGCTCTCAACATATCTTCCAAAATTTGATTCACCCTTTCTGTTTGGCCATCTGTTTGAGGGTGGAAGGCAGTACTGAATTCTAGTCGGGTTCCAAGAGACTCATGCAGTTGTCGCCAAAACTTTGAAGTAAACTGGGTGCCTCTATCTGACACAATTCCCTTGGGAACACCATGCAGGCTTACAATTCTTGACATGTAAATCTTAGCAAGCTTAGCACTTGTATATGTGGTCTTTACGGGGATGAAGTGAGCCACCTTGGTGAAGTGGTCCACCACTACCCAGATAGAATCAAATCCAGAGCGAGTCCGGGGTAATCCCGTGATGAAATCCATGCCTACCTTGTCCCACTTCCAGTCGGGTATAGGTAGTGGTTGTAGTAATCCTGCTGGTTTCTGATGCTCGGCTTTTACTCTGTAGCACACATCACACAGAGAAATATACTCTGCAATATCTCTCTTTAGGTTATTCCACCAGAACCTATCCTTCACATCCATGTACATCTTTGTGTTGCCTGGATGAATTGAATATGGCGAATCATAAGCTTCTTGTAGAATCATCTTCCTGATATCGGGGTCATTGGGAACGCACAAACGCTTCCCATACCAAAGGGTTCCTTGTTCATCCAGACGAAATTCTTTAGTCTTTCCTTCATTTATCCTGACTCTTATTTCTTCCAACTCTTTATCCCCCTTTTGTGCTTCTTGGATCCTTTCTTGGAAGGTGGACACTATTTCCATAGTTGCTACGTGTCCTTTCGGGACTATCTCTAGCCTGAGGTCCCTGAATTGCTTGCATAAATCCTCTGGAAGTTCCCCTGCGGTCAGTCCATTCACATACACCTTACGACTTAAGGCATCAGCCACCACGTTTTCCTTTCCGGGGTGGTATTGTAAATCCAAGTCATAATCCTTAATTAACTCAAGCCATCTTCTTTGTCTCATATTCAACTCCTTTTGGGTGAAGATGTACTTCAAACTCTTATGATCTGTGAACACATCACAATGTTTGCCCATGAGGTAGTGTCTCCATACCTTGAGTGCATGAACCACAGATGCAAGTTCCAAATCATGTGTGGGATAATTGTGTTCGTGGTTCTTAAGTTGTCGGGAGGCATAGGATACCACTTTCCCATCCTGCATCAATACACTTCCAAGTCCTTGTCGTGAAGCGTCAACCATAGACTTGAAAATCCTTCTGGATATCTGGCAGACACAGAACTGGTGCCGTTACCAGGCGTTTCTTCAACTCTTGAAAACTTGCTTCACATGCCTCGGTCCATAGGAATTTCTTTTCCTTCTTTAATAGTTCCATCATGGGTTTTGCTATCTTGGAAAAGTTTTCGATGAACCTACGGTAATATCCTGCGAGGCCCAAGAAACTTCTAATATCTCCCACATTCTTGGGTGACTCCCATTCCGTCACGGAAGCTACCTTGCTAGGATCTACGGCAACTCCTTTAGCTGACACAACATGACCAAGGAATCCCACTTCCTTTAACCAGAACTCGCACTTGCTGAACTTGGCATACAACTTGTGTTCTCTTAGTTTCTCCATAATAAGGCGCAGATGTTTCTCATGTTCCTTCTCATCCTTTGAGTATATGAGTATATCATCTATGAATACTACGATAAACTTGTCCAAGTATTCCATGAACACCTTGTTCATCATGGTCATGAAGTATGCTGGGGCATTGGTTAGACCAAAAGACATCACGGTGTACTCATACAATCCGTATCTTGTGGTGAATGCTGTCTTGGGCACATCCTGTTCTCGAATCTTTAGCTGAAAATAGCCCGATCGTAGATCGATCTTTGAGAACACACTGGCTCCTTTTAGCTGGTCAAATAGGTCGTTGATGTTGGGCAGAGGATACTTATTCTTAATCGTCACTTCGTTCAACGAGCGGTAGTCCACAACCAGCCTCTTGGTCTTATCCTTCTTTTCCACAAATAGGACGGGTGCTCCCCAAGATGACGCGCTGGGTTGAATGAACCCCTTGTCCAATTGTTCCCTAAGCTGTTTCTTGAGTTCCTTTAACTCGTCCACATCCATCTTGTATGGTCTCTTAGCTATCGGCCCCGTGCCTGGCATTAAGTCAATGAGAAACTCGATATCACGGTCGGGTGGCATTCCGGGTAGCTCTTCTGGGAAGACATCTGGGTATTCCTTTACAATTGGTACCTCCTCCAAGCTAACCCCCTTAAGAGAGTTCACCATGACTTCTTTGAGTGCGAAGTTCGACTTGATACGAATCCTCTTCCCTTCCGGCGTTGTGAGCACGACAGTTCTCTTGGCACAATCTATGACTCCTTCATATTCGGTCATCCAATTCATGCCCAAGATTATGTCTAATCCTTGTGATTCTAGAACTACTAGACTGGTGGGAAAAATGTGTGTCCCAATCCTTAGTTCTAATTCCCGGCAACCGGAGTTTGCCACTATTTCTCCCCCAGGAGAACTTACCCTTAGAGGAAAGTTTATAGTCTCCGTTGGTATCTTGCCTCTTTCCACAAATACCCTTGATATGAATGAATGCGATGCACCAGTATCAAAAAGAACAACTGCGGGAATAGAATTGAGTTTGAACTTACCAATCACAGAGTCTGGCGCCTCACAAGCATCCTCCATAGAAACATGATTCACCGTGGCTTTGACAAAAGGATTTGGCTTCCTCCCGTTCCCATTGCCATGGTTGTGTCCATTTCCATTCCCATTACCATTGCCATTCTTCCTCTCGGGGCAAGAGGTTGCATAGTGCCCTGTCTTGTTGCACTTAAAGCATGTCACCTCACTGAGATCCTTTCCATTGCCGCCATTGCCATTGAGATTTTTCTGCCCATTGTGTTTGTGGCCACCATGGTTATGACCGTTATGGTTGTGGCCATTATTGTTATAAGGTGGTGGTGAGGAATTGCGCTGCTTCTGGTACGGAACAGAGTGTTTATGAGGGTTGGATTTCCTCTTGCGATTTTCTATGCTCTTCCTCTTTGATTCAACCATAATGGCTGTGTCCAAGAGTTCCTGAAAGTTGTCAAATTTCTGAGCCACAAGCTGAATGGATATCTCATCGTTGAGCCCTCTTAAGAACTCCTCCTGTCTCTTGGCATCAGTGGAAACATCATCGGGTGCATAACGGGCTAGCTTATTGAAAAGCTCACCATACTCGGTGACAGAACGGTGCAGCTGGTGTAGGTCGCGAAACTCGCGCCTCTTTAGAGTCATGACACCAGCAGCCACATGATGGGTGCGAAAAGCTAACTCAAACTGTTCCCAAGTGATAGCATCAATGTCCGGGTGGGTGACTTGGTAGTTATCCCACCATTCTGCAGCAGGTCCTTCAAGCTGGTGTGCGGCATAACGCACCCTGTCGGCTCCGACAGCTTGCACGGTGTCTAGCTTCTTGTTGATCGTACGTAGCCAGTCATCAGCGATGATTGGTCCAGTGCTGCTAGTGAAGGTAGGTGGGTTCAGCCTTAAAAACCAAGTCAAGCGATCTTGTTGAGGAGGTGGCAGAGGTGGTGGTGGTGGCGGGTTGTTGTTGTTGTTGTTTTGCATGTTCTAAGTGAGCAGTTGGATCAGCTGGTTCTGAGTGGCCAAAAGTTCTGCTATTTCTGGCGGGATTTCGAGATCCGCACGTTTTGGCGGCATCTGTGGGTTTAAGAGAGTAGTTAAGAAAAAGACAGAAAGACTAAGTAGTAAACTCCTACCCTTATTAAACACACCAAGCACACACGACACACAAGACATAACAACACAGATTAACAACCAAGTTTTTAACTAAACCAGACTTTATCTTGGTATTTATTACATTGCGAATAACGTCCTACTATAGAATTAAAGGTGGTCCAACTATTACACATCTTCCACGCCTTCCTCTTACTCGTCCTCGAACGAGTAGCCTTCTTGCTCTAGAGTTGTCTTGTACAACTCCATCTCCTTTGTGGTGGCTTCAAGCTTCTCTTGGAGGTCCTTTATCTCATCTTGTAGCTTCTTGGTAGTGGCTTCCAGCTGCTCCTGAAGTCCCTCCTTCTCGCTTTGTAGTTCCTCCACTAAACTTGAATTCATTACGGCTTCAAGTTGCTTTGCCAGGTCCCTCTTGGAAGCACGCACATCATCGATTATCTTGCAAAGGCCTTCAGTTTGCACTTCATCTCCATCGATCTGCTGTTTGAGTTCCCTAATTCTCTTGTTTTTATTTATTACCCTCTTCTCTTGGTTAGCGAACTTCCTCTCTTGGTCCTGGAATTTTATCTCTTGGAGCTTCATTGCCTCTTCCTGCTGCTTGATCATTTCTTCCTTCTCCTTGATGAGGGCGCATAGCTCGTCGTTCTTCAACATCTCGAGGAAGGTACCCTTTTCAAGGTCATGGATGTGGCACTCCAAGTCTTGATATTGTGTTCTTCGGCGCTTGGTAGAAGTTCTTTCCTCAAAGGTTAACTCCATGGGAATCCCTTCCTCACCTCTTCTTCCAAAGAGGCCGCCGCAGTGTCCTTGGAGAGCTTCATGATGACGTCCACATAGGCGACCAATGAGTTGCTGCAAGCTAATGCTAAGGGCCTTCTCCTTGGAATCGCTAACAATGTGGATTGCTATGTCTTCCTCCGGGTTCTTGCCTCGCTCTTTTCCTGGCTGGATGACCTTGACTCCCCAACAACCATCCTTGTGGAGTTTCTTCATTGTGCTCCCTTGGATTGCTGGGAGAGGAAGGTCCAAACGTGTGAGTAGATCCATGAGGCATCCTCCAAAGCGAAGGGGCTCGATGTCCGCGATGGTGTCGTAGAGGAAGCTTGTCATCTTTGAGTTAGAAGAATGAGGGTTAGATACTTAAACAAGTAGAGGAAAGCAGATACTAGAGGTGCGGAAAATAACTTAGTAGGAAACAAGTAAGGCACTAAAGTTAGAGGTGGTTCCAATCCTAGGGTCACGTCCTATAGGCAACGATGTGCTCTGATACCATCTGTAGTGACCTCGGATCGGTAAGGATCCTAAGTCCCTGTGATTAACATGCTAGTCCCTGGATCAATAGCTAGCATTCATAGTCGATGAAATATCATGTAAAACACAAAGTCTTTATTACACGGAGAATCCAGAGTATGAATTTATTACAAAGATTGCTTAGCATTATGCTACCTCAAATAACAGCGGAAACATAAAAGCAACATGAGTCCATCAACGCCCAGGCTTGTCGAGTGTAGACCCACGATCCCTACGCACCTTTCAATCTTCGGATTATGCACATAAGACGTGCAGCCAACAAGTTGGGTCAATACTTTGAATGTATTGGCAAATTACACCAAGAAGAGAATAGACTATCTCTACATGCAAGGCTAGTTTAGGCTTTGGAGTTCATTTGCATAAAGCTAGTTTTCTTAAGTAGAGAGAAGAATAGATGATTGCCCTACTTCGTAAACATTTTCTTGAATAAAATAAGGTCGAGTGGCACACGAGGATATTACGCACCAAGTGTCCAAACAACCAAACACTTGGATATTACGCACCAAGCGTCACTTGGATATTACACACCAAGTTCCCAAATTCCCACCCATTAGCGATATTACGCACGCCATGGGGTTTTCAAAACTTTGTTTTAGAAAAGAGAGAGGAAGATCCTTCAGAGGCCCCATCCTTCAGACACTCATTGTTGTTCTGTTACCGTGAACACGGCTGATCGATCAGATTGCAATACTCTCGAGAGTTTGTGCACTTTACCCACAATCCACGATCAAGACCTTTTATAGACAAGACCATGGCGAGGCTTTCCCTTAGTAGCCCCTCTACCTTCCGGATCCAACCGTGCCAAGAATCTTCCAAATGTTGGTACCCAGGTGAGGTTTCCCACTAAGTACTAGGCCAAGACAGAGCCCATAATGTATTGTGGTTGCACTGGAAGCTTCTGAATTCTGAAACATGGCAGACTTCTTTGATTCCTGGGCGGCCGTCCTCCACCAAAATCACATTCGTTGACCCGACAACCATTCCGCCCAGAAGAAAACTTAGTTTTATTTTGAAGTGGATTTGAGAAGAAAAGTTTGCTCTAGAGAGTCTTTATACTTAGAAAAATTCTTTGTCTTTCGAACCCCCCAACGGTACTTTGTATATATAGGATAGCAAGCAATATTTAGCAAAACATAGGTACCTATTAGGATGGAAATCCTAAGTATAGAGCTACTCATGGCATACTACAAAATCACCGCACTTGCAAAATAATACTAAGGAAAAATTCTACTAGACACATGGATACTACAGAATTTTGAAGATTACATGCATATAATCAAAACTGGGACAAAATTATGAACAAGTGGTGTAACTTGCCTTGATCCGAGCAGCACTCTACACAATAGCACTCCTTAGCGCACTCCGAGCAATCTAACGAATCACAAACATAGATCTAATCACAATTTGTTCAAAGCATACACAAAGGAAAACATGCATGCATGCAACATGGTAGTTTATGCAAGGTTGGTTAAATTGATCAAGGTAGCATGTTTGTGTTGTGATAGTGTAAGGGTGTCACTAGGATTGAATTTAGATCTAATAGAGTCACTAAAACAAATCCTAGGATTATAAGGAGATCAATCCATCTAATTAGCCCCACACTAGATCTAATGATCTTAAGCAAGGTTGTATAATTTTGTCGAGTAGGCATTATGGAAACAAAGTTATAGCAACAAGAATAAAAAAGAATAGAATTTTAATTTTTTTTTCTATAGATTAAACCCTCTAATCCAATGATTAAAATCTACACCCAACACATTACAGCAAACCTGCAATATTATTACAGATTTGGATTCTACATAAAATTAGGAATCCAACGGTATATTACAAGCAAAAATTGGACAAATATTCGATTTTATATGAATTTCGCAAGTTTTATCTTCAAATCTGCAAACCGATCTAACCCTGACTTACTAACTTGCCATGTGTCAGTTCCTGTTTGGTCCAGCTTTCAACAGGGGCCGTGCGGCGCGCGCGGTTAAGCGGTAAGCGTGACGACGCGACGGGCCACGCCATCATGCGATTGGCGCCGTACCCCTTCGGGTCCAAATCTAATCCGAGCCACAGATCGAAGATCGAACGGAGGGGGAAGGTGCGGCGACTTACCGTTGCGATGACGGTGGCGGTGAGCGGTGGTGGTGTCGGTGATGACGGCGGCGGCGCTCCGGTGCACTTCGAGGAAGGAGAAACTGCCGCTAGTGATCGTCTCCCCCTCGCGGTCCCGTCTGTCGCCTCGATTTCGTCCCTCTCTTCCTCTAACGGTGACGGTGGCTGCTCCTCCTCCGCAGCTCCGGCGAGCAATCTGCGGCGGCACGCTGCAGAACACAGGGGGAAAAACAATGAGCAGATGGCGTCGATCGAGAGGTACAAGACAGGGGGAAGATCAGGGGAAGGGGGGTTCCCGTGTCGCCGTCTCCGTTGGCTTACCGAGAGCGGCAGTGGCGTCGGGTTCGTGGAATCGGAGAGGACTAGGGTCCTTAGGGTTTTGGGGGACGGAGGGGAGGCGCGCAGTTGGTTTTTATAAGAAGCCTGGGGGGAGGAGTCCTGGCTGGATACGGAGGCGGGGAGGTCGTGGTCGGCACGGACTCATCCTCGTCGAAGAAGAAAGGAGAAGGGCGACGGTGGGGCCCGGGTGTCGGTGGTGGAGGGGGGGAAAGTGGGCCGACGTGCGCGGGCGCTGGGGCGGGGTGGGCTGGCTGGCGAGCCGGCCCAGCTAGGTTAGCTGCTGGCCCTTTCTCCTTTTTTTTGTTTAACATTTTTCCTTTTTCTGTTTTAGTAAAACTCTAATATCTTTTGCAAACTAAGTCCAAAATTGATGAAACTTGTTTCTAAATTTTCATAAAATTGAGGTGGTCAACATAGGCCATAGTTTAATGTTTTACAAGGTTTTTAGAGGGGTCATTACTTGACCTCTACAATGGTGCTCACATAAGGCAACCAGCATTTGGGTTTTCTAGGTTTAGGTGTTAGGATTTTTATTTCAATTTTTAATTGTAGGATGCAACGATGCAAGGATGATGCATGACACTAATAACATCCTAAGACAAAATCTGGGATGTTACACAATGACACTTGTGGATCCATAGGTGGTATGTGAAAAGAACACACATGCAATGACTCTAGTTGTTGTTTGTAAAAAGAACACACATGCAATTACACTGGTGGATCCATGTGTGGTCTCTTAAGAGAACACACATGCAATGACTCTGGTTCTTGTTAGTAAAAAGAGCACACATGCAATGACACTGGTGGATCCATAGGTGGATTGTGAAAAGAACATACATGCAATGACACTGGTGGATCCATGTGTGGTCTCTAAAGAGAACACACATGCAATGACCCCAGTTCTTGTTAGTAAAAAAGCACACATGCAATGACACTGGTGGATCCATAGGTGGATTGTGAAAAGAACATACATGCAATGACACTGGTGGATCCATGTGTGGTCTCTAAAGAGAACACACACGCAATGACCCCAGTTGTTGTTAGTAAAATAAGTACACATGCAATACACTGGTGGATCCATAGGGGGTATGTGAAAAGAACACACATTTCAATGACTCTGGTTGTTATTAGTAAAAAGAACACACATGCAATGACACTGGTGGATCCATAGGTGGATTGGGAAAAGAGCACACATGCAATGACACTGGTGGATCCATATGTGGTATGTCAAAAGAACACACATGCAATGACTCTAGTTGTTGTTAGTAAAAAGAACACACATGCAATGACACTAGTGGATCCATGTGTGGTCTCTGAAGAGAACGCACATTTCAATGACACTGGTGGATCCATATGTGGTATGTGAAAAGAACAATCATGAAATGACTCCAGTTGTTGTTAGTAAAAAGACCACATATGCAATGAAACTGGTGGATCCATAGGTGGTATGTGAAAAGAACACACATGCAATGACTCTGGTTGTTGTTAGTAAAAAGAACACACATGCAATGACACTGGTGGATCTATATGTGGTCTCTTAAGAGAACACACATGCAATGACTCTGGTTGTTGTTAGTAAAAAGAGCACACATACAATGACACTGGTGGATCCATAGGTGGATTGTGAAAAGAGCACACATACAATGACACTGGTGGATCCATATGTGGTATGTGAAAAGAACACACATGCAATGACTCTGGTTGTTGTTAGTAAAAAGAACACACATGCAATGACACTGGTGGATCCATTGTGTGGTCTCTGAAGAGAACACACATTTCAATGACACTGGTGGATCCATATGTGGTATGTGAAAAGAACAGTCATGAATTGACTACAGTTGTTGTTACTAAAAAGAACACACATGCAATGACACTGGTGAATCCATAGGTGGTATGTGAAAAGAACACACATGCAATGACTCTGGTTGTTGTTAGTAAAAGAACAGACATGCAATAACGCTGGTGGATCCATGTGTGGTCTCTGAAGAGAACACACATGCAATGACTCTGGTTCTTGTTAGTTAAAAGTGCACACATGCAATGACACTGGTGGATTGTGAAAAGAACATACATGCAATGACACTGGTGGATCCATGTGTGGTCTCTAAAGAGAACACACATGCAATGACCCCAGTTGTTGTTAGTAAAATAAGCACACATGCAATGACACTGGTGGATCCATAGGGGGTATGTGAAAAGAACACACATTTCAATGACTCTGGTTGTTATTAGTAAAAAGAACACAGATGCAATGACACTGGTGGATCCATAGGTGGATTGGGAAAAGAGCACACATGCAATGACACAGGTGGATCCATATGTGGTATGTCAAAAGAACACACATGCAATGACTCTGGTTGTTGTTAGTAAAAAGAACACACATGCAATGACACTGGTGGATCCATGTGTGGTCTCTGAAGAGAACACACATTTCAATGACACTGGTGGATCCATATGTGGTATGTGAAAAGAACAATCATGAAATGACTCCAGTTGTTGTTAGTAAAAAGACCACATATGCAATGCAACTGGTGGATCCATAGGTGGTATGTGAAAAGAACACACATGCAATGACTCTGGTTGTTGTTAGTAAAAAGAACACACATGCAATGACACTGGTGGATCTATGTGTGGTCTCTTAAGAGAACACGCATGCAATGACTCTGGTTGTTGTTAGTAAAAAGAGCACACATACAATGACACTGGTGGATCCATAGGTGGATTGTGAAAAGAGCACACATACAATGACACTGGTGGATCCATATGTGGTATGTGAAAAGAACACACATGCAATGACTCCAGTTGTTGTTAGTAAAAAGAACACACATGCAATGACACTGGTGGAT
Organism: Avena insularis; assembly: GCA_023614405.1. Taxonomy (NCBI): domain Eukaryota; kingdom Viridiplantae; phylum Streptophyta; class Magnoliopsida; order Poales; family Poaceae; genus Avena; species Avena insularis. Next base: position 308,305,583 of record CM042690.1, read on the forward strand.
CCATTGTGTGGTCTCTGAAGAAAACACACATTTCAATGACACTGGTGGATCCATATGTGGTATGTGAAAAGAACAGTCATGAAATGACTACAGTTGTTGTTACTAAAAAGAACACACATGCAATGACACTGGTGGATCCATAGGTGGTATGTGAAAAGAACACACATGCAATGACTCTGGTTGTTGTTAGTAAAAAGAACAGACATCCAATAACGCTGGTGGATCCATGTGTGGTCTCTGAAGAGAATACACATGCAATGACTCTGGTTCTTGTTAGTTAAAAGAGCACACATGCAATGACACTGGTGGATCCATAGGTGGATTGTGAAAAGAACACACATCAATGACACTTGTGGATCCATGTGTGGTATCTGAAGAGAACACACATGCAATGACCCTAGTTGTTGTTAGTAAAAAAAGCACACATGCAATGACACTGGTGGATCCATATGTGGTATGTGAAAACAACACACATTTAAATGACTTTGGTTGTTGTTAGTAAAAAGAACACAGATGCAATGACACTGGTGGATCCATAGGTGGATTGTGAAAAGAGCATACATGCAATGACACTGGTGGATCCATATGTGGTATGTGAAAAGAACACACATGCATTGACTCTGGTTGTTGTTAGTAAAAAGAACAGACATCCAATAACGCTGGTGGATCCATGTGTGGTCTCTGAAGAGAACGCACATGCAATGACTCTGGTTCTTGTTAGTTAAAAGAGCACACATGCAATGACACTAGTGGATCCATAGGTGGATTGTGAAAAGAACACACATCAATGACACTTGTGGATCCATGTGTGGTATCTGAAGAGAACACACATGCAATGACCCTAGTTGTTGTTAGTAAAAAAAGCACACATGCAATGACACTGGTGGATCCATATGGTATGTGAAAACAACACACATTTAAATGACTTTGGTTGTTGTTAGTAAAAAGAACACACATGCAATGACACTGGTGGATCCATAGGTGGATTGTGAAAAGAGCACACATACAATGACACTGGTGGATCCATATGTGGTATGTGAAAAGAACACACATGCAATGACTCCAGTTGTTGTTAGTAAAAAGAACACACATGCAATGACACTGGTGGATCCATTGTGTGGTCTCTAAAGAGAACACACATTTCAATGACACTGGTGGATCCATATGTGGTATGTGAAAAGAACAGTCATGAAATGACTACAGTTGTTGTTACTAAAAAGAACACACATGCAATGACACTGGTGGATCCATAGGTGGTATGTGAAAAGAACACACATGCAATGACTCTGGTTGTTGTTAGTAAAAAGAACAGACATCCAATAACGCTGGTGGATCCATGTGTGGTCTCTGAAGAGAATACACATGCAATGACTCTGGTTCTTGTTAGTTAAAAGAGCACACATGCAATGACACTGGTGGATCCATAGGTGGATTGTGAAAAGAACACACATCAATGACACTTGTGGATCCATGTGTGGTATCTGAAGAGAACACACATGCAATGACCCTAGTTGTTGTTAGTAAAAAAAGCACACATGCAATGACACTGGTGGATCCATATGTGGTATGTGAAAACAACACACATTTAAATGACTTTGGTTGTTGTTAGTAAAAAGAACACAGATGCAATGACACTGGTGGATCCATAGGTGGATTGTGAAAAGAGCATACATGCAATGACACTGGTGGATCCATATGTGGTATGTGAAAAGAACACACATGCATTGACTCTGGTTGTTGTTAGTAAAAAGAACAGACATGCAATGACACTAGTGGATCCATGTGTGGTCTCTGAAGAGAACGCACATGCAATGACTCTGGTTCTTGTTAGTTAAAAGAGCACACATGCAATGACACTAGTGGATCCATAGGTGGATTGTGAAAAGAACACACATCAATGACACTTGTGGATCCATGTGTGGTATCTGAAGAGAACACACATGCAATGACCCTAGTTGTTGTTAGTAAAAAAAGCACACATGCAATGACACTGGTGGATCCATATGGTATGTGAAAACAACACATATTTAAATGACTTTGGTTGTTGTTAGTAAAAAGAACACACATGCAATGACACTGGTGGATCCATAGGTGGATTGTGAAAAGAGAATACATGCAATGACACTGGTGGATCCATATGTGGTATGTGAAAAGAACACACATGCATTGACTCTGGTTGTTAGTAAAAAGAACACACATGCAATGACACCGGTGGATCCATTGTGTGGTCTCTAAAGAGAACACACATTTCAATGACACTGGTGGATCCATATGTGGTATGTGAAAAGAACAGTCATGAAATGACTACAGTTGTTGTTACTAAAAAGAACACACATGCAATAACACTGGTGAATCCATAGCTGGTATGTGAAAAGAACACACATGCAATGACTCTGGTTGTTGTTAGTAAAAAGAACAGACATGCAATAACGCTGGTGGATCCATGTGTGGTCTCTGAAGAGAACACACATGCAATGACTCTGGTTCTTGTTAGTTAAAAGAGCACACATGCAATGACACTGGTGGATCCATAGGTGGATTGTGAAAAGAACACACATCAATGACACTTGTGGATCCATGTGTGGTATCTGAAGAGAACACACATGCAATGACCCTAGTTGTTGTTAGTAAAAAAAGCACACATGCAATGACATTGGTGGATCCATATGTGGTATGTGAAAACAACACACATTTAAATGACTTTGGTTGTTGTTAGTAAAAAGAACACACATGCAATGACACTGGTGGATCCACAGGTGGATTGTGAAAAGAGCATACATGCAATTACACTGGTGGATCCATATGTGCTATGTGAAAAGAATACACATGCAATGACTCTGGTTGTTAGTAAAAAGAACACACATGCAATGACACTAGTGGATCCATGTGTGGTCTCTAAAGAGAACACGCATTTCAATGACACTGGTGGATCCATATGTGGTATGTGAAAAGAACAGACATGAATGACTCCAGTTGTTGTTAGTAATTAGAACAGACATGCAATGACACTGGTGGATCCATAGGTGGTATGTGAAAAGAACACACGTGCAATGACTCTGGTTGTTGTTACTAAAAAGAACACACATGTAATGACACTAGTGGATCCATGTGTGGTCTCTGAAGAGAACACACATGCAATGACACTGGTGGATCCATATGTGGTATGTGAAAAGAACAATCATGAAAAGACTCCAATTGTTGTTAGTAAAAAGAATACACATGCAATGACTCTAGTTGTTGTTAGTAAAAAGAGCACACATTTGAATGATACTGGTGGATCCATAGGCGGATTGTGACAAGAGATTTTCCCTCTCTCTCGGTCACAAATCTCACAAAATCCCAAACGTGTGGAGATCCCAAACATGTGCTCACTCTGGGTGCAATGCCCTGATTGGCTGACATAGATGTCACGCGGATCGTCTCCACCAACCGTTGATCCCATGTGATCCAACGGGCAGGATAACCCCTCCCTTCTCCACTTTTTTTATGCATGGTCAATCCGTGCCACCGATACTTTACCTCCATAAACAAGTGAAAATCCATCTATCTAACTAAAATAAATAAAATAAATGATCATATTACGAAGAAGCCATCGTCTTCGTCTTCCGGTTTGTCCTCGTCTTCGTCAACGCCATGGTCCCTGCCATCGCCGCCATCGGTGTCCTCCTCTAATGAATCGACACCGCCCCCTTCCTCGAATGAGCGCGCCATCTCCTTGTCGGAGTCCTCCTCCTCCTACTCTTCGTAGTCCCACGGGTCCACGTCACTCTCCTCAGCTTCTGACTCCAACTGATCGATGAACGCCTCCTCGTTGGCCGAGTCGGACTCGTCGAAATAGCTATCTCCTCTCTTGTTCTTGGTCTTCTTCTTGTTCCTCTTCTTGTCCGTACTCGCCGGTGCAACACGCGCCCCTATCCTGGCTGCTGCTTTGCACTCGTCCGACGCTGCAGGTACCCCACGCTCCTGCTACGCGGCCGATACGAGCTTCGACGTTGCGGTGTCCTCGAGTGCCGACTTCGCGAGCATGGCGATGCAGCGAAGAGCCGGGGACGCAGGACAGTGAGTGGCTGGCTTGGACCTGCCATTGCCACGACGAGGGGGCATCGTGCTCGAGGTACACAGAGTGGGGTGCCGATCTTATCAAGGACAAGCAGCGGTTTCATGCGTCGTGTCCATGCATGCATTTGTCGATTATCAAAAAAAAAGTATTATCTCGCGTACTGAACATAATTTGATCACAACAAAAGTGGCACAACATATTCTAGACTCATAAATATTCCGTGCGTTCCTGTCATGTGGAGTTCGACGGAGTTGGACGTGCCGACGTGATCGTGCAGCAGTTGCGCGCGTCATTGCCCCATCAACACGTGACACACACACGCGGGATGTGCGCGTGGATTCCCGTGATGACCACTCGGCTCGCACTCCCCTTATTATATACTGGATTTTGGGCTTGTCAAATGACAAAACCAATCAAGGTACTCCAACTAGAAATGACCAAACAACGAATCCAAATGAGAAAGATCAAGAATGCCAAAGACCATTGAAGTGTCCATCGCAAGAAAGACAAGTCCCATCGATTCCCTACCCATGCCTCCCTGGCTTCTTTGAAAAGGTAGACCGTACACGCTGGTCTTGTATAATAGTACTAGTACTACTGTACCATGGCCTGTACTCTTTGACTCTTCTCCCACACTAATCACTATCTCCTTCCTCCTGCCTCCGCCACACTCACCTTGCAAGCCATGGCTCCACTAAGGAGGGGGAGAGGCCGGTCGACGATCCTCACGGAGAAAAGGGAGAGAAATCGCCATGAGGCACTTCTTGCTCTACCAGCCGCTCAAGTCCACCCTCTCATCGAGGCCCAATCTCCCTCGGCAATGGCGCCGAATGTTCTAGCAGGCGAGGGCTCCTCCCGTTACGGTCTCCTTGTTCTACTTCTTCTCCATCTCCCTCTCCATCATGATCTTAACCAGCTTCTTCTTGTTCTTGTTCTTCTTCTGGCTCTTCCTCTTCTACGTATTACAGGCCGGCCGTGGATCCCGAATCCACCACGACGGAGGTGTTGCAGGACCTATTCGGCCCTGTTCCATGTCTTAGCGAGGTAGGAAATCTCCACGTTGTTATTTCTCCGAGTTATGATGTGGATTTCTTAGATGCTGTCCACCCCGCATTGGTTTTTCTTCTTCTTTTGCGAGTTGTATTAGTTTTCATGAATATGACTAGATCTCTTGGTCTTTCCTTAATATCGCTGTTCATAGATTCACTATGGATTTTTTGTGATTAGGATTAGTTTATCATGGTCATGAATAGATCTCTAGGTCCATTTTTTAACACTGCGGCCAATAGATTCAACGGTTTTTTTTATCTGTATTAGTATTCACTTGGGACCTGGAGTGTAATTGGTAGAATTACTATTTCAATTAACATGAACGATGCAGCGATCGAAGGCCGAGTACCGTGACAAGGTGGCCGCGATCAGTTCCAAGATTGCTAACCAACATGAGCTTGCACGCTCCCTCACCCAAGCTAATGAGAGCCTACACAAGCAATTATCTATGCAGAAGGAGATCTCGCTAGATTTTGCACGTGACATCGTTAGGCTGCAGAAAGTGCTCGACCGTAACTTGAACAGGCAAGAACAGGCCATCAAGATAATCAACAAGCTCATAGAGGAGAAGAAGAATCTCGTGGAAAGGTGCATTCTCCTGCAGGACGAAGTCAGCGAGGCACTCAGAGGATGCGTCGAGGACACAAAGGCTACCATCAGAGCCTACCATGACAGGAACCATTGCTTGGATGCAGTCAAGGAGATGAAGACAGAGATGAGCAGAGGGATCACCCTACTCGAGTGTGTTCGGAAAGAGAACAAGGAGCTAAGGGCATGTCTGGAGGCGTATCAGAGCAATGCCCAAGTCTGATTCCCATTAGCGGGGACACGAATATCAGTTCATCCTCCTCTCCTTTCGTAATGTTTAGGGTTCAGGGAGTACTGCCCATGTTTGCTTCCCATTATAGGGTGCAATAAGAATCCTAGGGCAACTCCTTATCTATCTGGACAAGTGTTGGTGTTCATGTTCATGAATGGACACCATGTTCTCTTTCCATTATGTATCTGGACATGGGTTTCTGCATTATGAGTTTGCCACTCTCCCACTACTATTTGGTGATATTGGGAAAAACCCACAACACACTAAACTTCTAATAAATCGTATTTGTCTTTGAAATTGAAATTATGACAATGCCACTAGTCGATTCATAAAATGTTGATTAGTCCTAGATTGCTTCTTCCTTGAAATTATGACAGTGCCACTAGTCAATTCAGTTAATTATGGAAACTAACCAGCTTGTCCTGGTGAACTGAACAACCCATACTATGTATTTTTATTGCAGGGAAAGAGGCGAAAGATCGACCAGGACCTGGCGACCTAGCTAAATGACAACATAGCAATCCAAAGGGAGAATCAGAATTCCCAGAAACTGGCCTTTGACCAACTGCGCGCTGAAGTCGCGGTCCTTTCTGACAAGTGCCAGAAACTGAAGGAGTTAAATGCCGACTGGGTGAAGCTACACAGTGAAGGTTGTGCCTCGTCTAGGAAGAAGACGGAGATCATGAAAGGGATCTTGAAGGAAAATCGTATGGCTATGGAAAAAATTCTCCAATCCATGACGGAGCGCTGGAACCTACAACTGAAGCACGACATAGTACTGAAGGAGCTGGCCAATCTTAGGGAGGAAAACAGGCAGCTCTGGGCCAGGCTCGCTTGAACACAACATATGTCTATTTAGTACTAAACTGCCTGGTTTATCCTCTGCAGTGGTGATTTTGTAAGCGTGAACTTAACTCTATGCACGATATGTGTGTTCGTCTGAAATTAGTTTGCTCGAGGATTGAGTTTGGCTTAGTTCGGAAAGCGCAACTGGAAGTCTTACAATTAACTAGTTTTAGGCATTGGCACAACATAAATTATTCATCTCGAATTTCCTTTATCCTCTATAGTCTATCCTTGTTCACCCTCGCGCGCCTTCTTCAGTTCCTTCAACACATCCGCAATGCAGAACTCTAGCTTCTTCTTGTCTTCCCTGAGTTGATCCCTCTCATTTTCTGCATTATGAATCAGCAACGTGTGACTATCCTGAAGCTTCTTTGCAGTTCCAACAACCAAGCTCCCATCGATTCCGTCAATTAGCTCTAACTGCAAATTCTAGATTTCTTGTTCCAGCTCCTTATTTCGTACCGACAGCTTGTAATTTTTTTCAGCTCCATCACTTACATCAGTAAATCTCCCTGACCTTTCCAACTCATACATCTCCCATAATTGTGCCAAACATTTCTTAAGTGCATCTGGCCACTCAAGATCCACCCACTCTACTGCTTTATACACCGGGCCAACCTAAAAACACACACACTATAGTGTTATGAACATGCACGATACATTTTACTTCATGTCACAGTTGCACATAATGTAAACAAACCTGATTTGTACAGCCCAAAAACCTTCTCCCAGTGTTACTGCCTTCGAATGCAACATATCTCCTCAGTTTTAGCCCATGGTCACATGGCACTTCTCCATCGAGATCTAGGCCCTCCCATTCGGAGTCATATATCTTCCTTGGCACCTATAGGTAAACGCAAAGCTGAAATCGAATACGATTGCATGCACATATGGAGCTCAGATCGAGAGATTTACCATTGCCTAACCCTAGCCCGAGAAAACAGAGGAACTCACATCATGGAAGGAATAATCCATGTCGGAGAGAAGGCTGTCGCTGCTCGACTGGTCGTCCTTGCTGTTCAAGAACAGCATGGCGAATGCGTCATCGCAAGCGACGGTGACGGCGTCGGCGTCAGTGAGAGAGAGAGAGAGCAGCCCTTCTACCGCTGCAACAATGACTAAATTGGCACGTTACAATAGTTTAATGGATACCATGCCCTTTCCCTGGATTACTGTCTCTTTCCTGATATGGATTCTCTTCACACATTCTCTTTTCAAATATTAAACCTGCACTCCCTCCATCCCAATTTCATTGCCTAACAAAAACATACCAGTATATTACATCATCTAAAGAAACAAAATCATGTCAACTACAAGGTACTTAAGCATCACTTCTTCAATCATGGTTTCACAAAACATTACATTACAATCTCTCAACAAACATAACCACAACATGGTTTCACAAAACATCACATTACAATCTCTCAACAAACATAATCACAGAAACAAGTATATTACATCAACTCAAGAAACAAAATCATGTCGACTACAAGGTACTTACACATCACTTGTCCTGTCATGGTTTCACAAAACATTACATTACAGTCTCTCAACAAACAAAATAACAGAAACAAGTACAATACATCATCTCAAGAAACATAATAATGTCAACTACAATGTATTTATGCATCACTAGTCCAGTCATGGTTTCACAAAACATTACATTACAATATCCCAACAAACATAATAACAGAAACAAGTATGGTACGTCATCTTAAGAAACATAATCATGTCAACTACAATGTACTTATGTCTTATTACAACAACGATGGTTTCAGTGAGTGACATGTCCGAAAATCTCAACAGCTCGCACAACATTATATCGCAATCTTTCAACAAACATAATCATAGAAACCCGCTCTAAATGCAACAACACTCAATATTACAAATACAGGCAGGGGAACCCCGCGGTCCATATGACAAGCCCAGGGTAGCAGGTCTCATCAGATCTCATCAACGTCGACCACCTCATTCTATTCAGCCACTACAGGGGCATCTACATCCACTATAACCTGTTCAACAACATCAGAAATGGTACCAAGGAAGAACACCTTCCTGGTTCGCTTCTTTCGCTGGATAATCTGCATAAGATCTTCAGTATCCAAAACATCTATGAATTGCTGCTTCTTATGATGCCACAACCGGATTTTTGCCATCTGCTTAGGGCCAATACTGATTTCCTTAGCGATCATATCTCTCATTTCATCAAGAGTTATGTTTTTGGAATCGACAGTGATCTCCATAGTACATGACAAAACTGGCTTATTAACTACCTCATCAAGTTTTGCCATGTATGAATCCACCTCTATGCGTATACTGAACTTATCTAGATCAGCATCTATTGGTCTGTATTCTCTAGAAGCAGAAGCTCTGGTAGCAAGATCTCTAGCATCTACATACATATCATCAATCATCGCTTCAACTTTCACCTTACGTTCAGCTGCATAACACTCCCAAACCATCTAAAGCTCATGGGAGTGCTCAATTTGCTGATAGGTATCATTCATGTTGCGTCACACCAATTTTGTCCTTTCTCTAGAACCCAGGGAATTATAGCGGCAATCATATCTACCAGCTGCAAAACAGACACAACCTCTTTGCAATTCACAAGTAGATGCACATCTTGCCTGAACACAACCCTCTCGCAACCAAAATCAAGTTTTGAAGTGCACTGCCGAACATGAACTGTGAACTCATATAGGTCCCTTGTATCAAAGTTGTGCCTAATTTGATTAAAAAGGGGAACATTTCAGTTCATTCGATTCTATTATGCCGTAACTAATCTACTTGCAAGATAAGGCACAGATAAGAAAAATTCACCTCTCGCTCTTCTCCCGGGTTTTTTTTCTTCGAGATCTGAGTGTGCATCCGCCCACCGGAGCCGAACAATCCACCACCGGCCTTGCTTTTCTCTTCAACCTGCTGCTCGTAGGTACCTTGGGAGCAGAATCCTTGCTGACCTCCTCGCTAACCGGGGCTGAAGACCTCGCTGCTGCTACGCGTTGAGCCCAGACTTGGGCCCCGATGGACCCTTTTCAGTCGGCGACGTAGCTACAACCTTCGCCTTGCAAGAGATGCTGGGCCGCCGCCGTCAGATTCAGTGCCGGGGGAGGGAGAAAAAAGGTCCTCTGCACCAGCAGATTTAGGGTCGGGGAAGGGAAGAAAAGGGACCGCCGCTGCTGCCGTAGCAAGATTCAGTGTCGAGAGTTAGGAAAGTATAGTAATGGATTTTCCCTTATGACACGTGCAGGGTGGCTAAGAAGAGTGACCGGCGAAGGAGGGGCACAACAGGAACTAGTGTAACGGAATATCCTAACTTAACCGGTGCAATTTGAAAATATTTGGTTTGGCCATCATTCACTCGAAAGACCCCTCTCAGCAATTGGCGCCCCAACTTTTTGAATCGCGGTGATAAAAATCAACTTGGGTACCGTGTTGCCTGGGTGACCCAACTTTCGGGCCACAAAATGATATTCTCTATTACAGGGTCCTTCCAACATTTGCAATGCGGACATATGTGGCTCTCGTGCTCTTGGCTGGTACCGCTGTGCGAACTGGCTTCCTCCGACATCATCCCTGTTCTGGCAGTATCCGCTGTTGTGGTTGTTGCTTCTCTTGTTACCTTCTCCCGAAAAACCTGCTGCGACATAACTTGGTCCCGTGTTTCTATCATTGTTCCTTCTTCTTCTATCATTGTCGCGCCTATACGCAGCTGCTCCAAGGATGCTGGTCGCAGCTTCTCCAAGGATGCTGGTTACTTAAACATGGATGGCAAGTGCCAGATGAACTTGTCTTACAGGTCATTCCATCTCCCAATGGAATCTTTGGGTAACTGCCTTAGCCACGATCTTGAAGTGCCGGTGAGGTGTAGTTGTAGACTTTGCATTGCGGTAGTTGTAGAGGCACCATGTAGTTTGACGATGGCCAAATAGTCTGCTAACCAAGCTTTGGGTTCCTAGAGTTTGTCCTAGTTGTGGCGGTCATGTGGAAGTTCGAAGTCCTTGGGTACTAAGGCCTTGCGAATCCCCTACGTGAAATAGTTGGCCCCGCATAGCTCGTGATCATGTTCGTCGTATCCATCCTAATATCGTCGGCTGCGGCTTTCATCTCTGGATCCTCTGCTCCTATGTTGGGTATTGGCGTTTCTTATATTTCTTCGCGGCTCGGATCCTACGAGATGCGCCTGGTGTGGTGATCGAGATCATCGAGTGTGTCCTACTTGCCGAGGACTATTGTGATGGTGTGCGGATCTTTCTGGTTGGCATGTGATTCCTTTTTATGCTTCCATGAGAGAGGCTCCTACCATGCCAAGGTTCATCAGGGCGGAGCAGTGAAGGGCCGCACATGGATCATTGGGTGCGGGCTGAGTGGTGATTAGGTATGTTTGCGCAGGCCATAATGGCTGCCTGAGCTATTTTTGCCTTGATGTTTCCTTGATCAATTGACATGAATGATAGGTTGAGGTCTTGGATGATTCCACTTCTTTCTGCTTCCAGGATATTCTGTAGTCGAGATGTTTCCCTTCTTGGTGGTGTTGCTCTTGTAACATTCCTTGATCCTCGAGTAGAGCTTAATTGTGCCTGTCGTAAGCTGGATTCGTCGGCTAATATCTTTCTTTCATCCAGTTGCCTTTGCATTCGAAGTAGGTCTCTCTTCTCGTGGTGGAGAAGATATTGGTATGCTAGTAGATCCTCATGTGTAGCATCCACCGTCATCGGGACTGCTCCCGAAATTGCCTCCCTTGCTTTTTGCCATGCCAACACTGGTAGCCGAAGTCCTTGTCTCTCTTCCATGCGGTTCTCCGCCTCTTACTTGGACTATGCGATTATCTGTTGTTCCTCCTCTATTCCCGTGGTCTCCTTTGTTGTCGTGGTTTCCTGCATGGTCATCTAAGAAAATATCATCGAAGTTGAGGATAGGATTACCGTTTTCGTCACATGGTGTTGAGGTATCTCCGTTGATCATGCACACTTGGTGGCATGTTATGCGTGGCATAATGGCGTCATCTCCCGCTTCAAAGTTTGGGCTGATAGTATTCCGTGATCGTAGTTCTAGATAGCTTTCCGCCATCCTTTCTTCAAAGTCGATGTTTTCGCTACTTTCGTCGGGTTCTTAGTATGTCAGGTTTGCTTCATATGGTGGGGTTGGCTAATGACTTTCTTCGCCTGCTTCGATCTGTGTTGTGATGTCCGTGGAGGATCCGATGGAAGATGCTGATGCCTCCGTAGGTGTAGTTTTTCCCACCAACGGTTCTGATGCGATCAGGGCGGAAAGGTGTGATTCTTGCAGGTCGTCTGTTTGGAAGCGGAAGCTTCCAACGATTAGATCGAATCCGCCATTAAAGTCAGTGGATACCAATACAGGGGTGGGTGGGTGTGGATCTGCTTTTGTCGAGTTGATGCTTGGTGGAGAGTGTTCTGCCGAATCCGTGTTTCCAGCGTTCAAGTTTCCCATAGAAGGCGCCAATTGGTGAGGGGTAACCTCGGCAATGCCCATTGTCATGGACTTTGGGTTTCGTAGAAAAGAGAACGTCAGGGATTTCGTCGGATGTTAGGGAAACAATGGAATCAAAGTCACCTGAATATTGAGTAATTGCACTATTACAAGTCGTCTTCTAGATTTTGGTACCCTTGCTTGGGATTCTCCCGTCCTATATATAATAGGCAGGGTCTCAAAGCTGTATGCGTATAGGTTTCATACACACGTGATTACAACATCAACACAATGTCGGTTCATAGTTCCTTTCCTAATACAATCAAAGCCTTTGTCGGTCGCTTCCGTGGGCTATCATCTGAAACCTTCATGAGCTGTAAGACTTTGTCCAATCATAGGGTAGAGAAACATAAGCACCAGAGTAACCATACCTATGTCAGTAAGTATCGCGTATGTAAGAGAGATTGGAACTACAATAGGGAAAAAGCGTCCTCAAGGAGTAGCGGATACACCACTAGAATTATAAGGAGCTAAGATAACGATTATTATCATGAATATTCTCAACTATGTATGTGTGGGAGGAACTCCGTATTTGGACAAATAGGAAGCAATCGCTGCTCACATCAACTCCATAACCATAGCAGTCAACAATCAACATCAATCGAATTACTGCGATATTAAGGGATGTAATCCCGTAGGACGTATCCCATGGCATGGATAGTGTTCCGTGAGTTTCCTCGGTTTCCGAAGTTGATACGTAAGGAGTGCCAACAGCTTTATAGTCACTGTAAGTGCTAGCACGCCTCCGTCTACCAACAAGTAGTTCCCTCCATCAAGTCCCCATGAGAGGCAAATATTGAGAGGTCGACTTCTCTCAACATCAAGATGTAGAAAATCTAACACACGGTCACAGGGATGAATATCATAATAGACTTTATCTTATTTGAATCTCATACTAGGGTTTGTCCATCTCACCAAGAACTAATGATCTACTCAAACATGGAGGTAATCAACATCATGGCAGTAACAATGAGATCTATCATAGATGAATAGTACTTGTAGAAATCCACAACGAGTATGGAAATTACAACAAGATCTTGACAAGATTTTGATGGGATGGATGGAGATAGTGGTGATGCAGCAGTGGATGATGAAGATCGAGGCCTTAGCCTCCCGGATCTGTGCAGGGTGAAGATGGATCCCTGGTGGATGAGTTATTCCGGAGGTGAGGTTTTGGCGATTTTTGGGTGTTCTGTATGTCGTCTCCCCGATCCAGTTGCACGAGGTGAAACTATTTGAGGCGGAGGTGGCGCCAACTATACGGCCGGAAAATTTATTCCGGTCGTATAGTTGGTCGGTGAACACTCTGTCTCCTTTGTTCGGTTCTGGTTTTCTTCTGGTATTATTAATATTTCCCAAATAAATGATTTACGTTGTTTTTGACTCCTTTTCTCTATAGTACAACTGTTTCAAGAATTGTATCCATTGGATCCATCATATGTCCTGATCCTGGTGAAAATAGACATAAAATGTGCACGTGAGCCCCGTAAAATACCAAGATCCTACATCTACAATGCAAAATAATAGTGTAAAACATGATGCTAATATGCACTCATCAACTTCCCGAAGCTTAGACTCTTGCTCGTCCCGAGCAAGTTTATGAAGCCGAGTCGATAAAATAAATGAGGCAATTGTAGTATGTGTTTATCATATATGATACATAGGAATAAGTTCATGAATAGTACCTTATTCGAACCATCTGAATAGTATTAGCAGTCTTCCACACCATAGTGATCAAAAGTTCATAAAAGATGAATCTCAACATCATGTAAAAGTATCCGGTTCAACCGAATGAGTTAGCGAGGTAGTCCCAAGTGTTTTTAGGATCAACGTATTCTCTTGGGATTCAAAATCTCAAAAGTGCCTCTTTGTCATTGTAACATCCCAATTTCAGCAATCCTGATTAGTTGTCCAGAATGCAAAAATCAGGGGGAACAAAAACTTTTTCTTGTATTTTGGTGCAGTGTTTGCTTGTTGTTTGTTTATGATTGTGCATGTGAGTGTATACCATATGATACTCCTTACCTCACCATCAGTTGACAAAACTATCTAACAAAACTATCCTGGCTCATTTTACATATTCTCAAATGTTCTGGCATTTCAAAACATGAGCCAAGATGCTTGTGTAACCAAAACTAGTTTAGCAGCTTACATTCGCAAAACTATGGAGAGCTATAAACTCCTTATGTTTTCAAGATAGAACCTTCAACTACTCTTACCTCTAGGATCGCCAAAACCTTTTTGTAAGCTGTTGAATTCTAATCTTGGTAGAGATACCAACAACTCTCATCTTATTCAAAATCCAACCTCTTCAAAATGCCTCAACCTTACCTTAAGCTAAGCTTGATGGTAACCCCAGTAGTAGGTCTGCTTAGGTTATAAGATGAATTGCCTTGATCTGCTGCTTGATTTGTCTGCTTAGGAGATAGTATGAGCTACTCTAGGAGATCATCACTAGGATCAACAGGTTTCCAAATCACCACACCCTAAGCAAGAGTACAAAGCAGGATCTAATCTCTAGATACTAGGTGATCATCTAAAACCCTTAACCAGATTAATTCTGAAGATATCCCTTCTAGAAGCTTCCAAGTCAATGAAGACCAATATCAAGCAAGGATACTTTCTAATCAATCTACACCTCAACATCATCCACTTGATGATTCTTTGGTACCTTGCAACCCACCAAAATCATCGCCACCCACCTTCTAGTTAAAAACCCCAAGTCTGCCAAATTTGGCTAAGTCTGGAAAACTATTTCCAACATCACCTTTTTGAATGCCTCCTTTTCTCAACACTTGTGCATTTTTGAAAATTAATTTGAACCATCTTGTTAACCATACTAAAGACTACCAAGTACCACTCTTGCCCTTGGTTAGAACATCCTCCAACCTACATGTTCTTGATGGTTTTGCAGGCCAAAAAATAACTATTTCTACAAGTCTAGTCAACATGCCTACTTTGACAGAAGCTCACACCAACATCCAAGCTTCTATGGACCAACTCTTTGCATGTTTGTGTTCTACTCACATAGTTCTATCAACATCTACTTCACTTGTTCCAAGAGGATCTTTGTGCTTCTTAAAACCACAAGGTTTTGAAGGCTAGTTGATAATCTACTTTGGTAGGCTTATTTTATTCAAAGTTTGAAATCATTTCTGGGTGAACTCAAGCAAGTTCAAGCTCAAACCATCTACCCCATACCCCAAGGGGAGATGTGAACTCCAAGATACAACCATGTTTTGATGGTATGAAATTAACATCACCCTAGATCCTTAATTTAGGGTATTTCACCAAAATCAACTTGGATTCTCCAATCCCAAGCTTGCAACTTCTTGATACACCTTGTCCACATCATCTAACTTTATCACCATGATTTATCAAATATTATCCATAATTATTATGGCCTCAAATCTATTTAATTCCTTTAATAGACAAAATCCCCAAAACTTCATCCACAAAGAAAAGTTTGTTTTTTGCCAAAACACTTCCCCAACTATAAGCTATTTTGAGTCCCATATATCATACCCTCTCTTCCCATTTCAAAAATAAATATTTTTTAAGAGCTTTATTATTTCTTTTTGCCCATTTTCTTAAATGGCTGAATTGGAATAATAATTGTTTTAAATACTTTTATCTTCCAATAAATCTTGGGAAAATTCCTCTAAGTGTGTATTCACATTTGGGACCATCTCCAACCAAAAACCAACCTTGTCCAATGTAAAATTGTCAACTTATCTTTTAGAAAACTACTTATGTACTTTTTGAATAAATAATTGTAAGTAGAATTAAAACCCTCAGAAAAATCCCAAATAATTTATGGATATCTACCTTGACCTCATCTATTTATCGGTACCATGTTCCCACCTTGTCCTATGCAAAATTTTGAACTTCCTTCACAACCACCTATCTACTCAATTTAGCAAACCTAGCTAGTATTCAGTTAAATCAAGATCAAACCACCACCAATGTTGCAAAGCAATGCACCACACCACCCACCCCTCCTCTGGTCGACCATCACTATGGCCAAGCTACTGTAGCAATCCCTTGTCCCATGTGCTTGGAAGTGAGAAGTAGAGAGCGAGAGAGACAAGCATGTGAGATTAATTGCAACAGCTGCCACTCCCTCCCTCTCTGAGATCCAGCACGATCACATCCCACTCTTACCCCTCCTCACCGCCCTCTAGGCCAATCACAGGAAAGCACTACCCCTCCCCATGTCCAAAGTAGACATTTGCACCATCCATCTCTTCCCTTTGGTATAAAGGCCAGAGGCCACCCCCAGCATGCCCCTGCCCCTCATTTGCCCCCTTTCCTCCTCACTCACCTCCCCTACAATCCACTCTCTCTCCCTTGCCCAGTGCTACCCAGAAGAAGGAGAAGAAGGAGCCTCGGCCTCCCTCAAAAACCGAGCAACACTCCCTCCTCCCCCTCTCTCTCCCTCTGCATGTCACTCTCTCGTGACCCTCTCTTCCCTCTCTACCTAACCGTGTGCTTGTTTTGTGCCAAGAACACCTCCTCCGACCTCACCAGCGAAGCCCCGGCGAGCTAGGCTCGGGCACCGTCGCGTGGGAACCTTCCCAGGCGTGAACCCGACCATGCCGCCCCTCCCCTGAGTCGTCGTCATCGACCGCTTCGCCCTGCATCCTCCCCGGCTCCCGCCCTCCCTCCGGTGAGCCTCCCCGCCACTTCCCCTCCTCTACTAGGGTTCTGACCCGCCACCGCCGGCGCGAGCAGGACGACGGCGCACATCCGTCGATCCTGGCTTTAATCAAACGGCTATCGTCGCCTGATACCCCTTTGGCCGCCGCAGTCGCTGACCAGCGGGCCTCGCCCAGCGGGATTCAAACCCTTCTCCTGCCCTTGGTCCTCTCTGGGTGGGCCGTATTTTGCCCTGCGCGGCCCAGTTCGACTGGATTCTCGGCCTAGCACTGCCCCTTTTCTTTTCTTTTTAGTGGTTCTTTAAAATCCAGAAGTTAACCTTTAGTTTAAATCAATTCAAAAATGCTAATTAACTCTAAATGCCTTGAAAAAAATATTCCCAGGTAATTGAATGTTTTCTTAAACATTCAAAGCCTAAAGTTTTACGAGATATTAATTTCACCTTTTCTGGAAATTAATCTACCAGAACATATCCAGTTTAGTAAATAAATTCCTTAGAGAGTTTCACATCTACAAATTGGGTAAACCCAACTTTCTATGCTAGGTATATCGGATACCTACCTCATGGGATTAGTCTTTCCCCAAGGTGAACAGTTGTTTGCCTGTGGCAATTTTAACAAGTAGTCCCTAGTTTTGTCTTTAGAAAATTCTTGAGACCAAACCAACTTGGGTATGGACCTAAATCAACATCCCAGTGATGTGGTACATCAGTCCCTATCACGATCTGGGAGATCTCTATTTGTTGATCTTCTGTTGATTTTTAAGGAATTAAACAGTTCTGTATATAAGGTTATCACTAGATAAATTGCTACAGTAGCTCTGCAACTCCAAAAATAGTAATTCCAATGGGTACTGGAAGGTATCTGTACTACCTATCCATTGCCCTTTACCTCATATCAAAAGCCCCTATAGATTAAATTTGGTGAAAAAGATAAATTGTCTACAGAACTGCCTTTGGGAATTTCCTGAGGGCATTATGGTAGTTATCTTGACATGATTCTCACTCTCAGTCAACAAGTACATCAAGCCTTACCTAACCACCCAAGTAAATAATTTTTGGAGCTTCAGAACTTTTCTGGTGAATTATATCCTAAAACTAGAGTCTTAATCACTATAAATATCACTATAAATCTTTGGTAGGTGATAACATAGTGAAACCACTTTTGTTGGTTTAATTTAATCAACTCCTATCTGTTGGTATCATTTTTACACAATGGTATCATATAGAATATGTCCTTTGTCCAAAACCCCCTCTTAGGTAGTTCCTCGACAATAAACCCCAAGGGGTGTTCATCCCCTTCTCCAAGGCCATCACAACCTCCCAAATCCAATCCTCTCAGAAACTAGTAAACCTTAATTGAATATTACTCAATTGCTTGTTTGATGAGTGGTATTGGTGATTGTATGCCTTGTATTGATTGTGCCCCTTTTGTTTGTTTGCATGTGTTCCCTATTGACGATAGTTGCAGTTATATCGGAAAGCAGAAGAAGATGGTTCTTAGTGGTTATTATGGTTTTCTAAGAAGAAGTCCAGGGACAATTATGCCATATTGCTGATCTCAGGCAAGCCACCTTCTTCCTCATCAGCCTTGTCCTACTATTTTACTTATGCATGTTTTATCTACTGTTTACTAAAACTGCATTGTTTTACTATATGTTGATGTATATATGGTAGTGGTTTGGCTCCTCCGAACTATTACACTTTGGTACTACTAAGTACAACCCACTTGGTGACAACTACTTGTTCCTAGTAGAATAGATGGTCTAAATCACCATAACCCTCTGGAGACCCTGTTTTAGCCAAAGCAAAGCTAGAGGATGGGAAGACCCCGACAAAAGTCTACCAAATGTTTTTTGATAAAACCTTGGTGAGGTGGGACCTCCCAAGAGATGTTGAGAAAGAAAAAGGTTTTGTTTTGCAAAAATGCTGGAGGAAAACCAGAGGAAAAAAGTTTACGAAATGCACTCGGTTCTTTGCAGTTTTGCCAGAACAATTAACCCGTGCAACCACATTACTTTGGAATGGGACAGGGCTGGATTTGATGTTTATCTATTCTAGTATAAGCTGCCTCGCAACTACTACAGGGGATCGTGATCCCTAGAGGGTGGGTGTTCTCTGGACAAATGGTCCATGTGGGACATCGACCGGGAGAAGGAACGAAGGGTTTGCGGACCTCCACACGTTACTATGAGCCCCTCATTGAAAGCGCACACCCGATAAGTGGAAAAAGGCACTCCGGTTGGTCCTCGGTACCCGACGTCCCGTTTTTGAGGGGAATAACACTCATACGGTAGGCACTTATATTGGAGTGGGCATCCGGAGAGTCTTGATCGGTTACTCAACCCACGATCATTGAAGATCAGGGTAGTGTACCCGGATGGTGTGGGTAAAGTGTACAACCTCTGCAGAGTGTAAATCTATTCGAATAGCCGTGTCCACGATCATGGACGGTTGGGAAGGTTGATGTAGAGCGGTGCTGGTTTTGTTTTCAAAAAGGATTTCAGAAAAGAAATGGCTCTGGAAATGTTTTGACCATGGGATGGTCGTAAAGGAGAAAGGTTTTGACTATGGGATGGTCGGAAGGAGGAGAAAGGAGTTTGGTCATGGGATGACCTGAAGACAGGAACAAATGGGTGACCCATTCCTAATGTTTTCCAAAACTTTTCAAAAAGGTTTCCAAAATGGTTTACAAATTTTTTTTTCAACAAAGATATGTAGATGCTATATCTACAAGAGAAAATAATTGAGAAAAGAACCTCTCTTGGAGCCCACCTACTACCACAACCATAATGCATACCCTCTTGTTATTATTGTTACCTTAAGGTGGTTTGCGAGTACATTCAAAGTACTCACTGGCATTGTCCCTGGCTATTAACTTGGTCAGATTTCAAGAAGAAGGTGACGATGACGACTATGCGAGCTCAAACATCTATACCCTGTTGATGCACCTCACTTGGTCTATCCACCCATCCACCCCATACCCCAAGGGGAGATCTGAACTCCAAGATACAACCATGTTTTGATGGTATGAAATTAACATCATCCTAGATCCTTAATCTAGGGTATTTCACCAAAATCAACTTGGATTCTCCAATCCCAAGGTTACAAGTTCTTGCTACACCTTGTCTACATCATCTAACTTGATCACCATGATTTATCAAATATTATACATAATTATTATGGCCCCAAATCTAGTTAAGTCCTTTAATAGACAAAATCCCCAAAACTTCATCCACAAAGGAAAGTTTGATTTTTGCCAAAACACTTCCCCAAATCTAAGATATTTTGAGGCACATATATCATACCCTATCTTCCCACTTAAAAAATAAATATTTTTGAAGAGCTTTATTATTTCTTTTTGCCCATTTTCTTAAATGGCTGAATTGGAATAATAATTGTTTTAAATACTTTAATCTTCCAATAAATCTTGGGAAAATTCCCCTAAGTGTGTATTCACATTTGGGACAATCTCCAACCAAAAACCAACCTTGTACAATGTAAAATTGTCAAATGATCTTCTAGAAACTACTTCTATACTTTTTGAATAAATAATTGTAAGTGGAATTAAAACCCTCAGAAAAATCCCAAATAATTTTTGGATATCTACCTTGACCTCATCTATCTACCAGTACCATCTTCCCACCTTGTCCTATGCAAAATTTTGAACTTCCTTCACAACCACCTATCTACTCAATTTAGCAAACCTAGCTAGTATTGAGTTAAATCAAGATCAAACCACCACCAATCTTGCAAAGCAATGCACCACAACACCTACTCCTCCTATGGTCGACCATCACTGTGGCCAAGCTACTGTAGAAATCCCTTGTCCCATGTGCTTGGAAGTGAGAAGTAGAGAGACAGAGAGACAAGCATGTGATATTAATTGCAACAGCTGCCACTCCCTCCCTCTCTGAGATCCAGCACGACCAGATCCCACTCTTACCCCTCCTCACCGCCCTCTAGGCTAATCATAGGCCAGCACTACCCCTCCCCCATGTCCAAAGTAGACATTTGCATCATCCATCGGTATAAAGGCCAGAGGCCACCCCCAGCATGCCCCTGCCCCTAATTTGCCCCCTTTCCTCCTCACTCACCTCCGCTACACTCCACTCTCTCTCCCATGCCCTGTGCTGCCCGGAAGAAGGAGAAGAAGGAACAGTCTTTCAGATCTTGCTTCACCAGATCGATCATGGATTTTTTCTCATGGTTTCCACGAGGAGGATTACCCTTGCAATATTCGTCTCGCCTGCTACGTCTTTGACAATGGAGATTTGTACTCTTGATTTCCCTACGACATCAATCTGGCTGTTCGGTTTCTTTTCCCTAGGACACTGGTGGTGGTGCTCTTTCCAATGTTGTCTGATTACTCTAATGGTTGCGCGCGTGCATGTAACCTTGGCATTACGGCTCAAATTAAAACTATGGGAGAACCGTATTTAGTATTTATAGGTATATCGTTTGACATCTATGTGATGTTTATTGGGCTGCCTTCAGACAAGTGCAAGATTATGTCATGGAAGAAGAAGATTTGGAAGACCTTCGAGATTTATTTGTTTTCTTTTAGACTTTATTTTGTAGTTGTTGAAGATAGTTTATGTATCTCTACCATGTACTATTTGTTGGTATGAATATATATGGTATTGATTGTCAATAAAAGCATTTAGATGACATGGCATGCAATTAAATGATGAGAGAGAGCCTTGGGGTAACTATCTATGTTATCATAAGGGCGTCTCCGATGTGAAAATAAGGTCGGATATAAGACACCTGTAGTCGACCTTAGTGGAATTTATACATTGTAGCACTCGGTCTTAAGCTAAGAAACCTTGCGGTCGACCATACCAGTATGACCTGGCCATAAGAACTAGAAAATCATTGTTTCTCTCTCCTCACTACACATTGCGCTTGCGGCAGAATTTCAAGACAAAATGAGTCTACATTGCAATAAATGAGACTTTGCATGATACCACACCTATGTTACTTTCCCCTATGGAGGTAGTAACTTATTTTATTTTATTTTGCGAAAATGGAGGTAGTAACTTAGACTAGTAACATATGCATGTTACTACTCTAAGTTACTCCCCACCATAACCATCCTAAATATTGTAACTTGCATATGTTATTGTCTTCATAGTCGGTGATAACATGTGTGTGGTGTCATGCAAGACCTAATTAATTAGGTTCTAGACTCATATAAATGTGTGATGTTATGGTAATGCCTCCCTCTTTTTCATCATTAATTATCATGTCATGTCACCAATTTTCTTAGTTGGCATTGCATCTACATGCAAGTTACTACTCCCACGTGACGAGAAGGATGGTTGTTGTCTCTGCGTTAATAGAGGAAGGGTTGTTGAGCTGGATAGGGAAGACCAATATTTTAACATATCCTTGATTTTTTTGTGGCATCATCTGTGCAGCGTAGGCACCGGTGCCGAATGGATGAGAAGTGGTTTGGGCACCGATATTTGCATACACTATGGAGGGCCACCCAAGTTCTATGGATTTCAATGCTTTTTAGCTAAAAGAGAGCAACTATGTAGATGCACAGGCTGGTGGTACTTCCCCTTGATATCGGTAAAAGATAGAAACTATGTGGATGCGATGATGATTCAATTTGTACATAACATAACTAGTATAGGTACAACATAACCATGGCAGAAACTAAACCATACTCTAGACAGAATTAGCGCACACATAGACACCCAAATATCATACGGTTCTTTTTTGTCAAGAACCTATGTCACCCTCTGCCTGTGCGAGCACGCCATCTGGTGTTTGATGAACTAGAGGAAGCTGCCAACCATGTCACAACCTTTGTTGCTACACTTGAGCTTCACTCCTGAGGACATCTGATCCACGGTAGTGGTTGGTTCGAAGACGCCTCCGTATTCACACCCCGGGCAATGGCCATCAAACAATTTTCCAAGACATTGTGCACATGAAATGTGCGTTGCGGCCTTGCCAAAGCACTGCTCGTGCAAGGAAAAGAGATTTAGCCCAAAAACAAGAGTTGTATCGAACTAGTGTGGAAAACATCATGAAGAAAGAAGTAGTAATAACCATGTACGCGGGACGACGAACAATTTGAGAACACAGCCTACAGCTGAAGACCTGCCTCATTGCACTCATGTCAATCATAGCTTCAAGCCACTCGTCCGCCATAGAGCCGTCTTCTTCAACTGTGGCGGATCTGAGAGGGATTTTGAGACCGAGCGAGAGAGCAGAGGGAGGAGCGCAAATCTGAAAGGGTTGATGAGAGCGAGCGAGAGAGACTAGTACAATAGTTAAATAGTAGGAGTACTAGACTCCTCATATCACTCTAGGCAATATCGTCCGTCCATTCAAATTCAATGGCCATGAACCGATACCTTATCTCTTTGGCAAGAGACCTACCAGGAGAAAACTAGGGAAGCGCTATATTCCCGGATTAATTATCTTTCTTTGACTCGGTGTACATGTCGCTTTGATGACCTAGGGCTACTGGAAGACTGAATACTGTACTCCAGTACTACTCCGGGATGGAGGTACTAGTACTACTAATCTACCTCTGTTTGGGATGAGAGTATGAGACTATCCCCAATGGGGATATCACGTGGTACGTACTGTATCATGCATTAGGCCTTTCACAATGGGGTGTAGCTTAGAACGTTACCATAGGAGTTATTATTACCTAATAGACAACCTCTCCAATGCATTGTATTTTAGAGGTTGTATCTTAATTTAATGTTTTTCTCTCATGCATGCATTTTATTGGGCAATCAACTTTTTTGTAATGATTACGTGCAAGGGGTGTATCTTAGCTACTACGTACTAGTAATATACAACAACATCCTCTCCCCTCCTTAATTAATCTGCCACAAAAGCATTTTGCCTAGTATGCAGCGCTAAGAGACTCCCCAATTGTCAAAGACCTTATTACATGCATGGAAAATGCTTATATGTCACGGCAATTAATGATGAAAGAGATTGTGTTGGTATCACTGAAAAAACATTATAATTTTGAGCCACGTCCATAAAGTATAGGGTGTATAAATTATTCTTGTACCTTGTGTCATATAGAAATCAACCTAATATAATGATGAAAGAGATTGTGTTGGTATCACTAAAAAATAATTATAATTTTCAGCCACGTCCATAAAGTATAGGGTGTATAATTTGTTCTTGTACCTTGTGTCATGTAGAAATCAACCTACTACTACTAGCTACCTATTACTCATTATTCTCGAGACAAATGACGAAGAAGATTCTAAAATTATTGAGAAGTGCGTTCTGAGGTTTGTGCATAGCGTTCACTGTGCTAAAGACTATCAATTGAATATTCTATATGCTACCATGGATAGAAGATCCATCGGTTCGCAATGTTGGGATTTGCCAGGCTTGATCGATTTTTAAAAGTTCAAAGTACTGCGTACACAATATAGTGTGGTAAGATTATATAATATAGGTAAAGCTCAAAAAAATATGAATATGCGAGTCTCACGTGCCAGATTACTTCTATATATTGACTAGTAAGTTGCACGTGTCGTGCACGTGAGACTCAGATAATAGACATGTGACATATCATGGCTACTATTCAACATGGTGGTTCTAGAACATGGTGGAGTTTGCTTTAGGTACTATTCAACATGAATCCAGCTGCTCTAAACCATTGGATCTAATAGCCTAACGATAAGGATTGGTGCTATGGATCATTCATATTCAAAACTGCGCCATTATAGTTGTAGAGAGAATATAGCCTACTATGCTATGAAAATTTTGGGGTGGTGACATGATGGTTCTAGAACATACATGGTGGAGTTTAATCTAGGTACTATTCAACACGAATCCAGCTACTCTGAACCATTGTATCTAATAGCCCAACTGACAGGATTGGTGTTATGGATCCAATTCAAAACTGTTCCATTATAGTAGTAGATATAATATGATATACTGTACTTCTATAGTTATATCACTGTTCCATTATAGCATGTGCAACTTATTACTACTGTATACTGGAGTACATACTCCAAGAATTTACCAGACTCGTTGCTCGATCTGCCAGCTTCTCGCCACCTCTGTTTCGAGAGTGTATAGTACTACTAGTCCTACTATCCGATTAGACTACGACCAGCTAAAAGTACGGCCGCTACAAGTATCGATATGACATTTCTCTTGTGAGTTAATGCCCCGGACAACTACCGACTGCGAAAAAACTCATGCGTCGCCAAGCGGTCGCTCTGCATACTCCTTCGAGCATCTAAAAAAAGTACTCCTTGGAGAAATGCTGGGTCAAAACTGAGTAGCACCGCTAGTAGTACTACTAGTACTATACTTTCTCCTTCATTCTACTCTCCGGCAAAATTTCTTTCTTCCACCAAAGGCATGTTACCCTCACAAATACTTGAATGAATCCCGGTGGATTGGCTGCGTTATCCTCAGAGGTCTTCTTCGGCTCGAGGCCAGGCCCTGAAAGAGTTCATCTGGCGGGAACATTCCACCGTTGGAGCCGCCGTTCGATCCGCCTCTATAGAGCTCCTGGTCACCTTCGGTAAACGTGTGTTGGCCCTACTGGTTGATGACGCGATTTTGGGCCCCTTCAAGGCTACCGATCCTGCGCTGGCCGCGTCACGGAGGCATCAACATGGCAGGCGAACAAAAGTGGACCTTTACAACAAACTGCCGGTCCCGGTGTGCCTCCCTTTCAACTGTGACGGAGCTGTGTCCGGGCAGTCGCTCTGGCTCGACATCAACCGTGGCCAAGTTTAGCCCGTGCGAGACATCGGCTAATCCTTCCGCCGGGAACCTGCAGCCAGCGATAATGCGACCAGCGCAGATAACTCAGGTGGGTGCTAGGTTGTCGTGGCCGTGGCCAATGCCGTCCTGGGTCCCCTCGAGCCTATCGATCCTATGTTATCCCTTGATTACGATTAGGACATGCTCGAGTTCGAGCTCGCGCACGAGGAACCTGTGGCAAGCGAGCATGCGACCGGGGAAGACAACTCGGGTGGGCGCCAGGTTGTCGTGGCCGTGGCAGCCGATGCCATCCTCCTCGAGCCTATCGATCCTATGCTGGCCCTTTCTCACCATCAGGACATGGTCAAGTTTGAGCTCGAGCGCGAGGAACCTACGGCCGACGAAGGTGCGGCTGGGGGAATCGACTCGGTAGGGGGGAAGTGTGCTCCTCTACTCGTTCCGAGCAATATCCTCCCTTCGACCATGATCAACACACAAGTGCGTGCTGTGTTTAGTGTGTGATGCAAACAGTAGTAGCAAGAGTATGGCTTAGCTGGTCGGGTGAAATTGAGCCGGACCCGACTGCCTTTCCAACCTAATTTTTAGGGGCCTTTGTGCCAATTGTACGGACTTGGATGTATTTTTTTATTTTTTGATGTAACCTTTTAGTTCCACCGAATGTGTTGATTGAAGCATGATGCACTTTCGAGTGAAATTAGCTACTCCCTCCGACCCAAATTATTTGACTTAGATTTGTCTAGATTCATGTATCTAGACTTGTTTTAGTGTTAGATACATCTGAATCTAGATAAAACTAAGTCAACTAATTTGGGTCCGAGGGAGTATAAAATTAAGCTTGAAAAATATAACATGTAATTTATCCAACAAATTCATGTAGTACTAGTAGTAAACTAGTAAATTACACGTGCCCTGCACATGAGACTAAGATAATAGACGTCTGACATATCATCACTATATAAAATTATAATAGGTAAAGTAGAAAAAATATAAATTTAATCAACATATATAATATATGGGTGTATATTTGGTTATCGTACTTTGTATATCATGTAGAGTGAACAATTATTAGCTAATCTGAAACTTCAAAATTTGGTCACATGGTCTGGAGAAACGAGGGAGAAGATTCTAGAATGATGGAGAAGTGTATTGAGGTTCCCATGTTTCTGGACATAGCGAACCACCCAAGTTTTACTTGTGATTCCTAGGTTCCTTGAATTTTGAAGGTTCGTAGATAAATTAACCCACTTAAATTACACTAATGTCTCCGATTCAAATTAATATTCTTAGATTTGTCTAGATTCGGGTATATGTATCTAGCACAGAAACATGACTACATACATTTGAATCTAGATGAATCTATGAATATTAATATGGATCGGGGGGAGTGTCGAAATTATGTCAAATAATTTCAAACCACATGTGAGCTGCCAATTTCTATTTAAATTCCACAAAAATCTTTTAAAGTTTCCCGCCAGACAACCAATATATGGAGAACACGACCGAGAGTTTTCAAAGATTCAGCTTCTTTCTAGACTTTGCATGCCGGCAAAGTTGACCTTGCTTTGAAAAAACAAAGAGAAATAGGCCAAAAAATAGGTGGAATCATGTATGACGTCCTTTTGCTTGTACTAACTGCCAAGAAAAATAATAAACGTCAGTTTTTCACAACTTTTGAAAAAATCCGCTTCACAAAAATGGCTTACCATGTATAAGTATGAACAGGTTTTAGGACAAGCGACCAAGCAAGGTCACGGACATATCCATGATTATAGGAATTTTATAGTAGTACTACAAGAAATTAGATGTGCGCATCTTGGTGTTGGTAAATAGCTTTGCCAATGGGAGATCCCAAATACTAGGAAAAGTAACAACTCCAATTTTCTAAGTGATGGAAATATTTTTTTCTGTAAAGAAAAGTACTCCACTTCCGTACTAGTACTCTCGAAAAGGGAGGCGGCTCCTTCCAAAAAAAAGGAGGCAGCGCGAGAGCAGCGGGAGGAGGAGTCGGAAGACAGTGCGATGTTAGAGCAAAGCTATGATGGGCTGCTGGCACGAGGTTCACTCCACTAGTAGTAAATATATTGACCTACTAGTTGTAATATGCACGCGAAACAAGTCATGTTTTCTCTCTCCTTTGCTGGCTCTCACCATCCATCCTCCATCGATCTCTTCTCTGCAGCCGCGGGTGTATAGTCCGGCTTATCTCTTCCTTGTCCACAGCGTGGCGCTCGGCACGTGTGACTTGGTACGGCACACCGATCTACTTCCAGCAACCGTTTTCCCCCCTGAAATTCAAGCCATCTACTAGATTAATAATCATCTACACCAATACAAAAAGTCTCAAAAGTAATAATAATAATTACAAAAAGGTCCTCAGACCACATTGCGATGACTACAAACCCTAGTGTGCTAATTGGAGTGTCTCGCTCCTTCAGGACCTACGGTACCTAGGTTCCAAAAAATAAATAAACAATGCCACTGCCCCAATTTTCAGACTAAGTGTACCATGCTCTCTTAAAATTCCCAAGTTTTAGGATTTTTCTAGCAGGCATAGAAATGTTCTTCATTTTATTCCTATTTAATCTTATTGCTTTTTGATGAGGTTGCTGCATGTAATGCTAGTTGTTCTATGGATCAAATGTTAGGTATTGTACATGCTGGTATAAAGTCGTCAATAGATGACGTGTCACTTTGTTATACCTAACACTCGGTTATACTATTGAAGTAGCTCTCACGCACTTGTAAAATATTAATTTACACCTAATTGGACAAATCGACAGAAAGTCGTCTGAGTGGGTGAAATTAGCTAGAAAAATAAGCTTGAAATATATGACATGTAATATATCCAACCACTTTATGTACTATAGTAAAAAAATGGCACATTCTATGAACTCTAAGCCATATTGATCGTACTTTCTTCCAAAAAATACTTTTACTTCTTTACCATGCATGCTAACATGCACCGACCTAGCTATACCAAAATATGGGCACACGGTCGTTATCTTGATGAAGATAGGGTATGTCCATGACCATGGTCATTTGGCTTGAAACCCAAGAAAGTTTATACATAGAAGTACATGATATAGTAGGCCATACCAAAAGTGTGAGTTTTTCAAGTACTTTTACTAGTAGAAAAATAAGAAAGAATGGCTCTACCAAATTTTCATACAAAGTGGACAATTCTTTCTTACAGTTCCCAAGTTTAAGTATTTTTCAAACTTCCAAGCTAAAGCTCTACGTGCACTTAAATGCATGACTCTAAGTCGATTAAACGAAATTAGGTCAAACTTGAATACATGTGAGCGTGATAGACTATTACTCTTGAAAATATCCAAAATTCCTTTGAAGGTACCGAGGTAGCCATATATCATGGGCCAACAATAGTTTTGAAAAATGCCATTACTGATTAGTATTTGCATACTGACTAATTTGACCGTATATGGAAAACATTCAAACAAAATAAAGCGTAAAACAAAAACATGAGACTTCATTACAATTGGGGTACTTTTGCTAGTAGAATTATTAATTGCCAACAAAAATGATAAACATGAGAGTCGACAACCTTAGGGAAAACAGATTCACATTATAGCCCACCATGATGTAACATTATTAATTCTTGGTTTTCAGCACGACGACCAATAAGGTCACGGCCTTCTATATCGATGTATACCTTAGCTACACTTTTACATAGGATTTTGACGTCAGGTAGATGGGTGCGAATTGGCCTCGTAAACAATGATGCCCGTGGGAGTTTCGAACAATTCGGAAAAAACATTTTTCACTTTTCCAACTGATTTGGGGATGTTTTGTACTAGCAGTAAAGAAAATCAGAATAATGTGGCACTGAATGCGAGAAGCGCACCATGTTTTCGGACATAGTGAACCATCCATTTTTTACTTGCGATTCCTAGGTTCTTTGAGTTTGCAAGGTTCGTAGATAAATTAACCCAATTAAATTACACTACGGTATTCGATTCAAATTAATATCCTCAGATTTGTCTAGATTTAGATATATGTATCTAGCACAGACACATGACTAGATACATTTGAATCTAGATGAATCTATGAACATTAATATGGATCGGAGGGAGTCTGTCGAAATTAGGTCAAATTATATCGAACCACATGTGAGCTGCCAATTGCTCTTTAAATTTCAAAAACTCTTTTGAAATTGCCCACTAGACAGCCAATATATCGAGAACACGACTGAGAGTTTTCAAAGATTCAACTTCTTTCTAGACTTTGCATGCCGGCAAAGTTGACCTTGCTTTGGAAAAAGAGAGAGAAATAGGCAACAAAAACAGGGGGACTCATGCATGGCGTCCTTTTTCTTGTATTGCCTGCCATGAAAAATAATAAACATGAGTTTTCACAACTTTTGAAGAAACACGCTTCATAAAAATGGCCTACCATGTATAAGTATGAACAGGTTTCAGGACGAGCGACCAAGCAAGGTCATGGACATATCCACATCATAGTTTATGGTAATTTGGTAGTACTACAAGAAAGTAGATGTGTGCATCTTGGCATTAGTAAACAACTTTGCCAATGCGAGTTTCCCAATACTAGGAAAAGTAACACCTCTATTAAGCGATGGAAATATTTTTTCTACAAAGCAAAATACTCCATGGTGGGCAACGCAAGAGCAGCGAGAGGAGTGCCCTGCAGGTGCGACTCGGATAATAGAGACATATCATCATTATATAAAATTATAATATGTAAAGCACAAAAAATTATAAATTTGATCAACATACATAAAATATGTTTGTATATTTGGTTCTTGTACTTTGTATTATCATGTAGAAGTCAAAGATTATTAGCTATCCAAAACACTTGATTTTTTTGGTAATATGGTCTAGAGAAACGAGGGAGAAGATTCTAGTATGATGGAGAAGTGTGTTTTGAGGTTTATGCATAACATTCGTTATGCTGAAGATCCAACGGTCAGCATTCAAAGTTATTCGTACAATCTTATCTTACCAAGCACTATATAGTGTATGAATACAAATAACTTTGAATATTGACCATTGGATCAAGACTTGCGAATCCGAACGACATTTCCAGCCATAATTAATGCTATGCACTAACCTCAAAACACACTTCTCCATCATACTAGAATCTTATCACTCATTTCTCTAGACCAATGTTACTACCAAAAATTTCAAGTGTTAGGTAGCTAATAATCTTTGACTTCTACACATGATGATACAAAGTAGAAGAACCAAATATACACCCATACTTTATGTATGTTGATCAAATTTATATTTTCCTGCTTTACCTATTATAATTTTAGATAATGATGGTATGTCAGACGTCTCTTATTTTTCTATGATTCAAATTAATGTTCTCAGTTTTGTCTAGATTCGGGTATATGTATCTAGCATAGAAACATGACTAGATACATTTGAATCTAGATGAATCTATGAACATTAATATCGATCAGAGGGAGTTTGTCGAAATTATGTCAAATTATTTTGAACCACATGTGAGCTGCCAATTGCTCTATAAATTCCACAAAAATCTTTAGAAGTTCCCATCAGACTGTCAATATATGGAGAACACAACCAAGAGTTTTCAAAGATTCAACTTCTTTCTAGAATTTGCATACTGGCAAAGTTGACCCTTCTTTGAAAAAAGACAGAGAAATATGCCAAAAAACAGGGGGACTCATGCATGGCATCCTTTTGCTTGTATTACCTGCCATGAAAAATAATAAACATGACTTTTTCACAACTTTTGAAAAAAGCCGTTTCACAAAAATAGCCTACCATGTATAAGTTTGAACATGATTCACGACGAGCGACAAATCAAGGTCATGGACATATCCTTGTTTATGGGAATTATGTAGTAGTACTACAAGAAAGTAGATGTGCGCATCTTGGCGTTAGTAAACAACTTTGCCAATGGGAGTTCCCAAATGCTAGGAAAATTAACAACTCCAATTTTCTAAGCGATGGAAATATTTTCCTCTGTAAAGCAAAGTACTCCGATCCACTTCCTTACTAGTACTACTTGAAAAGGGAGGCAACTCCTTCCAAAAATAAAATAAAAAGGAGGCAGCGCGAGAGCAGCGGGAGGAGGAGTCTGAAGGCGGTGCGATGTTAGAGCAAAGCTATGATGGGCTGCTAACACGAGGTACAATCCACTAGTAATAAATATATGGACCTACTAGTAGTAATATGCATGCAAAACAAGTTGTGTTTTCTCTCTCCTTCACTGGCTCTCACCATCCATCCTTCATCGATCTCTTCTCTGCAGCCGCGGGTGTATAGTCTGACTTTTCTCTTCCTTGTCCACACCGATCTACTTCTAGCAACCCCCCCCCCCCCCGAAATTCAAGCCATCTACTGGATTAATAATCATCTTGTTCTTTTATGAACAAGTTTCAGGCCGAGCAACCTCGCAAGGTCGTGGACATATCCACATCTTAGTTTATGGTAAATTTCCCATATTTGGTAGTACTACAAGAAAGTAGATGTGCATATCTTGCAATTGGTAAACAATATACGAACAACTATGAATATTAACCGTTGGATCAAGACTCGCGAATCCCAATATTTCCAATCGTTGGATATTCTTTTCCATTATTCTAGCATCTAGAAGATTCTATTGATAGTCTTCATCACAATGAATGCTATGCACGAAACTCAAAACACGCTTGTCCATCATTCTAGAATCTTCTGCCTCATTACTGAAGACCATGTTACCAAAATTTTAAAGTTTTAGATAGCTAATAATCTCTGACTTCTACATGACATACAAAGTACAAGAACCAAATATATACACCCATACTTTATAGATGCTGATCAAATTTATATTTTTTTGCTTTACCTATTATAATATTATCTTACAATTATATAGTGTACGAATAACTTTGAATATTGACCGTTGGATCAAGACTCATGAGTCCCAACATTTCCAGCCGTTGCATCTTCTTTTCCATTCTACATCCTAGAAGATTCTATTTGTTTGAACGGTCTAGAAGATTCTATTGATAGTCTTCATCAAAATGAATGCTATGCACAAAACTCAAAACACACCTCTTCATCATTTTAGAATCTTCTCCCTCATTTCTCTAGACCATGTTACCAAAAATTTCATGTTTTAGATCTCCACTACTATAATGGAGCAGTTGTGAATTGGATCCATAGCACCAATCCTGACAGTTGGGCTGTCAGATCCAATGGTTGAAAGCAGCTAGATTCGTGTTGAATAGTACCTAGATCGAACTGCACCATGTTCTAGAACCATCATGTCACCACCCCCAAAATTTCATAGCACAGTAGGCTGTATTCTAAATATGTGTATATAATTATTATTAATAGACTTAATTTATGCATTTTTTCTCTAATGTATGAAATGTGATTTAACAAAAAATGAGTTGTTATTAACCAATAGTCTTGTTAGAGAAAAAATGCATATACATTAAGTCTATTAATAATAACTATATCTGCACATATTGAGAATACAACCTAATAATGTGCTATGAAATTTTGCGGGTGGTGACATGATGGTTCTAGAACATGGTGGAGTTTTCTCTAGGTACATACTATTCAAAACGAATCTAGCTGCTTTGAACCATTGGATCTAAGAGCCCAACGGTCAGGATTGGTGCTATGGATCCAATTCAAAAATGCTCCATTAAAGTAGTAGAGAGAATACATCCTACTGTGCTATGAAATTTTGGGGTGGTGACATGATGGTTCTATAACATGCATGGTGGAGTTTGCTCTAGGTGCTATTTAACATGAATCCATCTTCTCTGAACCATTGGATCTAACAACACAATGGTCGGGATTGGTGCTATGGATCCAATTCAAAACTGCTCCATTATAGTAGTAGAGATATATTCACTATAGAGTGTATGAATAACTTTGAATGCTGGCCGTTGGATCAAGACTCGTGAATCCTAATATTTCCAAATGTTGGATCTTCTTTTCCATTCTAGCATCTAGAAGATTCTATACATAGCCTTCAACAGAGTGAATGTTATACACAAACCTCAAAACACACTTCTCCATCATACTAGAATCTTCTCCCTAGTACGGAGTAGCTAATAATCATTGACTTCTACATGATCTTATCTTATCTTTTCTTACCACTATATAGTGTACGAATAACTTTGAATGTTGACCGTTGGATCAAGACTCGTGAATCCCAGCGTTTCTAGCAGTTGGATCTTCTTTTCCATTCTAGCTTCTAGAAGAATCTATTGATAGCCTTCGACATAATGAATGCTATGCACAAACCTCAAAACACACTTCTCCATCATACTAGAAACTTCTCCCTTGTTTCTCTAGACCATTATTAGGAGCTAGATTCAAGTGTTAGGTAGCTAGTAATATTTGACTTCTACATGATGAAACAAAGTACAAGAACCAAATATACACCCATACTTTATATATGTTGATCAAATTTATAATTTGTTATGCTTTACCTATTATAATTTTATATAATGATGATATGGCATATGTCTACTATCTGAGTCTCATGTGCATGGCACGTGCAATTTACTAGTAGCCTACAATGTATGAACATTATTGGGTTTCAGTCCGAAGGACCAATAAGGTCATGGCCATATATATCGATACCCTAGCTAAACTTTATGATACGGTTCTCACATCGGGTAGATGGGTGCCTCTTGACGTAGTAAACAATGTTGACTGTGGGAGTTTCGGACAATTATGAAAGAACATTTTTCAATTTTCCAATTGATTACGAGGATGTTTCATACTAGTAAAGAAAATCAGAAGAATTTGGCTCTAAATGCAACAAGCGCGCCATGTTTCCAGACATTGAGGAGCATGCATGTTTTCCTTGTGATTCCAAGGTTCTATGAGTTTTTATGATTCGTAGCTAAATTAAACCACTTAAATTACAGTGTTGTCTGCCTAAATTAGTTCAAATGAGTTGGCATATGCATATGCGCACCGTTTAGCTAAGAAACCCAAGTTCACTCAGTCGTTTCGCTCACTATAGTATATGGGCCCCATTCATACAAATAACTTTGAATGTTGACCGTTGGATAAATTATTTGATGTATTTACACGAATTTGAAATACTTATTTATTTTTTATGAGGGCCACGGCTGGAAGCCAGCACCACCCCAATTTTATTTTTGATCTATCCGCCACCGTACTAGTCTCCGACTTTTCTTCACAAGCTGCACACGCCACCATCCCATCGCATTTGATGCGTGCTGCTTTTCAAGCCTTCCTTTTAATACAACTCGGGAGGTGAGCCAAGCGCGATTGAGCCCTAAATTTTCATGTGATATTGGTGGGATCTTCTAGTTCAAAATTTTAGAGGATTATTGGCGGGACCCTCCCTTCTACGTTTCCCAAAATTTAAGCCTTCCTTCACTTCACAGTTCTCGGCAAATGCTAGCTACCTCCATACTAACGGGGCCTCTCGCTCGCTCGCCTACTGAATCCACAATCCATACTCACATCATCCTCTATCCCATCCCTCCTTAGCCGACTTCCAGGTCGCCAGAGTCTACTCAGCGACGCCGTCATCCACGCTACCGTTGTTGCTTCATCGCATCTGCTTCCCCCACTCAAAGTGTCAGCTTCCCCACCACCCCAACCGAGAGATGCGTACGCCACGCGGACCCCTCACCGATGATAGTTAGAACTCCATTACCTTGAGGCCGAAGGTTGCTGCACACTTACTAAGCCCGCTTTCCTTGCACTTTACTACTACTCCCTCCGTTTCAAAATATAAGATGTTTTAGCTTTGTGAAAGGAGTGTATCTAGATCCCTTTTAATGTGTAGAGTCACTCCAAATCTAGATGAACCTACACACTAAAAGAAGTCTAGATACACTCCTTTCACAAAGCTAAAACATCTTATATTTTGAAACGGAGGTAGTACTTCCGAATGTAGTTCATCCTTTCCTTGCTATGCCTTCTCGTTACCAATTATTTCTAATGCATTGTAGTTGCAGTACTATGGGATCGGTTCAAAGAGAAAAGAAGGCAACTGCTAGTCGTCAAGCCAATGAATCCTGAAGAGTTTTGGACATGCGGATCTAGACCCGCTAGGCACAATACAACTGGTACAGAATCATGGCCTGCCCGAGTACCCTAAACATGGCTATTTGTTGCATCTTGCGTGTTATTTGCTGATTGATTTGCTGCATTGCAATTTGCAGAAGCAAGTGCATGATCATGTCCCTGCCAAGGAGGTTCGCAACACAGATATTCAGCGTGCCAGTGATACATCCATTTCTACGAACCAAACCGAAGTATGGTGCATGGCCGACGCTAAGATTAGGCTTCTCCAAAAGGATTTGGACACAACCACTTGGTGGACCAGAGAAATGAACCGAGGATAGATTTATACTGTTGATGATGCCGCTGATCTTCAGAAGTTAGTCGCTGAAAATCAAACTTTTAGACTTTAGTAGTAGATCGAGTACAAAAACAAAATCAACCGAGCGACAAACCACAAGCCGAAATCACCTCTTCCACTAAGCAGTGTGCTAGAAACACCCACCGCAATGGGCTCCTCCGTCCAAAATTCAAACGGTACTAAATTTACATCTCACCCTTCGGTCCAGAAACAACGCGCCAAAGGCCATTCCTCAAAATGGTTTCTCTTGTAAATTCCCACGTGCCACACAATTCAAACTTTCAAACATACTAGTACCACCCGAGCCCTTTGGGCCAAATCCCTCGAGATCACCTTGCACGACCACGGCCGTGCTCCTTCCGTCCCATCTCCCCTTCACAACCTCTCCACCGGCATGACACCGTAGCGACCGCGAAGACGTTTTACCAGCTCCCGATGCCGGCCCGCACCAGATGAGCTCCTCTATACACGAGGTCCACGGTGCCGGAGCCGGCTCAGCAACACCGTCATAGCTTCGTTGGATCCACTTCCCCAACTCCAGGGCACCGGATCTGCTTCCTCGACCTAGTCCACGACACAGGAGAGATGGGGAGGCAAACCCGCTCAAGGGCGAACGGCGAGGTCATAGCTCACCATAAGTCCGGCAAAGGCACATGAAGGAAATCACGTAATCACGGTCACAAAGGTTGTCGCCATACACTTCATATGATCTTTACACATTTGATGTTTGAAAGTAGTTCATCACTTCTTTCACTGCATTCTCGCACTGAGTTTTTTTCTTGTACTCCGACATTTCTTGTCAAGGCATCGTATAAGCATATGTCTAACACTATTCCTTCAGAGCTTTCAGCTACTTGCTAGCACTATACTAACTTGCTCTTCTACACACACCTCGCTCTTAAATCTCATAATATTTTTTTTATGATGCATGTAAGGTGATTTGTGGCCGACTGATGGGGAAGAACGGAAGATAAGGGAAGATAGATTATTAAAGAATTCCAAATATGCAAGGTCGCTCAGCCCGCAGAGAGTTAGATCTTTCATAGCTACCACCACCAATCATGAAGTCCAGGATTCTGATGCAGAATTTTATCCTCAAGATCAACAACACCCCGAGGGAGACCTGACTCAGGAAGATGGACCGGTCGAGAACCCCCTCCCTAATCCACCTGCTCGTCCACTGGACAAGGTGCTTGCTCTGTCTTGTCATTGCGATATTTGTTTCATGTTCCATGTTTCGTACCTCAATTCCCACCAAATGTTGTGCAATGCCATCTACTTAGTTCATGCATCATATATGTTCAGCATATCTTGCCTTACTGTTCTTCTGTTCTATCCGCGTCTCGTTTTACATAGGACTTTAATAGATTAATGTATCGCTTATGTGTGTCAGGAATCAGCTGGTTCACCTAAGACACGTCCAGGTACCAGCAGGGAGAAAAACTATGATCGGCAAGTATCTGATTCATCATTAGTTTCTATTGATTAACAATATTTCGAGGGAGACCTGACTTAGGAAGTTGGACCCGCCGAGGACCTCCCTGCTAGTCCGCCAGCTTGTCCACCCCCCAAGGTGCTTGCTCTATTTTTTAATTGTGATATCTATTGCATTTTCCATGTTTTGTATTTCAATCCCAGTAAATATTTTGCAATGCCCTCTGCCTAGTTCATGCATCATATATATAGAGAACATTTTGCCTCACTATTCTTCTATTCCATGTGCATCTCATTACATATAGAACTATAACAGATTGAAGTATTGTTATGTGTGTCAGGAATCAGCTGGTTCATGTAAGACACATTCAGGTATCAAACGCGAAGCATCAGCAAGCCGTCCTGCTAATGCTACCGGTGGAACACAAACACACACTGTGAAATACAATAAACGAAAATCAGGAAACTCACATACGGCTAAAAAGTGTCGTCTTGGTGGTACACCACAGGTTCCAATAGTAGTAGACGCAGCAAATACCATCCCACACATTCCACAATCACCAATTGCCAATCAAGATACCCAACAACAATTGATAGCCGAACCAGTTTTGACCTCTACATGCCTAACACTGCTGGCACAACACCAACAAGCTAGCGATGATCACCAACCTGTTGATCAGCCTGTCACCAAACAAGGTATGTGTTCCAAGGATTATTGATGCATGCTTCCTTATATATACGATGCAAGCTTGATGTAATGGTTAAATTGGCAGCTACACGAAGATTTGAGAAAAGGGGCCAATAGTAGGAAATAACCTTGAAGCTAAAATTTCCGGAACGCAATCTAGATATTGCATCAATTCTATTGTGCCTGGCAAGCGAATGCCAGAAGATCTAGAAGAATATGCTTTTCTAGCATCCGAAATAGGCGTTTTTGTGAGGAATGATATTACCATCTTCGCATCGTTCAAGCTCCACCAATAGACCCCTGACCAATACAATTCATTACTGCAGAAGTTACATGTAAGTCTTGGTGCTCTGTCCCATGCATTCAAGCTTGCTCTTGGTTCTATTATAAATCACATAACACATCAAGTGTTCCATTCTTGCCAACAGACAAAATTCAACTTCAATCAGGATAATGAGGATGTAGAGTATGTTCTCATGGACATGTTCTCCTGTTCTTTGCACCAGCAGCGCCATAGGCTAAAGAGTAAATACTTTGATGGTAAGGCAAGCAAGGATATTCAAAGAACGACTCCTATGGAACACACTATGACTGACCAATACTAGATAGATCTTCTCGACCACTGGTTTGATCCAAATATTACGGTATGGTTTGTGAAGACTGATACCATATCACATTCAAAATTCCTATTTGCACATATGTATCACTAGTCTCCTTTTGCTGATGAACACTGAGAAAAACAAGAGAAACCGTGCCGCACAACGCTTAACAAACCGAACTGGATCTCGTGCATTGGTTGGCCACCTAAGCACAATAGTAAGAATAATAGTTTTTAATCTTCTACAGTCTTTGTGCTTCTTATATTTTGATAATGTGTTCCTCCCACTTTGCAGAAAGGTGCGGTAAGTCTGTAGCAAAAATTCTAGGCATGCAAGATGAGCAAAAAAAGAAGGGCTCAATCCCTCCGCTGAGAGTGTTATTGTGAGTCTTCTGTTCGATTGATATTTTGTGATGACACACCCTCAGTGATTTATATGTATAGTTAGATGTGCAACACTGCCTGAACTTCTGCCCATTTTTCTTTTTAATTAAAGTACTAGATGATTTCCAACTAGTGTGAGTTTCAGTTTTCAGCTGTACAAAGAGTTTTCTTGTGTATATCATGCACCCGACGATGAAGAAACAGACAGATGCCATGTTGGCATAGTCCTGTTATTGCGTGCTAGTGATAAAATTCTTATCAGTATGATCAGATAGCTATACTTTTAATACAATATATATGATGCGTAATCACTAATGCCAACTTGTAAAATTTGTTCATAGACAGGTTAAATGTGTTATCTGCATGTTTCTCTCTATTAGCTTTTCTTCTGTCACCAATGTCTACCAACTAATAACAACTAATAACCTTACAAATTAAATTGAATGAGGAGATCGCAAAACCTAGGAAAGATGGTCTGGAACAAACCCAAGAAGAATGTCTAAAAACATTTAAAATGGTACTAAAAGGTGAAGTCCAAGTCCAAGTCCAAGTCTCCGTATTTGTCTAGTCAGGAAGAAATTGTAGCACTACGGGATGAACAGGAAGTGCATAGACGAGCAATCGATGATATGAGATAGAAAGCTTTAGCATGTGATGCGGAGTTGAAGATGTTGCGAGATCAGCAGAATTCTTGAGAGCCCATAGATGAAGAGACATGTCTAAATTGAAGCTGAACCCTGACAATGACAGGTGAGTACAATGGTCCTATTCAATGGTTCCTAGTATAGAGCTCGGGTTATGTTTGGGGCCATGTAACAAAAACAGAGGGAGTATTTGTTTCACATCATGCTTTTATTTATTTACCGTATGCTCGATGCACAAAAATCATGTGCCCCAACCTCACTCTCTTAGCCTTGGATTCATGAACCTCACAAAGGTTTTTTCTTCTTTGGACAACCGCCAAATTCAAAATCTCAGTCCATGGACAAATCCTACCGCCTACCTCGTTTGAATCGGAGATTATGTATCCAATTTCTTTGCCAATATGGTAAGTATTTTGATGATCAGTTGATGTGAATCAGCCTTAAATTTGTACCGAAGGAGTACCATTAACAAAATTAAAAAATCTCAGTCGACAAAACCTGCAGCCAACCCTATTTGAATCGGAGTTATCCAATTTTCATTATGAATGATAAGTTAATGTCACTCTCGGCCTTCAATTCCGGAATAGGGAGTACACCTTTTATCAAAATGTTGCCTGGACGCTAGCCAAATTCAAAATATCAATCTACACAATTATAATGCCCATGGATGATTAGTTCATGTAAATCTAGGACTTGAATTCCTGGACAGATAGCATACGGTCTACTAGCTTTTTTCTATTATTATTTGGCCGGTAGCTAAATTCAAAATCTCAATCGAGAGGCAAAATCACACACTAACCTTGAAGCATTTCCTGTCCCACTGTTTCAAAAACTTTGTGGCAAAATCTCCCATCGGGGAGTACCATTTTTCTGTTATTATTATTTGGCCGCTAGCCAAATTCAAAATCTCAATCGAGCGGAAAAATCACACACTAACCTTGAAGCATTTCCCGACCTACCATTTCAAAAACTTTGTGGCAAAATCTCCCATCGGGGAGTACCATTTTTCTATTATTATTACTAGGCCGGTAGCCAAATTCAAAATCTCTGTCGAGTGGCAAAATCAAACACTGACTTTGAAGCATTTCCCGCCCCACCATTTCAAAAACTTTTAGGCCAAATCTCCCACCAGGGAGAACCAATTTTCTATTAATTATTATTTGGCCAATAGTCAAATTCAAAATCTCTGTGGAGCGGCAAAGTCAAAAACCGACTTTGAAGCATTTCCCGCCCCACCATTTCAAAAACTTTGAGGGCAAATCTCCCACCAGGGAGTACCATTTTTCTATTATTATTATTTTCCGGTAGCCAAATTCAAAATCTCTGTCGAGCGGCAAAATCAAACACTGACTTTGAAGCATTTCCCGCCCCACCGTTTCAAAAACTTTGAGCCGAAATCTCCCACCGGGGATTACCACATTTCTATTATTATTATTTGGCGGGTAGACAAAGTCAAAATCATTTCCCGCCCCATAGTTTCAAAAACTTTGATGCCAAATCTCCCACTGGGGAGTACCACTTTACTATTAATTATTACTTGTCCAGTAGCCAATTTCAAAATCTCTGTCGAGCGGCAAAACAAAAACCGACTTTGAAGCATTTCCCGCCCCACTTTTTCAAAAACTTTGAGGCCAAATATCCCACCGGGGAGTACCACTTTATTATTAATTATTATTTGGCCGGTAGCCAAATTAAAAATCTCAGTCGAGCGGCAAAATCACACACCGGCCTTGAAGCATTTCCCGCCCCACCGTTTCAAAAACTTTGAGGCCAAATCTCCCACCAGGGAGTACCACTTTTCTATTAATTATTATTTGGACGGTAGGCAAATTAAAAATCTCTGTCGAGCGGCAAAACAAAAACCGACCTTGAGGCATTTCCTGTCCCACTGTTTCAAAAACTTTGAGGCCAAATATCCCACTGGGGAGTACCACTTTACTATTAATTATTATTTGGCCGGTAGCCAAATTCAAATCCTTGTCGAGCGGCAAAATCAAACACTAACTTTGAAGCATTTCCTGCCCCACTGTTTCAAAATCTTTGAGCCAAAATCTCCCACCGGTGAGTACCACATTTCTATTATAATTATTTGGTGGGTAGACAAATTCGAAATCATTTCCCGCCCCACAGTTTAAAAAACTTTGAGGCCAAATCTCCCACCGAGGAGTACCACTTTACTATTAATTATTATTTGTCTTGTAGCCAAATTCAAAATCTCTGTCGAGCGGCAAAATCAAACACCGACTTTGAAGAATTTCCTGCTCCACCATTTCAAAAACTTTGAGCCGAAATCTCCCACCGGGGAGTACCACTTTTCTATTAATTATTATTTGGCTGGTAACCAAATTCAAAATCTCTATCGAGCGGCAAAATCAAAAACCAAGTTTGAAGCATTTCCCTCCCCACTATTTCAAAAACATTGAGGCCAAATCTCCCACCGAGGAGTACCACTTTACTAGTAATTATTATTTGGCCGGTGGCCAAATTCAAAATCTCTATCGAGCGGCAAAATCAAACACCGACTTTGAAGCATTTCCTGCCCCACTGTTTCAAAAACTTTGAGACGAAATCTCCCACTAGGGAGTACCACATTTATATTAATATTATTTGGCAGGTAGAAAATTCAAAATCATTTCCCGCCCCACAGTTTCAAAAACTTTGAGGCCAAATCTCCCACCGGGGGGTACCACTTTACTATTAATTATTATTTGTTTGGTAGCCAATTTCAAAATCTCTGTCGAGCGGCAAAATAGAAACCGACTTTGAAGCATTTCCCGCCCCACTGTTTCAAAAACTTTGAGGCCAAATATCCCACCGGGGAGTACCACTTTACTATGAATTATTATTTGGCCGGTAGCCAAATTCGAAATCTCCGTCAAGCGGCAAAATCACACACCGGCCTTGAAGCATTTCCTGCCCCACCATTTCAAAAACTTTGAGGCCAAATCTCCCACCAAGGAGAACCACTTTTCTATTAATTATTATTTGGCCGATAGTTAAATTCAAAATCTTTGTGGAGCGGCAAAGTCAAAAACCGACTTTGAAGCATTTCCTGCCCCACCATTTCAAAAACTTTGAGGGCAAATCTCCCACCGGGGAGTACCATTTTTCTATTATTATTATTTGCCGGTAGCCAAATTCAAAATCTCTGTCGAGCGGCAAAATCAAACACTGACTTTGAAGGATTTCCCGCCCCACTATTTCAAAAACATTGAGGCTAAATCTCCCACCGGGGAGTACCACTTTTCTATTAATTATTATTTGGCCGGTAATCAAATTAAAAATCTTTGACGAGCGGCAAAGTCAAAAACTGACTTTGAAGCATTTCCCGCCCACCATTTCAAAAAATTTGAGGCCAAATATCCCACCGGGGAGTACTATTTTTCTATTAATATTATTTGGCCGGTAGCCAAATTCAAAATCTCTATCGAGCAGCAAACTCAAACACTGACTTTGAAGCATTTTCTGCCCCACTGTTTCAAAAACTTTGAGGACAAATCTCCCACCGAGGAGTACCATTTTTCTATTAATTATTATTTGGCTGGTAGCCAAATTCAATATCTCTGTCGAGCGGCAAAATCACACACCGACCTTGAAGCATTTCCCGCCCCACTGTTTCAAAAACTTTGAGGCTAAATCTCCCACCAGGGAGTACCACTTTTCTATTAATTATTATTTGGCCGGTAGCCAAATTCAAAATCTCTGTCAAGGGAAAAAAACCGACTTTGAAGCATTTCCCGTCCCACTGTTTCAAGAACTTTGAGGCCAAATATCCCACCGGGGAGTACCACTTTACTATTAATTATTATTTGGTCGGTAGCCAAATTCAAAATCTCTGTCGAGCGGCAAAATCAAACACTGACTTTGAAGCATTTCCTGCCCCACTTTTTCAAAAACTTTGAGCCGAAATCTCCCACCGAGGAGTACCACATTTCTATTATTATTATTTGGCGGGTAGACAAATTCAAAATCATTTCCCGCCCCATAGTTTCAAAAACTTTGATGCCAAATCTCCCACTGGGGAGTACCACTTTACTAATAATTATTATTTGTCCGGTAGCCAATTTTAAAATCTCTGTCGAGCGGCAAAACAAAAACCGACTTTGAAGCATTTCCCGCCCCACTGTTTCAAAAACTTTGAGGCCAAATATCCCACCGGGGAGTACCACTTTATTATTAATTATTATTTGGCGGGTAGCCAACTTAAAAATCTCTGTCGAGCGGCAAAATCACACACCGGCCTTGAAGCATTTCCCGCCCCACCGTTTCAAAAACTTTGAGGCCAAATCTCCCACCAGGGAGTACCACTTTTCTATTAATTATTATTTGGATGGTAGGGAAATGCAAAATCTCTGTCGAGCGGCAAAACAAAAGACGACTTTGAGGCATTTCCTGTCCCACTGTTTCAAAAACTTTGAGGCCAAATATCCCACCGAGGAGTACCACTTTACTATTAATTATTATTTGGCCGGTAGCCAAATTCAAAAACCATGTCGAGCGGCAAAATCAAACGCTGACTTTGAAGCATTTCCCGCCCCACCGTTTCAAAAACTTTGAGGCTAAATCTCCCACCGGGGAGTACCAATTTTCTATTAATTATTATTTGGCCGGTAGTCAAATTAAAAATCTTTGTTGAGCGGCAAAGTCAAAAACTGACTTTGAAGCATTTCCGGCCCACCATCTCAAAAACTTTGAGGCCAAATATCCCACCCGGGAGTACTATTTTTCTATTACTATTATTTGGCCGGTAGCCAAATTCAAAATGTCTATCGAGCAGCAAACTTAAACACTGACTTTGATGCATTTTCTGCCCCACTGTTTCGAATACTTTGAGGCCAAATCTCCCACCAAGGAGTACCATTTTTCTATTAATTATTATTTGGCTGGTAGCCAAATTCAAAATCTCTGTCCAGCGGCAAAATCACACACCGACCTTGAAGCATTTCCCGCCCCACCATTTCAAAAACTTTGAGGCCAAATCTCCCACCAGGGAGTACCACTTTTCTATTAATTATTATTTGGCCGGAAGCCAAATTCAAAATCTCTGTCGAGGACAAAAAAACCGACTTTGAAGCATTTCCCGTCCAACTGTTTCAAAAACTTTGAGGCCAAATATCCCACCGGGGAGTACCACTTTACTATTAATTATTATTTGGACGGTAGCC
This sequence comes from Avena insularis, assembly GCA_023614405.1. Taxonomy (NCBI): domain Eukaryota; kingdom Viridiplantae; phylum Streptophyta; class Magnoliopsida; order Poales; family Poaceae; genus Avena; species Avena insularis. Next base: position 308,350,517 of record CM042690.1, read on the forward strand.
AAATTCAAAATCTCTTTCGAGCGGCAAAATCAAACACTGACTTTGAAGCATTTCTTGCCCCACTGTTTCAAAAAGTTTGAGCCGAAATCTCCCACCAGGGAGTACCACATTTCTATTATTATTATTTGGCGGGTAGACAAATTCAAAATCATTTCCCGCCCCACAGTTTCAAAAACTTTGAGGCCAAATCCCCCACCGGGGAGTACCACTTTACTATTAATTATTATTTTTCCGGTAGCCAATTTCAAAATCTCTGTCGAGAGGCAAAAGATAAACCGACTTTGAAGCATTTCCCGCCCCACTGTTTCAAAAAATTTGAGGCCAAATATCCCACCGGGGAGTACCACTTTACTATTAATTATTATTTGGTCGGTATCCAAATTCAAAATCGCTGTCGAGTGGCAAAATCACACACCAGCCTTGAAGCGTTTCCCGCCCCACCGTTTGAAAAACTTTCAGGCCAAATCTCCCACCAGGGAGTACCACTTTTCTATTAATTATTATTTGGACGGTAGCCAAATTCAAAATCTTTGTCGAGCGGCAAAACAAAAACCGACTTTGAAGCATTTCCTATCCCACTGTTTCAAAAACTTTGAGGCCAAATATCCCACCGGGGAGTACCACTTTACTCTTAATTATTATTTGGCCGGTAGCCAAATTCAAAATCTCTGTCGAGCGGCAAAATCAAACACTAACTTTGAAGCATTTCCAGCCCCACTGTTTTAAAATCTTTGAGCCGAAATCTCCCACCGGGGAGTACCACATTTCTATTATAATTATTTGGTGGGTAGACAAATTCAAAATCATTTCCCGCCCCACAGTTTCAAAAACTGTGAGTCCAACTCTCCCACCGATGAGTACCACTTTACTATTGATTATTATTTATCTTGTAGCCAAATTTAAAATCTCTGTCGAGCGGCAAAATCAAACACCGAGTTTGAAGAATTTCCCGCTCCACCATTTCAAAAACTTTGAGCCGAAATCTGCCACCGGGGAGTACCACTTTTCTATTAAGTATTATTTGGCTCGTAACCAAATTCAAAATCTCTATCGAGCGGCAAAATCAAAATCCAACTTTGAAGCATTTCCCACCCCACTATTTCAAAAACATTGAGGCCAAATCTCCCACCGGGGAGTACAACTTTATTAGTAATTATTATTTGGCCGGTGGCCAAATTCAAAATCTCTGTCAAGCGGAAAAATCAAACACCAACTTTGAAGCATTTCCTGCCCCACCATTTCAAAAACTTTGAGACGAAATCTCCCACCGGGGAGTACCACATTTATATTATTATTATTTGGCAGGTAGACAAATTCAAAATCATTTCCCGCCCCACAGTTTCAAAAACTTTGAGGCCAAATCTCCCACCGGGGAGTACCACTTTACTATTAATTATTATTTGTCCGGTAGCCAATTTCAAAATCTCTGTCGAGCGGCAAAACAAAAACCGACTTTGAAGCATTTCCCGCCCCACTGTTTCAAAAACTTTGAGGCCAAATATCCCACCTGGGACTACCACTTTACTATTAATTATTATTTGGCCGGTAGCCAAATTCAAAATCTCTATCGAGCGGCAAAATCACACATCGGCCTTGAAGCATTTCCCGCCCCACTGTTTCAAAAACTTTGAGGCCAAATCTCCCACCAGGGAGACCCACTTTTCTATTAATTATTATTTGGCCGATAGTCAAATTCAAAATCTCTGTTGAGCGGCAAAGACAAAAACCGACTTTGAAGCATGTCCTGCCCTACCATTTCAGAAAATTTGAGGGCAAATCTCCCACCGGGGAGTACCATTTTTCTATTATTATTATTTGCCAGTAGCCAAATTCAAGATCTCTGTCGTGCGGCAAAATCAAACACTGACTTTGAAGCATTTCCCGCCCCACCGTTTCAAAAACTTTGAGGCTAAATCTCCCACCGGGGAGTACCACTTTTCTATTAATTATTATTTGGCCGGTAGTCAAATTAAAAATCTTTGTCGAGCGGCAAAGTCAAAAACTAACTTTGAAGCATTTCCCGCCCACCATTTCAAAAACTTTGAGGCCAAATATCCCACCGGGGAGTACCATTTTTCTATTACTATTATTTGGCCGGTAGCCAAATTCAAAATCTCTATCGAGCAGCAAACTCAAACACTGACTTTGAAGCATTTTCTGTCCCACTATTTCGAAAACTTTGAGGCCAAATCTCCCATCGAGGAGTACAATTTTTCTATTAATTATTATTTGCCTGGTAGCCAAATTCAAAATCTCTGTCGAGCAGCAAAATCACACACCGACCTTGAAGCATTTCCCGCCCCACCGTTTCAAAAACTTTGAGGCCAAATCTCCCACCAGGGAGTACCACTTTTCTATTAATTATTATTTGGCCGGTAGCCAAATTCAAAATCTCTGTCGAGCGGTAAAAGGAAAACTGACTTTGAAGCATTTCCCGTCCCACTGTTTCAAAAACTTTGAGGCCAAATATCCCACCAGGGAGTACCACTTTACTATTAATTATTATTTGGCCGGTAGCCAAATTAAAAATCTCTGTTGAGCGGCAAAATCAAACACTGACTTTGAAGCATTTCCTGCCACACTGTTTCAAAAACTTTGAGTTGAAATATCCCACCAGGGAGTACCACATTTCTATTATTATTATTTGGCGGGTAGAAAAATTCAAAATCATTTCCCGCCCCACAGTTTCAAAAACTTTGAGGCCAAATCCCCCACCGGGGAGTACCACTTTACTATTAATTATTATTTGTCCGGTAGCCAATTTCAAAATCTCTGTCGAGCCGCAAAACAAAAACCAACTTTGAAGCATTTCCTGCCCCACTGTTTCAAAAACTATGAGGCCAAATATCCCACTGGGGAGTACCACTTTACTATTAATTATTATTTGGTCGGTAGCCAAATTCAAAATCTCTGTCGAGCGGCAAAATCACACACCAGCCTTGAAGCATTTCCCGCCCCACCGTTTCAAAAACTTTGAAGCCAAATCTCCCACCAGGGAGTACCACTTTTCTATTAATTATTATTTGGACCATAGCCAAATTCAAAATCTTTGTCGAGCGGCAAAACAAAAACCAACTTTGAAGCATCTCCTGTCCCACTGTTTCAAAAACTTTGAGGCCAAATATCCCACCAGGGAGTACCACTTTAATATTAATTATTATTTGGCCCGTAGCCAAATTCAAAATCTCTGTCGAGCGGAAAAATCAAACACTGACTTTGAAGCATTTCCCGCCCCAATTTTTCAAAATATTTGAGCCGAAATCTCCCACCGGGGAGAACCACATTTCTACTATAATTATTTGGTGGGTAGAAAAATTCAAAATCATTTCCCGCCCCAAAGTTTCAAAAACTTTGAGGCCAAATCCCCCACCGGGGAGTACCACTTTACTATTAATTATTATTTGTCCGGTAGCCAATTTCAAAATCTCTGTCGAGCGGCAAAACAAAAACCGACTTTGAAGCATTTCCCGCCCCAATGTTTCAAAAACTTTTCGAGCCAAATATCCCAGGAGTACCACTTTACTATTAATTATTATTTTTGGCGGTAAGCAAATTCAAAATCTCAATGGCAAAATCACACACCAGCCTTGAAGCATTTCATTCTTTTCACCGTTTCAAAAACTTTGAGGCCGTACCACTTCCACTATTAATTATTATTATTAATTATTATTTGGAATTCAAAAAATTCAAAATCTAAAACGGCAAAAAAAAAAAAACCAACTTTGAAGCATTTTCAAAATCATTTCCTGCCCCACATTTTCAAAAACTTTGAGGCCAAATCCCCCACCGGGGTGTACCACTTTACTAGTAATTATTATTTGGCCGGTGGCCAAATTCAAAATCTCTGTCGAGCGGCAAAATCAACCACCGACTTTGAAGCATTTCCTGCCCCACTGTTTCAAAAACTTTGAGCCAAAATCTCCCACCAGGGAGTACCACTATTCTATTAATTATTATTTGGCTCGTAACCAGATTCAAAATCTCCGTCGAGCGGCAAAATCAAAAACCCACTTTGAAGCATTTCCCGCCCCACTGTTTCAAAAACTTTGAGGCCAAATCTCCCACCGGGGAGTACCAATTTACTAGTAATTATTATTTGGCCGGTGGCCAAATTCAAAATCTCTGTCGAGCGACAAAATCAACCACCGACTTTGAAGCATATCCTGCCCCACTGTTTCAAAAACTTTGAGCCGAAATCTCCTACCAGGGAGTACCACATTTATATTATTATTATTTGGTAGGTAGACAAATTCAAAATCATTTCCCGCCCCACAGTTTCAAAAACTTTGAGGCCAAATCTCCCACCGGGGAGTACCACTTTACTATTAATTATTTTTTGTCCGGTAGCCAATTTCAAAATCTCTGTCGAGTGGCAAAACAAAAACCGACTTTGAAGCATTTCTCGCCCCACTATTTCAAAAACTTTGAGGCCAAATATCCCACCGGGGAGTACCACTTACTATTAATTATTATTTGGCCTGTAGCCAAATTCAAAATCTCTGTCGAGCGATAAAATCACACACCAGCCTTGAATCATTTCCTTCCCCACCGTTTCAAAAACATTGAGGCCAAATCTCCCACCAGGGAGTACCACTTTACTATTAATTATTATTTGGCCGGTAGCCAAATTCAAAATCTCTGTCGAGCGGCAAAATCAAACACTGAATTTGAAGCATTTCCTGCCCCACTATTTCAAAATCTTTGAGCCGAAATCTCCCACCGGGGAATACCACATTTCTATTATAATTATTTGGTGGGTAGAAAAATTCAAAATCAATTCCCGCCCCACAGTTTCAAAAACTTTGAGGCCAAATCTCCCACCGGAAGTACCACTTTGCTATTAATTATCATTTGTCCGGTAGGCAAATTCAAAATCTCTGTCGAGCGGCAAAATCAAACACCGACTTTGAAGAATTTCCCGCTCCACCATTTCAAAAACTTTGAGCCGAAATCTCCCACTGGGGAGTACCACTTTTCTATTAATTATTATTTGGCTCATAACCAAATTCAAAATCTCTGTCGAGCGGCAAAATCAAAAACTGACTTTGAAGCATTTCCCGCCCCACTGTTTCAAAAACTTTGAGGCCAAATCTCCCACCGGGGAGTACCACTTTACTAGTAATTATTATTTGGCCGGTGGCGAAATTCAAAATCTCTGTCGAGCAGAAAAATCAAACACCGACTTTGAAGCATTTCCTGCCCCACTGTTTAAAAAATTTGAGCCGAAATCTCCCACCGGGGAGTACCACATTTCTATTATTATTATTTGGCCGGTAGCCAAATTGAAAATCTCTGTCAAGCAGCAAAATAACACACCGACTTTGAAACATTTCATGCTCCTCCATTTGAAAAACTTTTGACTTTAAAATTCTCATTCTACCCATTGTTCAGACGCCCTATGGGCATGCTAAATTCGGTAGCTTGGGGCATGATCGTAATTATTTTTCTGTTCACCTCCATAGTCCCAATTCGTGCAGTTTTTCTAGCTGACCTCCCAAAATCCAAGGCTTCTCTCCCACGCCCTCACCTCCACGACCACCGCACGCACCGCCCGGCGGCAATTCCACCGCTGCAAGAATCACTTAATCGACGCCCACCCCATAGGATCAAGTTCCTTAGGTATCTCTGCCACTTCACCATAGCTGTGGTCTCGTTGACCGCGCTTATGGCGTCGTCGACCGCCCATGCTCTGCTTCCCCGTCACCGAAAGCTACACAACCGTACCGGAGCAGCTTCACCGTTGTCCACCAGACGGGATCTAGTTCACCAAGTTCCATGTCCACTGCTCTAGACCAACTACATGATCGTCACTGTTGACTGCACCGACATCGACCGCCCAAGATCTGCTTCCCCGACGCCAACAGCCACCGCAACCGCAGCACCCTCGGTGACCGGGACGTCACTCGCATGGTACCGATAATGCTTAGACACCTCTTTGATCAAGGTAACCAAATCTCCAACCCGTTTTTTGTTTTGTCAGCGGTATAGCAGGTTCAAGCCTGTCAGAGTGAACTAGATTTTTGTAACCGTGCTAGTACATGCAAGTCACTGGGCACGCATGTTCTTCGTGCTAGTACATACAATGTCATTAGACATGTTGGTTTGCATTCGCTCCTCTACAAATTTCAAGATATGCACATGTCTGTTATATTGTCATTCACATGTTCTTGTCTTAGCTGCTCCGTACACCAGTAATTTCCTGCTATTGTGTAGTTCTTGCAAAATGTAATGTCAGTGGAAAATATTAGTGTGGATTCCCTGCTCCACAGTTACTGACTCTATCTGGTTATTCCTAAGCTAAGTTCCTGCTATTATTTCCATCCTGCCATCGTTCTGCTACCCTGTAGTACCCGTTCAAACTCTTCATACTAGCTCGATTATAATTTTGTTGTTTCCATCTAGTTCTTCAAAAGCTGCAACACTGACTATTTTCTTTTTCTTTGCGTAGAGCTCAAAAAGGCAACACTGAACATGTTGGTTTGCACAGCCTACAGGTCCACCAGCGATGCCATTATATATTTTCTGTATCTGGTGTTGGTTCGTCCTAATCAACGGCATAATTATTCTTTACTATATAGTTCATTCGTGTTTTCCATTCCTGCTCACAAGTTCTGCTATGTTGTGGTTATAATTTCTATGTGGTTCATTCTTAGCTACGACAGTAACTGCATGCCATTGTGTAGCTCACTGCAAATTCCGTGTGACCCAACGACTCTTGCATTCTAGGAGATACCACTGCTTCCATATATATTTACTGAAATGACTTGGCTAGTTTATACTGAAATTCTAAGAAACACTTTGTTTGATTGCTCATTTAATTGTTGGCATACTTGTTTAATGTTTGTTTGTCCTGTTCTACAGGTTCACAAGCCACACCACTATATCTCGTATCTAGTTCTGGTTCGTCCTAGGTAACGACATAACTATCCTCTACTATATAGTTAATTCATGGTTTGCATTCCTGCTCTACATGTTCGTATTATGCAGTTATAATTCCTATCTGGTTCATTCTTATCTATGAGTAGTTTGTCTTCTTTGTTGCATTAACTTGTTATTAGTTAGTTTCAAACTGCAATTATTGCTATCGCCAACAAAGAGGGGACTACAAGATCATGTCTCAAGGTGGTTTTACAATGTAGTTGTCACACTCAAAGGGAGATGCAGTTGATGGATTGTGAAAGAAAATTGAGGACTCTGCTATGAACTTGATTGGCAACTGAAATGCTGAATTTTCTTTCCCTTTTGTTCATATTATGTAATATTTTTTAGTAGTTTGAAGCTTAAGTAATATCTAGATAACTCGCATAGGCCATGTAGGCATTTAGTTAATGTTGTCCACGAATGGCGGTACCATAACTGCGCCAGCCAGGTCAATCAGGTAACTGTATAGGGTTTTGTTATTTGCCCTTCTTTTATTGCGCCTTCCATGAATAGTAAAAGATGATCGCTAATTATACTCCTTTTGGCCTTCAGAATTACCGAAATAGTAACGACAACTAGGTAGAACAATAATAGGCCAAAATAGTAACATGCCAAAACAGTAACCGACCTAAACAGTAACATGCCAAAATAGTAACAGGACAAAATAGTAACAGTCCAGAACAGCAGCGGGCTAGAACAGTAACAGGCCAGAACAGCAATAGGCCAGGACAGTAACAGTCTAAAATAGTATCATGCCAAAATAGTAGTAGGCCAAAACACCAGTAGAGCAGAACAGTAGCAACCCAGCACAGTAATAGGATAGAATAGTAACAGACGAGAAAAACAATAGGCCAGAATAGTAACAAGCCTGAATAGTAGCAGGCCAGAACAGCGGCAACAAGCACAGTAACGGGCCACAATAGTGAAGGACCGCAACAGTAACGGACATGAAGAGTAGACAACCAGAATAGTAACGAGCCATAATAGTAAAAGACCAAAACAGTATTGAACCTTCTCAAAAGTGGGTTGTTCGTAGGCAGCCCATGACGAGCTCTGCAAAAAGTGACATGCTGACTGTGGGCCTTAACAGTATCGAGCCTACTTAACGCGGACTTTAACGCGTCGCACATTATTCGAACAGTGTGGGCTTCCGTAGGCCGTAATAGTAACGGGCCTGACATTCTCGGGCCCCTGCTGGTCTCTTCTTTTGGGACAATCTCAAACAGTGCAGGACAAAACAGTAATGGGCCATAATCTTATTGGGCTCCCCTTATGGGCTGACCCACTTAATTATTAGCAGGCCTTGGTTGGGCCTCTCTTCTACCATGGTTTCTGTGGCTATTAACGGCGGTAACTAGACGTTAATGGTGTTTGCCATGTGGCATTTTGTATGACATCAGCAATCAACGCGGCTGGCGAACAGATCTACGACGGAACATGTTATTGTGGCTGAAGGGTGCGATCTGCCACAGTCAGGAAAAAACCATGGTAGATTCTTTTGTGACAGGGCTTTTACCACAATGGGCATCTGTCGTAGAAGACCTTTTAGCCACGAAAAATGGGCCTTCAACCACGAAAATCATCCGTTGTAAAAGCCAACTTTTCTTGTAGTGCATCTAGAGGGACGATTGGGACGTCGCCGGCGAAGAGAATGCATCCGATGGCTACGGTCTCGCTGATTCCCACAAAGAGATTGGTGCTTGCCCAGTGTAGAGCTCGACGCGCCTCTTGCCCCATGGTGGGCGCCAACTATTGTGGTATTGCCGACGAGTACGCCATGGAGGGGTCCTCACAATGCGTGTTTAGAGACGTGGGGTACGGTGGAGAGTCTGCGGGTACGAGGTAACATAGCTTACCCAGGTTCAAGTCCCACAACAGTGGCAAACCTCTACTCCTTCTATAAATCACTATAATGGCAATACGCCGAGTTAAAGAGATAGGTTCGCTATGCGAGGTGTTGCATGTTGTATGTAGCAATCTAAGAGGTTGTGCCCTAAAGGCTCCCACAAGTCTGGCTTATAAAGGCACCGAAACCTAGGGTTTATAGGGAAAGGTCCTTGCCGGACAAGGTAAAGAGTCATACACTAATATGAACTAGTCTTCCGTGTCTTGCACTCCAAGGCTCTGATTATGTCGGTGACTCCTGCATAGCCTTCCTTTATCTGGCATGGGGCTCCCTTCTAGATCCATCCAACTGGGACGCCCAGCAGGCCATAGGCCTTGCTACCAACTATGGGCCACTCGGGTTAGCCGGATTGGTGACATGCTATGAGGATAGCCATTTAGCATATCCCCCACAGTAGGCTAGGGTGCATCCCATGTGCTGGTGGAGTAGCACTAAGGATGTTACTCGCGAGAGGGCATCTCTTTAAGCGAAGTCGATAGGAGGTTTCGACTGCTAACAAAGCACACTGTCAAGGAGGAACTCCCGGGTAACTCGGTCATGTCTCCCTTCTATGCAAGCAATCCTCTGCTTGAGGTGGATTTCTCTTTAAAGTTTTCTTGATTTTCGATTGCCTGTTAGGTGTCTTTTATACTGATGTTTGGTCCTATTTTCAGGATTGTAAAGTGGCCACCGTGCTGCCTCCTCAGCCCGAGGGAGTGGTTCCTCGTGAAGCCGAAGAGGAGGACGAGTCAGGCTCCACTGTCCCCGTGGAGGAGGAACATGAAGCCCCTGAGTCTAGCAGGACTCACAAGCACTCCCGAAGCGAGGACTCGGATTTGTGTTAATGGTCATGTTGTTTCTTTTTTGTAGCCTATCTTGAAGGATTATACTCGCATCGCCGAGCAGATCATTTCCTTGGGTCAACAGCATGCTTCGATGGAAACCCGCCATCGTGCCTTCCAAGGTTAGTTTTATATTTTCTCTCCGCTCTGCTTGTGTAGAGGTTGGTAGGCTCAAGTTTTGCCATTGTAGGTGATCATAATGAGCTTCTTTGTCATGTCGACTCTCTCGAGAAGCGCCTTGCTACGGCGGAGAAGAAACACGACGAAGTGCTCGAGCCTCTTGAGGAGTTGATAAAGTGCGAGGAAACCTTGCATTCTGCCGTAGCTGACAGAGAAAAGGTGTTCGCAGAACATCTTGGCTCCATTGCTAAGGCACTTTATGGTGTGATGCTGTATCATTTTGTTTTTGTATGCATTTCTTGTATGTTGTTATGTTGATGTGCCTTTTCTACAGATGTTGCTGGCGTGCACTTCGACGCCTAGGCTTTGGCCCGCTCGTATGGTTTGGCTGGTGCCATGGCTGCAGCGAAGACCACAGTGTCACCGTCAAAGACTCGCTTGATAAAGCCAAGGACATCCTTAGGAGTCTTCGAGAGGAGATGGTTCCGAAGGCCAAGTTGATCGAGGATCTCGATGGCTTGGTGGAGTCCTTCATGACAGGCGTTCCCATGGACTTGAAGAATGCTCAGCGGGGGGTTGGAGCTACCATGGGACTCGCGATGGCGCAAGCTCATGGCGTGGATCTGAACCCCAACCAAGTCTCCTCGGGGATGTCGGTCACCGTGGATGGCCAACAGTTAGTGTTTGCTCTTTTTGCCACTAGCTGTAGTAAATATGGGCCTCGACTCATTGAGACACTCGCCAAGTATTCGGCGGAGTTGCGGCGGTTGAAGACGGCGAAAGCCACAACGTCAGAGGATGTAGTTGAGAAGAATGTGGCGTCTGACACTGCCAGACACTCGAGGAAGCCCCCGAGTGCCAACGCGTAGCTGCAGACTATTGCTTAATTTCCTTTTTGTAATAGTCTAGCTTTTCCCTGTTGAATTATACCTTGTGGGGGTGCCCCTTTTGAGACTTGCTAAACCTTGATGTTTCTTCTACTAGCATTTATTTATAAATAGTTGGCCTTATTTTCTTCTTATTCTGCTTATAAGAGGGTCCTTCGAGTGGTCCATCCGACTCACCTCCCACCGATGAACCTGTGGTGCAACCACGTTCAAAGGTGGAGGAGTTGTTGCTGCTGTCTCGATTGCGCGACCGCATAAAACATTTGCAGCGGGAGATGCCCATGATCCGTGGTACCGCAGACGTGTGGAAGTCAAAAGCTGAAAAGGCCAGTGCGTGCGAGTAGTACCTTTTGGGCAAGGTGGCTCAGTTGAATGACCAATTTAAGTGTTAGTTCTCTAGCCTATTATCCTTTCTTAGCCATTCGTGGCGGCTCTTTGTCTTTATGCTTTGCCCTGCATCTTGTAGTTGTTAGCGCTCGTCACCCGCAGGATGACAGGGATCGAGTTGCCATTCGTTTGAACGACTTGACTCAGGAGCAGCTGGAAGCTAGCGGGTATTTCTAGGTGGATCACGCTTGTGCTGTCGTGTTGGTGACGCTACAGGATCGTGCATCTTGGGTGATGCTTTATTTGAAGAAGTCACAATCGTGCCTCAAGCATATCTATCTTCCCCGTGGATACGGTGCCTTCAGTCTTGCTAGCTTTGCTGACGAAGTTCCAGGATATCAGTGTGTTCCGCGAGTGCGTGCCTCAACAGTTGGTCGCGGGTGCCTAGGCTGCATTGGCTCTTGTTCGCCAGCATCGACCTGATATGGATTTCACAGCTGTTGTCGCTAGATCGTCGTCCTCCCATAAGGGATGGCATGGAACATGGTGCCACATTATCGAGCGGTTGATTAGCCAGCCGAAGATATCATCGATTTCTTCGAAGACCATACAAATGTTCTCCTTTTACGTCAATAGCATGACCCTGCACATAGACGCATAGACGTTTTAAAAGTTCATATAAGTGTGTCGCATGTTTTGTTACCCATTTATATGTAATAGCTTGCTAGCTTGTATATTTTTCGAGTGTTTTGTACTCTATAGTTCCTTTTCATTAGCCTGGAAGATATTCATCCCAGCACCTTGTCAACCTGTTAGGTGCATTGCAGCTGGGTTGATTTTACCAAGGGTTTGATTGTTAGTGCGTCAGCTACTCGGGATACAATGGTATTCATGTAACGAGTTTGAGAGGGTGGCGTAGCTCCCGAGCAATGTAATTGCAAGTAAAATAGAGACATAAAGTTTGGGGCACTTAGCTTTATTTATTCATAGAATAGCACGAGGTACAATGAATGGCTAAGTAGCCTGGCTAAATAGACTTATTTGCAAAGTAAAAACATCTAGGGGTAGAAACGACGCAGCTGCACGACGTTCCAGGGATTGGAGTATGCGACTCCACTTTCTAGGTCTTTGAGGCGGTAGGCTCTACCTGGGATAACTTCAGTAATCACATAAGGTCCCTCCGAAGGGCATTCAAGCTTGAGGTGCCCCTGTTGCTTTAGTCGCAGGACCAGATCTCCTTCGATGAAGGATCTGGGGCGTAGCCTTCTGCTGTGGTAGTTATGGAGGTTCTGCTGGTAGATCGTGGATCATTCCGCAGCCATGACGCGTGCTTCATCGAGGAGATCGACGGAGTCCTCGAGTGTGAGTGTTGATTCTGACTCACTCTATGCTACTACCCGTGGGGCTTTGTAGCGCACCTCTGCGGGTAGTACCACCACGGCGTCGTGTACCTTGAAGAACGGAGTATAGCTTGTGGCGCTATTTGCAGTTGTGCGCAAGCTCCATAGTACTGATTGTAGATCCTCGGGCCAGCAACCAACAGCTCTTTCGAGTGGCCGGAGAAGCCTTTTCTTGATCCCGCCACTGACGAGGCTGTTGGCCTTTTCACCTTGACTGTTGGTCTGGGATGTGCCACCGAGGCATAGCTGATGTTGATTCCCATATTTTCGCAGAAATCCTGGAACTCTTTGGAGGTGAAGTTCGTCCCATTGTCCGTGATGATGCTATGTGGCACCCCGAACCGAAAAACAATGGATTTGAAGAATTTTACGGCTGCTGCCCCTGATTGATTTGTTACCGGCATGGCCTCAACCCATTTCGTGAATTTTTCAACTGCGATGAGGAGGTAGACGTATCATCCAGGTGAAGATTTGTGCAGCTTGCCGACCATGTCGAGTCCCCATTGTGCGAAGGGCCAGGCCACGGGTATTGGCCTGAGTTCTACGCCAGGTGCGTGCGGCTTATCCACGAATCATTGGCAAGAATTGCATTGCTGGACCATGTCCTTGGCATCACGCATTACCATTGGCCACTAGAATCTAGCTCGTAGAGATTTGGTGACAAGGGAGCTACTTCGAGCATGATGGCCGCAGGTGCCTTCGTGTATGTCAAGGATTATTGCTCTTTCGTCCCCGTTGGAGACGCACCATTGAAGAACTCCTCTGATGCCACGCTTGTACAATTCGCCATTGATAAGGGCGAAAGCCTTGGATCGTCGTGCTATATGCCGCCCATGTATCGGGCCATCTAGCAACCTTTTCCCGAGAGGGTACGTAATGTATGGTTGTGTCCAGGATGGCTTGATCATCATGACCTCCATGGGGCCTTCGAGTCCCATATATGTATCCATGTCCTCGTGTATCTTTGGCTTGTTGGGTGGCATAGCGCCCGAGTCCTTTGACGTGTTGTCCTTATGCTCTGGAGCCTTTGGCTTGATGGAGTGCTCGCAGATGCGCTCTAAAAATACGCCAGGTGGCACTAGGGCACAAGTGGAGCCAATGTTGGCGAGTATATCTGCTTCCTCCTTGCTCTCGTGGCCGACATGCCACAGTTCGTAGCCATCGAAGTCCCCTTTGAGTGCGTCGTAGAGGTCACGGTAGGTGATCATGTTGTCGCTCAGAGCATCACACTCGTTGATGGTTTGATGCACCACTAATTTGGAGTCGCCGTAGATGACGAGTCTCTTGTGCCACAAGCTTTTTCTATCCGCATCCCGTGGAGTAAGGCCTTATACTCAGCTTCGTTGTTGGAAACCGTGAACTGCATTCGCAGAACATATCTTATTTTGTCACCTTGTGACGATGTCAGGATGACACTTGCGCCAGCTCCCTCTTTATGTTTGGATCCATCGAAGTGCATTGTCCATAGATAGGACATGCCTGTCTTCTGAGGGAGCGGGTTTTCCATCTAGTGTACGAGGAAGTCTGGGAGTACTTGCGACTTGATCGCATCTCGCTTCTCGTATGTGATATCTTGTGGAGACAGTTCTATCCCCCAAAGCGCGACTCGTCCGGTGGCGTCGGGGTTGTTGAGGATGTGCCCTAGCGGGGCGTCATTCACCACGATTATTTGGTGCTCCTGGAAGTAGTGGCGTAGTTGCCTGGCTTTCATGAACACGTCGTACGCCAGCTTATGATAATGCGGGTACCGCTGATTTGTCGGTGTGAGCACCTCACTAAGGTAGTAGACTGGGCGTTGCACACTGTGTACTTTATTTTCTTCAGCTTATTCCACCACGAGCTCAGTGCTAACCACCTAGCTGGTGGAGGAGATGTATAATAATAGCAGCTCCTTTTCTTGAGGTGTCACCAACTTCGGCGAGGTGGACAGGAGACGCTTGAGGTCCTCGAATGCTTCTTGTGCTTCGTCTGTCCACTCAAATTTGTCAGCCTTGCGGAGCAGTTGGTAGAAGGGCAATGCCTTTTTTCCCATTCGACTGATGAATCGACTGAGCGCCGCGATTCGTCCAGCTAGCTGTTGGACGCCTTTTATGTTCTTCGGCTTCTCCATGGCTAGTATAGCCTTTATTTTCTTCGGGTTGGCCTCGATCCCCCTTGCGGAGACGAGGTACCCGAGCAATTGCCCAGATGGAACACCGAAGGCGCATTTGTCTGGATTGAGCTTGATCCGGTAGCGGTCGAGGTTGTCGAAGGTTTCATAGAGATCATCGAGTAGCAAGGCTTCCTCCTTGGTTTTGATGATGATGTTGTCAACGTAGACTTGAATGTTGTGGCCAAGCTGGCTCTTGAGGCAGGCCTGCATACACCATTGGTAGGGGCCCCTGCATTTTTCATCCTGAAGGGCATTATTGTGTAGCAGAAGACACCAAAGGGCGTGATGAACGCCGTTTTCTCCTGGTCCTCCTCCTTCATTCAAATCTGGTGATAGCCTAAGTAGGCATCAAGGAAGCAGAGGCACTCGCATCCCGCGGTGGAGTCGATTATCTGGTCGATCCATGGTAGCAGGAAGTGATCCTTCGGGCAATGCTTGTTTAAGAAGGTGAAGTCCACGCACATCCACAGGATATCCGTGTCTTTTTTAGGAACAAGCACGGGGTTTTCTACCCAGGTGGTTTCCAGGATCTCGCGTATGAAGTTAGCGTCGAGGAGTCTATTGACTTCCATACCAACTGCTTTTGCCTTGGTTCAGACAGTCGCCATATTGTCTGTTTGACTGGCCTTGCTTCAGGATTTACATTCAGAGAGTGCTCAGTGAATTCCCTGGGAACTCCTGGCATGTCCGCTGGACACCAAGCGAAGATTTCCCAGCGCTCAGGGATGAATTCGACGAGCACGAGTTCCTATGCGGGACTCCTATTGTTGGCGATGAGGGTCGTCTTGGTCGGGTCCGTTTGGTGGACCTAGACCGCCTTGGTGTGGATTGATGTGTCGAAGGATTGGTCAAGTGAGCTTGGCTTGCTCAGAGGTGGTAGACTATTGTCTGTCGACTCCTTGAACCTTGCCAGCTCCTCTTGCATGCCGAAAGACTGGGAGATTCTGTTGAATTACCTGTCGCAGCTGTCGGACCTCTCGAAGCTTCCGTTGACTTTCATAATGCATTTGGGCCCGACATCTTCGTCTACAGGTAGGCGTAGTGTGGTACTACCATAAACTTCGCGAATGCGACAAGTCCGAGGATGCAGTTGTATTGCGAGGGCCAGTCGACGTCTTCGAATTCAATGCGCTCTCGTCGAAAGTTTGCTGGTGTTCCGAAGATGACATCGAGACTGATCATACCTAGGGGGTATACGCCCTTTCCTGGGATGATTCCGTGGAAAGTTGTGTCTAACGCTTCCAGACATGACAGAGGAATTCGCATTGCGTGCAAGGTACTTGCGAACATGAGGTTTATGCCACTTCCTCCGTCCATGAAGACGTGACTCATTTCAAAGCCTCCAATTTGTGCCTCGAGCACCACGTGACAGTGGCCTGGGCGTGGTACTTGGCATGGATGATCGCGCTTGTCGAAGGTGATGCAGGATTCGCTTCCACTGAGGTACTCAGTGGTGGAGGGCGGAGAGTTCATCGCCAGATTGACTTGGCGCCTGATTGATTTTTGCAACCGATTTGAGGGGCGTCCCTTTTGGATCATCCCCATGTTTCCCAGCACTTGCGGGTATGGCTCGCCAACGTGATTTTGGACTGGCGCAGCCGCGGGTGGTGGTGGCCTAGGTGGTGGTGGTGGTGCTCCATGAGCTACAGCGCCCAGGGCAGCTCCATAGCCTTGGTTTATCGCATTGCGATTCATTTGGGCTAGGCCTTCCTGGAGCTTGAGGAACTCGTGACAATCCTTTAGAAGGCGACTGGATTTTTTCTTGTCGTTGTGCTTATCGATGTAGAAGTGTACGTTGCATGGTCCAGACAGCTTGTCCTGGATAGATGTTCTAGGCGCCTCATCGCGAGTGTGGCGTTGCCACACTTGCGTGGTTTTCCCACTGTCGTGGTATCCACCGCTGCGGTATCCGCTCCTGCGGTTGTTGTCATCGCGCTTGTCAGCATAGCCAGTCGCGACCATGTCGACCTCCTCGCGGTCCTCGTAACCGCACATTCGACATTTTCCTCGGCGATCGCGTCTATGGCCAAGGTTGTCATCATCATCGGAGTGGACATGGTTTTTTTCCGAGTCCTCTCCGTCGGCCCACCTATTCGTGATTTCCATCAGGTGGTTGATTTTTTGGGGCTTCGAGCAGCCTAGCTCCTCCCTGAGTTCCCTGCGGCGCACGCCGTCATTGAACACGTCGATTGCACGATCTTCGGAGATGTCTTCCATAGAGTTTTTGATGATGGACCATCTCAAGATGGACGAGTGCAGCGACTCACCAGTATTCTGGTAGCAGCCTCTTAATTCTTCGATTGATGCAGGCCTTTTGTAAGTACCCTTGAAATTTTGCATGAAGCTACAGACTAGCTCTTCCCAGCTGCGAATCGTTCTGCACGGGAGGTTGTTGAGCCACGCATGAGCAGCACCTTGCAGTTGTAGCTGGAGGCATTGCATTCTCGTGCTCGTGGTTACGTCGTGGAGCCTGACGGAGGAAATGTGATCTTCCAGCCAGATCCTCGGGTCGTGTAGGCCATCGAATTTCAGGTTCCCTGGTGGGAGCCTGAACCCCTTTGGCATTTGCTTCTGTCGGATGGCTCTGCTGAAGCAGCTGGTGGCGCGGAGCTCTATCCCGTCATCTTCCAAGTCATTCGAACAAGCACGCCTTGCGTGCATCTTGTCGACCTTGCGTTGTGTGATGTCATCGCGCGCGTCGTAGTCGTAGTCATGACGCTGTGAGTGGCTTCATTGTGACAAGTTGTGGTTGTCATCGCTGGAGGAGGGTGAAGAGTAGCGTTTGGCCAGAGCCTTGTTTTTCTTCGGCTCCGACGCTGGATCCTTGATGAGGTTAGCTTCAACTAGCCGTAGGCCCGCTATCATAGATCGGTGCATGGCAGCCCGTGGGTCCCTAGCCGATGGCTAGTTGTTGAGCAGGTACATGGTGGCTGCAGTCACCGCTGCCTGCGGTGTTTTTGAGAGAACATTGCCCCGCATATCCACTGTCATGGATGAGAAGTCGAGGACTCGCGTGGCTTCTTCTCGTTCCATACCGGCGAGATGAGTCAGTCGAGAGCGTATCTTGGCGGCAGTATGATTGTTGCCATTGGAGGAAGAGAGCTGAGCTCACCGAAGGCTCAACTCATCTGCCGCCTTTCCACACACCTCAAGCTAGGCGATTACTTGCTGCTGGCATTTGAATTCTTCCTTGAGCGGCCAGTGATAACCCATCAGCATGTCTTGCGATGAGTTTGGTGGCAGGGGGTTGCCCCGCAAGGCCTCTTGGCAGCGAGCCCATTCAGCGTCATTGAGCTTGATCAGCACGCGCTCTTGGGTGTGTTCATTCGTAGTAAGGTGCGGACTATTCTCCAGCCCGTTGTTGGTGGGTGCTCCATTGGAGGGACCATCGTTCGCGACTGGGATACCACCGCCAGTACTGGTGTTGTCACAATTCCCGCCGTTGTCGCCTGTGTTGACGATGTGTAACACCCCAGTTATACTTAACTAGTAATTCGGGTTTTGTCTGTGCATTCACGAGCATCATATTTAAAAATGCATTCCAGAAAGAAAGAAAATAAAACCCTAAACCCTAACCCCAGTTCTTTCTCTCTCTTTGAAAGTTATTCAAAATTGTTTTCATATTTTGAAAAGTATCAAAATGTTTGGAGCCCAAATTGGCTACAGGGGCCCCACACTATTTCATATATTTGCAAAATCCTTTGGTATTTTTGAAATAATTGAAAACCGAATTGAAAATGGTTTACAAAAGGGATAAAAGAAATCAGAAAAAGGAAAAAGGTTTTGCAATAAAAAACAGAGCCAGCAGCTTAACCAGGCTGACCTAGCTATCCCCATGCTACATTACGCCCACCCGTGCGTAGCCAGCACCCCCGAGTGGCCCATCCCCGGCCCAATACTCCTTCGGCCGTCTTTCCCTTTTCTTATTCCTCCTACCGACGGAAGATGCTCGCTATCGTCGCACGCGCCGTCGATCTTCCTGGCACCAAGATGCTCGCCCCGTTGCCGACCCGGACCAGGATAAGACCCCAGTGTCGTGGCCATCCTCTCCAGTTCCTCTCGCCCGCTCTCTCTCCCTCCCTCTGCAGATCCTCTTCTGGCCAAAACCCTAGCTCCGGCCAGGGCCGTTGTCGCCGTCTCTCTAGACCACCCTAGGCCGAGCCGAACATGCTGTTGGAAGCGCCTCCGCATTCTTGTTCTCTTCCACCAACCCACGGTTGTAGTGGAGGTCCTAATCGAGCAAATCGAGCCCGACCTCGCTGCCGGCCCCCGCAGTTGACGCCGTCAATTCCGGCACAGCCCGTCTTCCCCTTGCCTCACTGACCCCATGTCGAGCATCGCGGTGAGCAGGTGGTTCTCTGGAGGTTCTCCTCCATCTCTCTCCTCTGCCGGAGCTTGTTGTCATCATGTGTTGCCACTGCCATCGTCGGATCTCATCACGGGCATGTCTCCGACGACCTTCCGCTTGCAACGCTGCCACCTTTAGGCCCAGTGTGCACGCCCGCATTAAACGCGACCAATCCTGCATGCCCACGCACGCCTAGTCACTGTCCCGGCCGACGATCTGAGAGCCCCGCGAGAGTGATGTCATGCTGACGTCACCCGAGCATCAGCAAGCGCTGGTCAGCACCGGTCAATAGCCCATTTCCCACTTCGCCACTGTGGCAGCTGATGTTGCCTTGGGCCCCTCTGTTAGCCTCTGGGGCTAGCCCAGCCCCGGTGAGAATCAACCCAGCCCTGAGGTAACGTCAGCCATGTGTCACGATGACAAAATAAAGGTTTTAAATAGTTTAATTAATTGCAAAAATTGGTTTAATCTTATAAAATTAATAATTAATTATTTATAAGTCAGAAAAATATGTATAATATATCCAAATGTTCAAAATATGAGATCTATCTAATAGCATCAAAATCATGCATTCTTCAAAAAAATTAATTACAAGTTTAATTAGAGAACTAAATGAACCCCCGCAGGTGATTCTAGGGTCTCTCCTGTTTTAGGGTTTGGACCCTTCGGATTCCATTTAAATTGACAAGCATGCTTTAGGGTTCTATTTAAATATAATTTAACTTGTCATATCATCATCCTTGCTTGAGCATTGCATCGATGCCATGTGTTGATTGTTTCCATTCTTTCTGGTGTTTTCTTCTTCCTGATAGAATACGATATCGAGATCGAAGACCTAGATCAACACCATTGAAGACCGAAGATCAATACTTGACCAACTGTAATCAAGTCAAGTACAAGGCCTCTGAAGATCTATATCTGGGTATCAACAAACAAGGCAAGCATAGCCCCACCATTATACAATCCTATGATTTCAAAAGTATTTCATTCTTGCCATGATGCATATGATTCTACTATGGTCTTTTATCGATAGATAGAGTATCCTATATGTTGCATTACTCCCTCGAGCTTATATTACCTGATCCACTGCTCCTAGCATAACTAGGTTTGGCTTGTGTGCACTGCTAGAGCTTATATCTGTGTCTTGCTTAGCCCTGGTTAGTTGTCAGTGCTGGTTCATCCAGATGAGATATCAGATGCAGATAATCTAGTATGACAGAAGAACGAGATGAGTTGAGATCAGTGGTAAACGTTAAACATGCTAAGGCTTGTATTGGAGGCCACGGTGGGATGTGGTTTTTCTAGTCCCATGCTCGCCACTAGTAGGAACCGAGTTCTTGCCTTTGGAACCAAGACGAGCGTACAGCCACACGGGGCTTGGGAACCCCTCCGCTGATTAACTTGCCTAGTAGATTCCATGAGTCACATAGTTTGGGCGTTCCATTTGACATATGCATATTCGACTGTTCTCGAAGGCGGTGAAGGAGGTGCATTCATACAGGTAGGTAAGCATGGCCGGGGTTGACTGGGGTCAATGGAGGCCCTGGTAAACCAACCTCGCCCACATCTCTAAGGACCGACTTCGGGATTTGACCCTGTCGGGGGGATGACCTCCGGATACCCCAACCTGACAAGAAAATACGGCAGTCGGATCACGTCCGGCTGGTTAAGCAGAGCTGGACAGGGCAAGTCAAGCCGGTTACTGTGAGGTAGCCGGAGCGGCGAGAAGCAGCCGGCTACAGCAGCGTAGCCGGAACCAATCAAGAGGACATGGCGACGTGCGACACAGTGCGCAGTACGCCCTCTACGACGACAAGACTGGCAACTACTCGGCCATACCGAAGACTTTGCGGGGATGATGCGGGAACAGTGGCCCGATGCTGAAGACAAGCTCGCACAACATTCATTGTGCCCACGACAACCATACCGCTCGCACTCTGATGGGACATGGTTGTACCGGATACTATAGATGACAAGCCGGCTAGGACCCACCTCTAGGGCCCGCCAGTCGGATTGGCCAATGAGACCGTTGCCTCTCTACCTATATAAGGAGAGGCAAGACCTCAGTAGAAAGGGTTGGTCTCAGTGCATTTAAGACAGTAGCTAGAGAATACAGCTCGAGGAGCACTTGTAGCCCATATATCGCTCATAGTCAGATCGGCAGGAGTAGGAGTTTTACCTCACCACGAGGGCTCTGAACCTGGGTACTTCCTGCGTCCAGCTACGTTTGCTTGTATCCAATCCCGCCTGCGGACACCGTCGATAGCTTCCCTGCTAGTCCCCACACTTCTATCTAACCTTCTTAGGTACTGCCGTTCGACCGGAGGGGCTGATGGCTTCGACCGGAGTCACGTTTCGCACGGGACTCCGCACTTCAGTCGGTGAGCGCGTGGCCTCCAGCCTGGTGCTCACGCTCGGCAAATTCGACTGCATCATCGACAATGCTTCCTGCTTCGCCGGAGCCACCTTCCTGGTGAACAGCACCATCATGCTCTTTGGCGACCTCTCTGTCTATGTCGCCACCATTCCGGAGCATTTCCCTAGGGAGATCGTCTCCGTCGCGGAGCTGCCGCACCCGGGCAGCAGCGCTCCCGTCGTTTCTTGCGGCGTCGAGGTCATGATGGCCGGCTACAGTTCTCATCCCCGCCAGCCGCGGGAGCGGGGTGCGGATGACGGCAGAATATCTGCACCACCACAACCCCGGAATCTGGTGGAGGAAGCCATTGATCGGCTCCTGACGCCGGTTAACCTTGGGGACAACCCGGAGGAGGCAGAAGCCAACTTTGCCATGGAGAGACAACTTCTCCTCCAGGAGGCCATGGAGCTGGCGGCAACCCGCAACCAACCCGAGACCACCCGGCGCGAATACGACCGTGCGCACGGCTTCACTCTGGCTATCGCGGGGCCGAGCCAGCATGGCTAGGTGCGCCGCCGGGGCCGCGAGCTAGGCGGCAGGATGGAAAAGGATGGGGAGCCGGATCCTGCGCCCGCCCTCATCCAGCTCACCTACAGCATGCCCATCAAGAATCTGCGAGCGGTGCGAGCCACAACAGACGAACTACCCAACGTGGAGGGCGAGGAGCGAGCCCGCAAGAAATCTTGGGTGCAGGAGCTCCTCCGGATCGCGGACGAGCAGGCTGACGCCAACCGGCAGATGCAGGAGGACCCCAGCTACTCCAAGGGGAGAAAGGCACATGTCAACAGCAAGGGCGCGCATCGCGACACCCAACAGGCGTCCTCCCCTTAGCCGGCTAAGGCCCGCAGCAAGCACTGCAGCTCTTGCAACAAGGGCCAGCCGCGCCATGAGCAAACGGTGAACAGCAACCCACCGCCCCCCTCCACCAATCGGAGCACCAAGACCCGCCGGTTCCCGTCTCTCGGGCCGGGTGGGAGCGCCCAACCCGGATCTTCCGGATTCCCGTGACCGCATCGAGCTCCTCGCTCAAGCGCGCATCACGGAGGAAGAAGACTCCACCGGACCGATTTGTTTTGGACCCCGTATCCGGAACAAGCCGTTTCCGGATAAGTTCACCCTGCCAAGGGACACCCCCAAGTATGACAGCAGTATGAAGATGGAAGATTGGATGACCGACTACGCTACGGCAGTCGGTATCGCCCATGGGAACAAGCGCACAGCTGTGCGCTATGTCCCCCTTATGCTAACTGGGTCGGCAAGGACATGGCTCAACAGCCTTGCACCCAACAGCATCAACGCCTAGCCAGACTTGGAGAAGGTGTTCGTTCGCAACGTACAAGTGTCTGGGACGCCCACGTGACCTGGCCTTGTGCGTCCAGGGCGACCGCGAGACCGACCGCGAGTACCTCGCCAAGTGGAGAGCTAGGCCATCATCTTCTTCATCGAGGGATGCCGAGAAGGCACCATGCTTCGCCACCAGCTACTGTGTGACGAGCCGAAAACCATGGCGGAGATCATGACGGTAGCGGACCAGTACGCCATGGCGGATGCCGCCATGAAGAAGCCCCTCCGAGTAAATGCTGACGGGCGTCCGACTCCTACGGAGCCGGATCGCGACCGTCCGAGCAATCCGGCTGGAGAAGCCGGATCCTCCAGGCACCCACGACAACAACAACCAGTTCCATTGGGAACGCCAGGTCGGACAGTAGAAACCCCGCTACCACGTGTGGCAGGTCATTGTTGTGGAGGGTGCGTCCGGCGCACTGGCTAACGATGCAAGAAGGCAGAAGCCGCGGCTCACCTTCGACTAGATGTTTGATGGCCCGGGCAAGTGGCATAGCGGTCCCTTCAAACCGGCTACGCACACCACCCGGAACTGCAGCTGGACTCGCCGGCTAAAGGACCAGGGCAACCAGCAACGTCTCCCCCCGTCCCCTCCTGGTGGACCACCACCACCGGCTAGGGGAGCCGGCAATGATGGTAACGGTGGCAACGGCGGCAACAACAACAATGGCTACCCCCAGCCGCAAGCTGCCTACCACATCTTTGAGGTGGAGCTAGACGAAAGGCACAGCCGCAGGCGACGCTCCAAAGAGGTCAACGCCATCGTCTCTCCGGTCCCCCAGTACCTGAACTGGTCGGAAACCCCATCACCTGGAGCCGAGAAGACCAGCCGGAGCAGCTGCCGACTCCCGGGGGCTACGCCATGGTGCTCGACCCTCTCATCGTCTCCAACGAGCGCACTTGTCGTTTCTCACGCGACCTCATCGATGGAGGCAGCAGCCTCAACCTCCTCTACCGGTCTTCGCTGGAGAAGCTGGGCATTCGCGAATGCGACCTGCGCCCGACTTCCCCAACGTTCCACGACGTACTGCCGGGACCGGCTTGCGCCTCGCTGGGTAAAATCCATTTGGACGTCATCTTCGGTACCGAGGAGAACTTCCGCCGCACGCTGATCTCGTTCGAGGTGGTAAACCTAACGAGCTCCTACCACACTCACCTCGGGCGCCCCGCCGTCGCCAAATTCATGGTCGTCCCCCACTACGTGTACCTCAAGACGAAGATGCCGGGACCCAACGGCGTGATCACCATCGCCTGCTGCTTCAGGCGGTCAATGGAGTGCGCCTCAGCCGGTTCCAAACTGGCAGAGGCCCTCATCATAGCTGAGGAGCAATGTGGCCATCACCCAGCAAGACATGCCGGCTAGCAGCAAGCCGGCTGGAGAAGGAGCTTTCCAGCCGACAAAGGAGATGAAGAAGATCCTGCTCGACCCCTCTGACCCGACCAAGTTCGTCACCATTGGTGCCAACTTGGACAGCAAATAGGAAGGCACGCTCATCGACTTCCTCTATGAGAATCGGGACATCTTTGCATGGTCACTCAAGGACATGCCAGGTGTACCGAGGGAGTTCGCCGCGCACTCACTTCATGTGCAGCCAGACGCCAAGCCGGTCAAGCAACCTCTATGTCGGAACGCAGAGGAGAAGAGGAAGATTATTGGTGATGAGATCACCCGGCTATTTGCAGCCGGGTTCATCATGGAAGTGTACCACCCAGACTGGCTGGCGAACCTAGTCTTGGTGTTGAAGAAGAACAAGACCTGGCGCATGTGTATCGACTACACCAGCCTGAACATGGCATGCCCAAAAGATCCATTCGCATTGCCTTGTATCGATCAAGTCATCGATTCCACGGCCGGCTGCGATTTGTTGTCTTTTTTTGATTGCTATTCCGGTTACAATCAGATCCGGTTAAACCCGGCTGACCAGATAAAGACATCATTTATCACCCCCTACGGGGTTTTCTGCTATGTAACCATGCCATTCGGTCTGAAGAATGCAGGCGCTACCTATCAGCGCTGCATGCAGAAGTGCTTGCACTCGCAGATCGGCCGAAACGTGCACGCCTATGTGGACGATGTGGACATCAAGACCAAGGAGAAGCGCACCCTCCTCGAAGACCTGGGAGAAACATTCGGCAACCTCCGGCAGTACCAGATGAAGCTGAACCCAGAGAAATGCGTCTTGAGAGTCCCATCCGGACAGCTACTCGGTTTCCTCGTATCGCAACGAGGGATCGAGGTGAATCCAGAGAAGATCGCGACCATCAAAAGGATGCAGCCGCCCAGGAGCCCGCTTGGAGTCCAGAAGTTCACCGGATGCCTGGCCTCCCTCAGCCGTTTCGTCAGCCGGTTGGGGGAGAAGGCACTCCCGTTGTACCAGCTGATTAAGAAGACGGACATGTTCTCCTGGACCTCCCAAGCCGACGCCGCCTTTCATGACCTCAAGCGCATGCTATCCAGAGCGCCGGTTCTGGCCACATCAGCTAGCAAGGAGCTGATGTTGCTCTATATAGTAGCCATTAGCCGGGTCGTCAACGTCGTCCTGGTGGTGGAGCGCCCCGAGGAAGGCAAGGCTCAGCCAGTTCAGAGGCCCGTCTACTACCTCAGCGAGGTTCTCTCCCTCTCCAAGCAGAACTACCCCCACTACCAGAAGATGTGTTATGGCGTGTACCTGGCATGCAAGAATCTCAAGCACTACTTCCAGGAGCATCCAATTAAGGTCGTGTGCACCGCACCCCTTTCGGAAATCATCGGCGACAAGGACGCCACCAGCCGAGTCGCCAAGTGGGCCATCGAGCTCGCCGCCTACTCCATCCAGTACAAGCCCCGGCTCACGATCAAGTCGCATGAGTTGGCAGACTTCCTCGTCGACTAGGCCGAGACCCAGTACCTCCTACCAGTTCCGGATTCAGACCACTAGAGGATGCACTTCGACGGATCGAAGATGCTCAGGTGCTTGGGAGCCGGTATCATGATCACCTTGCCCAAGGGAGACTGGCTGGAGTATGTCCTGCAGATCCACTTCAAGGCCTCCAATAACGTAGCCGAATACGAGGCACTGGTGCACGGCCTCCGGCTAGCCAGAGAGATTGGTGTCAACCGGATCCTTTGCTTCGGCGATTCAGATCTGGTGGTGCAGTAGGTATCCAGAGAGTGGGACGCCCGCGATGCAAACATGGCTCTCTACCGGTTCCACATACAAAAGCTCAGCGCTTGCTTCGATGGATGTGAATTCCATCACGTCCCTCGTGCCAAAAACGAGGCAGCCGATTCGCTCGTACGAATCGGATCCACCCAGCATGCGATCCCGCCTGGGGTCTCCTTGGAGCACCTGCGCAAGCCCTCCATCAACCCGTCACCCAAGTCGGATTCCATCATATGGGCAGGAAGCGCTCCGGTTGACGGGGCGGCAGATGCAGAGCCGGTAGAACCTCCAGAGAAGAAGTCTCGCGCCAACTCCGGCAAGTCAGTACCCTCCGGCTTGCAAGACCCGGGGGCTGTCGACTGATCAAGCGGCTCGGGGGCTGCCGTCCCGGGTACCTCACCCGGACGACCCCCCGACGACCATCAACCGAAGAGCGGAAGCATCCTCGTCATCCGGGAAATACCATCCTGGGAACAACCCTTCATGAACTACATCGCCAGCGGGGAGCTTCCGGATGACGAGGTGGAGGCCAGGCAAATCCGGCGTCGTGCGCACACGTAGACCATCATCAACAAAGAACTGTACAAGCGCAGCGTATCCGGCATCTTCCAAAGGTGTGTCGACGTGGACACAGGCTACCGGCTGCTCAAGGACATCCACTAGGGCGAGTGCGGGCACCACGCTTCGTGAAGGGCGATAGTTGCCAAGGAGTTTCACCATGGTTTCTATTGGCCCACCGCCCTCGAGAATGCCGAACAGCTAGTTCGCGCGTGCAATGGGTGCCAGCGCTTCGGGCAGCTCAGGTATATGCCGGTTTTGGTGCTCAAGACCATACCGATCACCTAGCCCTTTGCTGTTTGGGGCCTCGACATGGTTGGTCCCTTCAAGCGGGCGCGCGTGGGCATGACCCATCTACTGGTGGCGGTGGACAAATTTAGAAAGTGGATCGAGGCCAAGCCCATCCGGAAGCTAGACAGGGCAACAGTCGTCACCTTCTTCACCGACATCATCAACCGGTTCGGCTACCCCAACAGCATCATCACCGACAACAGCACGAACTTCGCCAAGGGGGCCTTCGCCTGATTCTGCAGCAACAAGGGCATCAGGCTGGACCTTGCTTCCGTCGTGCACCCGCAGCCCAACGGGCAAGTCAAAATGGCAAACGGCTTAGTACTAGCCGGCATCAAGCCACGCCTCATCGAGCCTTTGGAGCGGTCGCCCGGATGCTGGATCGAGGAGCTTCTGGCTGTGCTATCGAGCCTCCGCACCACGCCGGATAGATCAACTGGCTACACCCCGTTCTTCCTGGTCTATGGATCAAAAGTCGTCCTCTCCGTGGATATCGAGCTCGACTCTCCGCGCAAGCTCCTCTATGATGAAAAGGCCAACCAAGAGCCACGGGAAGATGGTGTGGACCTCCTCAAGGAGGCCTGCGAACTGGCATTGTCCAGATCGGCCTTGTACCAGCAATGATTACGCTGCTACCATTTAGGTTGGATCCGCCCTGTCGTGTTCCGCGAGGGCGAGCTGGTCCTCCGGCTGGTGCAGGACACGAAGGGCATGGACAAGCTATCGCCACCCTAGGAGGGTCCCTTCATCATCAGCCGGGCGCTGCCCAACGACTCCTACTACCTCATCGACGCACAGCAGCCACGCAAGAACAAGATGGACAAGTCGGATGAGGAGACAGAGTGCCCTTGGAATGCAGCCTTGCTGCGCCCGTTTTACACCTAGTCACCAAACAGTGTATGTATCCTGCAAACCCTATGAATGAAAATGCGGACCCCTACGAGATGCTCGGGGGCTCCTTGCTAGAAATGTGTATACATCTGTTTTCTGGTTCAGATTTTCCGGCTCCGACAACCCCTACCCGGGGGCTTGCCGGCTGGCCCGACCTGCTAAGTCAACGAAACGGCTGAGTAGTGTGCGACGATGTCAGAGGCCCGAGGCATCCCATAGGAAAAACAGGGAGGAGATGCGACAGATCGAGCGTCCCGGCATCGCAACTAGCTTAAGATAATCCGTCAGCTAAGACGTTAGTACCGTGCGCAATGTCTTTGTCGGCTCCTTCGATTACGGCTCTCGCAACCCGCCGCCCGACAAGGACGCAGCGAAAACAGCAGAGCACACGGGAGAACGACTAAGTGTCCAGAAAGGCACAAGCTAGTTTTCAAAAAATAAATCTGCCTTTCGGCTACAGTTTAGAAGACTAACCTACTAACGGGTGAGAATGCATGTGTACGCATATATTTTTATATGACTATTTCGAGTCGGAATCCAGGAAGAAAAGAAGAAGAAGATTCGAAGTCCTTGCCTTCATCAAGCGCTCCGAATCTCAGGGGCTACACCCACTGGGTGCGCTCGCGTTCCCCCAGTGGAATCTCGTAGTTTCCCGACCGGCTAAGGGCATTTAGCCGGATATTTGGAGCCCAGGTGAGGGCAATGGCAGGAGCAAGAGAAGGAGATTCGAAGTACCTGGCTATGCCAGCTATTACGAATCTCGGAGGCTACACCTAGTGGGTGCACTAGTGCGCCCCCACTGGAATGTTAGTTCCCCCGGCTGTAGGCATTCAGCCAGCGGAAGCAACCGACTAAGAGGCATCCAGTCGGATGAAGCTAGAGCACTTAAGGAAAGAAGGAAGATTCGAAGTACCTGGCTGCGATGTTAGTTCCCCCGGCTACAGGCATTCAGCCAGCGGAAGCAACCGTCTAAGAGGCGTCTATTCGGATGAAGCTAGAGCACTTAAGGAAAGAAGGAAGATTCGAAGTACCTGGCTGCGCCAGCTACTCTGAATCTCGGGGGCTACACCCAGTCAGCCGGCGAAATATTGAAAAGACATAAAAACAACACAAGTTGAAAGCAAGCCAAGACGAGCCGAACTAGCATTAAAAAGGGAGACGAAGCTCCCATGAGTTTACCTGGCGCCAGAAGCGGCCGGTATAGACAGGCAAAGGTTCCAAGAAAAAACAGGATAAACAAATACATCCGGCATCCCGGGGTCATAGCTAAATGGTGGGGCCCTTGCCATGCGGAGCGCCTTGGCTGGCAGCAGCCTCGAGCGGAGGAGTCAGACGCATCGGTCGACCAGTTCGAGGCTTTCGCCATCTGCGTCCATCGAGTGCCGATGGACTCGGAGTCGGTGAGCACCTCGTCGGGATCCACATAGTCATCGATATTGACGGCGGAGGCCCAAAGCTCCGGATGGGCTTGGCGGACAACGCCAAGGTCGGGGCCAGCACGAAAACCCCCGTCGATCGTCTCGACATGGGCGTCCTTGTACCACGCGAGCATGAGGGCCAAGGCCATCTCTGCTCTGGCTCGCACCGCCAAGTCTCGCAGCCGGTCCATGGCAGCCGGCACCTCTCCCACCTTCGCGGCTAGCTGCGCCATCGTCTCTCGGGTCAGAGCGTCCAACCATAGGAAGGAGAAGATGGCCTGTGCTGCCTGGCGAAGCTTGGCAGCTTCCTCCTCGAGAATGACGATGAGGTCCTGGGCTGTCGGCTGTGCTCCCGGCCAGTTCTCCTGCAGCCGGTTGTAGGCCAGCAGGTCTATGCCAGGATAAAAAGTTGTCAGAAAAAAGAAAGTCAGATCTGGATACCGGATCCGGAAAGACGAGAAGAGACGGAAAAGGGAACTTACCCTTGGCCGTGTGCCCGACTTGCGTCAGCTCTTCCACCAAGGCCTTCTCCTTCGTCGCCAGCCGCTTGATTTCCTTCTCTTGGTCCTTGTTCTAGGCCTCGAGAAGATTGAAGGCGTCGTTCCGGCTGGAGAGCGAGGCGTCGCGCTCCTTGACGGTGGCCTCCAGAGCATCCACCTTGGCGTGCCAAGCCTTGTTCTGCATCCGCGACGTGGAGTTGGACTTGCTCACGGTCATTCACCTTCTTCAAGCAATTGATCTCGCGTTGAGCGCACACAAGGATAGCTGCGAAAAAACCGGCTATCAGCAAAAAGAAGGACGATTCCGGATGAAGCAAACTTACTCTGGGAGGTTCTGTTGGTAGCAGCAAGCTTCTGCTCCAAGGACCGATTCCCGCCGGATGCAGCCTCGAGTAGCCGGATCTCCTTCACCGCCAGCTCAAGGGTGGCGGCGAGATCCATCAGTGAGGCAACAGAGGAGGCGTCATCGTCCACGGAGTTAGCGGCCAGTGATGTCTACGCACTTCTATTCTTGTAGACAATTGTTGGGCCTCCAAGTGCAGAGTTTTGTAGAACGGCAGCAAGTTTTCCCTTAAGTGGATCACCCAAGGTTTATCGAACTCAGGGAGGAAGTGGTCAAAGGTATCCCCTCTCAAGCAACCCTCCAATCAAGATACAAGAAGTCTCTTGTGTCCCCAACACACCCAATACACTTGTGAGGTGTATAGGTGCACTAGTTCGGTGAAGAGATAGTAAAATACAAGTGGTATAGATAATTATAAGTGGTAACGGTGATAGGAGATAGCTTGATGGCATGGAAAAGAATAAAGTAAAACTGAAATAAAGATGGAAGCAAGCAAACATGTAACAGATCTAGTTGCAAATGATGTTTCAATGCTTAGAAACAAGGCCAAGGGATCATACTTTCACAAGTGAACACTCTCATATAAATATCTTCTCTTTATGATACTACTCTTAACTACTCTCTGGTTGGACACTCTAGCCTAAGTATTTGTAATCTCTAGCCTAAGTGCCACCATGGTGTGCACACTATCAACTTCACACACATGGGGAGAGCAGAGATCTATTAAAGCACTTGAGTAGTAAGGTAGATCTATAGATTACAAGCTCATGATCTCAATGAGATCATGCATAGAGAGAGAGAGATGAACACATAGCTACCGGTAGAACCCTTAGCCTCGACGATGAACTACTCTCTCATCATCATGGGAATCATCAATGGTGATGGAGATGGTGGTGGAGACCGATGGAGATGGCTCCCGGGGCACTTTCCCGTCCCGGCAGGGTGCCGGAACAGAGAGTTTCTGTTCCCCGAATCTCCCCTTCGGTGGCGGCAGCGCTGCAGAACTTTTCGTGGCTAGAGGCTTGACTATTTAGGGTTTATGCATCGGGAGGCTTCTTATGGGCGAAGAGGCAAAGTCGGTGGGCGGCCAGGGGCCCACACCACCTGGTGGCGCGGCCAGGGCTAGCCCACACCACCATATGGTGTGGCCACCCTGTAGCCCATCTTTGTCTCGTCTTCTGGCTCCGTGAGTCTTCCGGTAAAATATCGACTTTTGCTTTTGTCCGGTCCAATTCCGAGAATATTGATTTTCTGACTTTCCTGGAACCAAAAACAACAGAAAACAGGCAACTGGCACTGTGGCATCTTGTTAATAGGTTAGTCCAGGAAAGTGTATAAAAAGTACTCCAAAGTTGGAACAAAACATAAGAAAGTAGATAAAACCAAGCATGGAACATAAAAAATTATGGATACGTTAGCAACGTATTAGCTAGCAACTCCTTTGCCGCAACCACCGCCGTGTTCCATTCCTTCCCTGACACGTCCTCGGAGTTGTCGTCACTGACAGCTACGAGCTCTTTGCCAGTGGCCGCCCTCTACGTCCCCGCGGAAGAACCGTCCCCACTCTGCGAGGTGGTCTCAACCATTTCCGACTGGACCACCGTGGCTGGCTGAGGACCCCCCGCTCTGGCTGATGTAGCCGGTTCAGCTCAGGGCGGTGGCGGAGGTGGTGCCTCGGAGGAAGGAGGGGTGGGGGCTGAAGTGGGCGGCGCGCGGGGTGGCGACCTAGTCGGCGCCCGCACCGGTCTCGCGGCCCCAAAGGAGACCAACGTGCTGAAATGACAGAAGGAAAGAAAAAGAGAAAGAAGCAAATAAGCCAAGGGCAAATAGGAAAAAAGCGAAAGAAGCGGAAGATAGTAAAGGATTCGGGGGAAGAACTTACCCCTATACCACCGGAGGCGGCCCTTTCTTCCGGCCAAGGAGGCTCGGGGGAAGGGTGCCAGTCCGGCTCCTCTTGGGGGCCTGCTCCTCCGTGGTAGGCTGGCTGGCATTGGAACGGATGGAGCCGCTCCCGGCAGCACTAGACCGGCTGGAGTCGCTATCCATCACGGAGCACTGTGGCGGCTCGGGGGCTGGTGCGGCCTCTTCCTCCTCGTCGACCTCCGTGTGGGGGTCGGCGGTCGGCTCGTCATTCCGGCTGGGGAAGACGTCCCCGTCCGACTCCTCGCCAGACCAGCAAGCGCGCGGCTCGGGCAAGTCGGGCGTGAATGCCTGAAGAGGGGCCTTGCCCTCCTCACGAAGGATGCAGGGGAAGATCTGCAGAATCCGAAAGATTAGTCGGATAAAAAGGGCAAGAAATACAAAGTAAATTCTCGCTAGGAAGACCTACCCAGGGCGCGCGGTTGTCACGGCTATAAGGGGCCAGCCCGAAGGTCCAGCCTTCCGGCAGCCGCTCCTTGGTGATCGTCCACACCCACTCCTTCAAATTGTGGTAGCGCGGGTCACAGCGAGACAGCCGGGTCAGGTCCAGCCGGCTGAAATAGAAGCACATCTTGTGTGCTCGTTGCTGTAACGGCATCATCAGCCGGGACATCCAACTAAGGGTGATGTCCAGGCCGTTTAGCCGGCAGGTGACGAGGGAGCGCATGCGTTGCAGCATGGCATCCGACTCCGCCTTCTCGCCATATACCGTCAGGTCCTAGTGCTGCCGGATGGACTCCACGTCTTGGAACACCGAAAGGTTGATCCAGTCCATGTCGGTGAGGTTGCGGACGTAGAAGTACGACTGCTGCCACAGCCGTACCGTGTCGTGCAGCCAGAACTTGGGTTAGCCGGTCTACGTGCGGGAGTAGATCAAAGAGCCGCGCAGGCGACCCGCAGCCCCTTCGTGAACTGGACCTACGGCCGGACTTGGAAGAGCCAACAGAAGAGCCCGAGATCCAGCTGGATCTCGAGGTAGCTCTCGCAGAACGCTGTGAAATGCGCCAGCGTGCCGATGGTGTTGGCTCTGAGATGGTGGAGGCGGAGGTCGAAGAAGGCGAGGAAAGTGAGGAAGAACGGGTGCACCGGCAGCACGAACCCGCACGCCAGGTGCGAGAGGAAGATCACCTGTTCCCCCTCCGCCGGATGCGGCGACACCTCCCCCGCCGGTGCGAGCCGCAACTCCACTTCCTCCTTCGACGGCAGGATGAGGGTGGCGCGATACTTTTGGATGTGCTCCTCCGTGACAGAGGAGATGCACCATGCTCAGCGCTCGGTGGCCATTTCCGGTTCGCTGGGGGACGCGGCGGCGGATGAGTGGCGGTGGCCCGTACAGCCGATGACGTCAAACGGGCGGCACGGCAGGCTACAGCAGCAACGGCGACGAAGCACAGAAGGCAGGAGAGCAAACACGAGGAAGGCAACTGGGAGCGGGAGGAAGCGAAGGGAGGAACTGCCCTCCCCCGGGCGCCCCTTTAAAGGCCCGGAAGGGAAACCGTCTGCGGTGCCACGCGGCACCCATCGAGGCGCTCCCCACCCCAACCGCCGCCCCAGATCCCGTGTAAAAACGCGGGGTGCGCAAATGATCCCGGAGCGAGAACCGAAGCATCAGGCGGCAGTTTCCCGAGGCGACGTGTGATGGGACATGTCGCTGCCCGCCGCAGAGCAATGATGGCGCGTGCGCGCGTGGCCGGCGTCAGCACTGACGTCACAGGTAGCGCAACCGCCAGGCGTAGCTGGTCATAAATTCAAAACGAATAGGGAGCACGCGCACATTTCACCTAAGGGCGAAATCTACATGCACTCGAGGGCTAGTGTCGGGGGGATGACCTCCGGATACCCCAACCAGACAAGAAAATACGGCAGTCGGATCGCGTCCGGCTGGTTAAGCACAACCGGATAGGGCAAGTCAATCCAGTTACTGTGAGGTAGCGGGAGCGACGAGAAGCAGCCGGCTACAGCAGCGTAGCCAGAACCAATCAAGGGGACAGGGCGACGTGCGGCACAGTGCGCAGTACACCCTGTATGATGACCACCCTCTGTCAGCCTTCCAAGGAAGAGGGCTAATCATGTGGCATTAAGAGTCGGTTGGTACGTGTGGGTAAAGTTGTGCACCCCTGCAGGGTTAAATCTTTTCGAAAAGCCGTGTTCACGGTTATGAAAGCTTGGTGACTGAATTCTAAGATCATAGAGAACATTAACCTAATCATAAAACTTGGCAGATGAACATGTGCTTAAGGATGCATCCTCATGGGTAAGAGGGGGTGATCCTACTTGTGAGCTGAGGATTACCTTGGTGGATATCAAAAGATGATGATCAATTATTCGGAGATGTCGCTCTCTTATCCCCTTTTAAAATATTCTGATTAGACGAGCTTCTTCTCTCCCTCTCATTTTATAAACAAAGATGGCTTTATGCAAAATAACCCCACCAGCCATAAGTCTTGCAGAGTACACCATGTACTCACCCTTGCTTTGTTGATACTTTTGTAGAAGAATAAGTGTTCCGTGAAGATGAATTTGGTACGACATAGACACCGACGAGTAGCTTGGGGATCCCGGCCGGTAGCCTGGAATCTATGGGCTGGGACATCATCATTATGCTTTAGGCCTCTTAGGCCATTTGTTAAGTTTGCTATACTTAATAGCATAATTTTCCTTCGGTTGTTTGATCTTTGTTGTCAGTGACCTCTGCTTGTAATATTTTGGTTCTTCGCTCAGTTAAGAGCATGCTGTAATAATTTTTGTGTCGCAGGGTTACTGTTGTGTTACCCATTTCTCACTGGATATCCTCGAGCTCTAGGTTAAGCTTATGTTAGGCTAAGGTCTGGATTTGTTTAGCCCTGATCCCGGGGGTGTCACATGATGGCGAAAATGTAATGTTTGGGGAAGCTGTCGCTTCTGCAGCTTTCATATCTGGAGCCGTAGGCTCCATCTTCTATGGCCAAATGGCCCAGATCGAACTTGTGACTGTTGTCACTGTCCATACCTCCGACTGTTGTCGGGGCGTTGAGTTTGCTCGGGTGCCGATCGTTACTAGAAACCACGAAGCTGGAGCAATCGCGGGGACCTTCGGCTGGTCTAGGAGGCGAAGCATGCCCAGCTGACCAACTTAGAAGCGTAATCTCCCGATCGCCAGGCTGACTCCATCGCCCACGGACTCGAAAACCAGGTGAGTGACTGCCGTGTGCACGGTGAAGTCGAAGGCACCGAAGATGAGGCGAATCTCTACTGTTGCATGGATCCACTAGAATCATTGCATATGTGTTCTTTTCGTAAAACCACATTGATCCACTAGTGTCATTGCATGTTTTCTTTTCAAAAACCAAATTGATACACTAGTTTCCTTGATCCACATGACCATATTGCATGTGTTCTTTTCCTAAAACCACACTGATCCACTAGTGTCATTGATCCACATGACCACATTGCATGTGTTCTTTTCCTAAACCACATTGATCCACTAGTGTCATTTATCCACATAACCGCATTGCATGTGTTCTTTCCCTGAACCACATTGATCCACTAGTGTCATTGATCCACATGAACACATTGCATGTGTTATCTTCCTAAAACCACATTGATCCACATGATCACACACACTCCAGTGGATTCTGTGATGCATCTTCTGCCACACTGGTGTAACATGCAACGTGGAAGATTCTTTCCTATTTGTTTTTATTCTCTATGACCATGGTTTGACACATGGATCCACTACTATCATTGCATGTGTTCTTTGGCTAAAACCACATTGATCCACTAGTGTCATTGCATGTGTTATTTTCCTATAACCGCATTGATCCACTAGTGTTATTGCATGTGTTCTTTTCCTAAAACCACATTGATCCACTAGTGTCATTGCCTGTGTTGTTTTCCTAAAACCACATTGATCCACTAGTGTCATTGTATGTGTTCTTTTCCAAAAACACATTGATCCACATGACCACACACACACTCTAGTGGCTTCTATGATTCAACTTCTGCCATACTAGGGCAACAAGCAATGTGGAAACTTCTTTCCTATGCGTTTTTGGTCTCTATCACCATGGTTTGACACATGGATCCATTATATTCATTGTATATGTGTTCTTTTCCTAAAACCACATTGATCTACTAGTGTCATTGCATTTGTTATTTTCCAAAACCACATGATCCACTAGTTTCGTAGATCCACATGACCACATTGCATGTGTTCTTTTCCTAAAACCACATTGATCCACTAGTGTCATTCATCCACATGACCACATTGCATATGCTTTTTTCCTAAACCACGTTAACACACTAATGTCATTGATCCACATAACCACATTGCATGTGTTCTTTTACTAAACCCACATTGATCCACTAGTGTCATTGATCCACCTGACCACATTGCATCTGTTATTTTCCTAAAACCACATTGATCCACATGACCACACACAATCTAGTGGATTCTAAGATGCAATTTCTGCCACAATGGTGTAACATGCAATGTGGAAGCTTCTTTCCTATTTGTTTTTGTTCTCTATGGCCATGGTTTGACACATTGATCCACTAGTGTCATTGCATGTGTTCTTTTCCTAAAACCACATTGATCCACTACTGTTAACGAATGTGTTCTTTTCCTAAAACCGCATTGATCCACTAGTGTCATTACATTTGTTATTTTTCTAAAACCACATCGATCCACTAGGGTCATTTTATGTGTTCTTTTCCAAAACCACATTGATCCACATGACCACATACACACTCTAGTGGATTCTGTGATGCAACTTCTGCCACACTAGTGCAACATGAAATTTGGAAGCTGCTTTCCTATGTGTTTTTGGTCTCTATGACCATGGTTTGACACATGGATCCACTAGAGACATTGCATGTGTTCCTTTCCTAAAACCACATTGATCCACATGAACACACACACTCAAGTGGATTCTGTGATGCAACTTCTACCACACTGGTGAAACATGCAATGTGGAAGCTGGTTTCCTATGTGTTTTTGGTCTCTATGACCGTGGTTTGGCACATGGATCGACTAGTGTCATTGCATTTGTTCTTTTCCTAAAACAACATTGATCCACTAGTGTGATTGCATATGTACTTTTCCAAAACTACATTGATCCACATGAGCACACACACACTCTGGTGGATTTTGTGATGCAACTTCTACCACACTGGTGCAACATGCAATGTGGAAGCTTCTTTCCTATGTGTTTTTGGTCTTTATGACCATGGTTGACACATGGATCCACTAGAGTCGTTGCATATGTGTTTTTTTCCTAAAATCACATTGATCCACCAGTGTCATTGCATGTGTTATTTTCCAAAACCACATTGGTCCACTAGTTTCGTTGATCCATATGACCACATTGCATGTGTTCTTTTCCTAAAAACCACATCAATCCACTAGTGTCATTGATCGACAACATTGCATGTGTTCTTTTCATGAACCACAATTATCCACTAATGTAATTGATCCACATAGCCACATTGCATGTGTTGTTTTCCTTAACCACATTGATCCACATGACCACATTATATGTGTTTTTGTCCTAAAACCACATTGATGCACATGATCACACACATCCAACGAATTATTTGATGCAACTTTTGCTACACTTGTGCAACATGCAATGTGGAAGCTGATTTCTTATGTGTTTTTGGTCTCTATGACCATGGTTTGACACATGGATCCACTAGAGTCATTGCAAGTGTTCTTTTCTTAAAACCACATTGATCCACTAGTGTCATTGCATGTGTTCTTTTCCTAAACCACATTGATACACTAGTGTCATTGATCCACATGACCACATTGCATGTGTTCTTTTCCTAAAACCACATCGATCCATATGACCACACACACTCTAGTGGATTATGTGATGCAACTTCTGTAATGCTAGTGCAAACATGCAATGTGGAAGCTGCTTTCCTATGTGTTTTTGGTCTCCTTGACCATGGTGTGACACATGGATACACTAGTGTCATTGCATGTGTTCTTTTCCTGAAACCACATTGATCCACTAGTGTCATTGCATGTGTTCTTTTCCTAAAACCACATTGGTACACTAGTGTCATTGCATGTCTTATTTTCCTAAAACCACATTGATCCACATGACCACACATACTCCATTGGATTCTGTGATGCAACTTCTATCACACTGGCACAACATGCAATGTGGAAGCTACTTTCCTATGTGTTTTTTGGTCTCTATGACCATGGTTTGACACATTGCTCCACTAGATTCATGGCATGTGTTCTTTTCCTAAAACAACATTGATCCACTAGTCTAAAGGCATGTGTTCTTTTCCTAAAACCACATTGATCCACTAGTGTCATTTCATGTGTTCTTTTTCTAAAACCATATTGATCCACTAGTGACATTGATCCACGAGTTTCATTGATCCACATGACCACATTGCATGTGGTCTTTTCCTAAAACCATATCAATCCACTAGTGTCATTGATCGACATGGCCACATTGCATGTGTTCTTTTCGTAAACCACAATTATCAACTAATGTAATTGATCCACATGGCCACATTGCATGTATTATTTTCCTTAACCACATCGATCCACTAGTGCCATTGATACACATGACCACATTATATGTGTTCTTGTACTAAAACCACATTGATGCACATGACCACACACATGCAGTGAATTATTTAATGCAACTTTTGCTACGTTTGTGCAACATGCAATGTGGAAGCTGCTTTCTTATGTGTTTTTGGTCTCTATGACCATGGTTTGGCACATGGATACACTAGAGTCATTGCAAGTGTTCTTTTCCTCAAACCACATTGATCCACTCGTGTCATTGCATGTGTTCTTTTCCATAACCACATTGATCCACTTGTTTCATTGATCCACATGACCACATTGCATGTGTTCTATTCCTACAACCACATTGATCCACTAGTGTCATTGATCCACATGACCACATTGCATGTGTTCTTTTCCTAAACCACATTGATACACTAGTGTCATTGATCCACATGACCACATTGCATGTGTTCTTTTCCTAAAACCACATCGATCCATATGACCACACACACTCTAGTGGATTATGTGATGCAACTTCTGCAACGGTAGTGCAACATGAAATGTGGAAGCTGCTTTCCTATGTGTTTTGGTCTCTGTGACCATGGTTTGACACATGGATCCACTAGTGTCATTGCCTGTGTTCTTTTCCTGAAACCACATTGATCCACTAGTGTCATTGCATGTGTTCTTTTCCTAAAACCACATTGATACACTAGTGTCATTGAATGTGTTATTTTCCTAAAACCACATTGTTCCGCATGACCACACATACTCCAGTGGATTCTGTGATGCAACTTCTATCACACTGGCACAACATGCAATGTGGAAGATGCTTTTCTATATGTTTCTGGTCTCCATGACCATGGTTTGACACATTGATCCACTAGATTCATTGCATGTGTTCTTTTCCTAAAACCACATTGAACCACTAGTGTCATTGCATGTGTTCATTTCCAAAACCACATTGATCCATATGACCACACACACTCTAGTGGATTCTATGATGCAACTTCTGCCACACTGGTGCAACATGCAATGTGGAATTTTCTTTCCTATGTGTTTTTGTTCTCTATGACCATGGTTTCACACATGGATCCACTAGAGTCGTTGCATATGTGTTCTTTTTGTAAAACCACATTGATCCACTAGTGTCATTGCACATGACCACATTGCATGTGTTCTTTTCTGTCATGGTATTGCCGACGAGTACGCCATGGAGGGGTCCTCACAGTGCGTGTTTAGAGACGTGGGGTAAGGTGGAGAGTTGTCGGGTACGAGGTGACATAGCTTACCCACGTTCAAGTCGCTCAATGGTGGCATAACTCTACTCCTGCTATAAATAACTATAATGGCAACACGCTGAGTTACAGAGATAGGTTCGTTGTGCGAGGTGTTTCATGTTGTACGTAGTAATCTAAGAGGTTGTGTCCTAAAGGCTACCATAGGTCCGCCTTATAAAGGCACCAGAACCTAGGGTTTACAGGGAAAGGTACTTCCTGGACAAGGTAAAGAGTCCTACGTAGCATTCCTTCACCCGGCATGGGCCTCCCTTTTGGCTCCATCTAACTGGGCCACCCAGTAGGCCATAGGCCTTGCTACCAACCATGGGCCACCCGCGTTAGCCGGATTGGTGACATGCTATGAGGATACCCATTTATAATATCCCCAACAATAGCCCCCAAAGGGCTTTGAAATCATATGATGTCTTGCCCATTGATCTTTGAATATCTCGTAAAAGTGATGCCGGCAATTCGTCAAGCAATATCTCAAAGGTCTTCCAAAGAACCCTGCAATCCTCTCCAGCTTCGCAATGTAGCCGGAGATTCCTTGAGTCTTCCTTTCCAGAGCCGGACATTCTCCGCCTTCGATGGAATCTTCAGATGTGACACTGCACTACAACTGTCAGGACGATGACATAGGGTACAGCCTACGCTACCTTGAAACTCACAAAAAATAGAGAATTAATCATCAGCTATTTTCACGTGCACAAAATCAGAAATGGCGAAGCGGCAAACACAGAGGATGTGGCAAAATTACCGCGCATGTTCGTCTCCACGTCAGCAACGCTCCATCCATTAGATCCCTTAGCACGATCTTGACACGGGGTTTATATATTTTCACCGTGGTCAGTTTATTTTCTTTTTACCCGCATTCGCTTCCTCGTCTTCGTCTTCCTCTAGTCGCGTGTCCGTTCGAGCTCCTCTTCAAAAACCCTAGCCAGAGCCCTTTTCTTCTCCTCCTACTCGCTCATAGCAATGGCCTCCAGCAGCTCCATTCCTTCGACGGTGGTGACCCCCGAGGCTATTTTAGAGCCATCCTAGGGAGTAACTATCCCGCCGGAAGGGGTGGTTGTCCCAGTCATCGTCGTGGTGGAAACCACCGACGATGACCAAGAACGAGCGGTGCCAGAAGCTACTGAAGAAGACAACGACTCCCACAAGGACGTGTGGAGGGGCTCTGACTTCTCCGCTGAAGATCTGTAGGAACTGGTCACCGACGGGTATCTCCCCACGGTGAAGGAATTGGTCTAGCGAGCGGCACCGGCCAGTGAGGTGGTTCCTTCTCCCCAAGCCGGAGAGAAGGTGTACCTCAAGGCCGAGATGGTATGAGGTGTAAGCCTGCCAGTCTTCGACTTCTCCGTGGATGTTCTCTGGCACTTCCGGATACTTCCCCACAATCTCTCTCCCAACAACATCTTAGTCCTCAGCAACTTCGTAGCCTTATGCGAAGGATTCCTAGGCATCAAACCTAGGTTAGATCTGTTCGTGTACCTTTTTACCGTCAAGAGAGAGTCCGTAGAGTCCAAGGATGAATTACGGATTTGTGGAACCAGTATCTTCAAGATCCGGCCTAGCCGGTGCTTCCCTGACATCATAGGAATGAGTCATGCAAGAACTGGCAGCACGCGTACTTCTACGGCCTATATATTCCTCTACCTGACCGCCTTGAGACTTATCCTGACTTCATCCATGGAGCCGCCGCTGAGGTGCCTGCATGGCAGACCCCAGCCTCCCTTCCCTCTGACGACGAGGCCAATCGCGCCGTAAGGCAGATTGAATGGCTCGTAGACGGAGGTTTGACGGGCTTGGATCTTACCATGTGTTGGTTTGTTAGGCAGATCCAGCCTCTGCAGCATCGTGCCGAGTTGATGTGTAAATACACTCAAGACAGGAGGGATCCCATGCCAATCGCGCGGGATAAATTCTCTATTGACTCCGTCAAACTCCAGCTTAAGGACATTGCCAAGGTGAAGGACAGGAAGCGCGGCTTCAAGATCACCTATGACATGTTCGATTGTGACACGTGCCCAGAGGTACCTTTTGTTTCCTTTGTTGCTTGTTATATACTCTAAGATTTTTTAGACTTTGAAGTTGTCAGTCTAACACTTCACTGTATCCCAGCTGGCGACCTTGGCGACGGATCAGATGGCCACCCAGGTCTATGATCCTAAGCTGAAGGATATCCAAGTGGTGTCCGACGCCGACACCCCCAAGGATCAGCCAGCTCCGGCAGCGGGAAAGCGGAAGAGCTCCACCTCTAATGTTCTTGACGAGGCCAAGAAGAAGAAGAGATTGGAGAGTGGAGTCTCTAGACGATCCACGGCCACCTTAGAGGTGGAGAAGAAGAAGTCCACTGACATTCGCCTCACCAAGGCTCCTGCCATGGAGTAAGTATTTTCATTCTCCGTATTGTACTTTTCAGCTCGTACCTTTTTTCAACTCTTGTACTTATACTTCGTTTGTTTCAAGAGGAAAGTTGGTCTTAGTTTTAAGTGATCCTCCAGAGATGCTGGAGGGTCAAAACATATTCGTTACATGCTGAACATAGATGTGACCGCCAAGCCCTCTCCCGCTAATGCTCCCCCTACTCCTGCCGCCAAGCCTTCTGTTGGCCGGGCTATGCCTTCATCCCCCATCATCCCTGAGATCTCTGCCATGGAGATAGATGTCAATCTAGTCCTTGATATTTCAGGCTCTATCGAGGCAGACGTTGCTCCCAACGACCAAGCGACGCAGGAGAGCACTTCCTCCAAAGTGGATAAAGCTCCAGCTAAGGATGCCACTAAGAAGGGGAAGCATGTGGTGGAAGAGCCGGAGGCAACGATCAAGGCAGGAGCCTCTGAGCCATCATCTGTTCTGAATACACAATAGGCGGCTAGGGCATTAATGTCTCCTTTGGCAGCAACTCCTCCGACATTATGCCTAGATGACCTCATTGCGCAGGAGGATGCCATGTATGGCATCTTCCACACCGCATATGCCAATCTGGCCAACAATCTCAAGCTTATTTCCATTGTAAGTCTTTTGAACTTCACCTCATTTATTTTGCATAGTATATCCCTTTGTAGCCCCTGAGCTCTTAGGCAGATAAACAAAGGTTTTTGGCCTGAGTGCTCCAAAGAACTTTTAAGAGTAGAAATTGATAGTGTAGCCCCCAAGCGTCTAGGTGGAAACTTAGAAGAATTCTGGCTAGATGCTCTAAGAGAAGCATACTTGTTGATTAAAAACTTGTGATGTGGCCCCCGAGTGTGTAGTTGAAACCATACAGTTCCGACTAGGTGCTCGAGAGAAACTAAGCATGCGTGTTTGTTTGCAGAATGAGAATAGACAGAGGATCATGACCAATGAGAGGTTTGCTGCTTTGCGGCAGGAGCTGGACCTTCAAGAGGGTAAAATAACCTTCCTGAAGCAACATATCAAAAATAGCCAGAGTCTATTTCTTGTAACAAATCCTTGCTTTTCCTCATAGATTTATTTCTGCCATCTTCTCATAGTACTTTTTGATTTTTGTCTTACAGAAGCCATTGCCAAGGCCAAGAGCATCATCGAGCAATCCAAGCATATCCAAGAGCTCGATGATGAGAACAAAATTTTGAAGAAGGACCTGGCCGATGCCGTCAAGGGCCATGATGCAGTGCCTGAAGGTCGAAATTGCACAACTCAAGGTGCTGAACCAAGCTGCCAACAAGCAGAATGCTAGGAACCTTGAGGTGTACAATACAGTCCAGAAGGAGCGAGATGCCGGCGGAGACATGCAAGAAAGCGGAGACGAGCATCTTCGGTATCCTTTCTCCGTCTTGGTCATTTCTGTACTTTGGATAATCATTTGATTTGTTTGTACCCATGGTCCTTCTATCTTGTGCAAACCACAGCTCCCATTGGCTTGGCCAACTTGGGTGAAGGTGCTCCAGACCCCAAGGAACACATGATTCTTGCCGACAACTTTGTCAGCACCACCATTTCCCAGGCCAAGGAAATAGCCCAGCCTCTAGGGATTAACATCAAGGCGGCAGACTCAGTGGCCAAGTACACGGAAATCCTGCGTTGAGCCCCTAAGAAGGTCAAGGACTGGAAGGCCTCTTGAGTTAGGGCTGGTGCTAGGAAGTGCCTGTCTTTGGTCAAGGCACACTACGACAACACCGACATCGACCTGGTGACCTCTGGCTTTCCCAAGCTGGATGAGGAAGGGAAGGAGATTGATAGTGATGCTATTTGGAATTCCCTCTCTGGCTTCGACACCAGGATTGCCAGAATGGTCAATGCGGATGTCTTTGTGCCTGCTGAGATCCTTGACGAAAACATGGCTTTGTCTGAGTCTATCCCATCTCCCTCTGAGTTTGACGAGTTCTCCTGATGATGCCATGAAAAACAATGTTTGTACTAAATGTATCTCTGCGAAATGTATGCAGAAAAACTTATGTGTTGCTAAGGTGGAAAAACATGTACTCAAGTTTCCTTCATGTGTATATTTTTAAGCAAGTGATGGCTTATCCATTATTCTAGTTCGTATGCTCGACCTTTCGTGAGACGGAAGAATCGCAACACAGAACTATGCCCTCAGGTGATGATGCTTAATAGCATCGTCAAGAACCTAAGAGCAAAATCTCCGGCTTTGAGTGCCAAGAAGTCACTACTCCAGAATCCACATAAAAACTTCAGAAAATGTGTAGACCAGAAAACTTAAGCTAACGCCCGTAGGCAGAATTTTCACAAGTGCAAATGCAAACTTGCGCATAAAAGGGTTTATATGATCGAACCAACTGCTTTATTTCATTGATCACATAAGAAACTTATTACATAATGTAAATGTGCTAAGTGTAAAAGGGACATAGCTGTGCTATGTTCCATGGCCGATCTGTCTCCGGGTAATCATCATCGGAGTCACGTTGCTTGCACTTGCGGTTTTTTGGCCTATCTTTCAACTCGTGAATATCGACGAGGTGATAGGAACCATTTAGAAATGCTTTGCTTATGACGAACGGTCATTCCCAAGGCGGGGATAGTTTGGGTGATTTCTCCTGCTTGAGTCTAAGCACCAAATCCCCTTCTTTAAATGAGCGATGCTTT
This sequence comes from Avena insularis, assembly GCA_023614405.1. Lineage (NCBI taxonomy): Eukaryota > Viridiplantae > Streptophyta > Magnoliopsida > Poales > Poaceae > Avena > Avena insularis. Next base: position 308,395,090 of record CM042690.1, read on the forward strand.
ACATGGCGACTATGGTAGCCACGTAGCTTTTGCTGGTAGACGAAAGATCTCTGGCATGCCAGCACGTGCTCTTCTTCAAGTACGTCCACAGATAGGCGTCTAGATTTTTCAGCATCATCCTCCTCGTAGGCAGCGACTCTTGGTGCATCATGGAGGATGTTGGATGGAAGGACAACTTCTACTCCATAAACCATGAAGAAAGGAGTCAAGTCGGAGGATCTGTTGGGTGTGTTTCATAAACTCCACAAAACAGATGGTAATTCCTCCGCCCAAGCCCCAGTTGCTCTATGTAGCGGTGCCTCTAAGGGTGGCTTGATTTCATGCATAATTAGTCCATTGGCCCTTTCAACTTGCCCATTTGACTATGGGTGTGCCACAAATGCTAGGTCAAGGCGGATGCCTTTTTCATGACAGTACTCCTCAACTTCTCCGAGAGACAAATTTCTGCCATTGTCGGTGATGATGTTGTGTGGGAGACCAGATCTCACGACTAGATCTGGGACAAATTTTACGGTTGTTGCCCCATGAACCTTTCTAATGGGTTTAGTTTCAATCCATTTTGTGAACTTATCCACTGCTACTAGCAAGTGTGTAAATCCATAGGGTGCTGTCTATAAAGGTCCCACCATGTCCAGCCCCTAGACTGCAAACGTCCAAGTTATTGGTATTATTCACAATTCTTCAGCTGGAACACTTGGTTGTCTTGCATAGAACTGACACCCATGGCATGTTTGTGCCAACTTGTCGGTGTTCGCCTTGGCAGTTAACCAGTAGAATCCTTGTCGGAAGGCCTTAGCCACCAATGATCGGGGAGCGGCATGATGCCCGTAATCTCCGAGATGTATTTCTCTAATGATTTCAATACCTTGCTGCTAGGAGACGCATCGAAGGAAAACACCCGTGGTACTTCTTTGTATAGCTGGCCGTCAATGATGATGTAGCTTTTTGCTCTTTATACTATTTTCCGGCTTTGGACTTCGTCGGTGGGCAAAGTTCCGTCTTGTAGATAGTCCATTAACGGTTTCGTCCAAGCCGGAGAGGTCACTGTTACTGTATTAACAAATGAATCCACTCTATCCGGGTTGTCAGGGTCCGCTCCCTTCATGGATGGGGCCCATAAATGCTCTAGGACAATGCCTGGAAGAATTGGTCGACAAGCCGATCCAAGCTTTGAAAGCAGATCTGCCGCCTCATTTTCCTCCATTTTGACGTACTTGACTTTGTAGCCGTCGAAGCACTTGGCTATTTCGTCTACTTCGTCTCGATATGCCGCTATCATAGGGTTCCACGCGTTTCAGGTGCCGGCTACTTGCTGGGCAACCAGGTCGGAATCTCCACAGCAAACTATGCGCTTGATGCCAGTATCTTTAGCCACGCGTAGTCCGTGAATGAGAGCCTCATACTCCGCGATGTTGTTGGTAGCATTGAAGTGAATCTGCAGGACGTATTGCAACTTTTCTCCTATTGGTGATTTCAATAATACACCAGCCCCCTAGCCGTTGAGTAGCTTTGCTCCATCAAAGTGCATGACCCAATATTCTGGCTCTAGCATAGGAGTGTCTTCTGGCAGTTCTGTCCAATCTGCGATAAAATCTGCCAATGCTTGTGATTTGATAGCGCCGCATCTCTTGCAGGTGATTTCAAAGGTGGCAAGTTCAATGCCCTACTTTGCCACTCTTCCTGTAGTGTCGCTATTGTTGATGATATCAGATCATTTGATTTCTTTGACATTACCGCGATGTCGTCCATGTAAGCGTGTACGTTGTGACCTATTTGGTCGTGCAGGCAACGTTGCATTGTCTGCTGGTAAGTAGCACCAGCGTTTTTCAACCCAAAGGGCATCATGACGTAGCAATACGTGCCATAGGGTGTGGTGAATGAAGTGGCACATTGATCCGACTTTCGCATCCGGATTTGGTGGTAACCTAAGAAAGCATCAAGAAAACATAGAAGTTCTGAGCCAGCCGTCGAGTCAATGACTTGGTCAATGCGAGGAAAAGCAAACGGATCCTTCGAACACGCTTTGTTCAAGCCGGTGTAATAAACACACATTCTTCATTCATTGTTCCCTTTTTGGGGACAAGTACAGGATTTGCCACCCATCGGGTGTGAATAACGTCTCGGATAAAGCCAACCTTAAGTAACCTAGCTATTTCTTTGCCTATAGCCCTTCGTATTTCATCACCAAAGCATTGTAGAGGTTGCTTCACCGGTTTGGCATTGGGATCAATATTCAAGCTGTGCTCGGCTAGTTCCCTAGGTACACCTTTCATGTCGGCAGGTTGCCAGGCAAAGATGTCCCTATTCTCACGGAGGAACTTGACGAGCGCGCTTTCCTATTTGGGATCCAGGTCTGTGCTTATAGTGGTGGTCTTGGAGGAGTCACCTTCATCAAGCTCCACCTGCTTGGTCTTGATGCCGGCCTTGAATGTGGGTTCGGCGGCAGTGATTTGCTTCTTCGAAGACGGCATCTTCGAGGCATCGACCTGGTTCTGGATCTCCTTGAACTCCTCACCGTAGAGAACTACTTCGGTGAAGGCGGCTTCACTGAGCTCGAACTCCCGTTCCTTGGTAAAGCTTCCATCAATGGTGATGATGTCGTTTGGTCCGGGAATCTTGAGCTTGTTGTAGATAAAGCATGGCCTTGCGAGGAAGGAGTGGAAGATGTCCCATCCGAAGATGATGTGTTACACACTCTTGAAGGGCACCACTTCAAAGGTCATGCGTTCTTGGCGGTAATTGTTAACATCGCCAAATGCGACCGGAAGGGTGATGCGGCCCAGGGAATTTGCTTGTCGGCCGGGGACAACCCCATGGAACACGGTGTTGCTCTTCCTTAGCTGGGTCTCCGTCAAGTTCATCTTATACAGTGGATCCAGGTACATGATGTTGATGCTGCTTCGAATGTCCACGAGGCACTTGGTGAACTCTATGCCATCAATCAAAGGGCTGATGACCATGGCATGCTGGTTCTCTGTTGGGATAAGGTCTAGGTGATCCTTCCTATCCCAAGTAATTGGAATTTCCGACCACCTGATGTACTAGGGAACCGGGGGGAGGGTAGCCATCAGTATCCTCAAAGAGATTATCTGGGCCCGGACGATAGGAGTGCCAAGGAAGGTATGGTAACATGGAGCCGTCTTATCGAAAGGAATTTTCCATTTACCCTCTCCCTTTTCGGAATATTTGGGTTCCACGTCTTCATCCATGTCACTTGACTCCTTGGACTCATCCTCCTTCTTCTTCCCTTTGCCCTTTCCATGGGGTTTGTTCTTCTGACTTTGCTTGTAGCCGGACTCAGGGTATTCCTTGAGGTCATTGACAAATTTGCATTGGCGTTTGGTGTAGGTGGCTTTGCCATTTGCATCTAGGTGGACGAAATACGGCATATCACAGTACTGTTTGTACGTTTGGGGAATGCGGGGTGCTGAGGGTGTAGGCTCACTCCTCTGTTGGCTACTGCTAGCCCCCGACCACGTCCATGCTGTCCGCCTCCGCCTCTGCCAGTGAGCATTGCGGCGACCATGTCGGCTGCTTGCTTTTCTTTAGACGGATTTTTCCGCTTGTTATTGTTGTTGTTCCTAGCCTAGGTAGGGATTGCTATTGCCGGAAACGATCCGTGCGTGTCGTCATCAGCAGCGGCGAACTCGCTAGCCATGGCAATCATTGTGTTGACGTTGAGCTCATTGTTGTCTTATTGCGCTTCAACGTATGCCGGAGCAAAGTTCCCTTTTCCAGACCATCGATGAAGGTGGACATATAAGTCTGTTCGTGCACCCCTGTGCAGGAATTTTTCATATGTAGCCAGCGAGAGAGGTGGGCACGAGAGGTTTCATCCTTTTCTTGCACACACTATTGTAGGTCTCCGATAGTGCAGGGACATTTGTCTCTACCCTCGAAATTTTTGGTGAACCACTTCATGCATGTCCAACCAATTGCATATTGATTTCTTCGGCAAGTCATCGATCCATTTCCTGGCGGTGTCGGTTAGCATGAGTGTGAGGTACTTGACGGTGACATTGGGGTTTCCCCCTGCGTTGTGAATCGCTTCGCTGTAGTCCTGTAACCATGTTGCTGGCCTGGCGGTGCCGTCGTAGGGCTTGATGGTCTTGTCTATTAGGAGGCCCTTGGGGTAGCTTGTGGCCCGTATTACTGGTCCAGAACAACATGGCCCAATGTATTCGAGCTCCCAATCTTCTTGGATCTTTTCCAGCCGTCTACGCACATCATACGGCTCTGGTTGCTTCCCTTTTCCGTCATGGGGAGGGGAGTTGTGGCGCGATCAATGAGATCTACCGTGCCCTCCGCCATGATGGCTGCTAGGTGGCGATGGTGGCAGTGGAGGCGGTGGTTTAGCCTTCTTGTTGTGTCCCTCCTGTGACTCCTCACGCCTGTCGCGGTTACTTGTCGGATGTGGCGGCTCCTTGTGGGACCTGCTCCTATGTCTTTCAATGTCGCCGCGCTCTCCGGCATGCCGGGGCTGCTCACCCTGGTCGCGTATAACGATGCCGCCCTGGGGACGCCTTGGCGGTGGCATGCTTGTACGGTGGCGTGGTTGTGGTTCCTCGTGACACCGAGATGGTGGTGGAGGTGGCGACCGGCGAGGAAGAGCCTTTTCGCCGTGATCGGAGGATATGGGGATGGCGTTAGTCCTGTTGCGTGCCTCCCTCCGTCTTTGCTATGTGGAGCCTATGTGGGATCCCTCGTCACGGGGAGATTTTGTCCTTCTCTGGTTGTTCAGGGTTGACTGGCAAAGCTCCGGTTTGGACTCAAACCTCTATGAGGTAGCCTTTTCCTGTTGCTTGCATGCGTTATCAACGAGGTCGTACACCTAAGAAACTGCTTCTAGTGACCTATCCTGTTCGAGGAGGGTCTTGGCGAGTTTCTTCACCTTTTGTTTCAACAGTAATTGCTTGTACTCAGCCTCCATAGCTCTTGCCGCATTAATGGGTTGCTGCGCCTTGGCCATGTCTTTGTCCAGCTTAGCACCCTGCTCCGCAATGCACTTGCCCTCCACTAGGATTACCGCATGCTTCTCATCAAGATCCGTAACGCTGCGGATATAGTCGATGGTGATAGGCTCAACAAGGAGTGCGCCGTAGATTGCCTTGTCGGTGGGAGTAACCAATGGGTTGCCAGCTGCATACGTTGATGGTGGCATGGGCGGCTAGTTGGACTATCTGGAAGTACTGGGGGTTGTTGTGAGTTCCTGTGCCGGTTGCGGGCGGATAATCGGAGGGGGAAATGCCTTGGCCAGAGCCGGAGGCTCAACGGATTTCTTGGTTGTTGTTACTCTGGTAACTGCTGGCATGGGCGGAGCTCTCTCATGTTCCGGTTCCTGTCTGTCTTCTTCCATCACGGTCCCAATGGCGACTAGAACCTGGTGGGAAGCGTTGGTCTTCTCGGCGCGCTCCTCCTTCTCGATTTCCTGCTCAATCTCCCTCATAAAAGCATTGATTCCTCCGAGTTAGCGTTTGAGCCGCCGCCATCTATATTAATGTCGGCGTATAGCGCGTCAAGGATGGACTCGGAGTTGGCTTTGGTGTTGTTGATGGCAGAAGAGGAGGGTGATGGAGGCGGGCCATTGTTGTTGTTGTTTCCTCTGGCTTCCGGACCAGGCATAGCTTGGGTGTTCTCCTCAGCGTCCGCGTGTTCGTTGATGATGGCGACCATCTCACCAAGGGTGAGAGGACCTACGGCCTGCCACCTTTGGAGGGTATGCCGGAGGAGTGTTCCGGGTGTGAGGCCTTCCACAAAGTGGTACACGATCTCGTCAGCACGGTCACCTGTAGGGTTTCCCTCACCCTCATCCATCTGGCGAGGTATTCGCGGGGACGTTCTCCGTCCCTTTGAACGCATCTAGCCAGATTGAAGATGGTGACTACACCGACAAAGTGCGACCTGTGCATCTCTAACGCTCGGGGAAGCAAAGCGGATTTGCGGTGTCCTTCCACCTTTATATCGTGCACATGGGCGGTTTAGGTGGGCCTTGAATTTTCCTGATCCGAGCCACCATACCCCAAGGAGAGATATGGACCAGATCCTTCCGCGAAGCTGTCCTGCTCATCGGCGGTCCATGCAGGGCTTGACGAGTTTCCGACTTCCTAGGAGATAGGACCCGAGTCGGTCTCACCGATGAAGATGTGGATGTCTCCGAAGGGGATGACGGAGCAGCGCGTAGGGTTTGTCTTCGCCGGCACCCAAAACTCATCTAGAGGGACGATTGGGACTTTGTTAGAGAAGAGAACGTGTCCGATGGCTACGGTGTCGCTGATTCCCGCGAAGAGATTGGACCTTGCCCGGTGTAGAGCTCGAAGCGCCTCTTGCCCCATGGTGGGCGCCAACTTTCATGGTATTGCCGACGAGTACGCCATGGAGGGGTCCTCACAGTGCGTGTTTATAGACGTGGGGTAAGGCGGAGAGTTGGCGGGTACGAGGTAACACAGCTTACCCTGGTTCAAGTCCCAAAACGGTGGCGGATCTCTACTCCTCCTATAAATCACTATAATGGCAATATGCCGAGCTACAGAGATAGGTTCACTGTGCAAGGTGTTGCACGTTATACGTAGAAATCTAAGAGGTTGTGTCCTAAAGGCTCCCATAGGTCCAGTTTATAAAGGCACCAGAACCTAGGGTTTACAGGGAAAGGTCCTTGCCAGACAAGGTAAAGAGTCCTACACTAATACAAACTAGTCTTCCGTGTCTTGCACTCCAAGGCTCCGAGTATGTCGGTGACTCTTGCGTAGCCTTCCTTTATCCGGCATGGTCCTCCCTTCTAGATCCGTCTAACTGGGGCGCCCAGCAGGCCATAGGCCTTACTACCAACTATGGGCCACCCGGGTAAGCCAGATTGGTGACATGATATGAGGATACCCATTTAGCATATCCCCAACATTTTCCTAAAACCACATTGATCCACTAGTGTCATTGAGCCACATGACCACATTGCATGTGTTGTTTTCCCAAACCACATTGATCCACTACAGTCATTGCATATGTGTTCTTTTCCTAAAAGCACGTTGATCCACTAGTGTCACTGCATGTGTTCTTTTCCAAAACCACATTGGTCCAATAGTTTCATTGATCCACATGACTACATTGCATGTGTTCTTTTTCTAAAACCACATTGATCTATTAATGTCATTGATCCACATGATCACATTGCATGTGTTCTTTTCATAAACAAAATTGATCAACTAGTGACATTGATCCACATGACCACTTTGCATGCGTTCTGATCCTAAACCACATTGATCCACTAGTGTCACTGGTCCACATGACCACATTACATGTGTTCTTTTCCTAAAATCACATTAATCCACATGACCACACACATCCAGTGGATTATTTGATGCAACTTTTGCTACGCTTGTGCAACATGCAATGTGGAAGCTGCTTTCCTATGTGTTTTTGGTCTCTATGACCATGGTTTGACACATGGATCCACTAGAGTCATTGCATGTGTTCTTTTCCTGAAACCACATTGATCCTCTCATGTCATTGCATGTGTTATTTTCCAAAACCACATTGATCCACATGACCACATTGCATTTGTTCTTTTCCTAAGACCACATTGATCCACTAGTGTCATTTATCCACATGACCACACTGCATGTGTTATTTTACTAAACCACATTGATCCACTAGTGTCATTGATCCACATGACCACATTGCATGTGTTATTTTCCTTAAATCACATTGATACACATGACCACACACACTCCAGCGGATTCCGTGATGCAAATTCTGCCACACCGGTGCAACATGCAATGTGGAAGCTGCTTTCCTATGTGTTTTTGTTTTGTGTGACAATGGCTTGACGCATGAATGCACTAGTGTCATTGCATGTGTTTGTTTCCTAAAACCACATTGATCCACGTGACTAGACATAATATAGTCGATTCTATGATGCAACTTCTGCCACATTGGTGCAACATGCAATGTGGAAGCTTCTTTACTATGTGGTTTTGCTCTCTGTGACCATGGTTTGACACATGGATCCACTAGTGTCATTGCATGTGTATTTTTCATAAAACCACATTGAGCCACTAGTGTCATTGCATGTGTTCTTTTCCTAAAACCACATTGATCCACCAGTGTCATTGCATGTGTTCTTTTCCTAAAACCACATTGATCCACAAGACCACACACACTCTAGTGGATTCTATGATGCAACTTCTGTCATACTGGTGTAACTTTACATGTGGAAGTTGCTTTTGATGGGGATATGCCGAATGGGGTATGCCCAGCAGGATGTTTCGAGTGGGACAAGGCCTCTGCGAGTGGGCATGCAGGATGGCGACTAGAATGCGACTGAGAAGGAGCCTGGCGACTAAAAGATGGAGGCCCAGAATCCAATCTCTATCGGCCGTATGATCGCTAGCGGCGGGATCCTTCAGAACCTGCCCAGCAGGTACATCTCGGCGTCACGCCCGATCACGCACAGCGCGGTGATGGCGGTCGGCACCATCAACCTGTTTATCGGCTTCATGGACACCATAGATCCGGCGGGAACGGTGATCATGGGACGATCGCCACCACACCGTGATCTGCTCTCTGAGGACCAGATCTGCTCTATCAGCCGCCTCACCTCCGAGTACGACTCGGTCGCCAGCAACGCGGCTAGGACTAACACCGCCGCAGATGACGCGGCTCTCCATGATGATGCTGATTTGGCGAACCTTGTCTTAGTTGCCGTATCCATCACTGCCGCATCGCATGAGGACTCCATCACGCGAGTCTCCAACCCTGAGGATTTCGAGGACCCCTCCATCCTCGGGATATTTGACTTCGACTCTAGAGCAGAGTCCCTCGAGGACTTTCGCGCCAGATCCAATTGCTTCAACACGATCTACATGGTGGGAAGCATGAGCACCCCGCCAGATCCCTTCTCCACGCCTATCATGCCGGCCGCAACAGAAACGGAGGTCGAAGAAGCTCGCCTACGACTGGAGGAGGCAACGCGTAAGGAGCAGGCCAAGCGCGAGAAATTCCACCTCGAGCGGGAAACGGCGCAGGAGCTGTTGCTCTACCATCAACACCACATTGGGACCTATCTACACTCCAACATCCAGGACCCCACCCCGAACTTCAATGATGAACACGACCCCGCCCGCGCGGTCGAGCATGAGCTCTGCGAGAATGCCCTGCCTGGCGGCAGTAACCGCCCACCACCCAAGGCACCTACGACTGGAGCCCCATCGCCACCTATAGGTCACGCGCCTCCACCAGACCAGCCGCAGATCATCATCTCACCACAAGCTCGTGATGCCAATGGGCTCCTGTTGTACTCCACCCTGATGGACAATGTCATCACGGGACACGCCGCAGTCGCCAACCTCGACATCCAAGGAGAGGGCACGCTGCAGGTCCATTATGCCAAGGACCTACTCGCCAGGGACGTCGAACAGCAAGCCGCAGGAGTCGACCCATGGGTGCGGATGTACTCCCGCTCATCGGGAAGCAGGGCGACCTCAAGCGACCGTCCAACTGTCGCCAACACCCTCGACTGCCCACCGCCAGAGCCTCTACCGCTCGAACCACTGGCCACCAACCCTGCGCTCTCCACCAATGAGCCACAAGCTGCGAACAACATGGTCGCCGCCAACGGCCAACCAATCAATGCACGGACACACATCGTCAACAACGAGGCTTGGCGAGCCCGCCAGCCACATGATTTGTGGCACACCCACATTAACCATGGCGAGGCGGAGCCAACGGGCTCGCTCGGCCGAATCAGCCCATAGTTCTTCGGACCAATGATCCGAGGCAAAAAATACCCGACGAACTTCAAGGCGCTGAAGGAGATAGAGAAGTACGACCCGACATACGACCCAGCGGTGTGGCTTGATACATACCTCATGGCGATGGGGATCACCGGTCACACCGACCTACTCACCGCCCACTACCTCCCCCTAATGATGGAGAGGGCGACCCGGCAATGGATTAACACCCTCCCTGCAGATAGCATCGACTCATGGGAAGAAATGTAGGACGCCTTCGTAAAGCACTTCGAGGGTTCCTACACCCACACCACCACCATTGAGGAACTGGAGCGCTGCATCCAGGGACAGCGCGAGTGTACCCGCCACTGGGTCCAACGATCGCAAGACCTATGGATCAACGCCTCTAGCATCCACCTAGACACGGCGATCCACTTCTTCAAGAACGCGTGCCGGTACGAACCTCTGGTCGCCAAGATCAAGAGGTTCTACCGGACGCTCGACAACATCCCCGACTTCCTCGAGATTGCTAAGCGTTACGCTGAGGAGGACCCCAACCAAGACTCTGACGACGAGTCGAGGGGGAGAAGTCATGCTAGCAGCAACGACAACGGGCAACATCACGACATGCGCTACAACAACACTCACCTCACCGGCAAGTGCCGCAGTGATGGGAGAGTTGACTTTGTTGCCAACGTCGTCTATGGGCAATGCGACCCGAAAAACTTCCGCTGTGATGGAGGAAAATACCGCGATGGTCGAAATTACCGCACCAACAATGCGGCAAGGCCGAAATTCAACCCCGCCACCCGACTCAACTAGCCCTGTGTCTACCACAGCAGGGAGGGGTAGCCTGCCACTCACACCACCACAGACTGCCATTCTCTAAAGGAGATTGAGAAGGCAAGGCAAGCAATAGAGGACCCAAACAACAACCCGACAAGGGACAACGCTAACGCCGACAAATTCGGCAACATTGTCGGCTTCCTGCACAACTTCATTGGGCTTGGCACCAAACGCGAGAAGAAGGTGCTCGCCCGTGCAGTCGCCGTCCATGCGGTGACCCAGGTCGACATTCCCCGCTTCCTCAACTGGTTCGAGGAAAGCATCACCTAGAGTCGCTAAGACCACGCGCCTAATATCGAGTACCCGGGGCGCGTCGCCCTGGTGGTCAGGCCCAAAGTGGTCGACTACTGGCTACCCAAGACACTGATGGACGGTGGAAGCTCCATCAATATCATGTACCTAGATACGTTCAAGAGGCTACAAGTCCCGAAGTCGATGATCGAGTCGACCCTCACCACCTTCCACGACATCGTCCCTAGTCGGAAGGCATTCCCGATCGGCAAGGTGAAGCTACCAGTCACCTTCGGCACACCAGCAAACTTCCGCACCGAGTGGATCGTATTTGAGCTAGTGAACGTCCGTAGCCCATATCACCTCGTCCAGGGGTGCTAGGCGTCCGCCAAATACATGGCTGCCCCACACGACGCCTACAACATGATGAAGATCCCCGGGCCAAGTGGTAGCATCACCATCCACGGCGACCCCGACATGGCGTAGGAGTGCGAGGACAAAGGCGTCGAGCTCGCCTATGCTATCATTGACGCGTAAACCAACCACACGGATGAGCTTGCGAAATATGCGAGCAACATCTACAAGGACGACCCCACCATTCTAAAGAAGCCCACCTTGGAGAACTCCGGGGGAACAACTTTTGAGGCAGCCACGCACACTCACACCGTTGAGCTCATCCCGGGTGACTCCAGCCAGACGGTCACCATCGGGATGAACATGAGTCCCGCATAGGAAAGCACGCTTATCGGGTTCCTATGTGACAATTATGACATCTTCATATGGAAACCATATGACATGCCTGCTGTCCCGAGGGAACTCGCTGAGCACAAACAGAACGCCGATCCCAAAGTGCGACCGATGAAGCAGTCGCTACGGCCCTTCAATGAAGAGCGCCCCTGGGCAATTGCTGAAGAAGTGCAACATCTACTCGCTTCAGGCTTCATCTGGCTAATCAAGTACTCCAAGTGGCTGGCAAACCCGGTCCTAGTTTTGAAGAAGAACAACAGTTGGAGAATGTGCATCGACTACACCAACCTGAATAGTGCCTGCCCGAAGGAGGAGTGCGTCCTCCCCCGCATAGACCAAATCATCGACACAACTGTGGGCTCTAAGTCGTTGTGCTTCCTTGACGCATACTCTGGGTACAACCAGATCAAGTTGGCGGTCGAGGACAAAGAGAAAATGGTGTTCATCACGACATTCAGCGCCTTCTACTACACCGCTATGACGTTCGGCCTCAAGAACGCTGGCGCAACCTATGAGAGGTGCATGTAGGAGTGACGTACGAGTCAAATTGGCCACAACATCCATGTCTACATCGACGATGTGGTGGTAAAGTCCACCCGCCAGAGCAACCTGCTAGCCGACCTGGCCGAAACCTTCACAAATCTATGGAGGTACAAGATCAAGCTTAACCCAGGGAAGTGCATCTTCGGCATGCCCACCGGACAGCTCTTGGGATATGTCTTCTCCAAGTGAGGCATTGAGGCAAACCCCACCAAGATTGACACCATTGCACAGCTCGGGAAACCTGAGTGCCTGCAGGACGTTCAAAAGCTGGTCGGGCGAGTCGCGGCCTTCGGTCACTTCATCCTGTGGCTTGGTGAGAAGGCGATGCCCCTCTACCGCCTGACGCGCAAGAACCCCACGTGTCAATGGGATGAAGAGGCGGACAACACACTCAAAGCGCTCAGAGAAGTGTTGCTCGTAGTAGCACTGCTCGCCGCCCTAGTCGTCAAAGACCCAATGCTCGTCTACGTCGCAGCATCCACTCGAGTTGTCAATGTCGTGATGGTCGTCGAGCGACCAGAAGAGGGCAAGGAGCACCCCGTGCAGCGCCCGATCTACTATGTTAGTGAGGTCCTAACGGACTCAAGGAAGCACTACCCGCAGTACTATAAATTGGTGTATGCGGTCTTCAGAGCCTAGCACCGGCTCCCGCAATACTTCCAGGAGCACTCCATCACGGTCGTCTCCTCCATGCTGCTGCAGGACATCATCCACAATTGCGAGGCGACTGGGCGAATCACCAAGTGGGCCGTCGAAATCAGCGTCCACAACATCAAATACGAGCCACGCAAGGCGATCAAGTCGCAAGCCCTGGCTGATTTCCTCATTGACTGGGAAGAAGCACAGCAGCCGGAGAAGCTGCCCTATCTGCACTAGTGGTGTCACGACACGTGGCTAGGATTATCGGGAATAATTCCAGGAATTATTTCAATAGGTAGAAAATACTTTAAACTTGTAAATTTCATAGTAATTCAAATACTTGGCCAAAAATTGCAATTAATATACCGTTGGATTCAGAACATTGTGTAGGACACAGATTTGTAATAAAATTCCTAGTTTACTGTAGTAATATTGTTGATTCTACGAAAATAACCGTAACTCCATTTTAGTTGATTCTTGTTGCATTGGCTTCATAATTACGATATTTACTATTTAAAATTGGAATATCCTGCTTAGCTATTTTAGATTTCTTTTGTGGTAGGTATGAAGAATAGATCCCTTTATGGACATATTTAATAAAGTAATAATCCAAATTACTTGAAATCTATGGGAAATCGATACTAATGACACCCCCAACATATTACCACCCTTGAATAATATTCTTGGTCGATTTTTAACCCATCCTTGCATATTACCATATTGCGTGCATGCATATTACCTTTGTGGCAATGTTTCTGTGCAAATTGTGATTAGATCTATGTTCGTACCTTCGTTAGATTGTTCAGAGTTCGCCGAGGAATAGTGTTACGTAGAGTGCTGTTCGGATCAAGGCAAATTACACCTCTTGTTCATATATTGTCCCAGTTTTGCATACTATGCATGTTTCACTCTTCAAAAATAGTAGTATGCATGTGTAGGATTGTTTTGGTAGATTTACTTAGAAATATTTTGCAAGATCGATGATTTTGTAGTATCCCATGATAGTTCTATACTTAGGATTTTCCCTTCCTAGTAGGTTATCCCTGTTTTTGCTAAGTACTACTTGTTATGCTATATGTATATATATATATAAAGTATCGTTGGGGGTTCAAAAGACTCAAAATTTTCTAAGTATAAAAGCTCTCTTGAGCGAACCTTTTCTCTCAAAAATCCTCTTCAAAATAAAACTAAGTTTTCTTCTGGGCGGAATGGTTGTCGGTTCAATGAGTGGAGTTTTGGTGGAGGACGGTCGCCCAGGAATCAAAGAAGTCTGCCATGTTTTAGAATTAGAAGCTTCAAGTACAACCACAATACATATGGGCTCTGTCTTGGCTTGGTACTTAGTGGGAAACCTGACATGGGTACCATCATTTGGATGTTACTTTGGCACGGGAGGATCTAGAAGGTAGAGGGGCTACTAAGGGATGGCTTCGCCATGGTCTTGTCTATAAAAGGACTTGATCGTGGATTGTGTGTAAAGTGTAGAACCTCTCGAGAGTATTGCAATCTGATCAATCAGCCGCGTTCACGGAAAAGAACACCTTGAGCATCTGAAGAATGTAGCCGCTAAAGGATCTTCCTCTCTTTTTCCAAACTTAAAGTTTTCTAAAACCCCATGGCATGCGTAATATTTCCAATGGGTGGGATTTTGGGGACTTAGTGTGTCATATCCAAGTAACTTGGTGCGTAATATCCAAGTGCCACTTTGTGTGTAATATCCAAGTGTTAGGTTGATTGGACACTTGGTGCATAATATCCTCGTGTTACACTCGACCCTATACTACTTAAACAAATGTTTATAGAGTAGGGTAAAACTCTTCCTATTTTCCTTCTTACTAAGAGAAAATTGGCGTTATGCAAATGAACCCCAAAGCCTACGTCTAGCCTTGCATGTAGAGTTAGTCTTATTCTTTCCTTGGTGTAATTTTCCAATACATTCAAAATATTGACCCAACTTGTTGGCTACATGTTTCATGTGCATAATCCAAATATTGCAAGGTGCGTAGAGATCACGAGTCTTCACTCAGCTAGCCTGAGGCGTTGATGGACTCAAGTTTTATTAAGTTTTTGCTGTTTTATTTGAGCTAGCTATAAGCTATGCAAAGATGTAATAAATATACTCTGGATTATTCGTTTAATAATGACTTGTGTTTTACATGATATTCGTCGACTGTGAGTGGTAGTTATTGATCCAGGGACTAGAATGTTAATCAAAGGGTCTTAGGATCTTTATTGATCTAATGTCACTACAACTAGTGTCATTGCATGTGTTCTTTTCCAAAACCACATTGATCCACATGACCACACACACACTCTAGTGGATTATGTGATGCAACTTCTGCCACACTGGTGCAACATGCAATGTGGAAGCTGCTTTCCTATGTGTGTTTGGTCTATATGACCATGGTTTGACCCGTGGATCCACTAGAGTCATAGCATATATGTTCTTTTCCTAAAACCACATTGATCCACTAGTGTCATTGCATGTGTTCTTTTCCAAAAATCACATTGATCCACATGACCACATTGCATGTGTTCTTTTCCAAGAACCACATTAATCCACTAGTGTCATTGATCCACATGAACACATTGCATGTGTTCTTTTCCTAAAACCACATTGATCAACTAGTGTCATTGGTCCACATGACCAAATTGCATTTTTCTTTTCCTAACACCACATTGATCCAGTAGTGTCATTGATCCACATGACCACGTTGCATGTGCTCTTTTGCTAAACCACATTGATCCACTAGTGTCATTGATCCACATGATCATGTTGCATGTGTTCTTTTCATAAAACCACATTGATCCACATGACCACACACACTCCTATGGAGTCTATGATGCAACATCTACCACACTAGTGCAATGTGCAATGTTTAAGCTTCATTGCTATGTGTTTTTATTCTCTTTGATCATGCATTGACACATTGATCCACTTGTCATCGCATGTGTTCTTTTCCTAAAACCACATTCATCCACTAGTGTCATTGCATGTGTTCTTGTCTGAAACCAGATTGATCCACATGACCACACACACACTCCAGTGGATCATGTGATCCAACTACTGCCATAGTGGTGCAACATGCAATGTGGAAGCTTCTTTCCTATGTGTTTTTTGTTTTTTGTGACCATGGTTTGACACATGGATCCACTAGTGTCATTGCATGTGTTCTTTTCCAAAAACCAGATTGATCCACATGACCACACACACTACAGTGGATTCTATGATGCAACTTCTGCCACACTAGTGATGGCTGCAAGTGCACAGATTGTTTGTAGCTAGTTTCGAAATAAAGATACCGATCCCAGAGGGAGGAGGAGTGTGACGTCTAATAATTCTTGAAATAGTTATTGCGATAGAAATGCTAGATAAAGTTCTTTGTAACAAGATAAAATGCGAGTGTTGTGTAAAAAAAGTGTTTTGGGGTTTTGGGTATAAGAGCAATAATAAAGTAAAGCAAAGTAACTTAATACAAAAAGTAAGTATCATGTATGTAAAGAAGATTGGAACTGCAGTAGGGGAAAATGCGTTCTCAGAGAGTAGCGGATACACCACTAGTATTTGTGAAGATCTAAGATAAAGATTAGGAACTCTGTATGTGGACGAATAGGCAACAACTTCTTCTCACATCATCCTCATAACCACAACAGTCAGCATTCGACATCAATCGAATTACTACACTATTAAGGGACGTAATCCCGTAGGACGTATCCCATGGCATGGACAGTGTTCCGTGAGTTTCCTCAATTTCCCAAGTTGATACATAAGGATTGCTAACAACTATATAGTCACTATAAGTGTTAACATGCCTCTGTCTACCAACAAGTAGTTACCTCCATCAAGTCCCCACAAGAGGCAAATATTGAGAGGTCGACTTCTCTCAACATCAAGATGTAGAGAATCTAACACATGGTCTCAACGATGAATATCATAATAGACTTTATCTTATTTCAATCTCATACTAGGTTTTCTCCATCTCCCCAAGAACTAATGATCTACTCAGACATGGAGGCAATCAACATCATGGTAATGGTAATGGAAACAATCATAGATGAATAGTACTTGTATAAATCCACAATGAGTATATCAATTACAACAAGATCTAGACAAAAGGTAGATGGGATGGATGGAGATGGTGGTGATGCAGCGGTAGATGATGAAGATCCATGCCTTAGCCTTCTGGATCTGCGCAGGGTGAGGATGGATCCCTTGTGGATGAGTTCCCCCTCTAGATGCCTCCTGAGGTGAGGTTTCTGCGATTTCTGGGTGTTCTGTATGTCGTGTCTTCGAACCAATTGCACGACGTGAAACTATTTGACGAGGCGGAGGCAGCGCCAACTATACGGACGAGGCTAGCCAGGCATGTCCTGGACAAAATCCATCTATCCCCCGAAGAGGAGGCACAAGAAGTAGAGAACGTCAAGTTCTCTGACCTTCTCGCTCAAGTCCACCTTCGTGGCGAGAGGATCAGGACTGGCGAGCTTCTAACAGCCCCAGTGATCCCTCTTACTCTCGCCGAGAAGGTGGCAGCTGAAGTGAACGTGGGTTTAGACAAACTCACCCGCGAGCAATATGTAAGTTGGAATTCCAACTCTTGTTTTTACATTGTATTATATCATATCCTCTAACCCCCAAGCATGAACTAGGATATAGATCCGAGTTTATGCTTTCATTAGGATGCCAAGGAATGAACTAGTGTAGCCCCCAAGGCTCGTGCTGATATTTAGCAAAAAATATTAGCCCGAGCCTTAAGTAGCTTTCTGACTTTGGGTATTCTGACTTACAGAAAGTATGTTCCTATAACCAGGAATTATTGTCCAATGTCTGTCATAAGCAGAGAGAAATCAAAGCTCTCCGGCTTAAAAATGTTGAGCTCAAGGTAGCCAAGGATGAAGCCGAAGGTAAACATTTCGAGATTCAAACCTTGTCTTTTGCTTTTTCTATGTCGAATTTTTCTGAACTGTTGTTCTTTTTGTCTTACAGCATTGGTGAAACAATCCATCGCTATGATTGAACAGGCCGAGAACCTCAAAAACCTCGTGGTGGAAAACAAGGGACTTCGCCAAGAGCTGGATAAGCTCAAGGCGGATCATGAAACGAGCATAGCTCAAGTCCTGGAATCCTCCTCCATGGCCATTGAAGAGCGCGATCGTAAGATTGCCGCTCAAGATAAAGTAATCTCGGACCTCAAGAATGAGCTTGGTAGAGAGAAGGACATATCCCAGGCGCTCCGGGCTAAACTCTAGAGTCTCCGGGAGGAGAAGACCAAGATTGACGACGTCATTTTTGGTACGTTCCACCTCTCTGACTTATCTTTTCTTCGACTTTTATCAATGTCGGTTTTTTCTTAACTTTATTTTGATGTATAGGTCCTCTAAAGATGACGGACTCTTCCTCGTCTGATCCCCGCACCCACCGGCTTACCCAAGTCGGTGATCTTCTTCATGATTACCGCCAGTCCCTTGAGGACATTGGCGAGTCTCTCAGGATTCCGGACATGCCAAGCATGTCGGATTTTGAGGTGCGGGACATGGCCAAGGAGATGCCGCAGCTTGTTCGGGACTGGAATATGTCCTACGCGCGGACTGCTGCGCAGAACGCTCTCTCCATGGTCATGAGCCACCATGGAAACATGGAAATATGGCAAGTGACTAAAGGGTACTGCAAGGTAGACGAAGACGGCTAGGAGCAGGACCTTCAAGCCATCATGCACTCCTGCACCGGATACGGGTGCCACGTAGCTGATCTGACTAGCTACGAGATCCCCTTCTTCACCCGCGTGGATACTCCGCCTCCTCCTGCAAAAGAAGCCGAAGAAGTTTCCGACGTTGAACGCACCAACTTGGATGCGGATATGTCGGAACGATATCAAGGCGGAGTGACCAGTGAGCCAGTAGATCCTTCATCTCCTCCTGCATCATAGACCAGAAATTCATGTATTATTCCGGAAAAACTGATGCGATTATAAATATAAGTACTATTTTATCTTTTGCAAGTGCTAAGCTTTTGATCTATTCAGCACTTTTGACTTTTGAAATTTTTGTGTGCCTGAAATGTTTACATAAGCACTTATATTTTTTGTCTCGACTTATCGTTTATCTGGCTTTCTGCCTCGTCCCTTTCGTGAGCCGGCTAAACCTTCAGCCGGAAACTTTGCCGAGCAATGGAGCTCAATTGCTAAACTAGTTTAAACTCAGAAACAAAGCCGGCTTCCAGTACCAACAATTCACTACTCGGAAAATGCCTGCATCCAGCAATCAGATAAATAACCAAAGTAAAGACTAGAAATTTTAAGAGTTATACCCGAAGGTAGCAGTTTTTTAGAAACGGAAATCTAGACCAGAACGAACATGAGCATAAAGTACTTTCAAGCATTCTGGGATTTTTGACTATGACATGATCATTCGGAAATAAGATGGTCTGTCTAACTCATCCGGATTTGTACTGCCTCCAGCTCTCTTTCTCTTCTTAGTAGCAGGTGTTTCTTTGAATGGCCTCATGTCAGTTAAGTAGTACGATCCATTGTGCAATACTCGACTAACTAAAAAGGGCCCTTCCCATACTGGGGAAAGTTTGTGCTTTCTTTGTTGCACAAGTCGGAGAACCAAATCACCTTTATTGAAAGATCGATTTCGGACTTTCTGGCTATGATACTTGCGTAACTTCTGCTGATAGGCTGTAGATCTCATTTCAGCAACGACGCGAACTTCTTTGACTAAGTCGAGATCATTTTGTCGAGAAATCTCGGCATCCTCTTCGATATACGCGGCCACTCTAGGAGAAGTATGAATTAAATCACTAGGAAGAATTGCTTCAGCGCCATAGACCAAGAAGAAAGGTGTGTATCCTATTGACCTATTCTGAGTTGTTCCTAAACTCCAAATTACAGAGGGTAGTTCCTCTGCCCAAGCCCCCGCAGCACGTCGTAGTGGTGCTTCGAGTCTTGGTTTCAAGCCTTGTAGAATTAAACCATTTGTTCTTTTGACTTGTCTATTAGCCTGTGGATGTGCGACTGACGCAATGTCAAGGCGGATATTTTGCTCATCGCAGAATTCAGCCAGTTCTCCCGTAGAAAAGTTACTCCCGTTGTCCGTGATAATGTTATGCGGATAACCATACCGGATTATAACATCCTCGACAAATCTTTTGGCTGTTGCTCCATCACAACTACTGACAAGTTTAGCCTCGACCCCCTTGGTGAATTTATCCACCATCACTAAGAGGTGGGTAAATCCACTTGGAGCTCGTTTAAAGGGTCCTACCATGTCAAGCCCCCAGACCGCAAAAGGCCATGTTATAGGTATTGTTCGCAGCTGATCAGCTAGAACATGAGCTTGCTTGGCGTACTTTTGGCAGCCTTTGCATGTCTTGACTAACCGTTCGACATATGCCTGAGCTGTAATCCAGAAAAATCCATGTCGAAAAGCTTTTGCCACTAAAGATTTGGCTGCAGCGTGGTGACCACACTCGCCTTCGTGGATTTCCCTTAAGATTTCCACTCCTTCTTCCAGAGATACACAGCACTGAAACCCCCAGAAACACTCCGTTTATGGAGCTCACCCTTAACAATAGTATAGGCTTTTGCTCATCGGATAATATGCTGGCTCAGCACCTCGTCTTCAGGTAATTTGCCATCTACCAAATAATCGAGGTAGGGTTGAGTCCAACTTGGAATTACAGCCATAACTGCTATCAAAGGTGAGTCGGATTTGGTCGGATATTCCTCATCTACTCCCTTTATCGAGGGAACCTTGAGGTGCTCTAAAACTGCACCATCCGGGACCTCTTTCCGCGCAGAGCCTATTCGAGATAGTGCATCTGCTTCCTCATTTTCTCCTCGAGGGATGTGTTGAACTTCAAACCCTTCGAACGATTTAGATAAATCATCCACGACAGCTTTATATGCTGCCATGTGCTTATTTGCATTACAAATACCCAAGACCTGCTGAGCAACAAGATCCGAATCTCCGTAACACATCAAACATCGTAAGCCAATATCCTTGGCAATCTGGATTCCATGCAGCAGTGCTTCATACTCGGCAACATTGTTTGTCGCTGTGAAGTGGATCTGCAACACGTATAATAGTTTATCTCCTTGGAGTGATTTGAGCACCACGCCAGCCCCCGAGCCCCCTCGAGCCTTAGACCCATCGAAAAAGAGGGTCCAGTATTCCGACTCAGGGAGGACCATGTTCTCCTTCGTCTCTATCCAATCAGCGACAAAGTCAGCAAGGATCTGGGATTTGATTGCTGTCCGAGGTTTATACTCAATATCGAAAGTTGAGAGCTCTATGCCCCATTTGGCGACACGTCCTGTGGCGTCACTATTGTTGATTATGTCTCTCATGGGAGCTTTGCTCACGACGGTAATTGGATGCTCCTAAAAATAGTGTCGTAACTTACGAGATGCTAGGAAAACATCGTAAGCCAACTTTTGATAGTGCGGATATCGCTGTTTTGATTATGTCAAGACCTCACTGACAAAGTAAGTCAGACGATGCACCAAGTGTTCCTGATTTTCCTCTGGTCTCTCCACCACCATGACGATACTAACAACCTTATTTGTCGCAGCAATATAAAGCAACATCGGTTCCTGAGGTTCCGGCGCTGCAAGGATAGGAGCAGATGAGAGTACTTTCTTCAGGTCTTGTAGTGCAGCTTCAGCTTCGTCAGTCCTGACAAAATCCTTGGTCTTCTTCAGGAGTTTGTATAATGGTGCGGATCTTTCACCAACCCGGCTTACAAATAGACTGACCGTAGCAATGCAACCAATTAGTCTTTGTACGTCCTTCAGGCGAGTTGGCCTGGAAATATTGAGTATAGCCTTGATTTTGTCGCGGTTCACCTCTATGCCTCTTTGAGACACGATGAAACCTAACAATTTTCCGACTGGTATTCCAAAGAAGCATTTCTTCGGGTTAAGCATGATGTTGTATTTTCGTAGATTGGCGAATTTTTCCTCCAAGTCGGAAATGAGGGTTTCCTTCTTTTTGGACATCACCGCGATATCATCCACGTATGCATGTACATTACGTCCGAGTTGGTCGTGGAGGCAACACTGCATCGTGCACTAGTACGTAGCTCCTGCATTCTTCAGCCCAAAGGGCATCGTAACAAAACAGAAGGTTCCGAAGGGGGTTATGAATGAAGTTTTCACTTTGTCAGATTCCTTCGTCCGGATTTGGTGATAACCGGAATATGCGTCGAGAAAACAGAGGAGTTCCGAGCCTGCCATAGAATCGATAACTTGATCAATTCTAGGCAGAGCGAACGGATCTTTTGGACAAGCCTTGTTCAAGGCAGTATAATCAACACATATCCTTAAATCAGTGGTGTCCTTTTTAGGGACCATTACAAGATTGGCCGACCACTCAGTGTGGATGACCTCTTCTATGAATCCGGCTAACTCGAGTCGTGCTAGTTCCTTAGCTATTGCCTTGCGCTTTTCGTCGCCAAACCATCGTAAGGACTGTTTGACGGGTTTAGCGTTCGGGTTAACATTTAGAGAGTGCTCGGCAAGTTCCCTAGGTACTCCGGTTATGTCAGATGGCTACCATGCGAAGATACCTTGATTTGCTTGGAGGAACTTGACGAACACGCTTTCCTATGCGCTATCTAGGCCTACGCCTATCTGGGTCACCTTGGAGGGGTCATCATCCTTCAACGGCGCTTTCTTCGTCTTTTCTGATGCCTTGAACTCCGGATTTAGCTTGGTAACCTCCTTCTTCGTTAAGGGGATCTCGGACGGATCTATGCTCTTCTTGATCTCCTGGTACTCCTGGGCATGCAGCACGGCCTCAGCAAAGGCGGCATTTCCATCTTCACACTCTCACGCTTTCTTCGGGTCTCACCTAATGGTGATCACGCCGTTGGGACCTAGAATTTTCATCATATTGTAAATGTAACACGGACGAGCCATAAAAGCCCAAAGGTTTGACGCCGAATATAGCGTGGTATGCGCTCTTGGACGGGACCACTTCGAAGGAAAGTGCCTCCGTCTGATAATTCTTTGGAGTTCCAAAGGTAACATCCAAAGTAATCTCTCCCAGGGAATTAGCTTGTCTTCCTGGGACAACTCCGTGAAAAATCACAGAGCTATTGTTTAGCTGGGTCTCCGAGATCTTCATCTGGCGTAGCGTTTCGACATAGAGAATATGGATGGTGCTACCACCATCCATGAGGGTCTTGGAGAAACCATAACCGTCAATAAGTGGGTTGACGATATGATTTTCCTCTTTGTGTAACTTAGGCGGATGATCATCGGTCAAACGTGATTGCCACTTCACCAGTCCAAATCTTGGGGATAGCCGAATCTGTTGCATTGAGCTCGTGTAGAACTGCTTTCTTGACCTTTGCTGGTTGAGATCCGAGGAAGGTGACATAAGTGTCCTTCTTGGTGGGAAAAGTCTTCTTCCCTTCCGACTTGGGATTTGAAGCATCAGCTTCCTCCATGTCGGAATCTTCCTTGGTCTCCTTGTCTTTTTCAGGATTTTTCTTTCCCTTCTTCCGCTTGGGTTTGTAGCCCGCGGTGTCATCTCTTTCGACGTCGTCATTGAAATGACATTCAGCGCTGGTGTGGGATGAGCCCCCATTAGCGTCTAGGTGATGCACACATGGGTTATTGGCAATGTCGGCCCAAGAGTAGGTTTTGCCTTGTTGTTGTTCTCATCTACCTTGGACCCTTGATGTCCCACGGCCACGCCCTCGGCCTCTGCCACGTCCTCCTCGTCCTCCAGACCCGGAAACTGTGGTGACTACCGCTGTTTCCGCGTTGGGTTTTTCTTCCGAGGTGTTTTTGCGCTTCTGAGCTTGTTGCTTTGGTTGTTTTGCTGACTGAGGCATAGCTAGGGCATTGAGTAGTCCTTCTGCATCATCGTCAGCATCTGCCTACTTGCTTGTTGTTTCTATCATCTCTCCCAAATCGGTAACCTTGTCACACTTCAAGCGATGGCGTAGTAAACCAATAGGGAGACCTGCAATGAAAGCTTCAATCGCAGTTTGATCATTTACTCCTTCGCGGGAGTTCTTGGTGTCGATCCATTGTCTGAGGTAATCCCGACAAGTTTCTCTGGCTTTCTAGGTGCAACGCTGTAGGTCTCCAACCATACAGGGCCTTCGATATGTGCCTTCGAAATTCCGAAAGAACGTGCTTTGTAAATCATACCAGTTATGGATGGTGTTTGCCAGAAGTTCATTGAGCCATGATCGTGCCGTCTTCCGCAACATAAGTGGGAGATATCAGGTTGTGACCAGGCTATTTCCGCCTTTGGCGATGCAGCAAGCTTGGAAGAAATCCTGTAACCAGGTGTCTGGCTGAGCAATGCCGTCATAGGCTTGGATATGTCTTGAGATAGCAAATCCTTCCGGGAATTTTGTAGCTCTGATGCGTGGACCGAAGCATTTTGGGCCTACGTACACGTCATCGTTTTCATAGCGCCGAGCCTCTATGTTGGAGTTGATCCTGTGTCTTGCATCATTCGGGGATAGAGATCGTCTCGAATGCCGGCTGTGTCTGCGGTGCCGTGGAGCCGGACTTCGGCTTCTTCCACCACCTCCTCCGCCATGTCGTCCTCCTTGCCCTCCATGGGAGCCATAGTGATGACTGTGTGGTGGAGAGGGTGGAGCAGCTTGACTACAACGAGCCCCATGCCGTCTTGTACCGGCATGGTTTCCGTCGTTTCTTTGTCCATCGTTCCCACCATGGTGAGGCTCAGCCGAACGATTCTTATGTCTAGGAGGTGGCATTCTCTGACGATCCTCCTCCCGACGTTTCTCTTTATCTTCTCCCCTTCGATCCTTAGATTCTCATCGGGGAGGGTTCGTCGGATTTAGGGCAGCGATGGCGTCTTTCTCGGCCGCTGGGGCCACGTTGCTCCAGTTACGTGAAGTTTTGTGATGCTGTCCTCAAGATCCGGTTCTTGAATAGTTGTCTTCCCTGCGTTCGGGGTCATGATACTGCGCCCGGATGTAATGGGATCTTACACCAGCCCATGCGGGATCTGTGCGACATTGGTCACCATCTGAGACCAGTTTTTGACTTCCGGACAGGGCGACTTTTTGCTGCGCTAGTCCCTTGTTGAGTATCTTGATACCCAAACGGATCTCCTCTAGTCCTGGATTAGCCGATAAAATTTCTCGGGCTGCCACGGTATTTTGTACTGGTGTTGGGTATACCCAATCTCCGTTGCTATCTTTCCGTGGCTTCCCCATCTCATCTCCAAAAAGGACGGCACGGACACATGTGAATTGGTTGTCATCTATGTGACGCCTGTCTTCTCGATGCGCATTAGACATGTACTCCTTGTTCGACATGCGTTTCTTCTCCACCTCGATGTTTTTGGCTTCATCGAGGAGTTGTTGACGACGTGCTTCTAGGGCTTGTGCCCTTTCATCTAGCTCATCTGCAGTAAGTTCTGCAGTTGTAGGGGTAGGTGTGGTTAATGCGGCATCGATGAGTTTACGCGCACCTTCAGTGATCACGTGTCCATCCACCGATGCTTCTTTTTTCAGCTTGTCTGGGATAAGTGCTCCATCCGAGTCTTCTTCGTATTCCTCGGCAATCACCTCTTCTGCCAGAGGGTCTTTTGCCGGGGTTTTGTTTTTCTTGTTCTTCTTCTTTGCCTTCATGGCAGCGCCGGTAGCAAAGACGGCTTTGGGTCCGTTTCCCGGAGTCAAGCTCTGATCGGTACTTTCGGACATCTGGACCTCAGGATTATATCCGACGTCCATGTCATCCTACGTTTTGGGAGAGTGTTGCCCGGATCCTTCATCCATGGCGTCTCCTTCTTCTGCAGCTTTGGAGTTATACTCCTCTTCATATTCCGCGGAGAACTTTCGGAAATCTACTGACGTCATCGACTCATCCGAGGATGTGGGTACGTCGATGTTTGTTCCGATTGCCTCCAGCACCGAGTCGGTGTTTTCTCTAGCATGGGCAGAGCCGGATCCGGATCCCACGTATCTGACAAAGTGCGACGCGTGCTTCCTGAGGTACCTGCGGCTTTCGCGATTAGCCATATTGAAATTTTTGATGGTCTCAAGGATTGCAACTGCGCTTTCGCCTTGCAATATCATACGTCGTAGTGTGTACCTTAGGAAATGCATGTCTGTTCCGGCATCATCAGAGCTAGAATCAGTGTCGTTGATATGCTCCTCCTGGATTTCGACTTCGACGGGTGGGTCGATCTGGGATTCGGCTCCTCCGGGGAGATCCACTCTAGATTCGACGTTGACCGCTAGGTCTTCTTCAGGTTCGGTTTCTCCACTATCTCCGCAACTGGTGCGGGCTGGGTGGGATTAGGGTTTTCTGAGATCTGGAACTCTGCCGCCTCCGTGAACAAAGGGGACCCAGAAAATTCTTCTGCCTCTATCATCACCGCTGGGGTGGGTTGGGCAGGTTCAGCGAAACCGATGTAAACATCGATCTCGCCAAAAGACATGATTGTGTAGGCAGTCACGACCTCCTTTGCCGGAATCCAAGTCTCGTCGAGAACGATGAGAGGGACGTCGCTAGCGTAGAGGATGCGACCGACGGTGATAGTCTCGCCAATTCTGATTCTTGCAGATTCCGCTTAGAACGCAGATCCGAAGCTCACTTGCCCCATGGTGGGCGCCAACTGTCGTCGAATTGATGACAAGTACGCCATGAGGGGGTCCTCGAGGCGTGTGGAAGAGAGGGGGTGGGACGTATGGAATTCCAGGACGGTGAGCACACAAGTTTACCCAGGTTCAAATCTGCCGGCGTTGGACTGATCCTACTCCTGCTAGCAATCCAGTAATACGGCAGAGTCGGAATATGGGTTACAAGGGTTTCGCCTGTGCGAGTTGAGGGTCTAAAGTATTGGGTGCCCTAAAGGCTATCCGGCCTAGGGTTTACAGGAGAGATCTATCCGGCTACGTTTAAGAGTCGGTTACAAAGTACATCTTGAACTACAAGTAACATTATGGGCCTAAGTCGGTAAGTCTTCTGGGCCTTCCCGTAGCCGGATTAGACTCCGTCTTTCTCCCTGATTGGGCCGCCCGTGAAGCAAAGCTCTAACCCGAAGTGGGCCACCCTGGTTAGTGAGGAACTATGAGGATAACCGGAAATTATATCCCCAGCACTGCTGAAAACTGACATAAAATGTGCACGCAAACACTATAAAATACCAAGATCGTACATCTACAATGCAAAAAAATAATATAACACATGATGCAAATAGGCACTCATCAAGCAGCTTTCCTATGTGTTTTTGGTCTCTGTGACCATGGTTTGACACATTGATCCACTAGTGTCATTGTATGTGTTCTTTTCCTAAAACCACATTGATCCACTAGTGTCATTGCATGTATTCTTTTACGAAAAACACATTGATCCACATGACCACACACACTCCAGTGGATTCTATGATGCAACTTTTGTCACACTGGTGCAACATTCCATGTGGAAGATGCTTTCCTATGTGTTTTTGTTCTATGTGACCATGGTTTGACACATGGATCCACTAGAGTCATTGCACGTGTTTTTTCCTAAAACCACATTGATCCACTACTGTCATGGCATGCTTTGTTTCCAAAAACCACATTGATCCACATTACCACACACACACACTAGTGGATTTTGTGATGCAACTACTGCCACACTTGTGCAAAACGCAATGCGGAAGCTGCTTTCCGATGTGTTTTTGGTCTCTATGACCATGGTTTGACACATGGATCCACTGGAGTCATTGCATATGTGTTCTTTTCCTAAAACCACATTGATCCACTAGTTTCATTGATCCACACGACCACATTGGATGTGTCCTTTTCCTAAAACACATTGATTCACTAGTGTTATTGATCCACATGACCACATTGCGTGTGTTCTTTTGCTCAAACCACATTGATCCACTTGACCACACACACTCAAGTGGATTCTATGATGCAACTTCCGCCACACTAGTGCAACATGCAATGTGAAGCTGCTTTCCTATGTGTTTTTGTTCTTTGTGACAATGGTTTGACACATGGCCACTATAGTCATTGCATGTGACCTTTTCCTAAAAGCATGTTGATCCACTAGTACCATTACATGTGTTCTTTTCCAAAACCACATTGATCCACATGACCACACCTACTCTAGTGGGTTTTGTGATACAACTTCCGCCACACTGGTGCAACATGCAATATGGAAGCTTCTTTCCTATGTGTTCTTGTTCTCTCTGACCATGGTTTGACACATGGATCCACTAGTGTCATTGCATGTGTTCTTTTCCTAAAACCACATTGACCCACTAGTGTCATTGTATGTGTTCTTTTTCTAAAACCACATTGATCAACATGATCACACACACCCTAGTGGATTCTGTGATCCAACTTCTGCCACATTGGTGCAACATGCAATGTGGAGCTGCTTTCCTATGTGTTTTTTTCTCTATGACCTTGGTTTAACACATGGATCCACTAGAGTCATTGTATGTGTTCTTTTACTAAAACCACATTGATCCACTACTGTCATTGCATGTGTTCATTTCCAAAATCACATTGATCCAATAGTTTCATTGATCCACATGACCGCATTGCATGTGTTCTTTTCCTAAAACCACATTGATCCACTAGTTTCATTGATCCACATGACCACATTCACGTGTTCTTTTCCTAAACCACAATTATCCACTAGTGTCATTGATCCACATGACCACATTGCATGTGTTCTTTTCCTAAAACCACATTGATCCACTAGTGTCATTAATCCGTATGACCACATTGCATGTGTTCTTTTCCTAAAACCACATTGTTCCACATGACTACACACATTCTAGTGTATTCCGTGATGCAACTTCTGCCACACTAGTGCAACATGCAATGTGGAATCTACTTTCCTATATGTTTTTGTTCTCTTGACCATGGTTTGACATATGGATCCACAAGTGTCATTGCATGTATTCTTTTCCTAAAACCACATTGATCCACTAGTGTCAATGCATGTGTTCTTTTCCTAAAACCACATTGATCCACATGACCACACACAGTCTAGTGGATATTGTGATGCAACTTCTGCTAGACTGATGCAACATGCAATGTGGAAGCTGCTTTCCTATGTGTTTTTGTTCTCTGTGATAATGGTTTGACACATGGATCCACTAGAGTCATTCCATATATATTCTTTTCCTAAAACCACATTGATCCACTAGTGTCATTGCACGTGTTCTTTTACTAAACCACATTGATCTACTAGTTTCATTGATCCACTATCATCGTATTTATGACAAGTACGCCATGAGGGGTCCTCGAGACGTGTGGAAGAGAGGGGTGTGAGACGTACGGTGTTTCAGGACGGTGAGCAAACAAGTTTACCTAGGTTCAAATCCGCCGGCTTTGGACGGATCCTACTCCTGCTAGCAATCTAGTAATACGACAGAGCCGGAATATGGGTTACAAGGGTTCGCCTGTGCGAGTTGAGATTGTAGACTATTGAGGGTGCCCTAAAGGCTCTCCCTAGGACGGCTTATATAGATATCCGGCCTAGGGTTTACAGTAGAGATCTATCCGGCTACGACTGAGAGTCGGTTACAGAGTACATCTTGAACTACAAGTAACACTATGGGCCTAAGTCGGTAATTCTTTTGGGCCTTCCCGTAGCCGGATTGGACTCCGCCTCTTCTCTCCTCGACCGGCGCCCGTGAAGCAAAGCTCTAACCCGAAGTGGGCCACCCTGGTCAGTGAGGACTGTGAGGATACCCGGAAAGTATATCCCCAACAACAGCCCCCGGAAGTCTCCAAGATCCAAAGTCGGATTCCTCATCATCTAGCTTGATCTTTGGCTTGCAGAATCTTAAAGGGTTCCTGAAACTTCAAAACAAAAGATACGATCCGTGTCTCAAAATATGTCGGACATATCAGTACATTATTCGGATCTTCCAACTTGATATTCAAACTAAGCCAGAACTTGGTCTCTGACGTCATCTGACACTAGTCATGGTCAAGTCACGTCATCTGACAAACATCTTGTCAGAACGACCATTGGTGGGTCCGCCGTTCGCGGAACCGAGGCGCCGTTTCAATGCGTACACGAAGATCGAGGCAACGTAATAATCGCGTGGGTCCTTCCCAGTTCCTTCCACGACGCGTGGCGTTTACACAGTGCCGTTTGCATGAATCTTGGCGCGGTTAGGTGGATATAAGGGGTGAGGATTTCCTTTTCCTCTTCTTCACCGATTCCCTTGTCGTTCCTTCTCCTACACTTCTCCCTCGCGCACAGAGCTCTACTGCCTCCCAGATTCCCAGCGCCGCCCATCCAAGGTCACCGGCGCACCGGAGAAATGGCTTCTTCTTCATCGTCCGGCTTTGCTGGCTTCACAGCAGCGGTGATGGCGGCGGCGACGGCGGAGAAACAGAGTAACCGTGGGGTTTGGATCTCGTGTCTCCTCGATGACAAGAAGCTCCGCGGCGTGGAGAATGAAGGGCTCCTCCGTGCTGGCGACTTGCGGAGCAGTTTCAGCGAAACCATCCCACACCCGCACGCCGGCGAGCGGGTACACTTCGGCACCAACCTCGACAGAGGTTTGTCTTTCCCTCCCTCGGATTTCTTTTCCGAGGTGATAGACCATTACGGTGTTCAGGTCCACCATCTTCCTCCCAACTCAATCTTAGAGATGAGTGCTTATGCGACTTTGTGTGAGGGATATATCGGCATTAGGCCGAGTCTCACTTTATTTCTTTTCTACTTTCATGTCCGTAGAAACTCCATCACTGCCGATAATCCTTATATTACCGACACTATTAGCCTTTCAGTTAGACGCGAGCGTAGTTATCCTCGCATTTCAGCTAGTGAGTCAGTCAAACAATGGCCGGCCACTTTCTTTTAACATAAGGATATTCCTGCTCCCGGCAAAGCTATTGCTTTGCCGACTTTCATCGACAGAGCCGCCACGGCCCTTCCATCTTGGGATGAGGCTCCTCTGGCTCTTAGTGACGATCTGATCCTCGCTAAGAGGCGGATCGAATACCTAATAAAACACAAGGGCCTGCGAGGGTCTGACTTAGTCCAGTCTTGGGTTACACATCGGATCCAGCCCCTCCAGCACCACGGCGACCGTCTGATGCATTCCATCACGGCGTCGAAGAATGACTCCCTCCGTATTAGTCCTAAGGCTTTAAAGCCACAGGATTACATAAGCCAGATCAAATGGCTGATCAAGGAGCGGATTGAGAGAAAGATTCTGGACTTGTCTCTGGACATGCACACAGTGGAAGACCCTGTAGTGCCGGAAGCTTTTAACAATAAACACTTTATTATGTGTCTCATCTTTATGTTATTTCGCAATACTGAGATATTATCTTCTTTTCAGCTTGACGACCTCCCCGAGTCGGAACTGGCTCCTATCGTAGGATATCCTCCGGAGTTTTCTCAGGAGGAGGAACTGGTTCCACTGCCGGACGTTGTGCCTAGGAAGCGCAAGGCTTCGACAGTGGCCGTCGGCACAAAGGAAGTGCCAGTCGTTAAGAGGTAACTTTCCACACAACTTCCGCCTTTGTACATTACTCGTAATTTCTTCCGAGATGTAATGTTTTCTATTCTATCACATTCCCAAAGCTAAGCAGCTCATCAAGGACAAGGGGAAGGGAACTTATTCGAAGCCCTTGCGGCAGACGAAGCTGATTATGGCTTCTCCTACCGCGGCTCCTCCGACTCCTGCCCCTAAACCTTCTGCAAAGCCGGTGATCATTCCATCACCGGTTGTCGCAGAAGATCCGGCTCCTTCAATGGGGCCAGCGATCCTTGAATCGTAGATTGACGCCACCATAGGTGGCTTAGGTTTAGATAAGGGTGAATCCTCTTCGGGTAATGATCCCTCGGCAGAGACCTTTGCCGAAAACCTCTTGAACAATCCGGTACTTGCCAAAATTGGCTTGTCTCGAAAATCTGCGGAAGAAATCCAGCTTCTGGCCCGGCAATGCTTCGAGAGCCGAAATCACTATGCCAAAGAAGAAGCACAAGAAGTAGAGGACATCAAGTACTCCGACCTTCTTGAACAAGTCCACCTTCGCGATGAGGTACTAAGAGCTGGTGTGCTTCCACCACCTCCGATTATTGCACTCACCCTCGCCGAGAAGGTTACCACCGAGGTGAACATGTGCCTGAGCAAACTCACACATGAACATCATGTAAGTCGGAATCCCAACTCACACATTTCTTTATTGTACTTTATATCATATCCTCTAGCCCCCAAGCATGAAGTAGGATATACAATCCGAGTTTATGCTTCCTTGGGATGCCAAAGAATGAACTAGTGTAGACCCCAAGGCTCATGCTGATATTAGTAACAATATTAGCCCGAGTCTTCAGTAGACTTCTGACTCTGGGTATTTTGACTTACAGAAAAGTTAATTCATATAACCAGGATTTGTTGAAGAATGTTTGCAACAAGCGGAGAGAGATCAGAGCTCTCCGAATTAAGAATGCTGAGCTGAAGGTTTCCAAGGATCAGGCCGAAGGTAAACATTCCGAGACTCAAACCTTGTCTTGTGTTTTCATAGTCGAATATTTTTTGCTAAACTGTTGTTCTTTCTGACTTACAGCACTGATAAAGCAGTTCTGTGCTATGATAGAACAGGCCGAGAACCTCAAAACCCTGGTGGTGGAGAATAAAGAACTTCGCCAAGAGCTGGATAAGCTCAAGGCAGATCATGAGAAGTGCATCGCTCAAGTTCTCGAATCCTCCTGCATGGCTACTGATGAACGTGATCGTAAGATTTCGGCTCAAGATCAGAGAATCTGGGATCTCAACAATGAGATTTATAGAGAGAAGGATCTTTCCGAGGCGCTCCAGGCTAAACTCCGGAGTCTTCGAGAAGAGAAGACCAAAGTTGATGACGTCATCTTTGGTATATTTCCATCTTTCTGACTTGTCTACATTCTTCGACTCTTTCGATGTTGGATTTACTTAACCGTTTTGCATTATACGAATAGGTCCTCTTAACTTGACGGACTCTGCTTCTACCGAGCCTCGCACCCACCGACTTACCCAAGCCGGTGATTTGCTTCATGATTTCCGCCAATCCATCGAGGACATTGGCGAAGCTCTCAAGGTTCTGGACATGCATCGCATGTCCGACTTTCAGGTGCGAGACCAGGCGAAGGAGATGCCGCAGCTCGCCCGGGACTTGAATATGTCCTACGCGCGATTAGCAGTGCAAACCGCCCTCACAATGGTCATGAGCCACCATGGAAGCATGGAAATCTGGCAAGTGACCAGAGGGTACTGCAAGGTGGACGAAGACGGACAAGAGCAAGACATCAACGCCATTATGGACTCCTGCGCCGGATATGGGTGCCATGTAGCTGACCTAACCAGCTACGACACTTCCTTCTTCACTCGCGTGGACACGTCGCATCCGCCTCCCGAAGAAGCAGCTGAAGTTTCTGACGATGGCCAAACCATATCGGATTTGGACATCTCGGATCATTATCGTATGCGGTGATGTGTCCAAATGAGCAGCGCTCCTACCTCCTCTCCTGCATCATAGATGATCAGAAAACAAATGTATTATTCTGAAAACATTATGGGTCTGTAAATATGTAGTACTATATTTTTTCTAGTGCTGAGCTTTTATCTATTCAGCACTTGTTGGCTTAAATTTTTGTGTGCCTAAAATGTTTACATAAGCACTTGTACTTTTTTGTCTACACTTATCATTTATCTGGCTTTCTGCTTCGTCCCTTTCGTGAGCCGGCTAAACCTTTAGCAACGAATCTTTGCCGAGCAACAGAGCTCAATTGCTAAACGAGTTTAAACTCGGAAACAAAGCCGGCTTCCAGTTCCAACAATTCTTTACTCGGAAAATGCCCACATCTGGCAATCAGACAAATAACCAAAGTATAGACTAGACACTTTAGAGTTATACCCGAAGGTAGCATTTTTAGAATCGGAAATCTAAACCAGAACAAACATGAGCATGAAGTAATTTCAAGTATTCTGGGATTTTCGACTATGACATGATCATTAGGAAATAAGATGGTAAAAACTTCTTAGAAAAAACTTGAGGCAACCAAGATTTAATTTCTTACAAACAGAACATGTACATATGTATGATTACAAAGAAGGATAAAATAAGAATAAAAGGGACGTAGCTGAGCAATATTCCATGGTCTGTCTAACTCATCCGGATTTGTACTGCCTCCAGCTCTCTTTCTCTTCTTAGTAGCAGGTCTTTCTTTGACTGGCCTCATATCAGTTAAGTAGTACGAACCACTGTGCAACACTCTACTAACTAAAAAGGGCCCTTCCCATACTGGGGAAAGTTTGTGCTTTCTTTGTTGCACAAGCCGGAGAACCAAATCGCCTTTACTGAAAGATCTGTTTCTGACTCTCTCGCTATGATACTTGCGTAACTTCTGCTGATAGGCTGTTGATCTCATTTCAGCAAAGACGCGAACTTCTTCGACTAAGTCGAGATCATTTTGTCTAGAAATCTCGGCATCCTCTTTGATATACGCGGCCACTCTAGGAGAAGTGTGAATCAAATCACTAGGAAGAACTTCTTCTATGCCATAGACCAAGAAGAAAGGTGTGTATCCGGTTGACCTGTTCAGAGTTGTTCGTAAACTCCATATTATAGATGGTAATTCCTCTGCCCAAGCCCACGCAGCACGTCGTAGTGGTGCTTCGAGTCTCGGTTTTAGGCCTTGTAGGATTAAACCATTTGCCCTTTCGACTTGTCGTTAGCCTGTGGATGTGCGACTAAGGCAATGTCAAGCCGGATATTTTGTTTGTTGCAGAATTCGACCAATTCTCCCATAGAAAAATTACTCCCGTTGTCCATGATAATACTGTGCGGATATCCATATCGGATTATAACATCCTCGACAAATCTTTTGGCTGTTGCTCCATCACAACTAGTGACGGGTTTAGCCTCAATCCATTTGGTGAATTTGTCCACCATCACTAAGAGGTGAGTAAATCCACTTGGAGCCCGTCTAAACCGTCCTACCATGTCAAGCCCCTAGACCGCGAAAGGCCATGTTATAGGTATTGTTCGAAGCTGATTAGCTGGAACGTGAGCTTGTTTGGCGTACTTTTGGCAGCCTTTGCACATCTTGACTAGCCGTTCGGCATCTGCCTGAGCTGTACGCTAGAAAAAACCGTGTCTGAAAGCTTTTTCCACTAAAGATTTGGCTGCAGCGTGGTGACCACACTCGCCTTCGTGGATTTCTCTTAAGATTTCCACTCCTTCTTCCGGAGATACGCAGCATTGAAAACCCCAGACACACTCTGCTTATAGAGCTCACCTTTAACTATAGTATAGGCTTTCGCTCATCGGATAATCTGCCGGCTCAGAACCTCGTCTTCGGGTAATTTGCCATCTACCAGATAATCAAGATAGGGCTGAGTATAGCTGTGAATTACAGCCAAAACTGCTATTAGAGGTGAGTCGGATTTGGTCGGATATTCCTCATCCACTCCCTTTATTGAGGGAACTTTGAGGTGCTCTAAAAAAGCGACATACGGGACCTCTTTCCGTGCCGAGCCTTTTCGAGATAGTGCATCTGCTTCCTCATTTTTTGCTCGAGGGATGTGTTGAACCTCAAACCCTTCAAACGATTTAGATAAATCATCCACGATAGCTTTATATGCTACCATGTTTTTATTTGCATTACAAGTATCTGACACTTGCTGAGCAACAAGATCCAGATCTCCGTAACACATCAAAAGTCGGATACCGATATCCTTAGCAATCCGGATTCCGTGTAGCGGTCCTTCATACTCGGCAATATTGTTTGTCGCTGTGAAGTGGATCTGCAACATGTATAGAAGCTTATCTCCTTGGGGTGATTTGAGCACCATGCTAGCCCCCGAGCCCCAGCGAGCCTTAGACCCATCAAAATATAGGGTCCAATATTCTGACTCAGGGAGGGTCATATTCTCCTTCGTATCTGTCCAATCAGCAACAAAGTC
Source organism: Avena insularis (assembly GCA_023614405.1). Classification (NCBI taxonomy): domain Eukaryota; kingdom Viridiplantae; phylum Streptophyta; class Magnoliopsida; order Poales; family Poaceae; genus Avena; species Avena insularis. The sequence goes on from CM042690.1 coordinate 308,430,741, forward strand.
GGCAAGAATTTGGGATTTAATTGTTGTGCGAGGTTTGTACTCAATATCGAAAGCCGAGAGCTCTATGCCCCATTTGGCAACGCGTCCTGTGGCGTCACTATTGTTGATTATATCTCTCATGGGACGTGTGCTCACCATGGTAATTGGATGCTCCTGAAATAGTGTCGTAGCTTACGAGATGCTAGGAAAACACCGTAAGACAGCTTTTGATAGTGCGGATATCGTTGTTTTGATTCTGTTAGAACCTCGCTGACAAAGAAAGTCGGACGCTGCACCAAGTGTTCCTGATTTTGTTCCGGTCTCTCCACTACCATGACGATACTGACGACTTTATTTGTTGCAGCAAGATAAAGCAACATCGGTTCCTGTGGTTCCGGTGCAGCCAGGATAGGAGCAGATGAGACTACTTTCTTCAGGTCTTGTAATGCAGCTTCAGCTTCGTCGGTCCACACAAAATCCTTGGTCTTTTTTAGGAGTTTGTATAATGGTGCGGCTCTTTCACCGAGAAGCCATTTAATCGACCGATCAAGCGATGCAACCAGTTAGTCTTTGTACGTCCTTCAGGCGAGTTGGCCCGGAAATATTGAGTATATCCTTGATTTTGTCTCGGTTCACCTCTATGCCTCTTTGAGACACGATGAAACCTAACAGTTTTCCGGCTGGAATTCCAAAGAAGCATTTCTTCGGATTAAGCATTATGTTGTATTTTCGTAGATTGGCGAACGTTTCCTCCAAGTCAGAAATCAGTGTTTCCTTCTTTTTGGACATCACTGTGATATCATCCACATATGCATGTACATTGTGTCCGAGTTGGTCGTGGAGGCAATGCTGCATCGTGCGCTGGTACGTAGCTCCTGCGTTCTTCAGCCCAAAGGGCATCGTAACAAAACAGAAGGTTCCGAAGGGGGTTATGAATGAAGTTTTGAATTTGTCAGATTCCTTCATCCGGATTTGGTGATAACCAGAATATGCGTCGAGAAAACAGAGGAGTTCCGAGCCTGCCGTAGAATCGATAACTTGATCAATCCTAAGAAAGGCATGTCTGTCCCGGCGTCATCAGAGCCAGAATCAGTGTCGTTGCTATGCTCCTCCTGGATTTCAACTTCAGCGGGTGGGTCGATATGGGATTCGGTCTCTCTAGGGAGATCCATTCCAGATTCGACTTGGACCACTAGGTCTACTTTAGGCTTGGATTTATCCACTATCTCCATGACTGGTGCGGGCTAGGTGGGATTAGGGTTTTCTGAGATACGGAACTCTGCCGCCTCTGCGGAGAAAGGGGATCCAGAAATTTCCTCTGCCTCTATCATCACCGCTGGGGTGGGTGTGAAAGCTTCAGCAAAACCGATGTAAACATCGACCTCGCCAAAAGACAGGATGGTGTAGGCAGTCATAGCCTCCCTAGCCGGAATCCAGGTCTTGTCGAGAACGATGAGAGGGCCATCACTGGAGTAGAGGATGCGACCGACGGTGATAGTCTCGCCGATTCCGATTCTTGCAGATTCTGCTCGGAACATAGATCTGAAGCTCACTTGCCCCATGGTGGGCGCCAACTATCGTCGAATTGATGACAAGTGCACCATGAGGGGGTCCTCGAGGCGTGCGAAAGAGAGGGGTGTGAGACGTACGGTGTTCCAGGCTGGTGAGCACACAAGTTTACCCAGGTTCGAATCCGCCGGCTTTGGACGGATCCTACTCCTGCTAGCAATCCAGTAATACGGCAGAGCCGGAATATGGGTTAAAAGGGTTTGCCTGTGCGAGTTGAGATTGTAGACTATTGAGGGTGCCCTAAAGGCTCTCCCTAGGACGACTTATATAGATATCCGGCCTAGGGTTTACAGGAGAGATCTATCCGGCTACGACTGAGAGTAGATTACAGAGTACATCTTGAACTACAAGTAACACTATGGGCCTAAGTCGGTAAGTCTTTTGGGCCTTCCCATAGCCGGATTGGACTCCGCCTCTTCTCCCTGATTGGCGTCGCCCATGCAAAGCTCGAACCTGAAGTGGGCCTCCCTGGTAAGTTAGGACTATGAGGATACCCAGAAAGTATATCCCCAACATCCACATGACCACATTACATGTGTTCTTTTCCTCAAACCACATTGATTCACTAGTGTTATTGATCCACATGACCACATTGCATGTGTTCTTTTCCTAAACCACATTGATCCACTAGAGTCAATGATCCACATGACCACATTGCATGTGTTCTATTCCAACCACATTGATCCACTAGTGTCATTGATCCACATGACCACATTGCATGTGTTCCTTTCCTAAAACCACATAGATCCACATGACCACACACACTCTAGTGGATTTTGTGATGCAACTTCTGCCACACTGGTGCAACATGCAATGTGGAAGCTGCTTTCCTATGTGTTTTTGTTTTCTATGACCATGGTTTGACACATGGATAAACTAGAGTCATTGCATGTGTTCTTTTTCTAAAACCAGATTTATCCACTAGTGTCAATGCATGTGTTCTTTTCCTAAAACGACATTGATCCACATGACCCCACACACTCTAGTGGATTTTGTGATGCAACTTCAGCCACACCGGTGCAACATGCAATGTGGAAGCTGCTTTCCTATGTGTTTTTGTTCTCTATGACCATGGTTTGACACATGGATCCACTAGAGTCATTGCTTATATATTCTTTTCCTAAAACCACATTGATCCACTAGTGTCATTGGATGTGTTCTTTTCCTAAACCGCATTGATCCACTAGTTTCATTGATCCACATGACCACATTGCATGTGTTCTTTTCCTAAAACCACATTGATTCACTAGTGACATTGATCCACATGACCACATTGCATGTGTTCTTTTCCTAAACCACATTGATCCACATGACCACATTGCATGTGTTATATTCCAACCACATTGATCTACTAGTGTCATTGATCCACATGACCACATTGCATGTGTTCTTTTCCTAAAACCACATAGATCCACATGACCACACACAGTCCACTAGATTTTGTAATGCAACTTCTGCCACATTGGTGCAACACGCAATGCGAAAGCTGCTTTCCGATGTATTTTTGGTCTCTATAGCCATGGTTTGACACATGGATCCACTGGAGTCATTGCATATGTGTTCTTTTCCTAAATCCACATTGATCCATTAGCACATTGCATTTGTTCTTTTCAGAAACCGCATTGATCCACTAGTTTCATTGATCCACATGACCACATTGGATGTGTCCTTTTCCTAAAACACATTGATTCACTAGTGTCATTGATCCACATGACCACATTGCATGTGTTCTTTTCCTCAAACAACATTGATCCACTTGACCACACACACTCAATTGGATTCTATGATGCAACTTCCGCCACACTAGTGAAACATGCAATGTGGAAGCTGCTTTCCTATGTGTTTTTGTTCTTTGTGACAATGATTTGACACATGGATCCACTAGAGTCATTGCATGTAACCTTTTCCTAAAAGCATGATGATCCACTAGTACCATTACATGTGTTCTTTTACAAAACCACATTGATCCACATGACCACACACACTCTAGTGGATTTTATGATGCAACTTCTGCCACACTGGTGCGACATGCAATATGGAAGCTGCTTTCCTATGTGTTTTTGTTCTCTCTGACCATGGTTTGACACATGGATCCAGTAGTGTCATTGCATGTGTTCTTTTCCTAAAACCACATTGATCCACTAGTGTCATTGTATGTGTTATTTTTCTAAAACCACATTGATCAACATGATCACACACACCCTAGTGGATTCTGTGATCTAACTTCGGCCACACTCGTGCAACATGCAATGTGGAAGCTGCTTTCCTATGTTTTTTTGTTCTCTATGACCTTGGTTTAACACATGGATCCACTATAGTCATTGCATGTGTTCTTTTACTAAAACCACATTGATCCACTACTGTCATTTCATGTGTTCATTTCCAAAATCACATTGATCCAATAGTTTCATTGATCCACATGGCCACATTGGTTGTGTTCTTTTCCTAAAACCACATTGATCCACTAGTGTCGTTGATCCACATGACCACATTCACGTGTTCTTTTCCTAAACCACATTGATCCACTAGTGTCATTGATCCACATGACCACATTGCACGTGTTCTTTTTCCTAAAACCACATTGATCCACTAGTGTCATTAATCCGTATGACCACATTGCATGTGTTCTTTTCCTAAAACCACATTGATCCACATGACCACACACATTCTAGTTTATTCCGTGATGCAACTTCTGCCACACTAGTGCAACATGCAATGTGGAATCTACTATCCTAAGTGTTTTTGTTCTCTTGACCATGGTTTGACACATGGATCCACAAGTGTCATTGCATGTGTTCTTTTCGTAAAACCACATTGATTTGCATGTGTTCTTTTCCTAAAACCACATTGATCCACTAGTGTCAATGCATTTGTTCTTTCCCTAAAACCACATTGATCCACATGACCACACACACTCTAGTGGATTTTGTAATGCAACTTCTGCTAGACTAATGCAACATGCAATGTGGAAGCTGCTTTCCTATGTGTTTTTGTTCTATGTGATCATGGTTTGACACATGGATCCACTAGTGTCACTGCATGTGTTATTTTCCTATAACCACATTGATCCACTACTGTCATTGTATGTGATCTTTTCCTAACACCACACTGATTCACATGACCACACACACTCAAGTGGTTTCTGTGATGCAACTTCTGCCATAGTGGTGCAACATGCAATGTGGAAGCTGCTTTCCTATGTGTTTTTTGTTTTATGTGACCATGGTTGGACACATGGGTCCACTAGTGTCATTGAATGTGTTCTTTTCCAAAAACCAGATTGATCCACATGACCACGCACACTACAGTGGATTCTATGATGTAACTTTTGCCACACTAGTGCAACAAGCAATGTGAAAGCTGCTTTCCTATGTGTTTTTGGTCTCTTTGACCATGGTTTGACACATTGATCAACTAGTGTCATTGCATGTGTTATCTTCCTAAAACCACATTGATCCACTGGTGTCATTGATGTGTTATTTTACGAAAAACACATTGATCCACATGACCACACACACTCCAGCGGATTCTATGATGCAACTTCTGTCACACTGGTGCAACATTCCATGTGGAATCTGGTTTCCTATGTGTTTTTTGTCTCTGTGACCATGGTTTGACACATGGATCCACTAGAGTCATTGCACGTGTTCTTTTCCTAAAACCACATTGATCCACTAGTGTCATTGCATGTTTTCTTTCCAAAACCACATTGATCCACATGACCACACACACACACACTCTAGTGGATTCTTTCATGCAACTTCTGCCACATTGGTTCAACATGCAATGCGGAAGCTGCTTTCCGGTGTGTTTTTGGTCTTTATGACCATGGTTTGACACATGGATCCACTAGTGTCATTGCATATGTGTTATTTTCCTAACACATTGATCCACTAGTGTCATCAATCCACACATGACCACATTGCATGTGTTCTCTTCCTAAAACACATTGACCAACTAGTGTCATTGATCCACATGACCACATTGCATATGTTAGTTTCCTAAAACAACATTTATCCACATGACCACACACACTCCAGTGGATTCTGTGATGCAACTTCCGCCACACTAGTGCAACATGCAATATGGAAGCTTCTTTCCTATGTGTTTTTGTTCTTTGTGAGCATGGTTTGACAGATGGATCCACTAGAGTCATTGCATGTGATCTTTTCCTAAAACCACATTGATCCACTAGGATCAATGCATGTGTTATTTTCAAAACCACATTGATCCACATGACCACAAACACTCCAGTGGATTTTGTGATGCAACTTCTGCCACACTGGTGCATCATGCAATGTGGAAGTTGCTTTCCTATGTGTTTTTGTTATCCGTGACCATGGTTTGACACATGGATCCACTAGTGTCATTGCGTGTGTTCTTTTCCTAAAACCACATTGACCCACTAGTGTAATTGTATGTGTTCTTTTCCTAAAACCACATTGACCCACTAGTGTAATTGTATGTGTTCTTTCCCTAAAACCACATTGATCCACATGGCCACACACACTCAAGTGGATTCTGTGATCCAACTTCTACCACACTGGTGCAACATGCAATGTGGAAGCTGCTTTTCTATGTGTTTTTGTTCTCTGTGACCATGGTTTGACACATGGATCCACTAGAGTCATTGCATGTGTTCTTTTCCTAAAACCATATTGATCCACTAGTGTCATTGATCCACATGACCACATTACATATGTACTTTTCCTAAAACCACATAGATCCACATGACCACAAAGTCGAGAGGATTTTGTGATGCAACTTCTGCCACAGTGGTGCAACATGCAATGTGGAAGCTCCTTTCCTATGTGCTTTTGTTCTCTATGACCATGGTTTGACACATGGATCCACTAGAGTCATTTCTTCTGTTCTTTTCCTAAAACCATATTGATCCACTAGTGTCATTGCATGTGTTATTTTACAAAACCACATTGATCCACATGACCACACACACTCCAGTGGATTTTGTGATGCAACGTGTGCCACACTGGTGCAACATGCAACGTGAAAGCTGCTTTCCTATGTGTTTTTGTTCTATGTGACCATGGTTTGACCCATGAATCCACTAGTTTCATTGCATGTGTTATTTTCCTATAACCACATAGATCCACTAGTGTCATTGTATGTGATCTTTTCCTAAAACCACACTGATCCACATGACCACACAAACTCAAGTGGATTCTCTGATGCAACTTTTGCCATAGTGGTGCAACATGCAATGTGGAAGCTGCTTTCCTATGTGTTTTTTTGTTTTCTGTGATCATGGTTTGACACATGGGTCCACTAGTGTCATTGCATGTGTTCTTTTCCAAAAACCAGATTGATCCACATGACCACACACACTACAGTGGATTCTGTGATGTAACTTCTTCCACAGTAGCGAACAAGCAATGTGGAAGCTTCTTTCCTATGTGTTTTTGGTCTCTGTGACCATGGTTTGACACAATGATCCACTAGTGTCATTGCATGTGTTCTTTTCCTAAAACCACATTGATCCACTAGTGTCATTGCATGTGTTATTTTACTAAAAACACATTGATCCACATGACCACACACACTCAAGTGGATTCTATGATGCAACTTCTGTCGCACTGGTGCAACATTCCATGTGGAAGCTGGTTTCTTATGTGTTTTTGGTCTCTGTGACCATGGTTTGACACATTGATCCACTAGTCATTGCACATGTTATTTTCCTAAAACCACATTGATCCACTAGTGTCATTGCATGTTTTCTTCCAAAACCACATTGATCCACATGACCACACACACACACACATTCTAGTGGATTCTTTTATGCAACATCTGCCACATTGGTGCAACATGCATTGTGGAAGCTGCTTTCCAATGTGTTTTTGGTCTTTATGGCCATGGTTTGACACATGGATCCACTAGAGTCGTGGCATATGTGTTATTTTCCTAAAACCACATTGATCCACTAGTGTCATTGATCCACATAACCACATTGCATGTGTTCTTTTCCTAAAACACATTGATCCACTAGTGTCATTGATCCACATGACCACATTGCATGTGTTCTTTTCCTAAAACACATTGATCCACATGACCACACACACTCTAGTGGACTTTATGATGCAACTTCCGCCACACTGGTGCGACATGCAACGTGGAAGCTGCTTCCCTATGTGTTTTTGTTCTCTGTGACCATGGTTGGACACATGGATCCACTAGTGTCATTGCATGTGTTCTTTTCCTAAAACCATATTGATCCACTAGTGTCATTGATCGACATGACCACATTGCATGTGTTCTTTTCCTAAAACCACATTGATCCATTTGACCACACACATTCTAGTGGATTCTGTGATGCAACATCTGCCACACTAGTGCAACATGCAATCTGGAAGCTGCTTTCCTATGTGTTTTTGTTCTCTTGACCATGGTTTGACACATGGATCCACAAGTGTCTTTGCATGTGTTCTTTTCCTAAAACCACATTGATCCATTAGTGTTAATGCATGTGTTCTTTTCCTAAAACCACATTGATCCATTAGTGTTAGTGTTAATGCATGTGTTCTTTTCCTAAAACAACATTGATCCACATGACCACACACACTCTAGTGAATTTTTTGATACAACTTCTTCCACACTGGGGCAACATGGAATCTGGAAGCTGCTTTCCTATGTGTTTTTGTTCTCTAAGACCATGGTTTGACACATGGATCCACTAGAGTCATTGCATATATATTATTTTCCTAAAACCACATTGATCCACTAGTGTCATTGCATGTGTTCTTTTCCTAAACCACATTGATCCACTAGTTTCATTGATCCACATGACCACATTGCATGTGTTATTTTCCTAAAACCACATTGATTCACTAGTGTCATTGATCCACATGACCACATTGCATGTATTATTTTCCTAAACCTCATTGATCCACTAGTGTCATTGATCCACATGACCACATTGCATCTGTTATTTTCAAACCAGATTGATCCACATGACCAAAATGCATATATTATTTTCCTAAAACCACATATATCCACATGACCACACACACTCCGGTGGATTTTGTGGTGCAACTTCTTCCATACGGGTGCAACATGCAATGTGGAAGCTGCTTTCCTATGTGTTTTTGTTCTCTATGACCATGGTTTGACACATGGATCCACTAGAGTCATTGCATGTGTTCTTTTCCTAAAACCATATTGATCCACTAGTGTCATTGCATGTGTTATTTTCAAAAACCACATTGATCCACATGGCCACACACACTCTAGTGGATTTTGTGATGCAACTTCTTCAACACTGTGCAACATGCAATGTGGGATCTGCTTTCTTATGTGTTTTTGTTCTCTTAACCATGGTTTGGCATATGGATCCACAAGTGTCATTGCATATGTTCTTTTCCTAAAACCACAATGATCCACTAGTGTCAATGCATGAGTTCTTTTCCTAAAACCACATTGATCCACATGACCACACATACTCTAGTGAATTTTGTGATGCAACTTCTGCCACACTGGTGCAACATTCAATGTGGAAGCTACTTTCCTATGTGTTTTTGTTCTCTGTGACCATGGTTTGACACATGGATCCACTAGAGTCATTGCATGTGTTCTTTTCCTAAAACCATATTGATCCACTAGTGTCATTGCATGTGTTAGTTTCCAAAACCACATTTATCCGCATGACCACACACACTCTAGTGGATTATGTGATGCAACTTCTACCACACTGGTGCAACATGCAATATGGAAGCTGCTATCCTATGTGTTTTTGTTTTCTGTGACCATCGTTTGACACAAGGGTCCACTAGTGTCATTGCATGTGTTCTTTTCCAAAAACCATATTTATCCACATGATGACACACACTACAATGGATTCTATGATGTAACTTCTGCCACACTAGCGCAGCATGCAATGTGGAAGCTGCTTTCCTATGTGTTTTTGGTCTCTTTGACCATGGTTCGACACATTGATCCACTAGTGTCATTGCATGGGTTCTTTTCCTAAAACCACATTGATGCACTAGTGCCATTGCATGTGTTATTTTACTAAAAAACACATTGATCCACACGACCACAAACACTCGAGAGGATTCTATGGTGCAACTTCTGTCACACTAGTGCAACATTCCAAGTGGAAGGTACTTTCCTATGTGTTTTTGGTCTATGTGACCATGGTTTGACACATTAATCCACTAGAGTCAATACACGTGTTCTTTTCCTAGAACCACATTGATCCACTAGTGTCATTGCATGTTTTGTTTCCGAAACCACATTGATCCACATGACCACACACACTCTAGTGGATTCTGTCATGCAACCTTTGCCACACTGGTGCAACATGCAATGCGGAAGCTGCTTTCCGATGTGTTTTTCCTCTCTATGACCATGGTTTGACACATGGATCCACTAGAGTCATTGCATATTTGTTCTTTTCCTAAAACCACATTGATCCACATGACCACCTTGCACGTGTTTTTTTCCTAAAACACATTGATCCACATGACCACATTGCATGTATTATTTCATAAACCACATTGATCCACATGACCCCACACACTTTAGTGGATTCTCTGATGCAACTTCCGCCACACTAGTGCAACATGCAATGTGGAAGCTGCTTTCCTATGTGTTTTTGTTCTCTGTGACCATGGTTTGACACATGGATCCACTAGAGTCATTGCATGTGATCTTTTCCTAAAACCACATTGATCCACTACTATCATTGCATGTGTTATTTTCCAAAACCCCATTGATCCACATGACCACATACACTCTAGTGGATTTTGTGATGCAACTTCCGCCACACTTGTGCAACATGCAATGTGGAAGCTTCTTTCCTATGTGTTTTTGTTCTTTGTGACCATGGTTTGACACATGGATCCACTAGTGTCATTGCATGTGTTCTTTTCCTAAAACCACATTGATCCCTAATGTCATTGTATGTGTTCTTTTCCTAAAACCACATTTATCCACATGACCACACACACTCCAGTGGATTCTGTGTTCCAACTTCTGCCACACTAGTGCAACACGCAATGTGGAAGTTGCTTTCCTATGTGTTTTTGTTCTAGGTGACCATGGTTTGACACATGGATCCACTAGAGTCATTGCATATATATTATTTTCCTAAAACCACATTGACCCACTAGTGTCATTGCATGTGTTCTTTTCCTAAACCACATTGATCCACTAGTTTCATTGATCCGATGACCACATTGGATGTGTTCTTTTCCTAAAACCACATTGATTCACTGTGTAATTGATCCACATGACCACATTGCAAGTGTTCTTTTCCTAAACCACATTGATCCACTAGTGTCATTGATCCACATGATCATATTACAAGTGTTCTTTTCTAACCACATTGATCCACTAGTGTCATTGATCCACATGACCACATTGCATGTGTTCTTTTCCTAAAACCACATAGATCCACATGACCACACACACTCTAATGGATTTCGTGATGCAACCTCTACCACACTGGTGCAACATGCAGTGTGGAAGTTGCTTTCCTATGTGTTTTTGTTCTCTATGACCATGGTTTGCACATGGATCCACTAGAGTCATTGCATGTATTCTTTTCCTAAAACCATATTGATCCACTAGTGTCATTGCATGTGTTATTTTACAAAACCACATTGATCCACATGACCACACACACTCCAGTGGATTTTGTGATGCAACTTCTGCCACACTGGTACAACATGCAATGTGAAAGTTGCTTTCCTATGTGTTTTTGTTCTATGTGACCATGGTTTGTCAGATGGATCCACTAGTGTCATTGCATGTGTTATTTTCTTAAAACCACATTGATCCACTAGTGTCATTGTATGTGATCTTTTCCTAAAACCACACTGATCCACATGACCACACACACTCAAGTGGATTCTGTGATGCAACTTCTGCCACAATGGTGCAACATGCAATATGGAAGCTGATTTCCTATGTGTTTTTTGTTTTCTGTGACCATGGTTTGACACATGGATCCACTAGTGTCATTGCATGTGTTCTTTTCCAAAAACCATATTGATCCACATGACCACGCACACTATAGTTGATTCTATGATGTAACTTCTGCCACACTAGCGCAACATGCAATGTGGAAGGTGCTTTCCTATGTGTTTTTGGTCTCTTTGACCATGGTTTGACATATTGATCCACTAGTGTCATTGCATGTATTCTTTTCCTAAAACCAAATTGATCCACTAGTGCCATTGCATGTGTTCTTTTACTAAAAACACATTGATCCACATGACCACACACACTCCAGTGGATTCTATGATGCAAGTTCTATCACACTGGTGCAACATTTGATGTGGAAGCTGCTTTCCTATGTGTTTTGGGTCTCTGTGACCATGGTTTGACACATTGATCCACTAGAGTCATTGCACGTGTTCTTTTCCTAAAACCACATTGATCCACTAGTGTCATTGCATGTTTTGTTTCCAAAACCTCATTGATCCACATGACCACACACACATACACTAGTGGATTCTATGATGCAACTTCTGCCACACTGGTGCAACATGCAATGCGGAAGCTGCTTTTTGATGTGTTTTTGGTCTCTATGACCATGGTTTGACACATGGATCCACTAGAGTCATTGCATATGTGGTATTTTCCTAAAACCACATTGATCCACTAGTTTCATTGATCCACATGACCACATTGCATGTATTCGTTTCCTAAAACATATTGATCCACTAGTGTCATTGATCCACATGACCACATTGCATGTGTTATTTTCCTAAAACCACATTGATCCACATGACCACACACACTCTAGTGGATTCTGTGATGCAACTTCTACCACACTAGTGCAACATGCAATGTGGAAGCTGCTTTCCTATGTGTTTTTGTTCTGGGTGACCATGGTTTGACAAATGGATCCACTAGAGTCATTGCATGTGATCTTTTCCTAAAACCACATTGATCCACTAATATCTTTGCATGTGTTCTTTTCCAAAACCACATTGATCCACGTGACTACACACACTCCAGTAGATTTTGTGATGCAACTTCTACCGCACTGGTGCAACATGCAATGTGGAAGATGCTTTCCTACGTGTTTTTGTCCTCTGTGAGCATGGTTTGACACATGGATCCACTACTGTCATTGCATGTGTTCTTTTCCTAAAACCAGATTGATCCACTAGTGTCATTGTATGTGTTCTTTTCCTAAAACCACATTGATCCACATGACCACACACACTCCAGTGGATTATGTGCTCCAACTTCTGCCACACTGGTGCAACATGCAATGTGGAAGCTGCTTTCCTATGTGTTTTTGTTCTCTGTGACCATGGTTTAACACATGGATCCACTAGAGTCATTGCATGTGTTCTTTTACTAAAACCACATTGATCCACATGACCACATTCCATGTGTTCTTTTCCTAAAACCACATTGATCCATTTGACCACACACATTCTACTGGATTATGTGATGCAACTTCTGCCACACTAATGCAACATGCAATGTGGAAGCTCCTTTCCTATGTGTTTTTGTTCTCTTGACCATGGTTTGACACATGGATCCACAAGTGTGATTGCATGTGTTCTTTTCCTAAAACCACATTGATCCACTAGTATCAATGCATGTGTTCTTTTCCTAAAACTACATTGATCCACATGACCACACACACTCTAGTGGATTTTGTGATGCAACTTCTGCCACACTGGTGCAACATGCAATGTGGAAGCTACTTTCCTATATGTTTTTCTTCTCTATGACCATGGTTTGACACATGGATCCACTAGAGTCATTGCATATATATTCTTTTCCTAAAACCACATTGATCCACTAGTGTCATTGCATGTGTTCTTTTCCTAAACCACATTGATCCACAAGTTTTATTTATCCACATGACCGTATTGCATGTGTTCTTTTCCTAAAACCACATTCATTCACTAGTGTCACTACTGCAGAAAGTCTTATAGCCTCCATGTGGTTAGTGACGGGCAAAACTGGGCCCGTCATTCGTAAGTATTACCAATGACATGCATGAATAAGCTTGTCACTAATACAAAACCCTAGTGACAGGCGTATAAAAGTGACTGTCACTACTATTTTTTGTGGAGACCGACTAAATAGAAAAAGTACTTAGTGACATGCATCTATAAATGCATGTCACAAGTAAACCTATGACTAGTGACAACTTCAAAATGTTCCCTTCACTAATATTTTTCGTGGAGCTTGGCTGAAAGGGCAAATTTCTTAGTGACAAGCATCTCTAGAAGTCTGGCACTCATAATATGGATATTTTTCTAGTTGATTGGTACATCAGTTTAGAGTACAAATGAACTTGATATTAAGCCGCTACAGTTTCGAACAAGGTATTCAAGTTTGATTACTAGAGTCACTAACAAAAGCGGTAAATCTATAATTTCTAGAATAGTAGAGTTGATAGAAATTCTTACTTTTATAGAGAAAACTGGATTGATAGTTTATTTATTTATTTTTAGAACAAGAATTTGTATACGAATACTTTTTTGATGCCTCCTCAAATTCATTTATCCAATACTCCACAAAAACTAATTGCCCTTGTAAAAGGTTCAAGTGTGCGTGCTATTTCCTACAAATTTTCCAAAACATCCTTGGCCTAAATTAAATGTGTGGGCTATAAAAATTTGGGAAGTTGGCACGTCATGAGTTCTACAATATAATGCGCGGTTTTTCCTCAGCACCTTCATTTTCCATTGGCCCTAAACCTCGCATCTCCTCATCTCATATATCCATGTAATCACGTCCCGCTAATTATGTACTCCCACCGTTTTAAAATATAAGATGTTTTATCTTTGTGAAAGGAATGTATCTAGAACCCTCTTAGTGTTTAGGTTCACTCCAAACCTACATGAACCTACACACTAGAAGAAGTCTAGATATACTTTATTCACAAAGCTAAAACATCTTATATTTTAAAACAGAGGAAGTACCTAGTATTCGCGTCTTCTATTGATCTTCTCGTGAAGATCAAACCCGTGAACCAACTTGGCCGCCCCATCCACAGACTATTGATGTAGGGTCCCTAAATAAGTGAATCCCATTAGTATTTCCCGGCCTAACTAGCGCTACACTCGTTTAGCTTGATCGATCAGATTGAACGCCCCATCTCACGAAGTGCGATGGATCCCGATCGATGCTCTTGTTCCACCCAGCGTCGCGGTGCCGTTCTCTCTTCCGTTATTCACCCATGCCATCCCATAAGTAGTTCAAGAAGCTTGGGCCTTGCAGTCATGGGATCCCAACCCATTCAAAAGGCTCGTCTCTAAGCTAAGAGCCGTGGCAAAAAGGCTCTCAGCATGGAGTTCCAGATTCATTGGCAATGTCAAAATGCAGATTCTGTTGGCCACGGAGTTAATCCTTTGTTTTGACATAGCCACGGAGAGTAGGTAGCTCTCACCTGAGGAGCGTGGGTTGCGGTGTTTGCTCAAAAAGAAGCTCATGGGACTTTCCTCTCTTGAAAGAACGCTAGCTCGGTAGAGATCGAGAATCCTTTGGCTTCGGGAGGCTGACGCATGCAGGCGTCTCTTCCACACCCACGCCAGCCACCGTAGGCGGAAAAACTTCATCAGCCACCTTCTTGTGGACAATGCTCCGATCTCAGAGCATGACGATAAGGCTTAGGCCGTGGACCGTTTCTTCGAAGATCCGCTGGGGACTTCGGGTGACCGACCTTTCTCACTTGACCTGGATTTCCATGGACTGCAGTCGGCGGACCTGTGGCACCTAGAAGGCGAATTTTCAGAGGAGGACGTGTTGGCAGCCATTAGAGGGATGCTATTGGACAAGTGCCCTGGGCTGGACGGTTTCTCCACCCATTTTTCGTGACCTGCTGGATCATCATTAGAATTCATGTCATGGATGCTTTCAACTCGCTCTCTAGGCGAGACTGCCGGGGCTTTGGGGCGGTCAATGGAGCCCTAATCTCGCTCTTTCCCAAGAAGCCGGGCATGGAAGAAGTGCGGGACTACCGCCCGATTAGCCTGATCCATGGAATTGCTAAGTGGGTTGCCAAGGTGATCGCGAACAGGGTGGCACCGGTTCTCCCACAGCTGGTGGGGGTACATTAGAGTGCATTTGTGCATGGAATATACCTGCATGACAACTTCATGATGGTACAAGGGACAACCCGCAAGCTTCACACCAGCAAGACCCCAGCCGTGCTCCTAAAGCTGGACATCACAAGGGCCTTCGATACAGTGGATTGTGCTTTTCTCTTGGAAGTCCTGAGGAATCTTGGCTTTGGGGAGCGACTCTAGTCATGCATCTGTGCTCTACTCTCCATGGCCATGACATGTGTCCTAATGAATGGCTGCCCCGGGGCAATGGTGTCCAATAGGCGTGGACGCCGGTAGGGGGACCCACTCTCCCCATAGTTGTTCATCCTAATCATGGAGGTATTTCATCTAATGATTGTGAATGGTGAAAGTATGGTCCTTCTCACCAGGCTTGCAGCCATAGGACTCCAACACCGGACCTTGATCTATGCAGATGATGTGGTCACCTTCCTACGGCCAGCAGGAATGGACTTCTAGGTGATCTCCGGGATCATCGAGGACTTCGGCGCAGCGTCAGGTCTATAGACCAATTTTGACAAGTGCTCGGAAGCCTGATATGATGCTCCGTAGAGGATAGGGACCTAGTCTCCCGAGAGCTGCAATACCTTCCGTGGCGCAGCTCCGTTCCCTCGTCGACATGGTGGCAGCCAAACTGCCATCATGGAAAGCCTCCATGCTTAACAGAGGAGGGAGTCTCGAGCTGATAAAGACAATGCTTTTGGCTACCCCAATTTTTGCCATGATGTCCCTCGACATTCCCATAGAAATAATCATTGCCATTGAGAAGATCTTAAGGGGTTTCCTCTGGAAAGGGAGGAAACACGCCCATGGTGGCCACTATCTAGTAGCATGGGATAGGGTGTGCATGCCCAAGGAACTAGGAGGACTTGGCATCCCTAACTTGCGACTCATGAACATCGCGCTTAGGGCAAGATGGATGTGGTTGAAGCGAGTTGAGGTGGACAGGCCTAGGCACTGTCTCAACATCCGAGTTCCAGCGCTCGCGGAGTTCTTGCTCAATATGTAGAGCTTGTTGGGGAACCCCAAGAGGAAGGTATGATGAGCACAGCAACAAGTTTTCCCTCAGTTATGAAACCAAGGTTATCGAACCAGTAGGAGCAAGGAAACACCTCCAAGGTGTTGTTTCGAAAATGGAATCCTACACAACACAACCACAGAACTTTGCCCCCAACTTACAGTGAGGTTGTCAATCTCACCGGTTTTGCTGAAAACAAAGGATTAAACGTATTGTGTGGAAGATAGTAATTACTTGCACAAAGTAAACAAAAAACAGTAAATAGTAGATTGTAGATTGATGGTAAAAGAATGGACCATGGTCCATAGTTCACTAGTGGTGATTCTCCTTAAGATAGTTGACATGCTGGGTGAACAAATTACAGCGGGGCAATTGACAAACATCGAGAAAGCATACATGCATATACTAATCATCTTGACTCCTATGAGATTTGATTAGGCATTACAACATTATACATAGGCCATAATCCAACTACATCTATGACTAAAAATCCACCTTCAGGTTATCATCCGAACCCCCTCCAGTATTATGTTGCAAGCAACAGATAATTGCATTAAGGAAAGTGTGTAAAGTAAACAATATTATTGTTCTATGAACAAAGGATTATTGTTTTCTCCCTAGTAGCAATAGCACATCTAGTACCTTAGAGATTTCTATCACTTCCCCAGATTCCTAGAGGCATGAACCCATTATCGAGCATAAATACTCCCTCTTGGAGTTGCTAGCATCTACTCGGCCAAGATAGCTACTAACAACAGAAAGCATGCAAGATCACAAATAACAAAGACATGATAGAATCAATAATCAATCTGAAATAGCATCTCAGTATCCATCGGATCCCCGCAAACACAACATGCAGAATTACCAATAGATGAACTTGATCATGAACGGAGCTCACAAGATCTAAACATGGTAGGACAAAGGAGGAGAACCAACCATCTAGCTACTACATGGACCCGTAGTCTAGGGATGAACTACTCACGCATCACACTGGAGGCATGCACCATGATGAAGAAGGCCTCCAGTGTGATCTCTCCCCTCTAGCAGGGTGCCTAGAAGAGCTTCAGATCCCTCTCGATCTAGGGATGGAGATGGCGGCGGCTACAGACTCTTTCGTGGAAATTTGATCGGGTCTTTGATCTGGTACTTAGGGTTTCTACATCGGAGGCTTCTTATAAGCGAAAGGGGAGGCCGAGGGGGTGCTCGAGGCGGCTGCAACCCCCAGGCGCGGGCCAGGCCAGGCCGCGCGGCCAGGGGGTGTGGCTCCCTCGAGGCCCTTCTCAGTCTCGTATTCTGGCTCCGTGTTCCCCTCGGTGAAATATTGACTTTGGCTTTTGTCTCGTCCAATTCTGAGAATATTCATTTTCTGGCTTTTCTGGAACCAAAAAACAGCAGAAAACATGCAACTGACACTATGGCATCTTGTTAATAGGTTAGTCCCAGAAAGTGTATAAAAATAGTCCAAAGTGTGGACAAAACATAAGAAAGTAGATATAAAACAAGCATGGAACATAAAAAATTATAGATACATTTACAACGTATCAACATCCCCAAGCTTAACTCCTGCTCGTCCTCGAGTAGGTAAGTGATAAAAAGAAAAGAATTTTTTTTAGGTGACATGCACCATAATAATCTTGATCAAAGTATTTGTAGAACATTGATAGCTGGGATCATAGTACTTTAACATAGCATGAAAGATATAGTTCTAACAATAAGACATAGAAACTATGTTGTAACATGAAAATGCACAACCAAAATATTCATGAATAACAATGCTTTGAAAGACGTTTTTTTGTTTCACATATAGAAAACACAATAATAATGGTATTCAGCTTGTCCCTCATAGTGTAGCAAAACATAAATGCATAGGGCACCTTCAAAGTTCATAAGGGTGACTAGATACAAATAGTTTAAGGACAAGCAATATCAAAGTTATGAATCAATCAACAAGTCTTGGGACAATGCACATTAAACTAAGAATGGCCACTATGCTCTCTCAATAGGTGCATAAAGATAGAAGATGGAGACTCAACATAAAAGTAAAAGAAAGGCCTTCATAGAAGGAAGCAGGGATTCAAGTCTCATAAAGAGCTTCCAAAAATTATGGTACTTATTAGCTTTCATCTCTCATTGCCCCTATCTTCAGCATCTTGAAGTGATTAAGGTTAAAGTGAACAAACTATGGACTATATGCTTGACAAAGTATAAGTTGGCAATATCATGTCCCTTGAATACGAGGGTCGCTCCTCATGCTACTCAAGTTTAGTTACCGGTAAGTTCTTGTCATAGTAAGTATATGTGTATCATAGAGAACCGCCAACGGGTACCCCTTGCACATGATACAGGAGCTATCCCATAATGAAAATGACAAGGCAAGCAGACAATGAGCATCTCAGCAATCTTCCTATTTACCATGGGAAAATGGTTCTTTTTTCTCTCTTTCCTCTTTTCTCGTATTTTTTTCTTTTTCTCAATCTCTATTCTCTTTTTTTATAAGAAGACTTCTTCATAGATTGCTCACTATGGTGATTCTGCAAGTTTCCACCATGATTAGGCATGTCTTAGGCTTGCGACCTAGGTATTTCTCCAACACACATACATAACTCCATGGACTTACAAGCTCCCCTTTCGTTTCACACCGACAACATCCATAAACAAAAGAGCATGATAACAACTGGGTATAATGTACAAGTGCAATGTTGAAAGCGTTCCCCATGATAGCATGGTTCTGCTAATCCCCAACGTATAAGTGCAAGCATATACAACATAGATGACACAATGGTTCAAGTTTATTAGGGGCAAGAAAAGTAAAGTGTGCCATCAAGTTCGTGAGAGTTTTAATCACTAATTTTCACATATCAAGTTTAATTCGGAAGGTAGATAAAAACATTAATATACTTGGAATAGCAAATGCTAATAGGTAGGTATGGTGGACTCTTTTGAATAACTCGGTTTTATTTGGAGTTGGATGCATGAGTGGAACTCATACTTGGTATGGAGCCTAGCAAAAGTCTGGGAGCGACCAACTAACAGAGCAATAATGGCCATAATCATGCAAAGCTACAAAACATTATTAATTAAAGCATAAAGTGATATTACAAGTCGAAAACTAAATGATCATAGAGGCTATGGTGACTTGGTATAGTCTTAACATGGTGTGAGCATGCGCCAAGTCAACCCAAATAAAGCATCAAAGGAGAATACCACAATACTATGCTTTAATATGCTAAAACAATGCATGATTCTTTCAAGGCACATTAAGCAATCTCAATTTTTTATTTTCATGCTACAAAAAAATCACTAAGCATAAAGCCAAAACAATATCAAGCATGACATGATAAAGTCTAAGTCACAGTCAAAAACAAACTCCTTTTATACCACTTAAGCATGAACTTTTCCTACTCTTTTCCAGTCCAAACCAATCTTATTTGAAAACTAATGTATGAATGAGGGGGTCCAACCAATTTATTCAAGCAAACTAAGCAAACGAAAACTAAAAACAAAAACGAAGACGCTCCAAGAACAACACCACTATGCATGAAACAATAAAATGAAGTGTTTGGAAGAACCCTGAAATTTTTATTGATGAAGAAGGGGATGCCTTGGGCATCCCCATGCTTTGACGCTTGTACTTCTTGAATATTTCTTAGGGTGACACGGGTGGCATACCCAAGCTTGAGATTTTGTCCATACTTCATCTTATCACATTACTCTTCCCTACACCTTAAAATTTCCTTCATACAAAACTTCACACAGTCTTCATTAGCAACATTAGTGTACTCAAGATAATAAGTCTTTTGGTTCAGTTTCAACACAAGTAAAACTTCCATTAAAACACGAGCTACTGTAGCACTTTCTTTAAAAAGTTCAAATGATCAAAGATAACTCAAAGGGAAAGAGATTAAGAGGCAAATGCAAATAATGGCAGAAATTTGTCAAAACAGACTAGCAGGTAAAAACCAATTTTTTCGAAGACCTTCTGGTGCTCAAATTGAAAAGTGTTGAACTAACGAAAGTTGGATAACAACCTGGATCAGACGCACAAACAATTACATCTCAAACCGACTTACATAGTTTTTTCACGAATTTTTACAGTAAAGCACAAAAATTTGTTTCGGGACAGCAACTTTCCCAAGCATTACTTCTCTCTCATTAGAGGTTACTCTTGGCACAAAAACCACAAAAAATGATAAGGAGAGATTATTACAGAAGTAATAACTTCCAAGACTCAACAAAAAGGTTCCTAACGAAATTTGGGTTATCTCCCAATAAGTGCTTTTCTTTAACCCCTTTGAGCTAGTCATAAGAAGCAAGAAAAGAATCAAGTATTCTCAAATGAAGAAGCATTAAAACCAGATTTCTTGCCCTACCTTTCTTACCTTTGTTATTATCCTGGGGGAACATGTGATTGTTTGGTGGAGAAGCAAGGTGCATGATTCTCTTTTCCTCATCTATTATTGCTCCAAGGAGTTTTAGTAGGGATCTTCCAAGTGTAATTTGTCATTTTCCTACACATTCAATAACAAGATAATCAGTAGACACCACTTTCCCTAGAATCTTTGTAAACACTCCTCCAGCTATTCCAATGGGTAATATTGCGGCATTATTAGCAAGAGATATTTCTTCTCCCCCTTTAGAAAGTCCCCAAAGATTCATAGATTCATAGATATCTTTAGGCATAAGAAAGAATTCAGACATGATATCATGCACGCATGAAAAGTTTCATTATTTATAACAACTTTTACTGTAGGAAGCCATTTTGAGGGTTTAGAATTTATTGGAACATAATCATGATGCTCTCTAAGAATGTTATGGCATTCTTTTAAACTAGCAGTGTGGGTCTCAAGAGTGTTTAATCTAGCAAATATGTTTATAAAGGAAGAATCGGATTTGCTAGGCAAGTTATATGTTAAGACTAACTTCTTTATGGCTTTAAAAGCTTCAACCTCATTTTATTGGAGGAAATCTCCTTGTACTACAGCATCCAAAGCATATCTATATCAAAGAGCAGTTCCAAAGTAAAACTGCTAAGAAACAAGCTTTGAGTCATTTTAGGTTCAGTTTTTTCATGTAAATCAGAGATTCTAGACCAAGATTCTTTGAAACTCTCTGTTTGAAAGTAAAAATCATTTCCTCGGGTGACATAGTGATTGGAGCAATGCTAGACATAAAGGCAACTTAAGGTAGGAACTAATAATAATTTTTGTGTGTTTTTAATATGAAGAAGCAAACTAGTACAACTAATTTTTTTGTGTTTTTGATAAAGAAACAAGAAAACAAAGCAGAAATAAACTAAGCAAAAAAAATAAAACAAACTAAAGAGACTGGTTATGAGGGACTCCCCTTGTGAAGATGTCCTTGACTCCCTGACAACGGCGCCAGAAAAAGTCTTGCTTGCTCAGTATGTAGAGCTCGTTGGGGAACCCCAATAGGAAGGTATGATGAGCACAGCAACAAGTTTTCCCTCAGTTATGAAACCAAGGTTATCGAACCAGTAGGACCAAGGAAACACATCCAAGGTGTTGTTTCCAACTTGGAATCCTACACAACACAACCACATAACTTTGCCCCCAACTTACAGTGAGGTTGTCAATCTCAACGGTTTTGTTGAAAACAAAGGATTAAACATATTGTGTGGAAGATAGTAATTTCTTGTAGAAAGTAAACAGAAAATAGTAAATAGTAGATTGTAGATTGATGGTAAAAGAATGGAATGGGGTCCATAGTTCACTAGTGGTGCTCCTTAAGATAGTTGACATGCTGGGTGAACAAATTACAGCGGGGAAATTGACAAACATCGAGAAAGCATACATGCATATACTAATCATCTTGACTCCTATGAGATTTGATTGGGCATTACAACATTATACACAGACCGTAATCCAACTGCATCTATGACTAATAATCGACCTTCAGGTTATCATCCGAACCCCCTTCGGTATTAAGTTGCAAGCAACAGATAATTGCATTAAGAAAAGTGTGTAAAGTAAATAATACGATTGTTCTATGAACAAAGGATTGTTGATTTCTACCTAGTAGCAACAGCACATCTAGTACCTTAGAGATTTCTGTCACTTCCCCAGATTTCTAGAGGCATGAACCCACTATCGAGCATAAATACTCCCTCTTGGAGTTGCTAGCATCTACTCGGCCAAGATAGCTACTAACAACGCAAAGCATGCAAGATCACAAATAAAAAGACATGATAGAATCAATAATCAATCTGAAATAGCATCTCAATATCCATCGGATCCCCGCAAATACAACATGCAGAATTACAAATAGATGATCTTGATCATAAATGGAGCTCACGAGATCTAAACATGGTAGCACAAAGGAGGAGAACCAACCATCTAGCTACTACATGGACCCATAGTCCAGGGATGAACTACTCACGCATCACACCGGAGGTAGGCATGGTCATGAAGAAGGCCTCCAGGGTGATCTCTCCCCTTCGGGAGGGTGTTGGGAAGAGCTTCAGATCCCTCCTGATCTAGGGATGGAGATGGCGATGGCTACAGACTCTTTCGTGGAAATTTGATCGGGTCTTTTATCGGGTACTTAGGGTTTATGCATCGCAGGCTTCTTATAGGCGAAAGGGGAGGCCGAGGGGGTGCCCGAGGCGGCTGCACCCCCTAGGCGTGGGCTAGGCCAGGCCGCGCGGCGAGAGGGTGTGGCCCCCTCGAGGACCTTCTCCGTCTCGTCTTCTGGCTCCATGTTCCCCTTGGTGAAATATTGACTTTGGCTTTTGTCCCGTCCAATTCCAAGAATATTTATTTTCTGGCTTTTCTGGAACCAAAAACAGCAGAAAACAGGAAACTATACTATGACACCTTGTTAATAGGTTAGTCCTAGAAAGTGTATAAAAATACTCCAAAGTGTGGACAAAACATAAGAAAGTAGATATAAAACAAGCATGGAACATCAAAAATTATAGATACGTTTGCAACGTATCACGGAGCAGTTGTTCGACGCTGCGACGGCCTTGGTGCTGCGGGATGGAGTCGCCACCCTCTTTTGGTCTGATAAATGGTTGCCATGTGGACGGATCAAGGACGTGGCACCGAACCTCTTTGTGGTAGTCCTATAAAGCGCGATCTCGACATGCCAGGTGCGCGAGGGCCTGGGCGGGGCCTGGCTACATGATGTCCCCCTAACCTGAGCGCGGCGGCCATCAAAGAGCTCCTAGAGGTGGCAGACCAGATGGAGGAGATTACCCTGATAGAAGGGACACAAGATGTTTTCAAGTGGAGCTGGGACCCCACCGGCTGCTACACCGCGAAGTCTTGCTACAAAGGCATGTTTCTGGGTCGGACGTCGATGGCTGGAGCACTAAAGATCTGGCGCTCTCGATCCCCGCCAGCTACAAAATCTCGGTCTGGCTTGCAGTGCGAAACAGATGTTGGATGGCCGATAGGCTGCGACGCCGTGGGCTGGATCACGCAGTGGCATGCCCTTTCTGCGACGAGTATGGAGAGACTATCGACCATCTCCTCATGGGATGTGTCCTAGCACGAGAGGTGTGGGCGACATGCCATGGCTGGTGGGGCAAGGGCCAATGGATGCCGGAACATGACACGAAACTCGTCACTTGGCTCTATGGTAGACAGGGGGCAAGGGCCACGAGCGCGACATTTGGACAGGTATTTCCTTGGTCTGCTGGACGCTCTGGCGTCACCGGAACGATATTGTCTTTGAGGGTGCTACCCCTTCTTCCGCCCTGGTCATTCAGAGGATCTGCACAGAGGCCGAGCTATGGAGAGGTGCACGGCTTTTCCGTGGCTGCCTGAGCCAAGTGGACATGTGGAGATGCCGCGAGTAGTTGGCTAGTGCGTGCGTGCTGCCCTCTGGGGTAGTGTGGGGTTGTTTTCGTGGCGCCTGTGGCACGCCGCGTTGTATTTTTTTGCCCTCTTGTCCCTTCTTGTATGAAAATGATACGTCTCCCAGGACGTATCCTTGAAAATAGGAAAGAACTTCGACAATAAATTAATTTTACCTAATTCATTTGATTACTTGAACGAATTTTGCATTAGGCGACTCCCTGATTTCAAATCACCCATACCAGATGGCACCAATGATTTTGTTTTGGACGGAATCGGTATGTGAGGCATGACACATGTAGCATGCAGGTTTGACTTAATGCTTACAAGTCATATTGTTTCTATCCAGATTGGTCCAACCCACTTTTTTCAGTTTTATTTCTCACTAAGACTCCCATGGGATCCACACGGATGTTGTTCATCTGAATGTAGAGGGCCCATAGAGTTAAAAGCTGCCATTTTTGTGTTTCAATTAATCAAATGAGGAGATGGTTGCTAGGCGCTAGCTAACTAAGCAGTATTATTCCAAATGATCTAACCAAGAAATATAAAAGCTATTAAGAACAAAAATTTGATTCAGACAATTGATCTGAATATTGCTAGCATCATCTATAATTTTCTGATACTGTTGTTTTTAAATTCTTATATGCATAATGGCTTTGATTTATGAGTTATGCTCTAATATAAAGTGAAGACTTGGTTATGATGAACTGATGAAGTGTTCGGTGTTCATGGGAAATCGACCACCGTAGCCAGCATGCTCCAAGTGGGTTCACTGTTCTCATTATTCTAGACCTTCTATGTGATTGTAGGAAATATAAAGTGCTGCTTTGATTATTCCGTGGCAAGCGCTTTGTATGAATCCCACTATATGAAATATAAATATTATGTCATAATGGGCTATGTGAATGTATCATTCTACAACATCTTATTGTGATATATGAAATATTTGTGGAAAATGAATTTATTTTTTCATAACAGCTTATTGTGCTATTTGGAATATTCATGGAAAACACACGTTTTATTACCGAAATTCAAACTAGTGACATGCGGAAATATGAGCATGTCACTACAAAACTCCACATGGTTGTGGCTTTCGATGGCAACCAGTAACATGCATCTCGTTTGCATGTCACTAGTATGCACATACTAGTGACTGGCACGTGTAAATATCTGTCACTAGTACAAGTACCAGTGATAGGCACTTGTCTGTCACTAGTAGCCGCATATCAGTGACTAGTCACCGGTGACAGGCGCTTTGCCTATCACTGATTGGCCTTTTGAGCCTGTCACTGATAGCCTATTTTGCAGTAGTGTGTCATTGATCCACATAACCATATTGCATGTATTTTTTTTCTAAACCACATTGATCCACTAGTGTCATTGATCCACGTGATCACATTGCATGTGTTCTTTCCAACCACATTGATTCACTAGTGTCATTGATCCACATGACCACATTGGATGTGTTCTTTTCCTAAAACCACATAGATCCACATGACCACACACACTTCAATGGATTTTGTGATCAACTTCTGCCACACTACTGCAAGATGCAATGTGAAATCTGCTTTCATATGTATTTTTGCTCTTTGTGACCATGGTTTGACACATGGATCCACTAGTGTCATTGCGTCTGTTATTTTCCTAAAACCACATTGATACACTAGTGTCATTGTATGTGATATTTTCCGAAAACCACACTGATCCACATGACCACACACACTCAAATAGATTCTGTGATACATCTTCTGCCATAGTGGTGCAGCATGCAATGTGGAAGCTGCTTTCATATGTGTTTTTGGTCTCTATGACCATGGTTTGACACATGGATCCACTGGAGTCATTACATATGTGTTGTTTTCCTAAAACCACATTGATCCATTAGTATCATTGCATGTGTTCTTTTCCTAAACCTCATTGATCCACTGGTTTTATTGATCCACGTGACCACATTAGATGTGTTCTTTTCCTAAAACACATTGATTCACTAGTGTCATTGATCCACATGACCACATTGCATGTGTTCTTTTCCTAAAACCACATAGATCCACATGACCGCACACACTCCAATGGATTTTGTGATGCAACTTCTGCCACACTAGTCCAACATGCAATGTGAAAGCTGCTTTCATATGTGTTTTTGTTCTTTGTGACCATGGTTTAACACATGGATCCACTAGTGTCATTGTGTGTGTTATTTTCCTAAAACTACATTGATACACTAGTGTCATTTAATGTGATCTTTTCCGAAAACCACACTGATCCACATGACCACACACACTCAAATGGATTATGGGTTGCATCTTCTGCCACAATGGTGCACCATGCAATGTGGAAGCTGCTTTCATATGTGTTTTTGGTGTCTATGACCATGGTTTGACACATGGAGCCACTAGAGTCATTACATATGTGTCCTTTTCCGAAAACCACATTGATCCATTAGTATCATTGCATGTGGTTTTTTCCTAAACCGCATTGATCCACTGGTTTCATTGATCCACATGACCACATTGGATGTGTTCTTTTCCTAAAACACATTGATTCAGTAGTGTCATTGATCCACGTGACCACATTGCATGTGTTATTTTCCTAAAACCACATTGATCCCCTTGACCACACACACTCTAGTGGATTCTGTGATGCAAGTTCCGCCACACTAGTGCAACATGCATTGTGGAAGCTGCTTTCCTATGTGTTTTTGTTCTCTGCGACCATGGTTTGACACATCGATCCACTAGAGTCATTACATGTGATCTTTTCCTAAAAGCACGTTGATCCACTAGTATAATTGCATGTGTTCTTTTAGAAAACCACATTTATCCACATGACCACACACACTCTAGTGGATTTTGTGATGCAACTTTTGCCACACTGGTGCAACATGCAATGTGGAAGCTGCTTTCCTATGTGTTTTTGTTCTCTGTACCATGGTTTGACACATGGATCCACTAGTGTCATTGCATGTGTTCTTTTCCTAAAACCATATTGATCCACTAGTGTCATTGTATGTGATCTTTTCCTAAAACCACATTGATCCACATGATCACACACACTCCAGCGGATTCTGTGATCTAACTTCTGCCACACTGGTCATCATGGCCAGACTAGGAAGGAGACATTCAGGAGGATGGTCATCAGGACGGCTATGATAACTAGGACCATCTGCCTTCGTTAGCATTGCATGTGCCCTTGAAGATGGACCCCACCACTACGCTTATCTTTTATTTCCGCTGCTTGTTGTATTAAAGACTAGATTATGAGATCCTTATTTGTGTAAAACCTTATGCATGGTTTGTAATGGATGATGTACTGCGATATCCAATCCGTTATGTCTCGCAAAAATGGTAATCCTGGGATTGCGAGGTATGGCATAACGGGCATCTGGGATTAAAAATCCGGGTGTTGACAAGATCCAATGACAAGAAATGTTTGGATTCGCGAGTCTTGATCCAACGGTCAATATTCAAAGTTGTTTGTACACAATATAGTGGTAAGATCATGTAGAACTCAATGATTGTTAGCTACTAGTAAGTTGCACATGAGACTCATATAGTAGACGTATGAAATATCATCACTATATAAAATTATAATTTGTAAAGCACAAAAAATTATAAATTTGATCAACATCAATAAAGTATGGGTGTATACTTGGTCCTTGTACTTTCTATCATCATGTGTAGAAGTCAAAGATTATTACCTACCTAACACATGAAATTTTTGATAACATGGTGTAGAGAAACAAGGGAGAAGATTCTAGTATGATGGAAAAGTGAGTTTTGAGGTTTGTGCATAGAATTCATTATGCCGAAGACTATCAATAGAATCTTCTAGATGCTAGAATGAAAAATAAGATCCAACAGCTAGAAATGCTGGGATTCGCGAGTCTTGATCCAACAGTAAATATTCAAAGTTATTTGTACACTATATAGTGGTTTATAAGGAAGACTATCAATAGAATCTTCAAGATGCTAGAACGGAAAAGAAGATCCAACGACTGGAAATGTTGGGATTCGTGACTCTTGATGCAATGGTCAATATTCAGTAAATTGTTTGTACACTATATAGTCGTAAAGTTAACGATTATTAGCTACTAGTAAGTTGCACAGGAGACTCAGATAGTAGACGTATGGCATATCATCACTAGAGAAAATTATAATTGGTAAAGCACGAAAAAATATAAATTTGATCAACATCTATAAAGTATGGGTGTATATTTGATCCTTGTACTTTGTATCATCATGTAGAAGTCAAAGATTGTTAGCTATCTAACACATAAAATTTTTTATAACATGGTCTAGAGAGACAAGGGAGAAGATTCTAGTATGGTGGAGAAGTGTGTTTTGAGGTTTGTGCATAACATTCATTATGTTGAAGATTATCAATAGAATCTTCAAGATGCTAGAATGGAAAAGAAGATCCAATGAGTAGAAATGTTGGGATTCATGACTCTTGATACAACGGTCAATATTTAGTAAGTTGTTTGTACACTATAAAGCGGAAAAGTTAACGATTATTAGCTACTAGTAAGTTGCACATGAGACTGAGATAGTAGACGTATGACATATCATCACTAGATAAAATTATAATTGGTAAAGCACAAAAAAAAATTTGATCAACATCTATAAAGTATGGGTGTATATTTGATCCTTATACTTTGTATCATCATGTAGAAGTCAAAGATTATTAGCTACCTAACACATGAAATTTTTGATACCATGGTCTAGAGAAACAAGGGAGAATATTCTAGTATGGTGGAGAAGTGTGTCTTGAGGTTTGTGCATAGCATTCATTATGCTAAAGATTATCAGTAGAGTCTTCTAGATGCTAGAATGGAAAAGAAGATCCAACGGCTAGAAATTCTGGGATTCGCGAGTCTTGATCTAATGGTCAACATTCAAAGTTATTCATACACTATATAGTGGTTTGTAATGAAGACTATCAATAGAATCTTCAAGATGCTAGAATGGAAAAGAAGATCCAACGACAAGAAATGTTTGGATTAGCGAGTCTTGATCCAACGGTCAATATTCAAAGTTGTTTGTACACTATATAGTGGTAAGATCATGTAGAAGTCAATGATTATTAGCTAATAGTAAGTTGCACATGAGACTCATATAGTAGACGTATGACATATCATGACTATATAAAATTATAATTTGTAAAGCACAAAAAATTATAAATTTGATCCGCATCTATAAAGTATGGGTGTATATTTGGTCCTTGTACTTTGTATCATCATGTGTAGAAGTCAAAGATTATTAGCTGCCTAACACATGAATTTTTTTATAACATAGCGTAGAGAAATAAGGGAGAAAATTCTAGTATGATGGAGAAGTGTGTTTTGAGGTTTGTGCATTGAATTCATTATGCCGAAGACTATCAATAGAATCTTCTAGATGCTGAATGAAAAATAAGATCCAACTACTAGAAATGCTGGGATTCGCGAGTCTTGATCCAACAGTCAACATTCAAAGTTATTTGTACACTATATAGTGGTTTGTAATGAAGACTATCAATAGAATCTTCAAGATGCTAGAATGGAAAAGAAGATCCAATGACTGGAAATGTTGGGATTCGTGACTCTTGATACAACGATCAATATTCAAACTTGTTTGTACACTATATAGTGGTAAAGTTAATGATTATTAGCTACTAGTAAGTTGCACAGGAGACTCAGATAGTAGACGTATGGCATATCATCACTAGAGAAAATTATATTTGGTAAAGCACCAAAAAATATAAATTTGATCAACATCTATAAAGTATGGGTGTATATTTGATCCTTGTACTTTGTATCATCATGTAGAAGTCAAAGATTATTAGCTACCTAACACATGAAATTTTTGATAACATGGTCTAGAGAAACAAGGGAGAAGATTCTAGTATGGTGGAGAAGTGTGTTTTGAGGTTTGTGCATAGCATTCGTTATGCTGAAGATTATCAATAGAATCTTCTAGATGCTAGAATGTAAAAGAAGATCCAACGGCTAGAAATGCTAGGATTCGCGAGCCTTGATCTAACGTCAATATTCAAATTTATTTGTACACTATACAATGGTTTGTAATGAAGAATATCAATAGAATTATCAAGATGCTAGAATGTAAAAGAAGATCCAACGACTAGAAATGTTTGGATTCGCGAGTCTTGATCCAATGGTCATTATTCAAAGTTGTGTTTACACTATATAGTGGTGAGATCATGTAGAAGGCAATAATTATTAGCTACTAGTAAGTTGCACATGAGACTCATAAAGCAGACGTATGACATATCATCACTATATAAAATTATAATTTGTAAAGCACAAAAAATTATAAATTTTATCAACATCTATAAAGTATGGGTGTATATTTGGTCCTTGTACTTTGTATCATCATGTGTCGAAGTCAAAGATTATTAGCTACCTAACACATGAATTTTTTGATAACATGGTGTAGAGAAACAAGGGTGAAGATTCTAGTATGATGGAGAAGTGTGTTTTGAGATTTGTGCATAGAATTCATTATGCGGAAGACTATCAATAGAATCTTATAGATGTCAGAATGGAAAAGAAGATCCAACAGCTAGAAATGCTAGGATTCGCGAGTCTTAATCCAACAGTCAACAGTCAAAGTTATTTGTACACTATATAGTGGTTTGTAATGAAGACTATCAATAGAATCTTCAGGATGCTAGAATGGAAAAGAAGATCCAATGACTGGAAATGTTGGGATTCGTGACTCTTGATACAACGATCAATATTCAAAGTTGTTTGTACACTATATAGTGGTAAAGTTAATGATTATTAGCTACTAGTAAGTTGCACAGGAGACTCAGATAGTAGACGTATGGCATATCATCACTAGAGAAAATTATATTTGGTAAATCACAAAAAAATATAAATTTGATCAACATCTATAAAGTATGGGTGTATATTTGATCCTTGTACTTTGTATCATCATGTAGAAGTCAAAGATTATTAGCTACCTAACACATGAAATTTTTGATAACATGGTCTAGAGAAACAAGGGAGAAGATTCTAGTATGGTGGAGAAGTGTGTTTTGAGGTTTGTGCATAGCATTCATTATGCTGAAGATTATCAATAGAATCTTCTAGATTCTAGAATGTAAAAGAAGATCCAACGGCTAGAAATGCTAGGATTCGCGAGTCTTGATCTAACGGTCAATATTCAAATTTATTTGTATTCTATACAGTGGTTTGTAATGAAGAATATCAATAGAATTATCAAGATGCTAGAATGTAAAAGAAGATCCAACGACTAGAAATGTTTGGATTCGCGAGTCTTGATCCAACGGTCAATATTCAAAGTTGTGTTTACACTATATAGTGGTGAGATCATGTAGAAGGCAATGATTATTAGCTACTAGTAAGTTGCACATGAGACTCATAAAGCAGACGTATGACATATCATCACTATATAAAATTATAATTTGTAAAGCACAAAAAATTATAAATTTGATCAACATCTATAAAGTATGGGTGTATATTTGGTCCTTGTACTTTGTATCATCATGTATCGAAGTCAAAGATTATTAGCTACCTAACACATGAATTTTTTGATAACATGGTGTAGAGAAACAAGGGTGAAGATTCTAGTATGATGGAGAAGTGTGTTTTGAGGTTTGTGCATAGAATTCATTATGCCGAAGACTATCAATAGAATCTTATAGATGTCAGAATGGAAAAGAAGATCCAACAGCTAGAAATGCTAGGATTCGCGAGTCTTAATCCAACAGTCAACAGTCAAAGTTATTTGTACACTATATAGTGGTTTGTAATGAAGACTATCAATAGAATCTTGAAGATGCTAGAATGTAAAAGAAGATCCAACGACTGGAAATGTTGGGATTCGTGACTCTTGATCCAATGGTCAATATTCAGTAAGTTGTTTGTACACTATATAGTTGTAAAGTTACCGATTATTAGCTACTAGTAAGTTGCACAGGAGACTCAGATAGTAGACATATGACATATCATCACTAGATAAAATTGTAATTGCTAAAGCACAAAAAAATATAAATTTGATCAATATCTATAAAGAATGGGTGTATATTTGATCCTTGTACTTTGTATCATCATGTAGAAGTCAAAGATTATTAGCAACCTAATACATGAATTTTTTCATAACATGGTGTAGAGAAACAGGGGAGAAGATTCTAGTATGATGGAGAAGTGTGTTTCGAGGTTTGTGCATAGAATTCATTATGCCCAAGACTATCTATAGAATCTTCTAGATGCTAGAATTGAAAAGAAGATCCAACAGCTAGAAATGATGGGATTCGCGAGTCTTGATCCAACTGTCAACACTCAAAGTTATTTGTACACTATATAGTCGTTTGTAATGAATACTATCAATAGAATCTTCAAGATTCTAGAATGGAAAAGAACATCCAACGACTAGAAATGTTGGGATTCGTGACTCTTGATACAACGGTCAATATTCAGTAAGTTGTTTGTACATTATATAGTGGTAAAGTTAACGATTATTATCTACTAGTAAGTTGCACAGGAGACTCAGATAGTAGATTTATGACATAACATCACTAGATAAAATTATAACTGGTAAAGCATAAAAAATATATATATTTGATCAACATCTATAAAGTATGGGTGTATCTTTGATCCTTGTACTCTCTATCATCATGTAGAAGTCAAAGACTATTAGCTACCTAACACATGACATTTTTGATAACATGGTCTAGAGAAACAAGGGAGAAGATTCTAGTATGGTGTAGAAGTGTGTTTTGAGGTTTGTGCATAGCATTCATTATGCTGAAGATTATCAATAGAATCTTCTAGATGCTAGAATGGAAAAGAAGATCCAACGGCTAGAAATGCTGGGATTCACGAGTCTTGATCTAACGGTCAACATTCAAAGTTATTCGTACACTATATAGTGGTTTGTAATGAAGACTATTAGTAGATTTATCAAGATGCTAGAATGGAGAAGAAGATCCAACGACTAGAAATGTATGGATTCACGAGTCTTGATCCAACGGTCAATATTCAAAGTTGTTTTTACACTATATAGTGGTGAGATCATGTAGAAGTCAAGGATTATTAGCTACTAGTAAGTTGCACAGGAAACTCAGATAGTAGACATATGACATATCACCACTAGATAAAATTATAATCGGTTAAGCACAAAAAAATATAAATTTGATCAACATCTATAAAGAATGGGTGTATATTTGATCCTTGTACTTTGTATGATAATGTAGAAGTCAAAGACTATTAGCTACCTAACACATGAAATTTTTGATAACATGGTCTAGAGAAACAAGGGAGAAGATTCTAGTATGGTGTAGAAGTGTGTTTTGAGGTTTGTGCATAGCATTCATTATGCTGAAGATTATCAATAGAATCTTCTAGATGCTAGAATGGAAAAGAAGATCCAACGGCTAGAAATGCTGGGATTCGTGAGTCTTGATCTAACGATCAACATTCAAATTTATTCATACACTATATAGTGATTTGTAATGAAGAATATCAATAGAATTATCAAGATGCTAGAATGGAAAATAAGATCCAACGACTACAAATGTTTGGATTTGTGAATCTTGATCCAACGGTTAATATTCAAAGTTGTTTTTACACTATATAGTGGTGAGATCATGTAGAAGTCAATGATTATTAGCTACTAGTAAGTTGCACATGAGACTCAAATAGTAGACGTATGACATATCATCACTATATAAAATTATAATTTGTAAAGCACAAAAAATTATAAATTTGATCAACATCTATAAAGTATGGGTCTATATTTGGTCCTTGTACTTTGTATCATCATGTGTAGAAGTCAAACATTATTAGCTACCTAACACATGAAATTTTTGATAACATGGTGTAGAGAAACAAGGGAGAAGATTCTAGTATGATGGAGCAGTGTGTTTTGAGGTTTGTGCATATAATTCATTATGCCAAAGACTATCAATAGAATCTTATAGATGCCAGAATGAAAAAAAAACCAACAACTACAAATGCTGGGATTCGCGAGTCTTGATCCAACAATCAATAGTCAAAGTTATTTCTACATTATATAGTGGTTTGTAATGAAGACTATCAATAGAATCTTAAAGATGGTAGAATGGAAAAGAAGATCCAACGACTAGAAATGTTGGGATTTGTGACTCTTGATCCAACGATCAATATTCAGTAAGTTGTTTGTACACTATATAGTGGTAAAGTTACCGATTATGAGCTACTAGTAAGTTGCACATGAGACTTAGATAGTAGACATATGACATATCATCACTAGATAAAATTATAATTGGTAAAGCACAAAAAATTATAAATTTGATCAACATATATAAAGAATGGGTGTATATTTGATCCTTGTACTTTGTATCATCATGTAGAAGTGAAACATTATTAGCTACTAACACATGAAATTTTTGATAACATGGTCTAGAGAAACAAGGGAGAAGATTCTAGTATGATGGAGAAGTGTGTTTTGAGGTTTGTGCATAACAATAATTATGCTGAAGACTATCAATAGAATCTTCTAGATGCTAAAATAGAAAAGAAGATCCAACGGCTAGAAATGCTGGGATTCGCGAGTCTTGATCTAACGGTCAACATTCAAAGTTATTCAAACACTATATAGTGGTTTGTAATGAATACTATCAATATAATCATCAAGATCGTAGAATGGAAAAGAAGATCCAAAGACAAGAAATGTTTGGATTCGCGAGTCTTGATCCAATGGTCAATATTCAAAGTTGTTTTTACACTATATAGTGGTGAGATCATGTAGAAGTCAATGATTATTAGCTACTAGTAAGTTGCACATGAGACTCAGATAGTAGACATATGACATATCATCACTATATAAAATTATAATTTGTAAAGCACAAAAAATTATAAATTTGATCGACATCTGTAAAGTATGGGTGTATATTTGGTCCTTGTACTTTGTATCATCTTGTGTAGAAGTCAAAGATTATTAGCTACCTAACACATGAAATTTTTGATAACATGGTGTAGAGAAACAAGGGAGAAGATTCTAGTATGATGGAGAAGTGTGTTTTGAGGTTTGTGCATAGAATTCATTATGCCGAAGAAAATCAATAGAATCTTCTAGATGCTAGAATGGAAAAGAAGATCCAACAGCTAGAAATGATGGGATTCGCGAGTCTTGATCCAACTGTCAACACTCAAAGTTATTTGTACACTATATAGTCGTTTGTAATGAATACTATCAATAGAATCTTCAAGATTCTAGAATGGAAAAGAACATCCAACGACTAGAAATGTTGGGATTCGTTACTCTTGATACAACGGTCAATATTTAGTAAGTTGTTTGTACATTATATAGTGGTAAAGTTAACTATTATTAGCTACTAGTAAGTTGCACAGGAGACTCAGATAGTAGATTTATGACATAACATCACTAGATAAAATTATAACTGGTAAAGCATAAAAAATATATATATTTGATCAACATCTATAAAGTATGGGTGTATATTTGATCCTTGTACTCTCTATCATCATGTAGAAGTCAAAGACTATTAGCTACCTAACACATGACATTTTTGATAACATGGTCTAGAGAAACAAGGGAGAAGATTCTAGTATGGTGTAGAAGTGTGTTTTGAGGTTTGTGCATAGCATTCATTATGCTGAAGATTATCAATAGAATCTTCTAGATGCTAGAATGGAAAAGAAGATCCAACGGCTAGAAATGCTGGGATTCGCAAGTCTTGATCTAACGGTCAACATTCAAAGTTATTCGTACACTATATAGTGGTTTGTAATGAAGACTATTAGTAGATTTATCAAGATGCTAGAATGGAGAAGAAGATCCAACGACTAGAAATGTATGGATTCACGAGTCTTGATCCAACGGTCAATATTCAAAGTTGTTTTTACACTATATTGTGGTGAGATCATGTAGAAGTCAATGATTATTAGCTACTAGTAAGTTGCACAGGAAACTCAGATAGTAGACATATGACATATCACCACTAGATAAAATTATAATCGGTTAAGCACAAAAAAATATAAATTTGATCAACATCTATAAAGAATGGGTGTATATTTGATCCTTGTACTTTGTATGATAATGTAGAAGTCAAAGACTATTAGCTACCTAACACATGAAATTTTTGATAACATGGTCTAGAGAAACAAGGGAGAAGATTCTAGTATGGTGTAGAAGTGTGTTTTGAGGTTTGTGCATAGCATTCATTATGCTGAAGATTATCAATAGAATCTTCTAGATGCTAGAATGGAAAAGAAGATCCAACGGCTAGAAATGCTGGGATTCGTGAGTCTTGATCTAACAACATTCAAATTTATTCATACACTATATAGTGATTTGTAATGAAGAATATCAATAGAATTATCAAGATGCTAGAATGGAAAATAAGATCCAACGACTACAAATGTTTGGATTTGTGAATCTTGATCCAACGGTTAATATTCAAAGTTGTTTTTACACTATATAGTGGTGAGATCATGTAGAAGTCAATGATTATTAGCTACTAGTAAGTTGCACATGAGACTCAAATAGTAGACGTATGACATATCATCACTATATAAAATTATAATTTGTAAAGCACAAAAAATTATAAATTTGATCAACATCTATAAAGTATGGGTCTATATTTGGTCCTTGTACTTTGTATCATCATGTGTAGAAGTCAAACATTATTAGCTACCTAACACATGAAATTTTTGATAACATGGTGTAGAGAAACAAGGGAGAAGATTCTAGTATGATGGAGCAGTGTGTTTTGAGGTTTGTGCATATAATTCATTATGCCAAAGACTATCAATAGAATCTTATAGATGCCAGAATGAAAAAAAAACCAACAACTACAAATGCTGGGATTCGCGAGTCTTGATCCAACAATCAATAGTCAAAGTTATTTCTACATTATATAGTGGTTTGTAATGAAGACTATCAATAGAATCTTAAAGATGGTAGAATGGAAAAGAAGATCCAACGACTAGAAATGTTGGGATTTGTGACTCTTGATCCAACGATCAATATTCAGTAAGTTGTTTGTACACTATATAGTGGTAAAGTTACCGATTATGAGCTACTAGTAAGTTGCACATGAGACTTAGATAGTAGACATATGACATATCATCACTAGATAAAATTATAATTGGTAAAGCACAAAAAATTATAAATTTGATCAACATATATAAAGAATGGGTGTATATTTGATCCTTGTACTTTGTATCATCATGTAGAAGTGAAACATTATTAGCTACTAACACATGAAATTTTTGATAACATGGTCTAGAGAAACAAGGGAGAAGATTCTAGTATGATGGAGAAGTGTGTTTTGAGGTTTGTGCATAACAATAATTATGCCGAAGACTATCAATAGAATCTTCTAGATGCTAAAATGGAAAAGAAGATCCAACGGCTAGAAATGCTGGGATTCGCGAGTCTTGATCTAACGGTCAACATTCAAGGTTATTCGTACACTATATAGTGGTTTGTAATGAATACTATCAATATAATCATCAAGATGCTAGAATGGAAAAGAAGATCCAAAGACTAGAAATGTTTGGATTCGCGAGTCTTGATCCAATGGTCAATATCAAAGTTGTTTTTACACTATATAGTGGTGAGATCATGTAGAAGTCAATGATTATTAGCTACTAGTAAGTTGCGCATGAGACTCAGATAGTAGACGTATGACATATCATCACTATATAAAATTATAATTTGTAAAGCACAAAAAATTATAAATTTGATCGACATCTGTAAAGTATGGGTGTATATTTGGTCCTTGTACTTTGTATCATCTTGTGTAGAAGTCAAAGATTATTAGCTACCTAACACATGAAATTTTTGATAACATGGTGTAGACAAACAAGGGAGAAGATTCTAGTATGATGGAGAAGTGTGTTTTGAGGTTTGTGCATAGAATTCATTATGCCGAAGAAAATCAATAGAATCTTCTAGATGCTAGAATGGAAAAGAAGATCCAACAGCTAGAAATGATGGGATTCGCGAGTCTTGATCCAACTGTCAACACTCAAAGTTATTTGTACACTATATAGTCGTTTGTAATGAATACTATCAATAGAATCTTCAAGATTCTAGAATGGAAAAGAACATCCAACGACTAGAAATGTTGGGATTCGTTACTCTTGATACAACGGTCAATATTTAGTAAGTTGTTTGTACATTATATAGTGGTAAAGTTAACTATTATTAGCTACTAGTAAGTTGCACAGGAGACTCAGATAGTAGATTTATGACATAACATCACTAGATAAAATTATAACTGGTAAAGCATAAAAAATATATATATTTGATCAACATCTATAAAGTATGGGTGTATATTTGATCCTTGTACTCTCTATCATCATGTAGAAGTCAAAGACTATTAGCTACCTAACACATGACATTTTTGATAACATGGTCTAGAGAAACAAGGGAGAAGATTCTAGTATGGTGTAGAAGTGTGTTTTGAGGTTTGTGCATAGCATTCATTATGCTGAAGATTATCAATAGAATCTTCTAGATGCTAGAATGGAAAAGAAGATCCAACGGCTAGAAATGCTGGGATTCGCAAGTCTTGATCTAACGGTCAACATTCAAAGTTATTCGTACACTATATAGTGGTTTGTAATGAAGACTATCAGTAGATTTATCAAGATGCTAGAATGGAGAAGAAGATCCAACGACTAGAAATGTATGGATTCACGAGTCTTGATCCAACGGTCAATATTCAAAGTTGTTTTTACACTATATTGTGGTGAGATCATGTAGAAGTCAATGATTATTAGCTACTAGTAAGTTGCACAGGAAACTCAGATAGTAGACATATGACATATCATCACTAGATAAAATTATAATCAGTTAAGCACAAAAAAATATAAATTTGATCAACATCTATAAAGAATGGGTGTATATTTGATCCTTGTACTTTGTATGATAATGTAGAAGTCAAAGACTATTAGCTACCTAACACATGAAATTTTTGATAACATGGTCTAGAGAAACAAGGGAGAAGATTCTAGTATGGTGTAGAAGTGTGTTTTGAGGTTTGTGCATAGCATTCATTATGCTGAAGATTATCAATAGAATCTTCTAGATGCTAGAATGGAAAAGAAGATCCAACGGCTAGAAATGCTGGGATTCGTGAGTCTTGATCTAACGATCAACATTCAAATTTATTCATACACTATATAGTGCTTTGTAATGAAGAATATCAATAGAATTATCAACATGCTAGAATGGAAAATAAGATCCAACGACTAGAAATGTTTGGATTTGTGAGTCTTGATCCAACGGTCAATATTCAAAGTTGTTTTTACACTATATAGTGGTGAGATCATGTAGAAGTCAATGATTATTAGCTACTAGTAAGTTGCACATGAGACTCAAATAGTAGACGTATGACATATCATCACTATATAAAATTATAATTTGTAAAGCACAAAAAATTATAAATTTGATCAACATCTATAAAGTATGGGTCTATATTTGGTCCTTGTACTTTGTATCATCATGTGTAGAAGTCAAACATTATTAGCTACCTAACACATGAAATTTTTGATAACATGGTGTACAGAAACAAGGGAGAAGATTCTAGTATGATGGAGCAGTGTGTTTTGAGGTTTGTGCATAGAATTCATTATGCCAAAGACTATCAATAGAATCTTATAGATGCCAGAATGAAAAAAAACCAACAACTAGAAATGCTGGGATTCGCGAGTCTTGATCCAACAATCAATAGTCAAAGTTATTTGTACATTATATAGTGGTTTGTAATGAAGACTATCAATAGAATCTTAAAGATGGTAGAATGGAAAAGAAGATCCAACGACTAGAAATGTTGGGATTTACGACTCTTGATCCAACGGTAAATATTCAGTAAGTTGTTGTACACTATATAGTGGTAAAGTTACCGATTATTAGCTACTAGTAAGATGCACAGGAGACTTAGATAGTAGACATATGACATATCATCACTAGATAAAATTATAATTGGTAAAGCACAAAAAATTATAAATTTGATCAACATATATAAAGAATGGGTGTATATTTGATCCTTGTACTTTGTATCATCATGTAGAAGTGAAACATTATTAGCTACTAACACATGAAATTTTTGATAACATGGTCTAGAGAAACAAGGAGAAGATTCTAGTATGATGGAGAAGTGTGTTTTGAGGTTTGTGCATAACAATAATTATGCTGAAGACTATCAATAGAATCTTCTAGATGCTAAAATGGAAAAGAAGATCCAACGGCTAGAAATGCTGGGATTCGCGAGTCTTGATCTAACGGTCAACATTCAAAGTTATTCGTACACTATATAGTGGTTTGTAATGAATACTATCAATATAATCATCAAGATGCTAGAATGGAAAAGAAGATCCAAAGACTAGAAATGTTTGGATTCGCGAGTCTTGATCCAATGGTCAATATTCAAAGTTGTTTTTACACTATATAGTGGTGAGATCATGTAGAAGTCAATGATTATTAGCTACTAGTAAGTTGCACATGAGACTCAGATAGTAGACGTATGACATATCATCACTATATAAAATTATAATTTGTAAAGCACAAAAAATTATAAATTTGATCGACATCTCTAAAGTATGGGTGTATGTTTGGTCCTTGTACTTTGTATCATCTTGTGTAGAAGTCAAAGATTATTAGCTACCTAACACATGAAATTTTTGATAACATGGTGTAGAGAAACAAGGGAGAAGATTATAGGATGATGGAGAAGTGTGTTTTGAGGTTTGTGCATAGAATTCATTATGCCGAAGAAAATCAATAGAATCTTAAAGATGCCAGAATGGAAAAGAAGATCCAACAGCTTATAATGCTGCGATTCGCGAGTCTTGATCCAACATTCAACATTCAAAGTTATTTGTACACTATATAATGGTTTGTAATGAAGACTATCCATAGAATCTTCAAGATGGTAGAATGGAAAAGAAGATCCAACGACTAGAAATGTTGGGATTTGCGACTCTTGATCCAACAGTCAATATTCAGTAAGTTGTTTGTACACTATATAGTGGTAAAGTTACCGATTATTAGCTACTAGTAAGTTGCACAGGAGACTTAATAGTAGACATATGACATATCATCACTAGATAAAATTATAATTGGTAAAGCACAAAAATATATAAATTTAATCAACATCTATAAAGAATGGGTGTATATTTGATCCTTGTACTTTGTATCATCATGTAGAAGTCAAACATTATTAGCTACCTAACACATGAAATTTTTGATAACATGGTCTAGAGAAACAAGGGAGAAGATTCTAGTATGATGGAGAAGTGTGTTTTGAGGTTTGTGCATAACAATCATTATGCCGAAGACTATCAATAGAATCTTCTAGATGCAAAAATGGAAAAGAAGATCCAACGGCTAGAAATGCTGGGATTCACGAGTCTTGATCCAACGGTCAACATTCAAAGTTATTCGTACACTATATAGTGGTTTGTAACGAATACTATCAATATAATCATCAAGATGCTAGAATGGAAAAGAAGATCCAAAGACTAGAAATGTTTGGATTCGCGAGTCTTGATCCAATGGTCAATATTCAAAGTTGTTTTTACACTATATAGTGGTGAGATCATGTAGAAGTCAATGATTATTAGCTACTAGTAAGTTGCACATGAGACTCAGATAGTAGACGTATGACATATCATCACTATATAAAATTATAATTTGTAAACCACAAAAAATTATAAATTTGATCGACATCTATAAAGTATGGGTGTATATTTGGTCCTTGTACTTTATATCATCTTGTGTAGAAGTCAAAGATTATTAGCTACCAAAAACATGAAATTTTTGATAACATGGTGTAGAGAAACAAGGGAGACGATTCTAGTATGATGGAGAAGTGTGTTTTGAGGTTTGTGCATAGAATTCATTATGCCGAAGAAAATCAATAGAATCTTATAGATGCCAGAATGGAAAAGAAGATCCCACAACTATTAATGCTGGGATTCACGAGTCTTGATCCAACAATCAACATTCAAAGTTATTTGTGCACTATATAGTGGTTTGTAATGAAGACTATCAATAGAATCTTCAAGATGGTAGAATGGAAAAGGAGATCCAACGACTGGAAATGTTGGGATTCACGACTCTTGATCCAACGGTCAATATTCAGTAAGTTGTTTGTACACTATATAGTGGTAAAGTTAACAATTATTATCTACTAGTAAGTTGCACAGGAGACTCAGATAGTAGACGTATGCCATATCATCACTAGATAAAATTATAATTGGTAAAGCACAAAAAATTATAAATTTGATCAACATGTATAAATAATGAGTGTATATTTGATCCTTGTACTTTGTATCATCATGTAGAAGTCAAAGATTATTAGCTACCTAACACATGAAATTTTTGATAACATGGTCTAGTGAAACAAGGGAAAAGATTCTAGTATGGTGGAGAATTGTGTTTTGAGGTTTGTGCATAGCATTCATTATACCGAATATTATCAATAGAACCTTCTAGATGCTAGAATGGAAAAGAAGATCTAACGGCTAGAAATGCTGGAATTCGCGAGTCTTGATCCAACAGTCAACATTCAGAGTTATCCGTACACTATATAGTGGTTCATAATGAAGACTATCAATAGAATCTTGAAGATGCTAGAATGGAAAAGAAGATCCAACGACTAGAAATGTTGGGATTCGCGAGTCTTGATCCAACGGTCAATATTCAAAGTTGTTTATCCACTATGTAGTGGTTAGGTCATGTAGAAGTCAACGATTATTAACTACTAGTAAGTTGCACGTGAGGCTCAGATAGTAGACGTAGGCCATATCATCAATATATACAATTGTAATTGGTAAAGCACAAAAAAATATAAATTTGAGCAACATCTATAAAGTATGGGTGTATATTTGGTCCTTGTACTTTGTATCATCAGGTGTCGAAGTCAAAGATTATTAGCTACCTAACACATGAATTTTTTGATAACATGGTGTAGAGAAACAAGGGTGAAGATTCTAGTATGATGGAGAAGTGTGTTTTGAGGTTTGTGCATAGAATTCATTATGCCGAAGACTATCAATAGAATCTTATAGATGTCAGAATGGAAAAGAAGATCCAACAGCTAGAAATGCTAGGATTCGCGAGTCTTAATCCAACAGTCAATAGTCAAAGTTATTTGTACACTATATAGTGGTTTGTAATGAAGACTATCAATAGAATCTTATAGATGTCAGAATGGAAAAGAAGATCCAACAGCTAGAAATGCAAGGATTGGCGAGTCTTAATCCAACAGTCAACAGTCAAAGTTACTTGTACACTATATAGTGTTTTGTAATGAAGACTATCAATAGAATCTTCAAGATGCTAGAATGGAAAAGAAGATCCAATGACTGGAAATGTTGGGATTCGTGACTCTTGATACAACGATCAATATTCAAAGTTGTTTGTACACTATATAGTGGTAAAGTTAATGATTATTAGCTACTAGTAAGTTGCACAGGAGACTCAGATAGTAGACGTAT
Organism: Avena insularis; assembly: GCA_023614405.1. Classification (NCBI taxonomy): domain Eukaryota; kingdom Viridiplantae; phylum Streptophyta; class Magnoliopsida; order Poales; family Poaceae; genus Avena; species Avena insularis. The sequence continues at coordinate 308,474,664 of CM042690.1, forward strand.
GGCATATCATCACTAGAGAAAATTATATTTGGTAAAGCACAAAAAAATATAAATTTGATCAACATCTATAAAGTATGGGTGTATATTTGATCCTTGTACTTTGTATCATCATGTAGAAGTCAAAGATTATTAGCTACCTAACACATGAAATTTTTGATAACATGGTCTAGAGAAACAAGGGAGAATATTCTAGTATGGTGGAGAAGTGTGTTTTGAGGTTTGTGCATAGCATTCATTATGCTGAAGATTATCAATAGAATCTTCTAGATGCTAGAATGTAAAAGAAGATCCAACGGCTAGAAATGCTAGGATTTGCGAGTCTTGATCTAACGGTCAATATTCAAATTTATTTGTACACTATACAGTTGTTCGTAATGAAGAATATCAATAGAATTATCAAGATGCTAGAATGTAAATGAAGATCCAACGACTAGAAATGTTTGGATTCGCGAGTCTTGATCCAACGGTCAATATTCAAAGTTGTGTTTACACTATATAGTGGTGAGATCATGTAGAAGGCAATGATTATTAGATACTAGTAAGTTGCACATGAGACTCATAAAGCAGACGTATGACATATCATCACTATATAAAATTATAATTTGTAAAGCACAAAAAATTATAAATTTGATCAACATCTATAAAGTATGGGTGTATATTTGGTCCTTGTACTTTGTATCATCATGTGTCGAAGTCAAAGATTATTAGCTACCTAACACATGAATTTTTTGTAAACATGGTGTAGAGAAACAAGGGTGAAGATTCTAGTATGATGGAGAAGTGTGTTTTGAGGTTTGTGCATAGAATTCATTATGCCGAAGACTATCAATAGAATCTTATAGATGTCAGAATGGAAAAGAAGATCCAACAGCTAGAAATGCTAGGATTCGCGAGTCTTAATCCAACAGTCAATAGTCAAAGTTATTTGTACACTATATAGTGGTTTGTAATGAAGACTATCAATAGAATCTTATAGATGTCATAATGGAAAAGAAGATCCAACAGCTAGAAATGCTAGGATTGGCGAGTCTTAATCCAACAGTCAACAGTCAAAGTTACTTGTACACTATATAGTGGTTTGTAATGAAGACTATCAATAGAATCTTCAAGATGCTAGAATGGAAAAGAAGATCCAATGACTGGAAATGTTGGGATTCGTGACTCTTGATACAACGATCAATATTCAAAGTTGTTTGTACACTATATAGTGGTAAAGTTAATGATTATTAGCTACTAGTAAGTTGCACAGGAGACTCAGATAGTAGACGTATGGCATATCATCACTAGATAAAATTATATTTGGTAAAGCATAAAAAATTATAAATTTGATCAACATCTATAAAGTATGGGTGTATATTTGATCCTTGTACTTTGTATCATCATGTAGAAGTCAAAGATTATTAGCTACCTAACACATGAAATTTTTGATAACATGGTCTAGATAAACAAGGGAGAAGATTCTATTATGGTGGAGAAGTGTGTTTTGAGGTTTGTGCATAGCATTCATTATGCTGAAGATTATCAATAGAATCTTCTAGATGCTAGAATGTAAAAGAAGATCCAACGGCTAGAAATGCTAGGATTTGCGAGTCTTGATCTAACGGTCAATATTCAAATTTATTTGTACACTATACAGTGGTTTGTAATGAAGAATATCAATAGAATTATCAAGATGCTAGAATGTAAAAGAAGATCCAACGACTAGAAATGTTTGGATTCGCGAGTCTTGATCCAACGGTCAATATTCAAAGTTGTGTTTACACTATATAGTGGTGAGATCATGTAGAAGGCAATGATTATTAGCTACTAGTAAGTTGCACATGAGACTCATAAAGCAGACGTATGACATATCATCACTATATAAAATTATAATTTGTAAAGCACAAAAAATTATAAATTTGATCAACATCTATAAAGTATGGGTGTATATTTGGTCCTTGTACTTTGTATCATCATGTGTCGAAGTCAAAGATTATTAGCTACCTAACACATGAATTTTTTGATAACATGGTGTAGAGAAACAAGGGTGAAGATTCTAGTATGATGGAGAAGTGTGTTTTGAGGTTTGGGCATAGAATTCATTATGCCGAAGACTATCAATAGAATCTAATAGATGTCAGAATGGAAAAGAAGATCCAACAGCTAGAAATGCTAGGATTCGCGAGTCTTAATCCAACAGTCAACAGTCAAAGTTATTTGTACACTATATAGTGGTTTGTAATGAAGACTATCAATAGAATCTTATAGATGTCAGAATGGAAAAGAAGATCCAACAGCTAGAAATGCTAGGATTCGCGAGTCATAATCCAACAGTCAACAGTCAAAGTTATTTGTACACTATATAGTGGTTTGTAATGAAGACTATCAATAGAATCTTGAAGATGCTAGAATGGAAAAGAAGATCCAACGACTGGAAATGTTGGGATTCGTGACTCTTGATCCAACGGTCAATATTCAGTAAGTTGTTTGTACACTATATAGTTGTAAAGTTACCGATTATTAGCTACTAGTAAGTTGCACAGGAGACTCATATAGTAGACATATGACATATCATCACTAGATAAAATTATAATTGCTAAAGCACAAAAAAATATAAATTTGATCAATATCTATAAAGAATGGGTGTATATTTGATCCTTGTACTTTGTATCATCATGTAGAAGTCAAAGATTATTAGCTACCTAATACATGAAATTTTTCATAACATGGTGTAGAGAAACAGGGGAGAAGATTCTAGTATGATGGAGAAGTGTGTTTCGAGGTTTGTGCATAGAATTCATTATGCCCAAGACTATCTATAGAATCTTCTAGATGCTAGAATGGAAAAGAAGATCCAATAGCTAGAAATGATGGGATTCGCGAGTCTTGATCCAACTGTCAACACTCAAAGTTATTTGTACACTATATAGTCGTTTGTAATGAATACTATCAATAGAATCTTCAAGATTCTAGAATGGAAAAGAACATCCAACGACTAGAAATGTTGGGATTCGTGACTCTTGATACAACGGTCAATATTCAGTAAGTTGTTTGTACATTATATAGTGGTAAAGTTAACGATTATTAGCTACTAGTAAGTTGCACAGGAGACTCAGATAGTAGATTTATGACATAACATCACTAGATAAAATTATAATTGGTAAAGCATAAAAAATATATATATTTGATCAACATCTATAAAGTATGGGTGTATATTTGATCCTTGTACTCTCTATCATCATGTAGAAGTCAAAGACTATTAGCTACCTAACACATGGTCTAGAGAAACAAGGGAGAAGATTCTAGTATGGTGTAGAAGTGTGTTTTGAGGTTTGTGCATAGCATTCATTATGCTGAAGATTATCAATAGAATCTTCTAGATGCTAGAATGGAAAAGAAGATCCAATGGCTAGAAATGCTGGGATTCGCGAGTCTTGATCTAACGGTCAACATTCAAAGTTATTCGTACACTATATAGTGGTTTGTAATGAAGACTATCAGTAGATTTATCAAGATGCTAGAATGGAGAAGAAGATCCAACGACTAGAAATGTATCGATTCACGAGTCTTGATCCAACGGTCAATATTCAAAGTTGTTTTTACACTATATAGTGGTGAGATCATGTAGAAGTCAATGATTATTAGCTACTAGTAAGTTGCACAGGAAACTCAGATAGTAGACATATGACATATCATCACTAGATAAAATTATAATCGGTTAAGCACAAAAAAATATAAATTTGATCAACATCTATAAAGAATGGGTGTATATTTGATCCTTGTACTTTGTATGATAATGTAGAAGTCAAAGACTATTAGCTACCTAACACATGAAATTTTTGATAACATGGTCTAGAGAAACAAGGGAGAAGATTCTAGTATGGTGGAGAAGTGTGTTTTGAGGTTTGTGCATAGCATTCATTATGCTGAAGATTATCAATAGAATCTTCTAGATGCTAGAATGGAAAAGAAGATCCAACGGCTAGAAATGCTGGGATTCGTGAGTCTTGATCTAACGATCAACATTCAAATTTATTCATACACTATATAGTGGTTTGTAATGAAGAATATCAATAGAATTATCAAAATGCTAGAATGGAAAATAAGATCCAACGACTAGAAATGTTTGGATTTGTGAGTCTTGATCCAACGGTCAATATTCAAAGTTGTTTTTACACTATATAGTGGTGAGATCATGTAGAAGTCAATGATTATTAGCTACTAGTAAGTTGCACATGAGACTCAAATAGTAGACGTATGACATATCATCACTATATAAAATTATAATTTGTAAAGCACAAAAAATTATAAATTTGATCAACATCTATAAAGTATGGGTCTATATTTGGTCCTTGTACTTTGTATCATCATGTGTAGAAGTCAAACATTATTAGCTACCTAACACATGAAATTTTTGATAACATGGTGTAGAGAAACAAGGGAGAAGATTCTAGTATGATGGAGCAGTGTGTTTTGAGGTTTGTGCATATAATTCATTATGCCAAAGACTATCAATAGAATCTTATAGATGCCAGAATGAAAAAAAAACCAACAACTACAAATGCTGGGATTCGCGAGTCTTGATCCAACAATCAATAGTCAAAGTTATTTCTACATTATATAGTGGTTTGTAATGAAGACTATCAATAGAATCTTAAAGATGGTAGAATGGAAAAGAAGATCCAACGACTAGAAATGTTGGGATTTGTGACTCTTGATCCAACGATCAATATTCAGTAAGTTGTTTGTACACTATATAGTGGTAAAGTTACCGATTATGAGCTACTAGTAAGTTGCACATGAGACTTAGATAGTAGACATATGACATATCATCACTAGATAAAATTATAATTGGTAAAGCACAAAAAATTATAAATTTGATCAACATATATAAAGAATGGGTGTATATTTGATCCTTGTACTTTGTATCATCATGTAGAAGTGAAACATTATTAGCTACTAACACATGAAATTTTTGATAACATGGTCTAGAGAAACAAGGGAGAAGATTCTAGTATGATGGAGAAGTGTGTTTTGAGGTTTGTGCATAACAATAATTATGCCGAAGACTATCAATAGAATCTTCTAGATGCTAAAATGGAAAAGAAGATCCAACGGCTAGAAATGCTGGGATTCGCGAGTCTTGATCTAACGGTCAACATTCAAGGTTATTCGTACACTATATAGTGGTTTGTAATGAATACTATCAATATAATCATCAAGATGCTAGAATGGAAAAGAAGATCCAAAGACTAGAAATGTTTGGATTCGCGAGTCTTGATCCAATGGTCAATATCAAAGTTGTTTTTACACTATATAGTGGTGAGATCATGTAGAAGTCAATGATTATTAGCTACTAGTAAGTTGCGCATGAGACTCAGATAGTAGACGTATGACATATCATCACTATATAAAATTATAATTTGTAAAGCACAAAAAATTATAAATTTGATCGACATCTGTAAAGTATGGGTGTATATTTGGTCCTTGTACTTTGTATCATCTTGTGTAGAAGTCAAAGATTATTAGCTACCTAACACATGAAATTTTTGATAACATGGTGTAGACAAACAAGGGAGAAGATTCTAGTATGATGGAGAAGTGTGTTTTGAGGTTTGTGCATAGAATTCATTATGCCAGAGAAAATCAATAGAATCTTAAAGATGCCAGAATGGAAAAGAAGATCCAACAGCTATTAATGCTGCGATTCGCGAGTCTTGATCCAACATTCAACATTCAAAGTTATTTGTACACTATATAATGGTTTGTAATGAATACTATCCATAGAATCTTCAAGATGGTAGAATGGAAAAGAAGATCCAACAACTAGAAATGTTGGGATTTGCGACTCTTGATCCAACGGTCAATATTCAGTAAGTTGTTTATACACTATATAGTGGTAAAGTTACCGATTATTAGCTACTAGTAAGTTGCACAGGAGACTTAGATAGTAGACATATGACATATCATCACTAGATAAAATTATAATTGGTAACGCACAAAAATATATAAATTTAATCAACATCTATAAAGAATGGGTGTATATTTGTCCTTGTACTTTGTATCATCATGTAGAAGTCAAACATTATTAGCTACCTAACACATGAAATTTTTGATAACATGGTCTAGAGAAACAAGGGAGAAGATTCTAGTATGATGGAGAAGTGTGTTTTGAGGTTTGTACATAGCATTCATTATACCGAATATTATCAATAGAACCTTCTAGATGCTAGAATGGAAAAGAAGATCTAACGGCTAGAAATGCTGGAATTCGCGAGTCTTGATCCAACAGTCAACATTCAGAGTTATACGTACACTATATAGTGGTTTGTAATGAAGACTATCAATAGAATCTTGAAGATGCTAGAATGGAAAAGAAGATCCAACGACTGGAAATGTTGGGATTCGCGAGTCTTGATCCAACGGTCAATATTCAAAGTTGTTTATCCACTATGTAGTGGTTAGATCATGTAGAAGTCAACGATTATTAGCTACTAGTAAGTTGCACGTGAGGCTCAGATAGTAGACGTAGGCCATATCATCACTATATTCAATTGTAATTGGTAAAGCACAAAAAATTATAAATTTGAGCAACATCTATAAAGTATGGGTATATATTTGGTCCTTGTACTTTGTACCATCATGTAGAAGTCTAAGATTATTAGCTACCTAACACATAATTTTTTTAATCAAATGCATGGTCTAGAGAAACAAGGAAGAAGGTTCTAGTATGATGGAGAAGTGTGTTTTGAGGATTGTGCATAGTATTCATTATGTTGAAGACTATCAATAGAATCTTCTAGATGCTAGAATGGAAAAGAAGATCCAACGGCTAGAAATGCAGGGATTCGTGAGTCTTGATCCAACGGTCAACATTCAACTTATTAGTACACTATATAATGGTAAGATACGATAAGATAAGATAAGATAAGATACTAGTAAGTTGCATGTGTCCTGCACGTGAGGCTTAGATAATAGACGTCTAGCATGTCATCACTATATAAAATTATAATAGGTAGAGTGGAAAAATATAAATTTGATCAACATCTATAAAGTATAGGTGTATATTTGGTTCTCCTACTTTGTATAATTATGTGTAGAAGTCAAACATTATTAGCTACCTACCACTTGAAATTTTTGGTAACATGGTCTAGAGAAATGAGGGAGAAGATTCTAGTATGATGGAGACGTGTGTTTTGAGAGGTTTATGCATAGTCCATTCATTGTGTTCAAGACTATCAATAGAATCTTCTAGATGCTAGAATGGAAAAGAAGATCCAATGGCTTGAAATGTTCAGAATCACGAGTCTCGATCCAGCGGTCAATATTCAAAGTTATTCGTACACTATATATTGGCAAGATAATATGTCTAAAAACATGGCTTGTGGCATTAAGATCCATACTCTTCAAACTGTCTTTACAGAAAGGAACAATCTCGTCGTCTCTCGGAAAATTAACAATGATATTTCTTGATATTTGGAAACTCACATCGACGACATTGTTTACTACAAGAAGATGCACCCGTCTACCTCTGAAAAGCCAATTACCTAAAGAGAAATCTATGGCATTTACTTGTAGCTCAAGTTTGATCTAATTTTGTTAAATTGTCAAGATGCAAAATCTTAGCAAGAAGTTAAACTTGTTGTAAAAGCTATCGGTGGTGGTTCGTGATATATTAAATCAGCCCCCAACGGTTACCTCCAAAAAACGTAAAACTTTCAATGCAACCTACAATTTACTTGTAGTAATTGAACCAATTTCAATAAATCGACACAAAATCAATTTCAAGTGGGCAAAGTTAGATATAGAAATAAGTTCGAGAACTCATAAAACACGGGAATCACAAGTACAACATGAGGGTCCACTATATATGTCTGAAAGCTTGGCTTCTTGCGTTCAGGTCCATATCCTTCGGACTTTGTTTATGAAAACAAACAATAATCTCATCATCACTAGGAAAATTGAGAATATTCTTTCCTAATAGTTGGAAACTCACACCGGCGGTACAGATTACTACAAGAAGATGCATCCATCTACCTCCAAATAGATATTTAATTAAAGAAAAATCTATCACGCTTACTTGTAGCTCAAGTTTGAGCTAATTTTTCATTAAATTGTCAAGATGTAAAACCTTAATTAGAAAGGAGTTAAAAACCTATTATCGAAAACTCTCGGTTGTTTTCTGATATATTAACTGAGCCCGCAATGGGTACACCTCCAAAAGTATTTTGTAATTCTTTAGAAGCAACCTACAATAATTTAGTTGTTGTAGTTCAAGTTTGACCAAATTTTGATAAATATAGGCATGAAGACATTCAAATGGGGCAAAGTTAATTAGCTACATAGGAAGTTTGAAAACTCATAAAACATGGGAATGGCAAGTAAAACACGTTGGTCCACTTAATATGTCTAAAAGCGTTGCTTATGGCATTGAGATCCATATTCTTCAGACTTTCATTACATAAAAGAACCATCTCATGATCACTTGGAAAACTGAAGATTTTCTTTCCTCATAGTTAGAAACTCACACCGACGACATTGTTTACTAGACTCAGAAGCACCCATCTACCTATGAAATTACATTTAATTTAAGAGCAATCTATAGCGCTTACTTGTAGCTCAAGTTTTATCTAATTTCATTAAATCGACAAGAAGTCACTGAACTGTGCAAAGTTTGCTAGGAAGCTTGAAAAATCCTAGTACTAAAAACTTGGGCATTACGTATAAGAAACTGTTGGTCCAATTTGTGTGATAATTGGGGTGGTTGCATTTTCTTTTAACTATGGTAGGTCTCGTAGGAGAGAGGTTCTTCAAAGTTAACACGATCGATAGAAGTACAACTTACATCAAGGACCTCATTAAAAATGAAAATTGCATCCAAGTCCATCCATTTAACACAATAACCCTAAAACTGAATAATGAAGTGTGTGTGTTTTGTGGATTGCGCATACTAGCGTTCATCGTGCTAAAGACTATCAATAGAATCTTTCTCGATGCTAAGGGAAAATAGAAGATCTAACGGTTAGCAATGTTTGGATTTGTTAGTCTTGATCCAGCGGTCAATGTTCAAAGTTAATTCGTACACTATACAATGGTGGTATGGTATTGTAAGAGATAAGACAAGATAAAGATAAGATAAGAAGTACCGCGAATGGCCAATCTAATAGTTGGTCTCGTAGGAGCGAGGTGCTTGAGAGTTAAGACAGTTAGTGGAAGTACAAGTTACATCAAGGACCTCATAAAAAATGAAAATTGCATCCAAGTCCATGCATGCATTTAGCACAAGGACCCTGAAACTGAGCAATGAAGTGTGTGTGTTTTTAGGTTTGCGCATACTAGCGTCCATTGTGCTAAAGACTATCGGTACAATCTTTCTAGATGCTAATAATGGAAAAGAAGATCCAACGGTTAGAAAACGTTGGATTTGCCAGTCTTGATCCAACGGTCAATGTTCAAAGTTTTGATTTGCCAGTCTTGATCCAACGATCAATGTTCAAAACGGGTTCAAAATTGCCTTCCCTCCCGATGTTTGGCCGATCTTTTGGATAACCTTCCCTCCCGGTGTTTGGGAAGCAAGTGAAATTTTTTGTGCCGCCAAGGACCAAAGTTGTTTCCTTCCTATGTACTCCTTGTCCCTACTCCGCACCAATGCGTGGCTGCTGAACACACCAGAGACACAAAGCCTCTGTACCAAGGCACACGTGCGCAGCTCCACGCTGTGGACGAGAGGATAGAGATCAGCCGGACCGGTGCGCGAGGGGAAAGGGGAGGAGAGATGGAGCATAGGGAAGGAGAGAGAAAACACACGATTTGTTTTGCGTGCATAGGTCCTGAAATTTACTACTAGTAGAGTGTACATCAGAAGGTCAGCAGAGTACCTCGTGTCAGAAACCCATCATAACTTTGCTATGACATGGAACCGCCTTCAACTTCCCTTTGTTGCTTCCCTCTTCCCCTGCCAACGTTTTATTCTCTCGGCATGTACATCACGTGGACAGAGGTGACCATATGTCCAACCAAAGAAATATACTAATCCCGTATTGTGTAAAAAGCACACCTTAATAAGGCACAAATAGTAAACGTATGACATATCATCACTATATAAAATTATAATTGGTAAAGCACAAAAAATTATAATTTTGATAAACATCTATAAAGTATGGGTGTATATTTTGTCCTTGTACTTTGTATCATCATGTGTAGAAGTCAAATATTATGAGCTACCTAACACTTGAAATTTTTGGTAACATGGTCTAGAGAAATGAGGGAGAAGATTCTAGTATGATGAAGATGTGTGTTTTGAGAGGTTTATGCATAGTGCATTCATTGTGTTCAAGACTATCAATAGAATCTTCTAGATGCTATAATGGAAAAGAAGATCCAATGGCTAGAAATGCTAGGATTCACGAGTATTGATCCAACAGTCAATATTCAAAGTTATCCGTACACTATATGGTCGTAAGATAAGATATCTCTATCTCTACTACTACAGTGGAGCAGTTTTGAATTGGATCCATAGCACCAATCCTGACCATTGGGCTGTTGGATCCAATGGTTCAGAGAAGCTGGATTCGTGTTGAATAGTACCTAGAGCAAATTCCACCATGCATGTTCTAGAACCATCATGTCACCACGCCCAAAATTTCATAGCATAGTAGACTCTATTCTCTCTACTTATATTACTAAAGTGGAGCAGTTTTGAATTGGATCCATAGCACTAATCATGACTGTTGGGCTATTAGATCCAATGGTTCCGAGCAACTAGATTCGTGTTGAATAGTACTCCCTCCGCCAAAATATAAGGCGCCTAAGGATTAGTCAAAAGTCAACTTTTTAAGTTTGACCATGATTATACACAAAAAGATAAACATTTAGAATACTAAATTAATATCAATAGATTCACCGTAAACTATATTTTCTTAATATGTCAATTCAATATTGTAGATGTAGATATTTTTTTCTAAATATTTTGTCAAAGTTAGTAAGGTTTGACTTTTGACCAATCCTTAGGCGCCTTATATTTTGGGATGGAGCGAGGGAGTACATACCTAGATGCTAGAATATAAAAGAAGATCCAACGGTTAGCAATGTTTGGATTTGCTAGTCTTGATCCGACTGTTAATGTTCAAAGTTAATATCTACACTATATGTAGTGGTATGGTATTGGAAGAGATATGAGACAAGATAAAGATAAGATAGAAGTACTGCGAATGGCCGATCTAATGGTAGGTCTTGTAAGAGTGAGGTGCTTGAGAGTTAACACGGTCGGTGTAAGTACAAGTTACATTAAGGACATCACAAAAAATGAAAATTGCATCCAACAAGTCCGTGCATTTAGCACAAGGACCCTTAAACCGAGTAATGAAGTACTATGTGTTTTGAGGTTTGCACATACTAGTGTTCATCGTGCTAAAGACTATCAGTAAAATCTTTCTAGATGCTAAGAATGGAAAAGAAGATCCAACGGTTAGCAATGTTTGGATTTGCCAGTGTTGATCCAACGTTCAATGTTCAAATAAGTTAATCCCTACACTATTTAGGGGTGGTATGCATGGTATTGTAAGAGATAAGAGACATGATAAAGGTAAGATAAGAAGTATTGTGAATGTCCGATCTAATGGTAGGTCTTGTAGGAGCGAGGTGATTGAGAGTTAACACGGTCGGTGGAAGTACAAGTTACATCAAGAACCTTGTAAAAAAATGAAAATTACATCCAAGTCCATACATTTTAGCACAAGGACCCTGACACTAAGCAATGAAGTATTGTGTGTTTTTAGGTTTGCATATACTAAAATTCATCGTGATAAAGACTATCAATAGATCGAATCTTTCTTGATGCTAAGAATGGAAAAAAATATCCAACAGTTAGCAATGTTTGGATTTGCCAGTCTTGATCCAACGGTTAATATGTTCAAAGTTAATCCCTACACTATGTAGTGGTATGGTATTGTAAGAGATATGAGACAAGATAAAAGATAAGATAAGAAGTACTTGGAATGGCCGATCTAATGGTAGGTCTTGGAAGAGCGAGGTTCTTGAGATTTAACACGGTGGGTAGCATAACAATTTACATCAAGGACCTCATAAAAAATAAAAATTGCATCCAAGTACATGCATTTATCACAAGGACCCTGAAACCGAGTAATGAAGTACCGTGTGTTTTGGGGTTTGCGCATACTAGTGTTCATCATGCTAAGGACTATCAATAGAATCTTTATAGATGTTAAGAATGGAAAAGAAGATCCAATGGTTAGCAATGTTTGGATTTGCTAGTCTTGAGATCCAACGGTCAAAATAAGTTAATCTCTACACTATGTAGTGGTGGTATATATGGTATTGTAAGAGATAAGAGACGAGATAAAGATAACAAGTAGGCCGATCTAATGGTAGGTCTCATAAGAGCGAGGTGCTCGAGTGGTTGGTGGAAGTACAAGTTACATCAAGGACCTCTTAAAAAATGAAAATTCCATCCAAGTCCATGCATTTGGCACAAGGACCCTAAAACCGAGCAATAATAAAGTACTGTGTTTCGAGGTTTGTGCATACTAGTGTTCATCGTGCTAAAGACTATTAGTAGAATCTTTCTAGATGCTAAGAATGGAAAAGAATAACCATCGGTTAGCAATGTTTGGATTTGCCAGTCTTGATCCAACGGCAATGTTCAAAGTTAATCGGTTAGCAAAGTTTGACCTAATTTTATGAAACATTGAGCAAAGTTTGACCTAATTCATTAAATAGTTAGGAGGCAAAATCTTAGTCAGACGATGAACCTGTCGTCAAAAAACTCGCTGGTTTCTTATATATACTAATTGACCCTTCCCCCCGATGGGTACCTCCAAGAGCTTTTTCATAAAACTTTCAAAGCAACCTACAATTTACCTGTAGTAGTCCAAATTTTACCTATTTTTGATAAATCGACATAAAATCATTCAAGTGGGTGAAGTTAGCTAGGAAAATTGAGAACTTATAAAACATGGGAAATCGTAAGTGCATCGTGTTGGTCCACTATATATGTGTGAAAACTTGACCTGTGGCATTCAGATCCATAGTCTTTTGACTTTCTTTAGGGGAAAGAACAATCTAGTCATCACTCGAAAAATTAAGAATATTCTTTCCTTAGATAATTGAAACTCACACTGGCGGCACTGTCTACTAAAAAGATGCACATATATCTACCTTCGAAAAGACTTTTAAATCAAGAGGAATCTATTGCACTTACTTGTATCAAAATCTTAGTTTGGCCTAGTTTTGTTAAACTGGCAAGATGCAAAATCTTAGCAAGAAGTTGAATTTGTCGTCAAAAATCTCGTTGGATGGTTTCTCATGTATTAATTGTGACCCCCTGATGGGTACCTTCAAAAGCTTTTTCATAAAACTTTCAGAATAACCTACAATTTTCTTTTAGTAGTTCAAATTTGACCTAATTTTGAAAAATCGACATAAGGTTATTCAAGTGGGTGAAGTTAGGTAGCGAGTTTGAGAATTCATAAAACACAAGAAATCATAAGTACAATATGTTGGTCCACTATATATATATGTGTGAAAACTTGGCTTCTAGCTTTTATCGATATTCTTCGAACTTCCTTTACGAGAGAGAATAATCTTGACATCACTCAGAAAATTGAGAATGGTCTTTCCTGATAACTGGAAAATCACAGCAACGACATTGTTTACTACAAGAAGATGCACCCATCTACCTCTAAAAAGACATTTAATTCAAGAGCAATCTATCGCGCTTACATGTAGCTCAATTCTGACTTAATTTTGTTAAATTCTCAAGATACAAAATCTTAGAAAGAAGTTGAACCTATCATCAAAGCTCATAATGGTTTCTTATATATTAATTCACTCCCTCCCCCGAAGGGTACCTCCAAAATCTTTTTCATGAAACTTTCAAAGCAACCTACAATTTACTTGTAGTTCAAATTCGACCTAATATAATTTCGATAAATCGGGATAAAGTCATTCAAGTTGGCAGAGTTAGATAGGAAGTTTGAAAGCACATAAAACATGGGTATCGTTAGTACAACATGTCGGTCCACTATATATATGTCTAAGAACCTGGATTGTGGCATTCAGATCCATATTCTTCGGACTTTCTTGACAAAAAATAACAACCTCGCTTGTCATCTCTCGGAATATTGAGAATTGAATGTTCTTTCATGATAGTTCGAAACTCACACCGACGACATTGTTTACTGTATATTGATTTTTTTCAATGAGTATACTATTTAATACGGTATATAGTTGGTCAAACTTTGTAACGATTGACTTTGACTAAACCTAATATGCTGAGTAATACTCCCTCCGTTTAGAAATATAAGACCTTTTAGCTTTATGAATCGAATGTATCTGGACGTCTTTTAGTGTATGGGTTCGTAGAGGTTCAGAGTGAACCTATACACTAAAAGGCGTCTAGATACATTCATTTCACAAAGCTAAAACGTCTTATATTTCTGAACAGAGGGAGTATTAAATAAATGGGGTATAGGATTAGATTAGGAAAATACCATTTTTTAGAACCCTCACAAGATTTTTCTTAGCATCACAGATCTGAATATTACATTGACATTGATGATTAACCAAACTGCAAACAGAGCAAACCCAAACACATACGGAGTAGTGGTAGTACAACTTAATGACTTCTAAGGGGACTTCGCAATCTTCTCAGGCGACTTGGCAGCATCCTCCGCAGGCAACTTGGTTGCGTCCTCCGCGGTACCATCGCCAAGCAGGGACTGATGGATGTTGGGCAGCACGTTGCTGTGCGTGATGGTAACACTGGCCAGCAGCTTGCTGAGCTCCTCGTCGTGCATGACGATGAGCATCACGTGCCTCGGGATGATGCGGATCTTCTTGTTGACCTTTGTGGCTTGCCCGGTGAGATCCAGTACCTCGGCGGTGAGGTACTCGAGAACAGCAGTGAGGTAGACGGGAGCCTCGAAGCCTATGCAGGGAGTACCGACCCTCCTTGAGGTAGCGCCCGATCCGACCAACGGGGAAATGCAGCCCGGCCTTGACGGACCTCGACACCTGTTTCTTCCTGTGGTTGCCTGGTGCGAGATTACGACTTGGAGTGGCCAGAGCAGGATTTTGAAGCCGGCAACATGAATTCTTTTTCTCCACGGCCTTTGTTGCTGCCACCTGGGTCTTCTTCTTTCCACGGGGAGCTCCGGTCTTTGGAGCCATAGTTGCAAAGTCTAAGAGGAAGAAAGGTTAATTGTGGAGGGCCGGTGAAGGTGCCCAGGTCCCTTGTATTGAAACTTTAACAACATCGTCTTTACTGTTTTACTAAAAGGTTGTCTGCATGTTTCCTTATTTTCTTTCACTTTTTTGAAACATGGTCAGATGTGTCAACATGAAAATTCATACAAAGAAGTTGTATCTTTCAAAATAATAGTCGGTTTTCAGTATGACTGCCTCAGCACAATATTAGTACTATATGAATTTCTGACAAATTTACAAGCAATCTATCACGCACTTGTATTTCAAAATTAACCTACTTTGGTTTTATTGACAAAATGTCATTTAATTATGTGAAATTAGCTAGAAGGCCTACAAATTCATGAAACTTGTTAACCATGAAACATACTCTATTTTTTGTGAAATTTAGTGTGTTGTGGCATTCAGAGCCATACTCTTTGCCTTTTCTTTACAAAATAATTATATGTGGCACTTCTATAATAATTTAACAAAATTCTATACATAAAAGTTGAAAAGTCCAATTAACAACATTAGTATGCCATGCCAAGATGCACCCCGTCTACCCGAAATGGACACGACCTTTGTCATTATTTAACTTGAAACCCAAGTATATGTTAACACATCACTGGTCATATTGTGAAGAAGTGTTTTTAAGCCTTGTCAAAATTCATGTTTATCATTTACGGAAGAGGACACCATATATAAGTGCTTAACATTTTTTATTGTTTTCTTTATTTTTCTTTAATTTATCCCAATAAATGGGACGAGTGATGTAGATATGACCTTGGCATTGGTAACTTGGCTTAAAATGTAAAAAATGTTCATACATGGTTATGACCATATTGTGTAGCAAGTTTTTTGAAAGTTGTCCAAATCCATGTTTGTAGTTTTTGTCCAAACAAGCACAAATATAAGAGGACACCATTTAAGTTTCAACTATGTATCATTACCACCCCCTCCCACAAAAAAACTATGTATCATGACACACATTGAAATAAGTATTTTCATATAGTACTAACATGTAGTGGAAATTATCTATATTTTGCTAGAATACAGTGAGTGCACTCTAAGCCAAATTATACGCATGTACTTAATTACTAAAAACAAATACTATCACTTGGAAATTGAAAAGCATTTTCCAAGTTTGGAACTTCCATTGACAACATTATTTACCAAAGCCAAGATGCTTCGTAGAATGAGATATAGTACACTGGCCGCCTCTTTTCTGGACGCCATTTAATTTTGCATCGGGCACGCTTCTTCGGTGGGGGGCGGGAAGAGATCTCCTCGTCGTCGGCGGCGGCCTTCTCCTTATCATTGTCCTCGGCCTCCTCCCTGTCGTCGTCTTTGGCCTCCTCCTCAAGGTTGACCTCAAACTCCTCCTCTTCCTCAGTCTCATCTTCCGTCTTATCGGAGTCGCTCGGTGGTGGTGGTGGTGTCCCTTCGAAAAAGCGCTGCCAGTGGCTATCTTCTTCATCAAAGGAGTCAGACAGTGATGGCAGCCATCGCCTGTCGACTGAGTCTGGGCTTCCAGGTGGAGTTTCAGGGCCTTTCCTGTTTGTCAGGTCAATCGACGTGTTCTGGAGAGAGTTGTCATACGACATTTTGGAAGGAAATAGAGAGATATCGAGTTCTAAGCAACGATGGGTGGGTGTTCTGGGTGAAAGTAGGGGTGCATACTGTTGCAATTTATAATGTCTATTTATAGTCGTGCTTGTGTTAATACCCTGAAAACTATCCCAAAATATCATAAATAAATTATACCAGACTCGTCCCGTCAACAAAAAAAGGATTATACCAGACTTGTCGGTTCTTGATTTTTCTCGGCCCAGAGAATTCAGGAGGCGCCCCGCTTTACACAAAAATGAAGAAAATCATGCAGATCGTGCTGAATTACTCGGTGTCTCTTACTTCCTCTATTAAGAATTAAGTGTCTATGGTAGTATATACTTATCTAGCTACAATACTACTAGTATACGTATACTCTTCACAACGTTGCGTCACCGAACTTGATTGATGGTGTATGGTGTGGGCCTCATCTTTTTATGCACCGCTGCATCTCAGACTAAAAGTATAATCATTCCGTGAAAGCTTACACAGGAAGGAAGGAAAAATAGAGAGGATAGTGGATGGATGGTGAGAGGGGGCGAAGGAGAGAGAAAATCTACTACGTAGTAGTATGTGTACTAGTACCGCGTGTCACGACCCATTGTAATATGTAAACTTTTAGCCGAAGTTAGATAGGAATCATGATCAACTACAGTATTGTGAAACCATTGGCTTGTGGCATTATGAACCATATTATTTGGACTTTCTTCACAAAAAAACATCACCCTCCTTACTGGGAAAATTGAAATTCTTTTTTTCCTAATTGTCGGAAACTCCCACATGCAACAATGCTTACAACGCCAAGATGACCTTCCCTCCCGATGTGATAGGACATCATGAGTAAAACTTTTGTTTTTTGTTTTTCGTTTATTCAATGTGATCAATGTTCAAAAAGGGTTCAAAATTTACTTTCCTCCCGATGTTTGGCTGATCTTTTGGATAACCTTCCCTCCCGATGTTTGGGAAGCAAGTGAAAATTTTGAAAACCGGAAAACTTTGAATTTTTGTGCCGCCACAGACCAAAGTTGTTTCCTTCCTATGTACTCCTCGTCCCTACTCCACACCAACGCGCTGCTTCCGAACATGCCAGAGACATAGAGCCGTTGTACCAAGGCACACGTGCGCAGCGCCACGCTGTGGACGAGAGGAGAGAGATCAGCCGGACCAGTGCGCGAGCGGAAAGGGGAGGAGCGATGGAGCATAGGGAAGGAGGGAGAAAACACACGATTTGTTTTGTGTGCATAGGTCCTGAAATTTACTACTAGTAGAGTGTACACTGTAAGGCCGCAGGAGTACCTCGTGTCAGAAACCCATCATAACTTTACTCTGACATGGAATCGCCTTCAACTTCTCTTCGTTGCTTCCCTCTTCCCATGCCAACATTTTATTCTCTCAGCATGTACAGCGCGTGGACAGAGGTGACCATATGTCTAAGCAAAGAAATATACTACTCCCGCATTGTGTAAAAAGCACACATTAATAAGGCTCAGATAGTAAACGTATGACATATCATCACTATATAAAATTATAATTGGTATATCACAAAAAATTATAAATTTGATCAACATCTATAAAGTATGGGTGTATATTTGGTCCTTGTACTTTGTATCATCATGTGTAGAAGTCAAATATTATTATCTACCTAACACTTGAAATTTTTGGTAACATGGTCTAGAGAAACGAGGGAGAAGATTGTAGTATGATGGAGAAGTGTGTTTTGAGAGGTTTATGCATAGTGCATTCATTGTGTTCAAGACTATCAATAGAATCTTCTAGATGCTAGAATAGAAAAGAATATCCAACAACTAGAAATGCTGGGATTCGCGAGTCTTGATCCAACGGTCAACATTCAAAGTTATACGTACACTATATAGTGGTTTGTAATGAAGACTATCAATAGAATCTTCAAGATGCTAGAATGGAAAAGAAGATCCAGCAACTGGAAATGTTGGGATTCGCGAGTCTTGAACCAACGGTCAATATTGAAAGTTGTTTTACACTATATAGTGGCAAGATCATGTAAAAGTCAACGATTATTAGCTACTAGTAAGTTGCATGTGAGACTCAGATATTAGACGTATGACATATCATCACTATATACAATTATAATTGGTAAAGCACAAAACATTATAAATTTGATCAACATCTATTAAGTATGGGTGTACATTTGGTCCTTGTACTTTGTATCATCATGTAGAAGTCAAAGATTATTAGCTACCTAACAGATGAATTGTTTTGATAACATGGTCTAGAGAAACAATGGAGAAGCTTCTAGTATGACGGAGAAGTGTGTTTTGAGGTTTGCCCATAGCATTCATTATGCCGAAGACTATCAATAGAATCTTCTAGATGCTAGAATGGAAAAGAAGATCAAACAGCTAGAAATGCAGGGATTCACGAGTCTTGATCCAATGGTCAACATTCTAAGTTATTCGTACACTATATAGTGGTAAGATAAGATAAGATAAGATACTACTAAGGTGCACGTGCCCTGCACATGAGTCTCAGATAATAGACGTCTAGCTTATCATCACTATATAAAATTATAATAGGTAAAGTGGAAAAAATATAAATTTGATCAACATCTATAAAGTATGGGTGTATATTTGGTTCTTCTACTTTGTATTATTATGTGTAGAAGTCAAAGATTATTAGCTACCTAACACTTGAAATTTTTGGTAACATGGTCTAGAGAAACGAGGGAGAAGATTCTAGTATGATGGAGACATATGTTTTGAGAGGTTTATGCATAGTGTTCAAGACTATCAATAGAATCTTCTAGATGCTAGAATGGAAAAGAAGATCCAATGGCTAGAAATGTTCAGATTCGCCAGTCTCAATCCAACAGTCAATATTCAAAGTTATTCCTACACTATATAGTGGTAAGATAAGATGTCTAAAAACATGGCTTGTGGCATTCAGATCCATACTCTTCAGATTGTCTTTACAGAAAAGAACAATCTCGTCGTCACTCGGAAAATTAAGAATGATATTTCTTGATATTTGGAAACTCACATCGATGACATTGTTTACTAAAAGAAGATGCACCCGTCTACCTCTGAAAAGACAATTAACTCAAAAGCAATCTATCACATTTACTTGTAGCTCAAGTTTGATCTAATTTTGTTAAATTATCAAGATGCAAAATCTTAGCAAGAAGTTGAACTTGTTGTAAAAACTATCGGTGGTGGTTTGTGATATATTAAATCAGCCCCCAATGGTTACCTCCAAGAAACGTAAAATTTTCTACGCAACATACAATTTACTTGTAGTTGAAAATTCAACCAATTTCAATAAATCCACATCAAATCAATTTCAAGTGGGCAAAGTTAGCTATAGGAATAAGTTTTAAAACTCATCAACCACGGGAATCATAAGTACAACACGAGGGTCCACTATATATATGTCTGAAAGCTTGGCTTGTGGCGTCCAGGTCCATATCCTTAAGACTTTGTTTACGAAAATGAACAATAGTCATATCATCACTCGGAAAATTGAGAATGTTATTTCCTGATAGTTGGAAACTCACACCAGCGGTACTGATTACTATAAGAAGATGCATCCATCTACCTCCAAATAGACATTTAATTAAAGAGAAATCTATCACGCTTACTTGTAGCTCAAGTTTAAGCTAATTTTTTTGTTGAAATGTCAAGATGCAAAATCTTAATTAGAAAAGAGTTAAAAACCTATTGTCAAAACTCTTGGTTGTTTTCTGATATATTAATTGATCCCGCAG
The DNA here is from genome assembly GCA_023614405.1 of Avena insularis. NCBI lineage: Eukaryota > Viridiplantae > Streptophyta > Magnoliopsida > Poales > Poaceae > Avena > Avena insularis. The sequence goes on from CM042690.1 coordinate 308,495,194, forward strand.
TAGGTACACCTCCAAAAGTTTTTTCTAATTCTTTATAAGCAATCTATAATAATTTAGTTGTTGTAGTTCAAGTTTGACCAAATTTCGATAAATATAGGCATGAAGTCATTCAAGTGGGGCAAAGTTAATTAACTATGTAGGGAGTTTGAAAACTCATAAAACATGGAAATCATAAGTAAAACACGTTGGTCGACTTAATATGTCTTAAAGCTTGTCTTATGGCATTGAGATCCATATTCTTCAGACTTTCTTTACATAAAAGAACCATCTCGTTATCACTCGGAAAACTGAGGATTTTCTTACCTCATAGTTAGAAACTCACACCGACGACATTGTTTACTAGAACAAGATGCACCCATCTACCTACAAAAATACATTTAATTTAATAGAAATCTATCGCGCTTACTTGTAGCTCAAGTTTAATCTAATTTCGTTAAATCGACAAAAAGTCACTAAAGTGTGCAAATTTTGCTAGGAAGCTTGAAAAATCCTAGTTCTAAAAACTTGGGCATTACGTATAAGAAACTGTGGTCCAATTTGTGTGATAATTGGGGTGGTTGCATTTTCTTTTAACTATGGTAGGTCTCGTAGGAGAGAGGTGCTTGAGAGTTAACACGGTCGATGGAAGTACAACTTACATCAAGGACGTCATAAAAAATGAAAATTGCATCCAAGTCCATCCATTTAACACAATGACCCTAAAACTGAATAATGAAGTGTGTGTGTTTTGTGGTTTGCGTATACTAGCGTTCATCGTGCTAGAGACTATCAATAGAATATTTTTCGATGCTAAGGGAAAATAGAAGATCTAACGGTTAGCAATGTTTGGATTTGCTAGTCTTGATCCAACGGTCAATGTTCGAAGTTAATTCATACACTATACAATGGTGGTATGGTATTGTAAGAGATAAGACAAGATAAAGATAAGATAAGAAGTATCGCGAATGGCCAATCAAATGGTTGGTCTCATAGGAGCGAGTTGCTTGAGAGTTAAGACGGTCAGTGGAAGTACAAGTTACATCAAGGACCTCATAAAAAATGAAAATTGCATCCATGTCCATGCATGCATTTAGCACAAGGACCCTGAAACGGAGCAATGAAGTGTGTGTTTTGAGGTTTGCGCATACTAGCATCCATTGTGCTAAAGACTATCGGTAGGATCTTTCTATATGCTAATAATGGAAATGAAAATCCAACGGTTAGCCAGTCTTGATCCAACAGTCAATGTTCAAAGTTTGGATTTGCCAGTCTTGATCCAGCGGTAAATGTTCAAAACAGGCTCGAAATTGCCTTCTCTCCCGATGTTTGGCTGATCTTTTGGATACCCTTCCCTCCCGATATTTGGGAAGCAAGTAAAAATTTCGAAAACCGGAAAACTTTGAATCTTTGTGCCGCCAAGGACCAAAGTGGTTTCCTCCCTATGTACTCCTCGTCCCTACTCTGGCCCAACGCGCGGCTACCGAACACGCCAGAGACACAGAGCCGTCGTACCAAGGCACACGTGCGCAGCGCCACGATGTGGAAGAGGGGAGAGAGATCAGCCGGACCGGTGCACGAGGGGAAAGGGGAGGAGAGATGGAGCATAGGGAAGGAGAGAGAAAACACACGATTTGTTTTGCGTGCATAGGTCCTGATATTTAGAACTAGTAGAGTGTACACTGTAAGGCCGCAGGAGTAACTTGTGTCAGAAACCCATCATAACTTTTCTCTGACATGGAACCGCCTTCAACTTCTGTTTGTTGCTGCCCTCTTCCCCTGCCAACGTTTTATTCTCTCAGCATGTTCAGCTCATGAAAAGAGATGACCATATGTCTAAGCAAAGAAACATAATACTCCCGCATTGTGTAAAAAAGCACACCTTAATAAGGCTCAGATAGTAAACGTATGACATATCATCAGTATATAAAATTATAATTGTTAAAGCACACAAAATTATAAACTTGATCGACATCTCTAAAGTATGGGTGTATATTTGGTCCTTGTACTCTGTATAATCATTTGTAGAAGTCAAATATTATTAGGTACATAACACTTGAATTTTTTGGTAACATGGTCTAGTGAAACGAGGGAGAAGATTCTAGTATGATGGAGAAGTGTGTTTTCAGAGGTTTATGCATAGTGCATTCATTGTGTTCAAGACTATCAATATAATCATCTAGATGCTAGAATGGAGAAGAAGATCCAAAAGCTAGAAATGCTGGGATTCGCGAGTCTTGATCCAACGGTCAACATTCAAAGTTATCCGTACACTATATAGTGCTCTGTAATGAGTACTATTAATAGAATCTTCAAAATGCTAGAATGGAAAAGAAGATCTAGCGACTGGAAATGTTGGGATTCGCGAGTCTTGATCCAACGGTCAATATTCAAAGTTGTTTGTACACTACATAGTGGCAAGATCATATAGAAGTCAACGATTATTAGCTACTAGTAATTTGCACGTGAGACTCAGATAGTAGACGTATGACATATTATCACTATATACAATTATAATTGGTAAAGCACAAAAAATTATAAATTTGATCAACATCTATTAAGTATGGGTGTACATTTTGTCCTTGTACTTTGTATCATCATGTAGAAGTCAAAGATTATTAGCTACCTAACACATGATTTTTTTGGTAACATGGTCTAGAGAAACAACGGAGAAGCTTCTAGTATGATGGAGAAGTGTGTTTTGAGGTTTGTGCATAGCATTCAGTACCTCGAAGACTATCAATAGAATCTTCTAGATGGTAGAACGGAAAAGAAGATCCAACAGCTAGAAATGCAGTGTGGGCTCCCCGGATTATTCATCCGAGAAATCCCTATTATGTATATATCCATGTTCCCATGATAAGTGAGACGTGGAATATAACCGACAAGTATCATTATAATAGACGAAACATAACGAATTACAAGACTTACATAAATGCCATTATGGCTACACCATCCTTAGCAGTGGAATATGATCATGCGCAGAGCCCAATCGTGCGTCAACCTACCGGCAGCTGACTGGGAAGACGGCCTAGCTCGCTGGATGTCACCTTAATCTTCCGATGTCAAACCTCTGAAAGTCTGGTCAAGTAAATAACCAGGGACAAAGCCATGAGTACTTTTGAATGTACTTGCAAACCACCAGGATAAATGAAATAAGGAAATGCAAGTCTGGCTGTGGCGAGATAGCTCTATCTGGGGTTGTTCTTGAAAAAAACCTAGAATACTTCTTGTAGTTATGGCATCTCCATATCTTTGTTGAAAAAGAGTTTTGAAAACATGCCTTTGTTTTATAAGTCAAGACATCTCCACATCTTTGTTGAAAAAGTGTTTTGAAAACAGTTTTGGAGTAAAAACCCTTTGTAGACCTTTTGGAGTGAAAACAGCTTTCAAACTCGGGTTCCTCCGGAACCTTCGTCCCTTCATCCGTTCTTTCCAAACAAACATAGTTTTGGTACTCCTAGCCAACACCTTTACAACCGTCCTTGACCATGGACACGGCTATTCGAATAGATTATACTCTGCAGAGTTTGCGCACTTTCCCCACAAGAATCAATACATCCGCCAGGATACAACCACGGCACACTACCACTATAGATGGGGGTCCGGATAATCAAACCTAACCTTTTGCTTGTCGACCCTAGCAAAGGCTGCTTTTCCTTTTGGGTTTGTTCTCCCCGGCAACGAGTATGTGGCTCCCAGCCATAGTCCTGCCTTCCGTACACGCGTATACCCAACCATAGCTTGGCGTATACCTTAAATATGGTGACTCCACTTCCTTCCGTACTCCAAGTCATACCGTCCGTGGGAGACCCAATTGTTGCACCGGCCTCCTGCCAGAACAGGCTAACTCTTGCCGAAGCAAGCAACAGGCTTCAGATCCGAGATCTGGTAGCGCCTACCCGGAATTCCAGGGATCTCTCCCTATAAGCATGGTACAAGCTGCCTCGGCTAATGCAGACAAACTACGAGCTAAGCCTAGCACCTGGGGTAATGTGGTTGCACTTATAAAAAATGTTCCGATAAAGGCGTAGAACATCCCTTCTTTCCTCATTTCTCATCATCACCACTTTTGTAGTTTAAAACATCTGCTGGGAATGATGCCTCTTCCCAAGGGTTTTACGATGTAGTTTTGAATTCATTTGTAGTGGGGGTAAATCCCAAAACAGTTTATTTTCTCAAAATCGTGGTTTTCAATGAGGTAGGATGCTGACCATCTTACTCTCAGTCTAAAGGGATGAAATGGTAGGTACATCAGGGTGGTGCCACGATGGACACAAAGTCATAACTTGGAGGAGCCAAGTTATTAGCGTAGTATTTATAAAACAAGACATGCAGATAAATAATGCAATTTATAAAGAGGATACAAAACATGTAATAAAGAGAGTAGGACAAGTATCGGAATTCAGGAATGATGGCTTGCCTGTGATTAGCAATAAGTCCCTGGAGTTCTGTAGATAACCAAAATACCCAAATATTAATAAGAAGTCCCTTCCTTCTTGTCGTCAAACACTCATACTATCGTCGTCATCGAGTATACATGCAAGCAGACAAGTCCACAATCAATACAAGGCATTCATGCATCAAACCATATAGCAAACAAACATACTGAATCTTATTTAACTTAGCAAGTTTTGGAGAAGTTGGGTATTGATAGGGGAATTACTAGATTGCCATTGAGGTGTTTTGCTATTTGGAAGATGGTTGTCTAGGATAAATATCATGAACTTGGAGTGGGGTTATGAGATCTGTAGGATACCAATGTGCAACAGCGGTATCCTCAGATAGGTCTTGACAAAACAAAACCAACACAAGTGGTTTCACTTGATTATCAATTACCTAGATTTAATTATGATTTTTATAGTGGTAATAACTCTAGTTTGAGGGAATAATTCACCAGAATTAATCTGGAGCTGCAGAAATTATTCCCTTGGGTGGTTAAGTAGTGTTTGATGTACTGAAACACCTAGAGTTGTAATATTGTCAAAAGGATTAACAGAATGCCCTCAGGAAATTCCCAAAGGCAGTTCTGCCAAGTTTTTCTCTTTTTCACCAGATTAATTCTACAGTAGATATTGAGTTGAGTCCAAGGGCATGTGGTAGGCATTTAGAATACCTTTCTTTAGAACTTGGATTCACTCTTTTTAGAGTTGCCAACCTCCTAGAGTGATTTATTTAGTGAAAATACCACTTACAGAAGTGTTTAAATCACTAAAATTCAACCAGAGCTCAATAGAATGTGAGCTGCTGGGATTTGATAGATATTGATATTATGAGGTACTGGGAGGTGAAATCAGGTCAATACCACATTTGGTTTGACCTGGAGAATTTATCTAAGGTAGAAAGTTGTTGTTTTTGTTATTTTTTCTATGGGCACAATATAGTTCACCTTGGTATAGGACCTATGCTGGATGAGGGGTATAACTAATACCTTCCATTAGAGATTTGGTTCAATCCAATTTGAGATGTAAAACTCCCTGAGGAAATAAATTAGTGCAAAGTACACCTTGCTGCAGAATAAATTCTAGCAAAAGATGGGAACTAGTTGTGACTAGGTGTTGCCTATGCATGTTTGAGAAAACATCAGGGAACCACCAAAAATTTGAATCTTGTCATTTCGACTTGATTTCCATTTTCAAAAGGATTTAAACCTACTAGTATTTCTCTGGATCTGAAAATAAAAGAAAAAGGCAATTGTGTAGCTGGGCTGGATCTGAGGGGAAATGTGCCGCAGGGGTGGATTCGGCCCACGACGGACAGCGAGGCGCGCGCGAGCCACGGATTGAACCTGCCAGGCGGGGCCCGGTGGTCAGTGAGAGGTGGCGGCCGAAGCGGTGTCGGCGGCTGTGGGCCGTTCGATTAAAGAGGGATCGACGGCGCAGCGTCGTCGTCCTCGACTGAAAGAGCCAGGCGGCAGCTGAACCCTAGGGACGGCGGGGCTTGGCCGGGAGGCTCACCTAGGGATCGAGGGAGGTCGGGGAGGCGGCAGGGCGATGCAGTCGACGATGGCGAGCAGATCGATGGGCGGCACGGCGGGGTTGGCCACCGGGAAGTAGCTCGCGTGACGGTGGCCGAGGATGACCTCGTTGAAGCTCGCTGGCGAGGACGGAGGAGTTGGTCCTGGGCAAAAATAAGCATAGGGTTAGGTAGAGGAGAGGTAGGGGAGTTAACCATGCGACATGCAGAGGAGGGGGAGCAAGGAGGAGAGAGCCTTGCTCGATTTTTGTTGGAGGCCGAAGCTACTCCTTCTTATTCCTCTAGATAGCACAAAGCAGAGGAGGGGGAGTGGTGCTTGGGGAAGGTAAGTAAGGAGGAGAGGGAGAAATGAGGGACAGGGGCTGGCTAGGGTGGCTTCTAGCCTTTATACCATATAGGAGGGGTGAATGGAGTTAATGTCCCATTTGGACATGGTGGAGAGGGAAAGCTGGCCAGGGATTGGTCTAGGGGACAGTGGGGAGGGGTATGAAGGGTATTTGGTCATGCTGGATCAAAGAGGGAGGTGGTAGCAGCTGTGGTAATTAAGTAGGGGTAAATCTTTGTAAGATTTTGTTGTCTCTCTCTCTACTAGTCCAAGGGTAAAATGGGAAGGGCTAAGGTGGGGCTATAGTGCTCACGACCAGAGGAGTGTCCTAGTGTTGACGAGATACTTTGAGCAAGATTTGATGAGATTTGAAAGGGGTTTGAGTAATGGATTTGCTTAATTGGCAACTTGATCAAAATAGGTGGTTATGAAATAAGTCCAAAAACTTGCATTGGACAGGATGAGGAAATGGTATTGGTAGATAGGTGAGGGCAAGGTAGGCTCCTAGGATTTAATTGGGATTTTTGTAAGGGTTTTAGTCCTCATAAATCCAATCATTCAAAAAGGGCAGAAGTGGTTTTTTAGAAGATCATTTGATATTTTTACATTGGACAAGGTTGGTTTCTGGTTTGAGATGGTCCCAAATGTGTATACACACTTAAGGGAATTTTCCCAAGATTTATTGAGGCATAGAAGTATTTAAAAAAATTATTATTCCAATTCAGCCATTTAAGGAAATGGGCAGACATAAATAATAAGGCTTCTCAAAAATATTTATTTTTGAGATGGAAAGATAGCATATTATATGTGGAACTCACATGAGCCAAGAGTTGGAGAATTGTTTTGGCAAAAACCAAACTTTCCATTGTGGGGAGGGTTTTGAGATTTTTGGCTATTAAAGGAATTAAATATATTTGGGGCCATAATAATTATGGATAATGTTTGATAAATCTTGATGATCAAGGTATAGGGTGTAGACAAGGTGTAGCAAGCATTTGCAGCCTTGTGGAAGGGAATTCCAACTTGAATTAGATGGAGAAATATGGAATTGAGGATCTAGGATGATGTTATTTTTATACTACCTAAACATGGTTGTATCTTGGAGTTCAGAGTTCACCTTGATTCAAGGGATAGGTGGATATTTGGACAAAGTCCTATAGATGATCATGGCAGGAAGAGTTTTAATTAAATTCCTTTGAGGTGATCTAGGAATTGTGGCAAACTTTGTTGAAAATAAGGCTGCCATACCAAAAGAGTCATGATGCCTTATAAACCAGGTGGGTTTAAGCAGCACAGAGATTCACTTGGAACAAGTGAAGTGGATATTGGTAGACCTATATGAGTAGACCACAACCATGCAGAGATTTGGTCCATAGAAGGCTGGATGATGGTGTGAGCTTCTACCAAAGTAGGCATGATGACTAGATTTGCAGGAAAAGTTATTTTCTTGCCTGGAAAACCATCAAGAACAAGTGGGTTGGAGAGTGATCTAACCAAGGGAAAATGTGGGCCTTGGTAATACTTAGGATGGTTAACAAGATGGATCAAGTGAATTTCCAAAAAATTCACAAGGGTTGAGAAAGAGAGGCATTCAAAAAGGTGATGTTGAAACTGTTTCCAGACAATGGGATGAAATTGAGGTGTAGATTGAGTAGATGGGATCCATGCTTGATATTAGCCTTCATGGACTTGGAAGCTTCTAGAATGGATCACTTCAGAATGGATCTGGTTAAGGGTTTTAGATGATCCCTAGTATCTAGAGCCTGATCTGGCTTTGCAAACTTGCTGAGGATGTGGTGATTTAGAAACATCTTGATCCTAGTGATGAGCTCCTAGAATAGCTCATACTACTTCCTAAGCACACAAGTCAATCAGCAGATCAAGGCAACTCATCGGACAGCAGATCCAGGCAGCTCATCTTATAACTAAGCAACTACTACTAGGGGTACAATCAAGCTTAGCTTGGGGTAAGGTTGGGGCATTTTGAAGAGGTTGGACTTTGAATAAGTTGAGAGTCCTTGGTGTATCTACCAAGAGTAGAATTCAAATGCATTGAAAGGAGGTTTTGGGAAAACTAGAGATAAGGTTAGTTGAGGGTTCTGTCTTGAAAATATAAGGAGGGTATATTATATATCTCTCCATAGTTTTGTCAATAGAAGCTACTAAAATAGTTTTGGTTGCATAAGCATCTTGGCTCATTCTTTGAAATGCCAGAACATTTGAGAATATGTAAAATGAGCCAAGATAGTTTTGGTAAGTAGCTTTTGTCAACTGATGGTGAGGTAAGGAGTATCATATAATATATACTCACATGCACAAGAATAAACAAACATCAAGCAAACACTGCACCAATGAACAAGAAAAAGTTTTTGTTCCCCCTGATTTTTGCATTTTGGACAACTAATCAGGGTTACTGAAATTGGGATGTTACATGCAGGGATTCGCGAGTCTTGATCCAACGGTCAATATTAGTGGTAAGATAAGATAAGATACTAGTAAGTTGAATGTTCCCTGCACATGAGGCTCAAATAATAGACGTCTAGCATATTATCACTATATAAAATTATAATAGGTAAAGTAGAAAAAATATAAATTATATCAACACCTATAAAGTATGGGTGTATATTTGGTTCTTTTACTTTGTATTATTATGTGTAGAAGTCAAAGATTATTAGCTACCTAACAATTGAAATTTTTGGTAACATGGTCTAGAGAAACGAGGGAGAAGATTCTAGTATGATGGAGACGTGTGTTTTGAGAGGTTTATGCATAGTGCATTCATTTTGTTCAAGACTATCAATAGAATCTTCTAGATGCTAGAATGGAAAAGAAGATCCAATGGCTGGAAATGTACGGAATTGCGAGTCTCGATCCAACGTTCAATATTCAAATTTATTCGTACACTCTATAGTGGTAAGATAAGATATCCAAAAACATGGCTGGTGGCATTCAGATCCATACACTTCAAACTGTCTTTATAGAAAGGAACAATCTCGTCGTCACTCGGAAAATTAAGAATGATATTTCCTGATATTTGGAAACTTATATCGACGACATTGTTTACTACAAGAAGATGCACCCGTCTACCTCCGAAAATACAATTAACTCAACAGCAGTCTATCACATTTACATGTAGCTCAAGTTTGATCTGATTTTGTTAAATTGTCAAGATGCAAAATCTTAGCAAGAAGTTGAACTTGCTGTAAAAACTCTCGGTGGTGGTTTGTGATATATTAAATCAGTCCCCAATGGTTAACTCCAAAAAACGTAAAACTTTCAATGCAACCTACAATTTACTTGTAGTTCAAAATTGAACCAATTTCAATAAATCGACATAAAATCAATTTCAAGTGGGCAAAGTTATTTATAGGAATAAGTTTGAAAACTCATAAAACACGGGAATCATAAGTACAACATGAGGGTCCACTATATATGTCTGAAAGCTTGGCTTGTGGTGTTGAGGTCCATATCCTTCAGACTTTGTTTATGAAAACGAACAATAATCTCATCATCACTCCGAAAATTGAGAATGTTCTTTCTTGATAGTTGGAAACTCACACCTGCGATACTGATTACTACAAGAAGATGCATCCATCTACCTCCAAAGAGACATTTAATTAAAGAAAAATCTATCGCTCTTACTCATAGCTCAAGTTTGAGCTAATTTTTCGTTAAATTGTCAAGATGCAAAATCTTAATTATAAAGGAGTTAAAAACCTATTGCCAAAACTCTCGGGTTGTTTTCTGATATATTAACTGAGCCCCCAACGGGTACACCTCCAAAAGTTTTTTGTAATTATTTAGAAGCAACCTACAATAATTTAGTTGTTGTAATTCACGTTTGACCAAATTTTGATAAATATAGGCATGAAGTCATGCAAGTGGGGAAAAGTTAATTAGCTACATTGGGAATTTGAAAACTCATAAAACATGGGAATCGTAGTAAAACACGTTGGTCCACTTAATATGTCTAAAAGCTTGCCTTATGGCATTGAGATCCATATTCTTTAGACTTTCTTTACATAAAAGAACCATCTCGTCATCACTAGGAAAACTGAGGATTTTCTTTCCTCATTGTTAGAAACTCACACCGATGACATTGTTTACTAGAAGAAGATGCACCCATCTACCTAAAAATACATTTAATTTAAGAGCAATCTATCGTGCTTCCTTGTAGCTCAAGTTTGATCTAACTTTGTTAAATCGACAAGAAGTCACTAAAGTGTGCAAAGTTTGCTAGGAATCTTGAAAAATCCTAGTACTAAAAACTTGGGCATTATGTATAAGAAACTGTTGGTCCGGTTTGTGTGATAATTTGGGTGGTTCCATTTTATTTTAACTATGGTACGTCTCATAGGAGAGAGGTGCTTGAGAGCTAACACGATCGATGTAAGTACAACTTACATCAAGGACCTCATAAAAAATGAAAATTGCATCCAAGTCCATCCATTTAACACAATGACCCTAAAACTGAATAATGAAGTGTGTGTGTTTTGTGGTTTGCGCATACTAGCATTCATTGTGCTAAAGACTATCAATAGAATCTTTCTCTATGCTAAGGGAAAATAGAAGATCTAACAGTTAGCAATGTTTGGATTTTCCATTCTTTATCCAGCGGTCAATGTTCGAGGTTAATTCATACACTGTACAATGGTGGTATGATATTGTAAGAGATAAAACAAGATAAAGATAAGATAATAAGTACTGCAAATGGCCGATCTAATGGTTGGTCTTGTAGGAGTGAGGTGCTTGAGAGTTAAGAAGGTTAGTGGAAGTAAAAGTTACATCAAGGACCTCATAAAAAATGAAAATTGCATCCAAGTCCATGCATGCTTTTAGCACAACGACCCTTAAATCGAGCAATGAAGTGTGTGTTTTGAAGTTTGCGCATACTAGCGTCCATTGCGTTAAATACTATCGGTAGAATCTTTCTAGATGCTAATAATGGAAAAGAACATCCAACGGTTAGCAAAGTTTGGATTTGCCAGTCTTGATCCAACGGTCAATGTTCAAAGTTTGGATTTGCCAGTCTTGATCCAGCAGTCAATGTTCAAAACGGGTTCAAAATTTCCTTCCCTCCCGATGTTTGGCCAATCTTTTGGATAACCTTCCCTCCCGATGTTTGGGAAGCAAGTGAAAATTACGAAAACTAGAAAACTTTGATTTTTTCTGTCACCAAGGACCAAAGTGGTTTCCTTCCTATGTACTCCTCATCCCTACTCCACACCAACGCGCGGCTGCCGAACACGCCAGAGACACAGATCCGCCGTACCAAGGCACACGTGTACAACGCCATGATGTGGACGAGGGGAGAGAGATCAGCCGGACCGGTGCGCAGGGGGAAAGGGGAGGAGAGATGGAGCATAGGGAAGGAGAGAGAAAACACATGATTTGTTTTGCGTGCATAGGTCCTGAAATTTACTACTAGTAGAGTGTACACCATAAGGCCGCAGAAGTACCTCGTGTCAGAAACCCATCATAACTTTGCTCTGACATGGAACCGCCTTCAACTTCTCTTCACTGCTGCCCTCTTCCCCTACCAACGTTTTATTCTCTTAGCATGTATAGCGCGTGGACAGAGGTTACCATATGTCTAAGCAAAGAAATATACTACTCCCTCATTGTGTAAAAAAGCACACCTTAATAAGGCTCAGATAGTAAACGTATGACATATCATCACTATATAAAATTATAATTGGTAAAGCACAAACAAATTTAAATTTGATCAACATATATAAAGTATGGGTGTATATTTGGTCCTTGTACTTCATATCATCATGTGTAGAAGTCAAAGATTATTAGCTACCTAACACTTGAAATTTTTGGTAACATGGTCTAGAGAAACGAGGGAGAATATTCTATTATGATGGAGAAGTGTGTTTTGAGAGGTTTATGCATAGTGCATTCATTGTGTTCAAGACTATCAATAGAATCTTCTAGATGCTAGAATGGAAAAGAAGATCCAATAGCTAGAAATGCTAGGATTCGCGAGTCTTGATCCAACGGTCAACATTCAAAGGTATCTGTACACTATATAGTGGTAAGATAAGATAAGATAAGATAAGATCTTGTAGTTCAAATTTGACCTTCTATTTTGATACATCGACATAAAGTTATTCAACAAGTGGACGGGGTCATCTAGGAACCTTGAAAACTCATAAACCATTGGAATTAAGTAAAACACATTGGTCCACCTAGCTAATATGTCTAGAAGCTTTGCTTGTGGCATTTAGATCCATATTCTTCGGATTTTCGTTACGGAAAAGAATCATCTCGTCATCACTCAGAAAACTGAAAATTTTCGTTCCTGATTGTTGGAAACTCACACCGACGACATTGTTTACTACAAGACGATGCACACATCTACCTCCGAAAAGACAATTAATTCAAGATCAATCTATCAACTTACTTGTATCTAAAGTTTGACTTAATTTTGTTAATTTGACAAGAAGTCACCGAAGTGCGTGAAGTTAGCTACGAATCCTAGTACTAAAAACTTGGGTATTACGTATAAGAAACTGTTGTCCAGTTTGTGTGATAGTTGGGGCGGTTGCATTTTCTTTTAACATTGGTAGGTCTTGTAGGAGCGAGGTGCTTGAGAGTTAACACGGTCCGTGGAAGTACGTACAAGTTACATCATGGACCTCATAAAGAATGAAAATTACATCCAAGTCCATGCATACATTTAGCAAAGGACCCTAAAACTGAGCAATGAAGTACTGTGTTTTGATGTTTGTGCATACTAGTGTTCATCGTGCTAAAGACTATTAGTAGAATCTTTCTAGATGCTAAGAATGGAAAAGAAGATTGTCAACACCCGGATTTTTAATCCCAGATGCCCGTTATGCCATACCTCGCAATCCTAGGATTACCATTTTTGTGAGACATAACGGATTGGATATCACAGTACATTATCCATTACAAACCATATATAAGGTCTTACACAAATAAGGATCTCATGATCCAGTCTTAATACAACAAGCAGCAGAACAAATATAAAGCATAGCAGTGGGGTCCATCTTCAGGGGCACATGCAATGCTGACGAAGGCAGATAGTCCTAGTTATCATAACCGTCCTGCTGTCCATCATCTTGGTAGTCTCCTTCATAGTCTGGCCATGAGAATAGCCAGGGACAAAAGCCATGAGTACTCTTTAAGTACTCGCAAACTACCACTAACAAGTAATATAGTGCTAGGTTAAAGTGCTAACTCTATGTTTAACTATAAAGTTAAGTTTGAAACCTAAGCTGAGTTCTGAAGCAAAGAAAGATAAAATAAAGTTCTATAATCACTTAAGTTGGGAAGCTATTGTCATAAACACAACCCTGTTGTGGTCAAGTCAAGATTCATCATTCATTTCATAAGTTGTTTTGGAAACATCTGACAACGAAACAGTATGGCCATTCCAACTGTCCATAACCACGGACGCGGCTATTCGAATAGTTTGACACTCTGTAGAGGTGGTACACTTTCACCACATGATTCGATACATCTGTCAGGGATAACCCTGAATAATCATACTTAGTATGCAGATAATCAAACATAACCTTTCCTTTACACACCCTAGTATAAGCACCTCTCCTATGAGCATGACCTCCCAACCATGACCATCTGTCATGTTGGGCACTGCATAGGTGGACAACATTGAGAGGTAGCCTTAGCTCAAACCTCTCTCGTGAGGGAACTAATACTAATGCATATAAATTTCCAGCTAAGCCTTACCCAATTCAGGTATTGTGGTTGTACGGTAAATTTGGAATGGTATCGCATCCGAATCCAACCATCAGTTTTATAAAAGGGCTAAAGCTCATGCCTCGACATTTTCATCATCATAAACCATTTGTGTTTCTCAACACATGTCAAAACATCTCAATAGAATGACTCATCATTCCAAGGTTTTCATAATTCATTTTCACCAAGTGTTCCCATCTAATGTGACTCAAGTTTTTATCTACTCTAAACTACTAAGTTAAGAGTGTTCACTAAGGTGGAAAGATGGGATCAATCTCATGCCATAGGATGACATCTACATTTATCTAAATAGCTCATGTTTTATACTCTCTATGATACCTTCAAAACAAGTAAAGGACTTTGTGTAAAGTAAAGGAAGTAAAGCTTGAAATTAGTACTTGGGGTAAAGAATAGTCAAAGTAGTTTAACCAAAGCATGCCTAGAGCATGTTTGCTAAACCATCAGTTTAATCCTAGCTTGCTAATAGTAGCTTGCTAAGTAGAACACTTGCAAGTGTTAGCTTGCCTTGGTTGGTGAAGTGGTTGAAGTTTTCTTCTTCTTTTTCTTGGTAGAACTCCTCCTCCTCGTAAGCTTGGTCGGTACTATCTTCTATAAATACATACGGTATACACAATCACCAAATAATACTTAACTAGTCTAATTAGTACTCTAAGGCACACAATTGGTGATCTATTACAATCACAAGCATCACAAGTCTTATTAACTAGTTTCATTCTTTTTATTTAAGAAAAGTAATTTCTACTCATTGAAGAATTAACTAAGATTTAATATTCACCACTTAAAATATGGGATCACATGGACACATGTCATCATCACATATTCTAACATGGGGGAATGTAATTTAAGGGTTGGTTCACAATTACTTTGGTTTAAGTTCATTATTTAATGATTTAAAGTGACTAGAAATGCCTATATAGCATTATTTTGGTACTATTCCAAAGTCACTGCATGTAAACCTTAATATTATTACATATTCAGATAGGTATGGTGAAATGTGATTTTTGAGAGTTGGAATCAACTCAAAAGCTATCTTGGTTGATTTTATAAAAATGTTGCAAGGTGCAAATGCTTCTGTCTTATTATTTTTACTAGGAGAGATCTCTAACTCTAATTGAATTAAATCCAACAGGCTTGGGTAGATCTTTTTAGTAGCTTTCTAACAAAATTGGAATCACTTCATTTGGATTTGCAAATCTCTCTAAATTGAATTTCAAACTAGGGAACAGAACTAGGTTTAAACTAAAAAGAAAAATCCTAATTCAAACTAACTGGGTCACGCGAGAACGCTAACGGGCCAGCCCAGTGACACTACGCGGCGCAGGGCTCAGCTGACAGGAGGGGTCCACCGGTCAGCGGTTCATAACGAGCGAAGCGGTACGGGGTGATGTGGGTCGTTGGATTAGAACGGGGATCAACGGCTGGGGATCATCGTTGATGACGAACTGGTCGCCGGTGAACTCTAACCCTAGCGGCTCGGTGGGGGTGCATAGGGGGCGTACCAGGGCTCTAGCAACAATGGTGATGGGGGCAAACGGACTGGTGGTCGATGGCGAGCTCAGGGACGGTCGAGGCAGCTCCAGGGTGGTCGCAATCAGCGACACCCTTCTCCTCCAAGAGGCGACCTGCTCCGGTGCAATTCCAACGAACGGCTGCTCGCCTTGCTTCGGCTAGAGGTGGGGATTGGTCAGTGAGGTGAGGGGAGGTGAGTGGTGTGCTGCAAATGGCTAGGGAAGGCCTCTATCTATAGGACGACGACGAGATCGAGAAGGATGGGCGAGCAGCTCCGGCGAGGGCTGCACAGCATGTTAGCGGCGTGGCTTGAGGTAGGGGGCGGTCGCTGGTCTCCTGGCGGTGCTCTACGTGATCAATGCGGGACTAGGGGCGGTGGTATGCGGTCGGGCGGAGCTGGCGCTCTGAGCGGCAGAGACGGCGGTGTCCACGGCGAGCGGTGGCTGTGAGGCGTTGGACGACGAACGGGCGTGTCTGGCATGTCCCTAGGGTCATGGCGGAGTGGTGGGCACGGGCTGTGGTCGAGCGGCGTCTTGTGCACGCGTGTCGAACGCGGCGCTCTGGCGCGTTCTCAGCATGACGCAGACAGGCAGTGCGCGGCGGTTCCTCGATGGTCCACGCTCTGTCTTGGCTCGGGGAGGGGATAGAGGGTGGCGGTGAGGTGAGAGCTAGCTAGTAGACATGGCGAGAGGGAGGGGGACGGTTTGCTGCGGCGATGGCATGATCGGCGGGCCAGAAGGTGCTCGGCTTGGCATGGCCATGCTGCTAGGGGGTAGGGGTTGGGTTGGTTAGGCCTTGGTTGCATCAAGGGAGACAAAGGGATTAAATGGAGATCATTTGGGGGCAAAACCCAGTTGTAAATAGTGAGCTAGCTATTAGTGTTTGATTCTGCCTGCCATGTGTTTGATGAAATGGCCGCAAGAACTTTCATTTTGAATTTTGAAAAGACTTTTGGTGGGTGTGCTAGTACTAAGCTTGAGACTCTGTGGGTGCTTGGGTTTTGAAATTTGAGCTTGTTTGAGTGGTTTTTGAAATAGTGGGATCTTCCCATATGAAATAAATTCAATTTTCAAATGTCAATTAAATTTATTGTTTGAATGTTTTTGGCAGATCATAAAGTGGGCCTTGGTACAACATTATGTGTACTATCAAGGGGTGCAAGGATCCACACTTGTTTCTGTTAAGTTTTGAGTACTAGGAATAGCCAAAGTAGGCATGCTGATTAAATGGCACAAATGACCATTTGCTTCTTTTATTCATTTTGAGTTGCTTTTCTTTGGGAAATGTTTGGGAATGATTTAGATGATGTTTATTTCACCTAATAATCATTTTACAATCAATGGATCACAGAACCATGGCAATTCAAATAACTCCTATTTTAAATGCACATACACATGAATGCTTTCATATTTTTAATTGGAAAAGTTTTTGTTAACCCTAATTTTGATGATTTGGATCTTAATGACCTTGGATTAAAGTTTTGGGATGTTACAAAGATCCAACAGTTAGCAATGTTGTTTGGATTTGCCAGTCTTGATCCAACTGTTAATGTTCAAAGTTAATCTTTGCACTATATGTAGTGGTATGGCATTGTAAGAGATAAGAGACAAGATAAAGATAAGATAAGAAGTACTACGAATGGCTGATCTAATGGTAGGTCTCGTAAGAGATAGGTGCTTGAGAGTTAACACGGTCGGTGGAAGTACAAGTTACATTAAGGACTTCATAAAAATGAGAATTGCATCCAACAAGTCCATGCATTTAGCACAAGGACCCTTAAACCAAGTAATGAAGTACAATGTGTTTTGAGGTTTGTGCATACTAGTGTTCATCGTGCTAAACACTACCAGTAGAATCTTTCTAGATGCTAAGAATGGAAAAGAAGATCCAACAGTTAGCAATGTTTGGATTTGCCAGTCTTGATCCAACGGTCAATGTTCAAATAAGTTAATCCCTACACTATGTAGTGGTGGTATGCATGGTATTGTAAGAGATAAGAGACAAAAATAAAGGTAAGATAAGAAGTACTGCGAATGGGCGATCTAATGGTAGGTCTCGTAGGAAGTGAGGTGCTTTGAGAGTTAACACGGTGGATAGAATTACAATTTACATCAAGGACCTCATAAAAATGAAAATTGCATCCAAGTCAATGCATTTAGCACAAGGACGACCCTAAAACTAAGCAGTGAAGTGTGTGTTTTAAGCTAGAGGTTTACGTATACTAGCGGTAATCGTGCTAAAGACTATTAGTAGAATCTTTCTAGATGCTAATAATGGAATAGAAGATTCAACAGTTAGCAATGTTTGGATTTGCTAGTCTTGATCCAACAGTAAATGTTCAAAGTTAATCCGTACACAATATGTAGTGCGTAGTATGGTATGGTATTGTAACAGATAGGACACGATAAAGATAAGATAATAAGAAGTACTACGAATGGCCGATCTAATGGTTGTTCTAGTAGGTGCGATGTGCTTGAGAGTGAGCACGGTCGGTGGAAGTACAAGTTACATATCAAGGACCTCATAAAAATGAAAATTGCATCCAAGTCCATGCATTTAGCACAAGCACAACCCTGAAACTAAGCAATGAAGTGTGTGTTTTGAGCTAGAGGTTTACATATACTAGCGGTCATCGTGCTAAAGACTATTAGTAGAATCTTTCTAGATGCTAAGATTGGAAAAGAAGATCCAACGGTTAGCAATGTTTGGATTTGCTAGTCTTGATCCAACGGTCAATGTTCAAAGTTAATCTGCACACTATATGTAGTGCGTGGTATGGTACGGTATTGTAAGAGATAGGACAAGATAAAGATAACATAATAAGAAGTACTACGAATGGCCAATCTAATGGTCTAGTAGGTGCGATGTTCTTCAGAGTGAACACTGTTGGTGGAAGTACAAGTTACATATCGAGGACCTCATAAAAATGAAAATTGCATCCAAGTCCATGCATTTAGCACAAGGACCCTAAAACTGAGAAATGAAGTGTGTGTTTTGAGGTTTCGCATACTAGCGTTCATCGTCCTCATCAAGACTATTAGTAGAATCTTTTTAGATGCTAGGAATGGAAAAAAATATCCAATAGTTAGCTAAATGTTTGGATTTGTGAGTCTTGATCCAGCTTGTCGTCAAAAAATTTGTTTGATGGTTTCTCATATATTAATTGTGACCCCCTATGGGTACCTCCAAAAGCTTTTTCGTAGAACTTTCACAGTAGCCTAAAATTTACTTATACTAGTTCAAATCTGACCTATTTTCGATAAATCGACAGAAATTCATTCAAGTGAGTGGAGTTAGGTAGGTAGTTTTGAATTGGATCCATAGTACCAATCGTGACCATTGGGATGTTAAATCCAATGGTTCAGAGTAGTTGGATTCGTGTTGAACAGTATCTAGAGAAAACTCCACCATGTTCTAGATATTTATTATTAATATACTTAATGTATGCCTTTTTCTCTAACAATACTATTGGTTAATAACAACTTAATGTTCGTTAAATCACATTTCATACAGTATATACGAGTGTGGCACGTGCATGTATGTGTGTGCGTGCGTGTGTGTGTGTGTGTGTGAAAACTTTAGCTTGTGGCATTTATTTAGATCAATTTTCTTCGGACTTCCTTTACGGGAGAGAATGATCATGACATCACTCGGGAAATTGAGAATGTCCTTTACTGGTGGTTGGAAACTCACACTGACGACAATGTTTACTACAAGAAGATGCACCCATCTACCTCCGAAAATACATTTAATTCAAGAGGAGTCTATCATGGTTACTTGTAGCTCAAGTCTAACTTAATTTCATTAAATTGTTGCAAAATCTTAGCAACAAGTTGAACCATACCTATATATCATCAAACTCTTGGTGGTTTCCCATATATTAATTGACCCCTCCCCTCGATATATATGGGTACCTCCAAGAGAGATCTTTCATCAAACTTTCAAAGCAACCTACAATTTACTTGTGGCAGTTCAATTTGTACCTAATAATTTCGATAAATCAGCATAAAATCAATCAAGTGGGCGAAGTTATCTAGGAAGTTTGAGAACTCATAAAACATGGGAAATCGTAAGTACAACATGTTGGTCCATAATATATGTCTGAAAACTTGCCTCGTGTGTCATTTAGATCCATATTCTTCAAACTTGCTTTACGGGAAAGAACAATCTCGTCATCACACTTGGAAAATTGAGAATGTTCTTTCATGAGATAGTAGGAAACTCATAGTGATGGAATTGTTTACTACAACAAGATGCACCTATAGACCTCCAAAAAGACATTTAATTCAAGAGCAATCTATATCGCGCTTACTTGTAGCTCATGTTTGACCTAATTTCGGTAAATTGTCAAGATGCAAAATCTATCTTAGCAATAAGTTAAACCTATTGTCAAAACTCTTGGTGTTTTGTGATATATTAATTGAACCCTCGATGGGTACCTCCAAAAGCTTTTCGAAAAACTTTTAAAGCTACCTACAATTTTCTTAGACACGAGGCTAGTAAATTTCTACGCTACGTATAGTCAGGGCGTGTGCAGTGTCTAGAAGTAGCTATGAAATCTACTTTTGGTCTAGCGTTTAGAACTGAAGTGGGTCCACACAACCATGCTAAAATGAAAAACAGACTGTTATCCACTAAATAGTGGGCCATCCCAATTGATTCTCTTAGACATAAGTCTAGCACTAGAATCACCTTGAAGAATCTTTTTGTTAGCACTACCCACTCCATGGTTAAGATATATGTTTAAGACTTGACACCGTTCTTGCTTTGATGTCTGGGGCCAATGGGATCACTACCGTGGGGCCCCATTATTATTAGTGGTCTAGTTATATCCTATAGCAGCCAACGAATGTTAGCTCTGACTCCTCTAGCTCTTCCTTCTCGATGAAGCCTCGACGCTCGGCTTTGAAGGATGGTTACGAGGGCAGTAGGTGCCTACGGTGACTTCATCAAGCTCAAGCCCCCCCCCCCACTGGACAGTTTGAAGACACAATCTTTCGGAGGTGCTCATAGGGGTAGGATGTGCATTCAAGCGATCATAGGGGTGAGTGTGTGTATGCATTTGTGAGCGTTTGCGTTTTGTAGTGGATTTTCACAAAACTGAGAGAGATGGGCCTTCTGTTTGTATTAAGTTCTGCTTGGTTTTCCCAAAGTAATTGTAATGGTCACTGGTGTCTAGGGTCTATGGGCTCACTATCGAGGGCCACATTATTATTGGTTCAATTACATCCCATAGCAGCAAACAAATATGAGCTCCAACCCCTAGCACTTCCTTCGCCACGAAGCCTTCGTGCTCGACTTTGAAGGATAGTTATGAGGGTAGTGAGAGGCGACGTTCCTGTCAATATATAGCGAGGTGACTATCGTGACTTCGTCAAGCTCAAGCCCCGTGAGATCAGTGTCAAGATCTAGTCTTTCTAAAGTGCTCATAGGTGTAGGGTGTGCGTACCTGCATTCATAGGGGTGAGTGTGTGTACGCATTTGTGAGCGTCTCCATTTTGTAATGGGTTTTCACAAAAAGAGAGGGGGCCTTTGGTTTATTTATTGAGTTTTGATGTGTTTTCCTAAAGTACTTCATGTAATGCAAGTCAAACTAGGTGAGTGATGTTTGGGGTCCCACGGGCTCTCTAGCGCGGGCCCCAGTTATCAGTGGTCGAGTTAAATCCAATACGGAGTAGTAGCCAACGAATGTGAGGACCGGCTCCCCTACCTCTTCCTTCTCCACGAAGCCTTCTGCGCTAGGATTTGAAGGAATGCTCTTTTTTCGAGCAATGTCGGCGGATTCAGTCATGCCGGTCCGGCAAACGACGGGGGGTCTTGATGCACAAGGCAGCCGGGTTATGGTAAGTACGCTAGAGTTCAGGTCTCAGTTTATTTTCTCAAATTCAGCTTATGAGTTCTCTCCTTTTGGGGTTTTTCTCTATTCTGCCCGTCTCGATCGATGATGTTTCCTTGGTTCTGATGCTAGCACAGATGGTAGACACGAAGTGGTACAGCATCGTTACCGATGCGGATCTCCGGTTCTAGTGCGACTACACCCTGGTGCCCCATCGCTGCGTCGCATTTGAGGGAACGAACATCAGCCGCAGGTTCTTGGGTTGCAACTACGAATGTGAGCGTTGCATGTTCGTCCACTGCATAGATCTTCCACACTCACTTTCGCTGCAGCGAGCGATGATGTCGCTATGGTTACAGCTCGAGATTCGTGATGACCTCGAAGAGGACGAGCATGAGCGCCATCAGATGCAAGCCGAGGAGATGGCTGCAGAGTTAAGGATGTCTCCAACTCACTGCACTCAGTCGTAAATAGGATAGATGCTCTTAGATTTGGGTAATTAGAGTTGGACATTATGTTCTTAACCAAGTATGGTCTACAATCTAGATATTTAGCATGCTGATGATGCTTTTGGTGGCTGGCTGTAGATTCCACTAATAATTAAGTAATCCCCTTTTGTTTACTAGTACTCACCATCTTATAATACTGCCACGTTAAATTACACTAGCTTAATTAATATGGGAGTAGTTGACAGTTTGCTTACAACCCTTCTGGAGTTTGTGGTTACTACTAATTGATTTGGTTTATGTGTTACTGGTATCTCTATCTATATACGAGTATCGCTACATTTTTTGCACATTTGTGCACCTCTCCCGTCGCGCACCTTTTTTACCCAGCAACGTCCACCTTTCCATCGCACCAGTGCAATCTCTGGTGAGTCCGCAACCATCAGGATGGTTGTTTAGGTGATTGCAATTTGAAATAGTAGATCTATACGCCACATCAGGAAGTTGGGATCACCATGGATGTAGCCATGGAATAAGTTATAAGGTCCACTGAAAATAGGTAAGTATATGCTGCCAAGAAGAGTCTTTTGAGGATGGGAAGCTTGCCCCTAGCTTTATTTCACAGAACGGTCCTCTAATGAACAATGCAGTTGTAATTTGTTGCATATCGTTCATAAATAGATTGTTTTTTGTTGGTGTCCTGCATTGCTGAGTTCTTTAAATTATATTGTTTGTTAAAGGGAAACACGCCCAATCCTTGGCATCAGATTAATGCACGTATCCTTCTTTGCATTGCGAAGTTGATGTGTTCTTTCCTAAAATTTACTGGTTTTGTTGCATTTCATTTAGCATCATGCACATGTCCCACCCATGGAGGAGGCATTATCGAGTGACGAGTGTTTTTATGTATCCAGCTGGTTTGCTGAAATTTTAGTAACCTATGCTTTGTCCCTGAAAACATTTTTTTTGATAAAGATTGCTTTATTACTTAAAATTTCCCCTAAAATATACTGATCATTTTTGTTGCATCATGATTGGCAGAAATGAAGTCATTCTGATCTGTTGCCACTTATTACTAAGGCCAGGACTGCTCATGTGCCAGCTAAGAAGGCAAACCTTGAAGTACGGCCCTTTTCATGTCGGTTCTGTTTCCCATGTTTGGGAAATATGCCTCTATGGTTCTTTGCCATTTGCGGTACCACTGTGGAGCGTGCACGATGTGTGCAGCTGAATTTGGATTGTGAAGCGAGATTTTGATTTATTTTTTTCGAAATGAGAATCTGGTTTAATGTTGGATTTGTTATCTGCAGTTTCCACCTTACTCATATTGCTCATGGCTTAATGGTGTTGGTCACTACAAGGATTTGACAATTGACCGTCTCCGAGAGAAATACAAAGCTCATAGACACATGATTTCGTGCCTTCAAGAGTAAGTGAAACACCAGGACGAACAGATTAGGCGCTTGAAGGAAGAAGTGTCCATATCCACTAAGCGGATAGCTGATTTGACTACAGGATGGAATACATCAATTTCACTTACTCATGATGCTGCTGTATTTTCAAAAGTTCGTGGCTAACAACTTAGTCCCCGAGTTACCTAATGTGGATGGCGACGAGCTGATTGGCCAGGTGTACGACCGGATCTTGGAACAGGTCAGAATGCGAGCTGACAATCTTTTCAATTCGGCAAAAGAAGCAGATGAGACCCTGACAGAAATTCAAGATTCTCCACGCCCACATAGTCCTAATCCTGCAAAAGATGAGGAAATCTGTAAACCATATTGACCGCTCTACTTTCATTTTTGAAGGGTTTGGGTCTCTTATGAGGATGACTATTTGTTAAGTCAGGTACTATAACTGTTTTTTTGCTCTGCTGGTCTGTGGTGTCCACGAATCTATATATTTGATGTACTATTATGACATATATATTGTACCTGGCTCTATGTGACTGTATTTGGCAACAAGAGTCATCTTATCCGAACTTGCGGTGGTTTTTTATCTTTCAATTTTTTTCCTTCTAAGATCTGTTAATGATGATCGTAATGCCAGTTGCGAGTGATTTGTTAGCATGTTTCTGGTAGTAAACGAAAACTTGTAGTTGTAGATTGTGGAATTTCAGGTCGATGTTTGAACTCTAGATCTTGATGTCATAGAAAGGGCAGGCTTCTACCACCTGGAATATTTTACCCAGCAATTGATTGTATCACACAAATAAGTGCACAAACTTGATGTCTGTAGGCGGGAAACTGAGCAACATAAGTGCACAAACTTGTATCAGTCGTGTGGTTGCTACTATTAATACAGCCATGGTTTCCCCTAAAAAAGCGGGGTTCGCAAAAAAATAAAAATAAATAGTGGGTCGAAAGCTAGTTTCGAGTTCGAGGTAGCTCAGTCGTGTGCCCCTCGACCCCATCGTCATCTTCTCCGCCTGGCCTCCCTCCATTGACCGGACTGTCCCCGCCACTTCACCATTGAACACCACCGCACGGCCGTTCGCTGGTA
The DNA here is from genome assembly GCA_023614405.1 of Avena insularis. Taxonomy (NCBI): domain Eukaryota; kingdom Viridiplantae; phylum Streptophyta; class Magnoliopsida; order Poales; family Poaceae; genus Avena; species Avena insularis. The sequence goes on from CM042690.1 coordinate 308,519,516, forward strand.
TGTACGTCCCCAACCTCCAGCCATTACGGGCTTTCTAAAGGATAGAATGCATTTATTTTTTGGCATTGCGAGCTAAATTAAGCTCGTGGCGTTTACAGGAAATGGAATCGGCGTTGGCGGATGCATTTGCTGCGTCGGCGGATGCTTGTGAAGCATATGTGGATGCTGAAGCAGCACCAGCGGATACATGTGAAGCGAATGCGGAGGCTGATGCTTGTACCGCATCGGAGTCTTAGGCAGTGTTGAGTGATGCTTGGAAAGCGGTGGAGGTGCAGTCGAAAATCTCGTCGGCTACTGCTGGAACAAATTCGTCTATGTTGGCTGCTGCTGCCAAAGCAACGGCTGCGTGGGATGCTAGGAATGTGTCAGCTCGTGGTCATGCTTCTGCAGCGTAAATGGCTGTGGCTCGTCATTTGTTGGCGGCGCCTGCTCCATCTGCTCAAAACTTGTTGTCCCCATTGTAAGTTCCGTGTTGGATTTTGTCTCCCTAACTTCCTCCCTCTTTTGTGTATTATGCTCCGTGGTTTTTTTTAGACGCAGTGGATATTAGTTTAAACTAGTAGTACTAGAAACATAAAAATCAATTTAATCACAAACTGGTGATCCGAATTGAATGAAGCTTTCACAGGATTCAAACCTAGGCACCGATGATTTATTGATTTTTTGTCAATTTTTTTGAATAGTTTTACTTTTTAGTTCAAAGTCTGAACTACTGTCATACGTTTGATCTAAGATGGAAGGTGGATCCTGGGTCAAGTCACTGTGAGACTTGGGTTCACCAAGTCACTGAAGTTGCGTCCGTTTTTCTCCTCTTCTTTATGATAAAACCATAAAATTTAGGTGGGGGCCTTTCTGTCCTCCCCATGACCTAAAAAAAAGTTCTTCATTCCCTTTGCTCAGTTCTGACATGCTGAAGCATTTTGTGGTGCTTTCGTACTACTCTGGTTGATTCCTTGTGTTGTTTAGGTTATTTTGTGGATAGACTCTGCTTTTTAGGTAGTTTTTTAGATGGGTGCAGTTTAGAAAATTTCGATGATAAATTTTCCTGTCAAAATGTATGATGCATTGTGGTGTTTACTTAATTCTTTTTTTAGGGTTGTGCATTGTGCATTGTGCTGTTTACTTAATTCTAATGATGCACTTGTTCTATTTGCATCATCCTACCAGCTTCCGTGGAAGAACATATGCAACAATCAACGACTTGCCAGGTGATGTATTTGGTCAGATTCTTGTCAGGCTTCCTCCGCACCCATCCTGCATACTAAGGGCATCAGTCGCCCAAAAATGTTGGATGGACTTCATGGAAAGCAACAATTTCAAAAGGCTAACCCTGTCGCACAATAGAGGAATGTCGTTACATGGGGTTTTCACCAACAGCTCCTAGGACGCTCGATTCTTAACAGATCATAATCTTGACGAATCCATTTTCCAGAAGCTGAACAGGCTGGTGGAAGTACATAAAGCCTACAAACCATATGTACTTGGATGTCGCAATGGTACGGTTGGTACTTCATTATCCACAAGGGTCTAACATGATAAAGGCCTGGGATCCAATTAGTGAAAGTGAAATAGTGATACCAGAACCACCAATTTGGCAGAGACGTGAGTATGATAGTAGCACAATTCTCTGTTCAAGAAATCATGGGGAATTGTCTTCACACTGTTGCAGCAATTTCTGGGTTATTTGGATAGTAACCAATGGTAACCAAGAACTAGTGCAGAGGTATTCATCAGAGTTAGGAAAATGGGAGGACTGGATTGAACCTATTGAGATGCTGGCTAAGATTGATGGCAGGCCATCAACTCTCGTAGGGGACATTTTGTACTGGCCAACAATGAACTCCAGATATATAATTGCCTTCGATAACGTGACAACAAAATTGTTTTATATTGAGTGCCCCCATGAGACACATGATATTTCCAGACGCAATTTTGTCATCGCTAAGGGGCATAATGGAGATGTTGCCCTTGCGGTTATAAGAGACTTTAGTCTAAACACGTGGCCCAGTGCAAGATCATCAATAGGAAAATGGGAAGCTTGGGTGCCTCATATAAAGGTTGAGTTGGATACTCTCCTTGTCCTTGATAAATCATGGGCATATGGTGGGAAATATGCAGTAAGGTTACTCTACGCATTTGAGGATAGAGAAATGGTGGTTATATGGGCGACGGAGGGAGTATTCGAATTAGATCTCAGCAGCATGAAGTCTAAGAAGTTCAGATCTCATAAACGTTGGTGTACTTTACATCCCTACATTATGACACCTAGTTAGTGCGGTCATGTAACACCCCAGATATCCACCCTGTCTGGCAGTGCCACACATACATTAAACAGTTCTCATATTGGTACAGAACTATAAGTTTTAGAAGAGTCTCCTTTGTTTAATAAGGGGTCATCCTAAACAACGAAAATAAAAAAAACTAAACCAATTTTATCCATAAGGACAAGCACACGGTTCAACAGGACCAAGTTTAACTTCATATACAAGATGTCTCAAATCAACCAACTCAGTAGCCACATAATAAAACCAAAAAAAAGTCAATAATAAGTCCATGGCAAACTTGATCATGTTAAACTACTCTATCTATAAATTGTTGTAGTGTCTGAGAAGTAGTGTGTGTAAAATATAGAGGTGCTACTCCCATCCCATGCATGTCGTCCTTAGATGGTACCTAAAAACATAGAAGCCACAAGGGTGAGTACAAGGTACTCAACAAGTACATAAAGAAATAATGAGCATTGCATAAAACACAACACCAACAATTATCTTGTAACACTAGTTGACAAGGGTTTAACTCATCAATGCCCATTGTTATGGACTTGGGTTTTGGAGAAGGAGGGAGCGCTGGAGACATATATCGGCTAGCAAACAAGCACACAGGGAACTCGAAGATTTACCCAGGTTCAGGCCTTGTAGAGGTCCCTACTCCTGCTTGTCTGCTCGTGGAATTATCAAAGAAATCGAGGATTACAATGGTGCGCAGATGCAATCTGCGAGGGTTGGTGAAACTAGGGTTGCGCATGTCCTCCTCGCAGCTCCCTCCTAGCCTTTATATAGATAGGCTAGGTCTCGGTTAGCAGGTCGAGTCGGTTACAGGTTAGGCTTTTCCCCTTTGAACTTTCTATCTTTGCTTCTTCTTGTTCTTCAAGCAATCGAGAGTCCGTAGGCTACTCGAGTTCTTCATTTGGGCCTTGGCGACACCGTGGGCTTCCATTGTATTCAGGTTGTATATACCAAGCTCGAGTACCTGTAGGGTATACTAATGTCATTAACCCCCGAGTGTCCAGTGGAATCGCATATTCGACTGGGGACTTTATGAATCCTTTCGAGTGCATGACTGAGTATATTTTTCGACTGCTTTGTTTGTGTCGTAGGGATTGTTGTTGTGCGTGCCTGATTTAACCGATGTATTGGTATCAGTTAACTACCTTAGGGTAAAACAACGCCATTTACTCGAACTCAAGTCCACGGACTCGAATTCGGAAAAGTGCTGGTGTAATTCGACTCAAGCCGCGGAGGTCTTACAGGAGTCGAATTCTAGTATAAGGGTGTGAGCACACGACGCGTCCGTCAAGGCATGTTCGTCGTACCTGTTGGCACGGATATATTTCTAGTAGTGCGCAGAAAATGCGTTGCCAAGCCTTATTCAGGTCTTATCTTCACGTTGCAAGCGCGGCATCCAAATTTTGTCATCACGGAGATGATTCGGGTGACCCAGGAGATGTTGTGAATATGCCCTAGAGGCACTCATAGTTGATGATATTTCCCAAAGTATTCATAAAGTAAAGTTGTCCTTATATGAACATCAGATATATATCACTAAATGCGTGATTCAGATGTGGAACTATGTATTCATGATTGTTCATATTAGATTGTCCTTGGTCGTTGAGGTTGTGCTAGGCACACAACTTAGACCAATGTACAAGTCGGATGATGACACGGTTCCACTTGTCATAGGCATGGTGATGCTATTCCGACTTACACTGGTTCGCCTAAAGAGTTTAGCGAGCCGGACTGACCCACAGTTGAGATGCAACGAGCATGTTGTCATTTGCAGTCTCAAGCAATGGAATCCTTCGACCTGAGGTGATTGCATGATCCGAGTTGTGGATCGCCAACTTAGGTTCTATCAAACGTTGTTCTGTAAATGGGCAATTATAAAGGTAGAGTTCGGGTTGGTTGTGAAGCAAGCTGCGTGATGTGGATTACCAAGATGGGATTTTCCCCTCCGTAATGGAGAGATATTCTCTAGGCCCTCTTGTGTGATATGATTCAGAAGCATGGCCATGCGCTACTCAGTTAAGTGTTAACTAAGGAGTCGGACTAAGAGTTAGTCCAGTGAATCACATATCATGGTACGAGAAGAGAGTTAAGCTATTTAAGGGATGGCAACTACTCGCCTATAGCTTAACAGATATATCGTGTGGCAAAGGTACTTGGTCGAAAGTCACATTGAAGGTTCGTCTTCTAACTTTGCGGCACATGGGAGTTGGCATGTCTTGCTAGAGGCTGCTACCATCTATCGACTCGAGACCGAGTGCTCATGGGAGTGAGTTGGACTCAAAGCCATGATGGGATACTTGGAGGAGTATCTCATGTTGTGTCTAGGTGTACATGAACCTACAGGGTCACACACTTAAGGGTAAGGAGCCCATGTGGATTAGATCCATATGGAGATTGGAATACGTCCTAGATGGGCCTCAAGCATTGAGCCTAACTAGGAGTGTATATAAGTGGAGTGACAAGGGATAGTCCCTGACCTAGCCGTCACTTTCTCCACTTCCATTTCGGGCTAGACAGGATCTAGCAGTTCTCTGTCCGAAGCTCCTTCCTGTATGTGTGGATACCGTAGGCGTTACTGCGTCTTGTTGGAGGCAGAGAAGCTTCGTGGGGATCGCGAAGGAGTTCGTGGGATTTGGAGGGTTGTCCGCGGGATCGTTCGGCACTGCTTCGACGCGCTACATCAACTTCCGCATCTGCGCGTCTAGCGGTAATCTCGTGGCCTATAACCTGAGCTGGTTCTTGGGGGTACCGGGTTAAGGGAAAAAGTTTTGTTTATCTCTGTGTGGCCCAACAGGAGATGCAGTCTCTTTGTAGGGAAATGTCATGAGGAGGTGTCGCCATAAGATTCGAGTGTGGATGTCATCAACACACAGTATGATGTACAAATAATCATAGGGTGCGCGACCAGCGCTCCCTATGGGAGTAGCCCCTAGTGCCTGGTTGAGTCGAAGACTCAGGCAGGGACTAAAGAACTTTTGCGACTGCTGTCGTCTTTTGTTTGCTTGTTTCAGTCGAATTTATTTCCAGCGCTCCCTATGGGAGTAACCCACGTACATAATCGAATGGCGGATTCGAGAGGTTGGGTTTGTTTCGATTGTCCATGTTCCTGCAAAAAGAAAAAGAAAAAATCATAGGGTGCGCGACCAACGCTCCCTATGGGAGTAGCCCCCGAGTGCTTGGTGGAGTCAAAGACTCGAGCAAGGACTAAACTAGTCGAAGTCTTCTGCTACGTAATTTTGGATGACGTTAGTGCTGACGATGCCATGACCTCAGTTGCCCGCGTGAGCGAGTTTGACAGGACATGACGAGCGATGGGTCCCATTTTCTAACTCTGACTTGACCAGGCGTGCGTAATTTTTATTTTAACTACGCCTCCTCAATTTCTGCACATAATGGGGGTAGTGGGGCACGGTTCACGCTTCGAGTCTTCCACGTGTCAAGTGCGATGAATGCCACGCATCTGGTAGGGTTTTTCTTGGCCGTTAAATTGCATCTTCTAGGGAGTTAAGTAGCAATGCGGCAACGGTAATTTTCACATCTGCTTCTTTTCTCTGCCTTTGCCTCTGTCACCATTGCTGCTGCTCCTCTGCTCCTTTGTATTCCTTTCCTTCGTGGCGCTGGACCAGCTCCGCGTATTTCCCAGCTACTTCCTCCGGTCACACCGCCGCCACGGAATGGGGAAGAAAAAGGGAGGTGCCACGACCGATTCCACTGCCGCCACGGTTGCTACAAAGAAGAAGGGTGGCTCCGCCGCTGTGGGCACCAGCACCGCCACCGCCGGGAAAAATAAAGGCATGGGGACTCGTCACCAATGGTGCGTGGCATGCATCCGTGATCAAGTCTTCAGAGCTTCGTCTTCTATGCCAAGACAGAGTTTTGTCCTCCGCAGTCGCTGACACACGCGTCCCTGGCAGCGAGGTAACCCCCTCTCCTCCTGTCGGCTTTCGGGTGATGTTCCTAGCGTTATCTGCGGTCTCTCGTTGCCCCTGCATCCTTTCTTTAGGGGCCTTCTTTGTTTTACGGGCTCCAGCTCCATCAGCTGTCCCCAAACTCCATCCTCCATGTAGCTTGCTACATTACTCTTCGCGAGTGCTGTCTCGGAATCGAGCCGCACTTTGGTCTCTTCAAGCGCCTCTTCAAGGTGAAGCGCCAATCGGCGTCTGGCTCCGTAGTCTATGATGTAGGCGGCTGTGGTATCCACGTCGATTCCTCCGCCACATATTTTGACATCAAACTCATGGCATCCATCCAAGGGTGGAGGGACAAGTGGTTCTACATTCGCGACCTGAAGGCCGATGGAGACCACTTCGTACTCACGCCCTTCGTTCCCGCGATGCCGTGCAAGAGGAGGCGTTCCTGGAAGAACTTAGTGATGCCCGGCGAGTCCGCGGAAACAGATGTGCTATACGAGCGTATATGCAACCTCGAGAGTCGCATGGGTAAAGAGGAGGGAGGCTGTGCCCTCATTCGCACATGGCTACGCCGTCGTGTCCAGCCCCTGCAGGCCAGAGTCCACCCTATGTTCTAGTGGGCTGGCGTAGACGATGTCACTCGTGTGTCTGCTGATGGCATGTCCGCGGGTGAGGTAGATACTAGGGTGCGATTGGTCACCAAGTACACCGCCAAGGATGTTCTCCTCGGTGAACCAGACGTTCCTCCATTCGATGCTACTAAACCTCCTCCCGTGGTACACTTGTGCTACGTAGTAGCTTTACTTTGTCAACTGCTTTTTTGTTGTTGCATGACATTGTGCTAATTTTTTCTATATGTAGGATTGGGCGGTGTCACCCTGTATGCCCCCTCTTCCCGAGGGGGTTATCCCTCGTGAATCCTTGGAAGAAGACGAGTCGGAGTCGACCGTCCCATCTGATGTGGAGGAGGAAGCCCCCGAGTCGAGTGGTCCGGACACTCGCAAGCATTTGCACTGCGAGGATTAGGATGCATCGTCCCCTTCGACTCCGGAAAGTGCAGGTGTTGGTGCAGAGTCGCCGATACCTGCCGTTCCTGTCAGTGTCGTGGCGCCATCTTCTCGCAAGAAGATGCGGCTGTCGAAGGAGTCGTCGTCAGAGTCGGGGGATCAAACCTTCGATTTTTACAAGTTTGATTGGTAAGTATTCAAGTCTTCCTTTTGGTTTTCTTTGTAGTTGCATTCTCTTGATGTTGGTTTTGTTATGTAGTCAGCCGGTGTCGTTGTCTTCTGGCGACGTCCAATTTTTGAAAGAATCTGGAGCCGTGACCTCCAAGGCCAAGAAAGTGGCTAAGCGCACTCCTTCTCCCCATTGGTGGCCCACTGCGGGCATAATTCGTCAAGTTCTCCACACAATGTGGACCACCAGATGGTTATCCGGACGCCTGCTCATCCATCGACTTCGGAGTCTTTGGAGGATCATGTAAGTGTAGTATATCTTCTTCTGATTTGGCAGTCGAATTTTCATCTATGCCATCTGTTGATCCTTTACTATGTCTTCTACCGCAGCTTGTTGTGAAGGAAGCCACTCGCCTTGCGAAGCAGGTGCTTGCGATGGGTCGTCAACACGCAATGCTGGACAATAGCCATCGTGCGGTAGAAAGTGAGTGCCTCCTATTTTTCCTTTGCATCCTTTTGATGTGTTCGACTGATGGTTTTATCTTTGTTTTCATCACAGCTGAGCATAATGCGCTCCTGCGTGGCACTGCTTCCCTCGAGAAGACGCTCACTGCAGCGGTAAAGAGCCGCGATGTGGTAATCGCAGCATGTGCTGAGTCGCGGAAGCGCGAGGAGGATTTGCGCGCCTCCATCATGTCTAGGGAGAAGTTGTTCGAGGAACAGCTTTTTTCGATTGCCAAGGCTCTCTCAGGTATTCCCTTGTCTGAATTTTCGGTGTTTTCTCTTCTTTCAAATTTGTTGTTGGTGTTGACCCTTATGCCTATGCTTGGTTGTAGATGCTAGCGGTTTGAGCTTTGACCCCCAGGCACTCCGTCGTGATGACGCCCTAGCGGGTGCCATTTCAGCAGTCAAGATCACAGAGCTGCCGTTCAGGGGACGCTCACCAAGGCCAAGGGCATGCTCAGTCGCCTCCGGGAAGAGCTGTCGCCCAAAGCTGAGTTGATCGAGAATATGGATGAGCTGGTGGAGTCCTTTGCCGGGGGCATTCCTTCAAGCTTCAAGAACTCACTCCGTGCGGTTGGTGCTTCAATGTCACTCGCCATGGTTCAAGCACACGGAGTCGAAGTTGATCCTGTAGCAGTCTCCAAGGCGATGCGTGTACTCTAAGGAGCTTCAATGGGCAAGTACGGTCCACAGGTGATCAATACAGTTGCAAAGTACTCTAAGGAGCTTCAGTGGGCGAAGAAGATGGCTAAGGCTGCGACGTCAGGGGCCGGGGGAAAGTCTGTGGCGTCTGACACTACCATAGACTCGATGAGGCCCCCAAAACCAAAGTCGAAGTCGAAGAAGCCAATCACTCCTCAGTAGTCACATCTTGTAATAGTTAGATAGCTTATGTCTTTTGTCGAGAACATGCCTTTTGGAAAATGTATTTGCTGATACTTTATTGATCTTGAATGTACTCGAGTCTTTTTGTCCATGCCTCTCCTTAGTCCTCTTATTTGTCTCTTGCTTGACTTGTGATAGGGCACATCGAGTGATCCTTTGAGGGAGCCTCAGGATTCGCCTCTCCTTGATGACACTTTGGCACCGCCGTGCTCAAGGGTGGATGAGCTGTCTCTGCTCTCGCGACTCCGTGATCGCGTGAAGCAGTTGGAGCGTGAATTGCCCGTACTCTGCGGCAATGCGGATGTATGGAAGTCAAAGGCGGAGAAGGCCGTCGCCCGAGAACAATATCTGCTAGGGGAGGTGACGCAGCGGAGCGACCAATTCAAATGTTAGTCTTCTTCCTTCTTGCCATTTCTGTGTAGTCACTCGCAGTAGTTTGTTGTCCTCATAGTTTTCCTTTTCTTGGTATAGTTGTCCGCACATGCCATTCGCAGGATGAGAAGGATAGGATTGCCACTCGCATGAATGACCTGACCCAAGAGCAGCTTCAGACGAGTGGATACTTCCGGGTAGATCATGATCGCGCAATTGCATTGGCGACCCTGCAGGATCGTGCGTCACGAGTGCTTCACTTCTTGAAGAAGTCACAATCATGTTTGAAGAATATTTACCAGACGATGTTCCCGTTGGACGTCGTTCCATCGAGCCTGCTAGCCCTTCTCGCTAAATTCCAGGACTTGAGTGCGGTCTGCGAGTGTGTACGGCAACAGTTAGTGGCTGGTGCCAAGGCTCCTCTGTCACTGGTGCGACTGCATAGGTCTGATGTGGATGTTGCAGCGATTGCGGCCGGACCCCCAGCGCCGCCAGCGGGTTCGACTTGGAACATGGTTCCTCACTATCAGGCGGTGGATCGCCCAGCGGAGGAGATCGTCGACTTCTTTGAGGAGCAAACCAATGTTCTTTTGCTGCAACAATAGTTTAGTTTGTATCCTGCACATAGTTGCACCAGTGTTGTAAAGTTCATAGACATGCTGTGTATAATTGATTAATATTGATGTATATAGAAGGCTTGTTAGCGTGTATATTTTGCGAGTGCGTTGCACTATGCGACTCCTTTTCGTTAGCCTGGCCTTGTGTTTATCTCAGTCCCTTGTCAACCTGTCAGGTGCGTTGCAACTGGGTTGATGTTTGTCAAGGGTTTCGATTGGTGTGCCGGCTACTCAGGATATCGCGTTAGTTCGTAGAACAGATGTGTATAGGATGGCGCAGCCCCCGAGTGGATAATTTGCGAAAAATTAAAGAAAAACACAGAGTTTCAGGGCACTTAGCTTTATTTATTCACGGGATAGTATGAGGTACAATGTGTGGCTAAGTAGCCTTGGCCGATTAGCCTTATTTGCAATGTAGAAGTAAAAAGCGACTAAGGGTAGAAGCGTCGTAGCTCACGACGTTCCAGGGGTTGGAGTATGCGACTCCTGTCTCTAAATCTTGAAGGCAATAGGCACCACCTAGGATTACTTCTGTAATCACGTATGGTCCCTCCCAGGGGGACTCGAGCTTGAGATGCCCTTACTGTTTCAGTCGCAGGACCAGGTCGCCTTCGACGAAGGACCTGGGGCGTAGCCTTCTGCTGTGGTAGTTCTTGGCAGTTACCTGGTAGATCGTTGATCTTTCCGCGGCGATTTCCCTTGCCTCATCAAGGAGGTCGACAGAGTCTTCGAGTGCAAGAGTTGACTCTTGCTCGCTGTAAGCGACCACACGTGGTGCTTTGTATCGTACTTCGGCCGGTAGCACAGCTTCGGCCCCGTGCACCATGAAGAACGGGGTGTACCCTATGGTGCTGTTTGGAGTTGTGCGTAGGCTCCAAAGTACTGATTGTAGTTCATATGGCCAGCCACCCGCGGCCTATTCAAGTGGCATGAGGAGTCGCTTCTTGATGCCGCCGCAAACGAGCCCGTTAGCTTTTTCGACCTGACCGTTGGTCTGTGGATGTGCTACAGAGGCATAGCTGACGTTCATTCCCAGATTCTCGTAGAATTCTTGGAACTCCTTGGATGTGAAGTTTGTCCCATTGTCCATGATGATGCTGTGTGGTACTCCGAAGGGGTAGACGATGGACTCAAAGAACTTGACTGCGTTGTATCCTGATTGATTGGTCACTGCCATGGCCTCTATCCACTTAGTGAATTTGTCGACTTCGACCAGGAGGTAGACGTAGCCTCCTCGTGAGGACTTTGGGAGCTTTCCGACCATGTCGAGTCCCCATTGCACGAACGGCCAGGCCAATGGAATTGGTCGGAGCTCTGCACCAGGTGCGTGTGGCTTGTCTGCGAATCGCTGGCACGCGTTGCATTTCCGGACGATGTCCTTGGCGTCGCGCATGGCCATAGGCCAGTAGAATCCAGCTCGTAGAGATTTGGCAACAAGGGCGCGACTGCCGGCGTGGTGCCCGCAGGTCCCCTCATGGATGTCAAGGAGAACAGCTCTTCCATCGGCCGTGGAGACGCATCGTTGGAGTACTCCTGTGATGCTGCGCTTGTATAGTTCGCCGTTGTTAACGGCGAATGCTTTGGATCGCCACGTGATGTGCCATGCGTAAGTCGGATCGTCCGGTAGCCTCTTGCTGAGAACGTACGTAATGTACGGTTGAGTCCAAGCTGGCTCGATCATCATGACGCTCATTGGTCCTTCGAGTCCTGTATCCAGCTCCAAGTCGTCGAGTGTCATTGGCTCATTGCGCGGCATAGCCCCCGAGTACGTTGCTATGCTTGTTTTCTTCTCTGCGGCCTTTGGCTTGATGGAGCATTCATAGATGCGCTCGAGAAATACCCCAGGTGGTATGGGGGCGCAGGTAGAGCCTATGTTGGCGAGTGTGTCCGCCTCTTCATTGCTTTCGCGACCTATGTGTCGCAGCTCGCAACCTCGAAGTCCCCTTCGAGTGTGTCGTAGAGGTCGCGGTAGGCGGTCATGTTGTCGTTCAGTTCGTCGCACTCGTGCATTGTCTGGTTGACGACTAGCTTGGAGTCGCCATATATTATGAGTCTCTTGGCGCCGCAGGCTTTTGCCATCCTCATCCTGTGCAGTAGTACCTCGTATTCAGCTTCATTGTGGGAGGCAGTGAACTGCATTCTCAGGATATATTTTAGTTTGGCTCCCTAGGGCGATGTCAGTATGACACCTGCGCCGGCCCCGTCCTTTCGCTTGGAACCGTCGAAGTGCATTGTCCAGAGGTAGGACATGTCTGGTTTTTCAGGGAGTTGGTTCTCCATCCAGTGCACGAGGAAGTCAGGGAGAACTTGCGACTTGATTACATCGCGTTTTTCATATGTAATGTCTCGTGGAGACAGTACGATTCCCCAAAGCGCGACTCGTCCGGTGGCGTCGTGATTGTTGAGGATGTTCCCAAGCGGGGTGTCGTTGACTACCATGATTGGGTGCTCCTGGAAGTAGTGGCGCAGTCGTCGGGCCGTCATGAAGACGTTGTACGCCAATTTCTGGTAGTGCGGGTATCGCTTTTTTGTTGGCGTAAGTACCTCGCTGAGGTAGTAGACTGGGCGCTGTACTCCATGGACCTTGTTTTCCTCGGCTCGTTCTACCACGAGCAACATGCTGACCACCTGGTTGGTGGCGGAGATGTATAGCAACAGTGGTTCCCTTTCGCGTGGGGTTACCATTACTGGCGAGGTGGATAGTAGGCGCTTGAGGTCTTCGAATGCTTCCTGTGCCTCATTGGTCCACTCGAATTTGTCGGTTTTGTGGAGGAGTTGGAAGAAAGGTAGTGCCTTCTCGCCCATTCGACTGATGAATCGACTTAGCGCCGCGATTCGCCCAGCCAGCTGCTGGACGCCTCTTATGTTTTTCGGATTTTCCATGGCCAGTATGGCTTTAATTTTCTTCGGGTTCGCTCTGATCCCTCTCGCGGAGATAAGATATCCGAGTAGTTGCCCAGATGGTACGCCGAAGGCGCATTTGTCCGGATTGTGCTTGATCCGGTAGCAGTCGAGGATGGCGAAGGTTTCGCGCATCGATTAGTGAGGCTTCCTCTTTGGTCTTGATTACTATGTCGTCGACATAGACTTGAATGTTGTGACCGAGTTGGTTCTTGATGCAAGCATGCATGCACCGCTGGTAGGTGGCTCCTGCGTTCTTTAGCCCAAAGGGCATTGTGTTCTAGAAGAACACACCAAAAGGCATTGTAAACTCTATTTTTTCTTGATCTTCCTCCTTCATTCGAATCTGGTTATAGCCTGAGTAGGCGTCGAGGAAGCAGAGGCGCTCGCATTCCGCGGTGGAGTCGATGATCTGGTCGATTCGCGGTAGCGGGAAGTGGTCCTTCGGACAGTGCTTATTCAAAGAGGTAAAGTCCACGCACATCCGCAGGATATCCATGTCCTTTTTTGGTACTAGCACCATGTTGGCGAGCCAAGTGCTTTCCTTGATCTCGCGTATGAATTTGGCATCGAGGAGTCTGTTGATCTCCATTCCGACTGCCTTTTCTCTTGGTTCAGATAGTCGTCAAATTGTTTGCTTGACTGTCCTTGCGTCTGGGTTGACATTAAGTGCATGCTCGGCGAATTCCCTGGGAACTCCTGGCATGTCCGCTGGACACCAGGCGAAAATTTCCCAGTGCTCACGGAGGAATTCGACGAGCACGAGTTCGTATGCGGAACTCAAGTTGTTGGCGATGAGAGCCGTCTTGGCGGGATCCGATGGGTTGACCTGAACTTTCTTCGTGTGCACTGATGAGTCGAAGGATAAGTTGGGTGAGCTTGGCCGGCTTAGGGGAGGCAGACTGTTGTCTGTCGATTCCTTCAATCTTGCGAGTTCCTCCTGCATGCCAAAGGGCTGGGAGATTCTGTTGAATTCCCTATCGCAACTATCGGACCTCTCGAAGCTCCCATTGATTTTGATGACGCCGTTAAGTCCTGGCATTTTCATCTGCATGTAGGCGTAGTGCGGCACCGCCATGAACCTAGCGAACGCGACACGTCCGAGGATGCAGTGGTACTGTGAGGGCCAATCGACGACTTCGAAGTCGATGTGCTCGCGCCGAATGTTTTTCGGTGTGCCGAAGATGACGTCGAGGTTGATTTTTTCAAGGGGATATACACCCTTTTCTAGGACGATGCCGTGGAATGTTGTGTCTGAGGCCTCTAGGCAGGTCAGGGGATCCTCATTGCTCGCAAGGTACTTGCAAACATAAGGTTGATGCCGCTTCCGCCGTCCATGAAGACACGACTCATGTCGAAGCCTCCAATTTGTGCCTCGAGGACGAGGGGACAATGGCCTAGACGAGGTACTTGGTGCGGGTGGTCGCACTTGTCAAAGGTAATGTAGGAGTCGCTTCCACTGAGGTACTCAGTGGTGGATGGTTGTGAGTTTATTGCCAAGTTGAGTTGGCGAGTGATGGCCTTCTGCACCCGATTCGAGGGTCGTCCCTTTTGGATCATCATGGTACCCATGGCCCGTGGGTATGGTTCACCTCCCTAGTGCTGGACTGGCGCAGCTGCATTTGGGGGTAGTCCAGGTGGTGGTGGCCGAGCTCCATGTGCCACGGCGCCTAGGGCGGCTCCGTAGCCCCTTTCGACTGCGTTGCGATTCATCCAAGCCAGTCCCTCATGTAGTTTGAGGATCTCGCAGCAGTCCTTGAGGAGGTGGCTGGACTTCTTTTCTCTGTCGTGCTTGTTGATGTAGAAGTGCACAGTGCATGGCCCAGACAGCTTGTCTTCAATGGATGTTGCGGGTGCCTCATCGCGATTGTGGCGCTGCCATACTTGTGTGGTTTTTACGGAGTCACGGTATCCACCGCTGCGGTAGCCGTTGTTGCTGTTGTCGTCATGTCTGTCGGCATAGCCCGCTGCGACCATGTTAACATCGTCACGGTCATAGTAGATGCGCATGCGGCGCGTGCTTCGGTGATCGCGTCTGCATTCTAGTTCTGCCTCATCATCGGAGTGAACGCGATTTTTCACCGAATCTTCTCCATCTGCCCAACGATTCGTGATTTCCATCAGATGGTTGATGGTTTTGGGCTTCGAGCGGCCCAGCTCCTCCCTGAGCTCTATGCGGCGTATGCCGCCGTTGAATGCGTCAATCGTGCGATCCTCCGAGATGTTCTCTGCGGAGTTCTTGATGATGGACCACTGCTGGATGTATGAGCGTAGCGACTCGCCCGACCTTTGCTGGCAGCATCTTACCTCTTCGATTGATGCGGGCCGTTTGTAGGTGCCCTTGAAGTTGCACACAAAGTTGTAGACCATCTCTTCCTAGTTGCGAATGGATCCGCGTGGGAGGTTGTTGAGCCATGCTCGGGCGGCGCCCTGCAGCTGCAGCTGCAGGCATTGCATGGCCATGCTTCGACTCCCGCCGTGGAGCCTGACGGAGGAGATATGGTCTTCTAACCAGATTTTTGGGTCCTGTAGGCCATCGAACTTTGGGTTCGCTGACGGGAGCTTAAACCCCTTGGGCATTCGCTTTTGTCTGATGGCCCTGCTGAAGCATCTAGAACCACAGAGCTCCATGTCTTCATCCTCTGAGTCAGTCGACCGGGCGCGTCGCGCCCTTGATTTGTTAATCTTGCGCTGCGTGAGGTCATCGCGCGCATCATAGTCGTGGTCGTGTCGCCGTGAGCGGCGACGTCGAGACAGATCGTGACTGTCGTCGCTAGATGAGGGCGAGGAGTAGCGTTTTGCCAGAGCCTTGCCTTTCTTGGGTTCTGATGCTGGCTCTTTATCGAGGGTGGCCTCGATTAACCCCAAGCCTGTGATCGTAGATCGGTGCATGGCGGCTCGAGGATCTCTAGCTGGCGGCTGGTTGTTGAGGAGGTACATTGTGGCCGCTGTTACCGCGGATTGCGGCTTTTCGGGAGTATGTTGCCGGGCATATCCACCGTCATGGAGCCGAAGTCGAGGACTTTGGCGGCTTCTACACATTCTTGTTCAGTGAGGTGGGCGAATCGAGATCGTCTCTTGTTGGCGATGTACTCGTTGCACCTAGAGGAGGATCCTCCGTGTGAAGAGAGCCCAGCTCGTCTGAGGCTTGATTCGTTAGATGCAATCTGGCAAGTGTTGTGGAAACTAGGGTTGCACGTGTCCTCCTCGCCGCCTCCTCCTAGCCTTTATATAGACAGGCTAGGTCTTGGGTAGCAGGTCGAGTCGGTTACAGGTTAGGGTTTTCCCCTTTGAACTTTCTATCTTTGCTTCTTCTTGTTCTTCAAGAAATCGAGAGTCCGTAGGCTACTCGAGTTCTTCATTTGGGCCTTGGCGACACCATGGGCTTCCATTGTATTCAGGCTGTATATACCAATCTCGAGTACTTGTAGGGTATACCCATGTCACTAGTCGTGTAGCAATGATGATTATTATGCATGCCTACATGCTCTTTGCTTTCACTTTTCTTTTGCGTATACCGGTGTCGCTTGAGTGGACACCCATCGGCATCCCACTCACTCCAACTCATGGAGGTTGCCGACAATGTGGAACTCATCCCAACATCGACGGTCTCAAGGTGCCTACCTCAGTAGGTCACAACACTATGCACTGTCTGTAACATGCTATGCAAAAATGAAAGCGCAACTGTAACCTTTGATGTATCACTTCATCTCCAAGCATATATCCAATGTATAGCAACTGAATAAAGAACAAGTGCTAGAAAATAAAAGTTGAGTGAGGGGATCATGCAAAGGGTAACATCCCAATTTCAGTAACCCTGATTAGTTGTCTAGAAGGCAAAAATCAGGGGGAACAAAAACATCAGATCCAGATTGTAGTGTTTGCTTAGTGTTTGCTTGCTGATTGTCTATGATCATGCTTCTGATTGTATAGCTTATGATATACTCCTTACATCAACATAAGTTGTCAAAAAGCTATTGAACAAAACTATCCTGCCTCAATTTACTCTCAAATGTTCTGGCATTTCAAAACCTGAGCCAAGATGCTTATGTAACCAAAACTATTTTAGTAGCTTCTATTGACAAAACTATGGAGAGATATATAATATAAGCTCCTTATGTTTTCAAGACAGAACCTTCAACTAATCTTACCTCTAGGATTCTTAAAACCTTGTATAAAACTTTTGAATTCTACACTTGGTAGGGATACCCAGGACTTTTACCTTACTCAAACTCCAACCTTTCAAAATTGCCCATCCTTACCTCAAGCTAAGCTTGATGGTAACCCTAGTAGTAGTTGATTTGTCTGTAAGATGATTTGCCTTGATCTGATGTTTGACTTGATTTCTTAGAAGCAGTATGAGCTACTCTAGAAGCTCATCCACTAGGATCCAGATACTTTAAAATCACCACACCCTAAGCAAGAATACAATCTGGATCTAATCTCTAGCCACTAGGTGATCACCTAAAACCCTTAACCACATCAATTATGCAGTGATCCATTCTAGAAGTTTCCAAGTAAATGGTGACCAATATCAAGCATGGATCCCTTCTACTCAATATACTCTTCAACCTCATCCACCTGATGATGCTTTGGTACCTTGCAACCCATCAAAATCATCACCACCCACATTCTAGTCAAAAACC
Source organism: Avena insularis (assembly GCA_023614405.1). Lineage (NCBI taxonomy): Eukaryota > Viridiplantae > Streptophyta > Magnoliopsida > Poales > Poaceae > Avena > Avena insularis. Next base: position 308,536,812 of record CM042690.1, read on the forward strand.
CTAAGTCTGCCAAATTTGGCTAAGTATGGAAAACTATTTCTAGCATCACATTTTTGAACGCCTCCCTTTCTCAAACCATATGCATTTTTGGAAATTCATTTGAACCATATTGTTAAACATCCTAAGGACTACCAAGGCCGACTCTTGCCCTTGGTTATATCATCCTCCAACCCACTTGTTCTTGACGATTTTGCAGGCAAGAAAATAACTATTCCTGCAAATCTAGTCAACATGCCTACTTTGATAGAAGCTCACACCACCATCCAACCTTTTATGGACCAAATCCTTGCATGGTAGTGTTCTACTCATATAGGTATATCAACATCTACTTCACTTGTTCCAAGTGGATCTTCGTGCTTCTCAAACCCACATGGTTTTTAAGGCATCATGACTCACCTAGTATGGCAGCCTTATTTTCAACAAAGGTTGCCATCACGTCCAAACCACCTCAAGGGCAAACAATCTAAACTCCTTCTGCCATGATCATCTATATGACTTGGTCTAACTAACCATCTATCCCATGCCCCAAGGGGAGATCTAAACTCCAAGATACAACCATGTTTTGATGGTATGAAATTAACACCACCCTAGATCCCTAATCTAGGGTATTCCACCAAAATTAACTTGGATCCTCCAATCCCAAGGTTGAAAATGCTTGATACACCTTGTTTACATCATCTACTTTGATCATAAAGATTTATCAAATATTATCCATAATTAGTATGGCTCCAAATCTAATAAATCTCTTTAATAGTCAAAATCTCCAAAACTCCTTTCACAAAGGAAACTTTGGTTTTTGACAAAACACTTTCTCAACTTTTGGATCAATTGAGATCCATATATCATACCCTAACTTCCAACATCAAAAATAAATATTTTTGAAGGGTTTTATTATTTATTTTTGCCCATTTCCTTAAATGGCTGAATTTCAATAATAATTGTTTTAAATACTTTTATCCTCCAATAAATCTTGGGAAAATTCCCCTAAGTGTGTATTCACATTTGGGACCATCCCAACCCAAAAACCCACCTTGTCCAATACAAAAATTTCCATTCAAATCCTGAAAACAGTTTCAGCACTATTTGAAAAATAGATATAAAAGGGATCTAAAATGATCTATTAAATCTCAAATAATTCTTGGAGGTTCCTCTTAACCAAATCTAACTACCAGCATCTTCACCCCATCTTCCCCAGACCAAACTTTGAGACTTGCTTGGAAATCACCAGCATAGCAAATCTTGTCTATTTCCTAAGAACTTGATCAACCTCAAGCCAAACCCTCCTCAAGTCTTCCCCGACAAGCCTCCACCATCTCATCACCCTCCTGGTTGAGAAGCCCTGTAGCATGACCACTGTAGCACCATATCCCCCTTGTCCTCTAGTGTTTGGAGGTAGAGATTGAAGTCAGACAACCACCTATTGCCCAAAGCTCTTGCCAAAGCAGCACCCCTCCCTCTCTCTGTCCCCTGCACGACCCTACTGTTGGGTCCGCAGCATAGAAAACAAAAAAATTCCTACGGTGTGAACTACACGCCAAGATCTATCTACTAGGTACAAAGCAAACCGGTGGACATACATCCATAGAGAACTTACCCTCGAAGACAACGAGCTTTCTTAAAGAGTAGGAACTCGTGGTTGATGTAGTCGTACACTTGCCGATCTCAAGATCGCGACGAAGTCCGAGCGCCAAACTCAGATCCGCACTTTTCGCACACACGTTCAAGCCACGGACAACCTCCACCTCCTCGCTCCAGCGATCCAAATGAGCAAGAACTCCTTCCAGACAAAATGCCACCGGGAACATGTATCTCGCTAATCCGACACCATGGGGAAATAATTCTAGAGGGGGAGAGAGATCCTTCACAAGGAGGTGTGAGGATGAAGGAGGGAATGGGTGGCCTTTTATAGGAGGAGGGGGGCGCCCGCTCTCTCCATGGCCGGTGCATGGGGGTGACCCCTCACCTCCCCCATTCATGTGGTGGTAACTCCTCCACATTAAAATGCCTCTTCACATTCCCTTTTAAATTCTCCACTTTAAATGCATTAAGTTTCTCCAAATTTAATGCTCTCTCATTTAATAAAACTCTTTTATTAAATTTATTCAGAATTTTGTTAATTACTTTAATTAACAAACATTCACATATAGCCCCTTGCAATATTTCAACATCACATGCAGAACCACCTTCTGCAATTTCACCCGAAACAATTTCCGGTTTCTATTGAAACAATTCCTGCGCTTTGCAATTCTTTCGTCTGAAACATATGTGCTCCAAAATGGTGTCCGGTAACTCTTAAGTGTGCCACCCTACGGTTCGCGAATAATGCAGACATGATCGAGATGCTTCTCCGATCAATAATCAGCAAAGGACACGGAGATCCGTACTGACTCCTACACATTCAAGGATGACTCCTGTGATCGTGAGAACCTTTAACGCTTGTAACTAAATCCCTTTGTCTCTCGATATATTACATGTCCGAGATTCGATCATCGGTATCTCCATACCTAGTTTGATCTTGTTACCGACATGCACTCTTTTCTTGTTCCCGTAATATAACATTCTAGTGATCACATCACTTGCTTGCAAGCTATCCTAATGTGATATCACCGAGAGGGCCCAGAGTATATCTATCCGTCATCTGGATTGACAAATTCCACTCTTGATCCATGAGCCTCAACATAACACCTTCGTAGCACTTAACCCATCTTTATAGTCACCCTGTTACTCAAATCTTTATATCTCCATCCTTGACATGTTCGCGGATGGAGTGAAACCGGCGCTTAATATGCTTGGAATTCTTGTGAGACCTTGGTTCCTTGGCGTTGGCTATGGCTCCATTGTTGTCACAATAGATTACCATCGGGTCCAACGCACTGGGAACCACACCCAGTTCCGTAATGAACTCTTTCATCCAAACCGCTTCCTGCGCCGCTTCTGAAGCAGCAACATATTCCGCCTCTGTTGTTGATCTATCCACCACAGGTTGTTTGGAGCTCCTCCAACTAAATGCTGCTCCGTTCAAGAGAAATACGTATCCGGATGGAGACTTAGAGTCATTCGGATCAGTGTCCAAGCTAGCATCGACATAACACTTAGCGACTAGCTCTTCTTCACCTCCGTATATAAGAAACATATCCTTAGTTCTTCTCAAGTACTTAAGGATATTATTGACCGCTATCCAGTGTTTCGAACCTGGATCAGATTGGTACCTACTAGTCAAACTAATAGCATGTGCCACATCCGGTCTTGTACATAGCATGGAATACATTATAGAGCCTATGGCTAAGGCATAGGGGATCCTATCCATTATCTCTCTTTCTTCCACCGTAGCCGGACTTTGAGTCTTACTCAATGTCTTGCCTTGCAACATAGGTAAGAACCCCTTCTTACTTCCGTCCATATTAAACTTCTTTAATATCTTATCAAGGTATGTACTCTGCGATAGCCCAATTAGGCGTCTTGATCTATCTCTATAGATTTTAATGCCTAATATATATGAAGCTTCACCAAGGTCCTTCATCGAAAATTTGCTGTTTAGATCACTTTTAACACTGTTTAAAAGATCTAAATCATTTCCAATCAATAATATGTCATCCACATATAATATCAGAAATGCCACATTGCTCCCACTCACTTTCTTGTAAATACAAGCCTCTCCATAAGTTTGGACAAATCCAAACTCTTTGATCACCTCATCAAAGCGGAGATTCCAACTCCGTGATGCTTGCTTCAGTCCATAGATGGATCGCTGAAGTTTGCACACCTTATTACCATCCTTAGGATCGACAAAACCCTTAGGTTGTATCATATACAACTCTTCTTCAATCTTACCATCGAGGAACGCAGTTTTGACATCCATCTACCATATTTCATAATCGAAATATGCAGCAATTGCTAACATAATCCTAACCGACTTAAGCATCGCTACAGGAGAGAATGTCTCATCATAGTCAACTCCTTGAATTTGTCGAAACCCCTTTGCGACAAGTCGAGCCTTATAGATGGTCACATTACCATCAACATCAGTTTTCCTTTTGAAAATCCATTTATTCTCAACGGCCTTTCGGTCGTGAGGTAAGTCCACCAAGTTCCAAACTTGGTTCTCGTACATGGATTCCATCTCAGATTTCATGGCTTCTAGCCATTTGTTGGAATCCGGGCTCATCATCGCTTCTTCATATGTCGCAGGGTCATCCATTTCATCAATCATGAAATTCATAACAGGATTGCCGTGATTCAGAGCTGCACATGTCACGCTTGACTGCGAGGTTCGGTAGTGTCCTCTTTCGGAGTTTCAAGATCAATATCATTAGCTCTCTCTTCATTAGGTGAAGTCAACTCCGAAACAACTTCTAGAGCTGCGCTACTCGCCATTTCATGAAGAGAAGGTTCAATAACCTCTTTGAGTTATACCTTCCGACTACTCACACCATTCGCGAGAAACTCCTTCTCAAGAAAGGATCCATTCTTGGCAACAAAGACCTTGCCCTCGGATCTGTGATAGAAGGTATACCCAATCGTTTCCTTAGGGTATCCTATGAAGACGCATTTTTCCGCTTTGGGTTCGAGTTTATCCGATTGAAGTTTCTTCACATAAACATCGCATCCCCAAACTTTAAGAAATGTCAGCTTAGGTTTGTTTCCAAACCATAATTCATACGGTGTCTTTTCAACGGATTTAGATGGTGCCCTATTTAAAGTGAATGTAGCGGTTTCCAGTGCATAACCCCAAAATGATAGTGGCAAGTCAGTCAGAGACATCATAGATCGAACCATATCCGATAAAGTATGATTACGACGTTCTGACACACCATTACGTTGTGGTGTTCCGGCAGGTATGAGTTGTGAAACTATTCCACAGTCTTTCATATGTGTGCTAAACTCGTAACTAAGATACTCTCCTCCACGGTCGGACCGCAGAAATTTGATCTTTCTGTTACGATGATTTTCCACTTCATTCTGAAATTCTTTGAACTTTTCAAAAGTTTCAGACTTGTGTTTCATCAAATAGATATACCCATATCTACACAAATCATCCGTGAAAGTAACAAAATAACGATATCCACCTCGCGTCGACATACTCATTGGTCCACACACATCAGTATGTATGATTTCCAATAGATCTGTCGCCTGTTCCATTGAACCGGAAAACGGCGTTCTGGTCATCTTGCCCATAAGGCATGGCTCACATGTATCAAATGATTCAAAATCAAGTGATTCCAAAAGTCCATCAGAATGGAGTTTCTTCATGCGTTTAATGCCAATATGACCTAGACGGCAGCGCCACATATATGTAGATATATAATTATCAAGTTTAATCCTTTTAGCATCAACATTATGAATATGCGTAATACTACTATCGAGATCCAACAGAAATAAACCATTCAACATAGGTGCATGACCATAAAAGATATTATTCATATAAATCAAACAACCATTATTTTCAGACTTAAATGAATAACCACTTTGCATCAAACATGATCCGGATACAATGTTTATGCTCAGTGCAGGCACCAAATAACAATTATTTAGGTTTATAACTAATCCCGATGGCATATGGAGAGGCAGCGTGACGACGATCACATCAACTCTTGATCCATTGTCACCCGCATCGAGACCTCATCCCTTGCTAGTTGTCGCTTGTTCCGCAGCCCGTGAACCGAGTTACATATATTAGCAACCGATCCGCACCAAATACCTGTGTGCTGCGAGTACTAGTCAAGTACACATCAATAACATGTATATCACATATACCTTTGTTTGCCTTGCTGGACTTCTTGTCCGCCAAATACTCGGGGCAGTTGGGCTTCCAATGGCCAGTCCCCTTGCAATAGTAGCACTCTGTGTCAGACATAGGGCCAGCTCGGGGTTTCTTTTCAGGCGTGGCAACAGACTTGCCACCCTTCTTTCCCTTGTGCTTGCCTTTCTTGTCCTTCTTGAAACCGGTGGTCCTATTGATCATCAACACTTGATGTTCTTTCCTAATCTCCACTTCTGCAGTCTTAAGCATTGACAGAAGCTCGGGAAGAGACTTATTCATGCCCTGCATATTATAGTTCATCACGAAGCTCTTGTAGCTAGGTGGCAGAGATTGGAGAACACGATGTATGCCTAAGTCAATGGGAATCGTTATTCCCAAAGACACAAGCTTATCGGCGTACCCAGACATTTTGAGTGCGTGCTCACTAACAGAGCTGTTTTCCTCCATCATGCAGCTAAAGAACTTTTTTGTAGCATTATAACTCTCTACGGCAGCATGGGTATCGAAAATCATTTTCAATTCTCCCATGGTATCAAAGGCATTGCCATTTTCGAAACGCTTTCGAAGTTCTGGCTCTAGCCCATACAGTATGCCGCAATGAACTAAGTTGTGGTCCTCCTGACAAGTTATATAGACGTTCTTTTCCTCGTCAGGGGCATCAGGAGCTGGTGGGGGGCCTAGCGGCGCATCTAGCACATATTGCTTTTGTGCAGCAGTGAGGAGAATCCTCAAATTCAGAGCCCAGTTGGTGAAGTTGCTACCATTCGCAGCAAGTTTCTCTTTCTCCATGAACACATTGAAATTAAAAGCAGGTGGTTCCATCTACAACAGAATTTGTAAAGTATATTTAGACTAAGTTTATGATAGATTGAGTTCGACTAATCCAAATTACTAATGAACTCCCACTCAAAAACGACATCCCTCGTGTCCTTTTGGTGATTACATGAACCAAATCCACTACACCAAGTCCGATCATCATGTGAGTCGGTATAGCTTCAAAGGCGAGCATCTATATGGGCATCATATCAACTATATGACTCATGCTTAACCTTTCGGTCCGTGTTCCAAGGCCATGTCTGTACATGCTAGGCTCATCAAGTAAGAACGTTAGTATTTGCGTGTGTAAAACTGTCTTACACCCATTGTGTGAAAGCGTAGAGTTGAAAACACCCGATCATCACGTGATGCCTCAAAACACGATCCACAAAACGGTGCATACTTAAGGAAGAACACATTTTATCTTGATATCTAAATGAGGGATCATCTTATAATGCTACCAAACGCGCCAAACTAGCAATATAAGATGCTAACATCTAATATGTGAAGTGAGATGATATGGTCCATGCATTTGATCTCTATCATTTGCATCGTGGTATGATCTTTATCATTCCTTTGTGTGTAAGGCCAAGGTCTATGGAAATTACACGTTAAGTGAGTTGTAAGAGTATCTATTATACATCTACTTACAACAATACCATATCAAAACACTAGCCCAGCAACGATCTAAACTAGACGCCTCTAATTTATCAATTGCAAGTTTTACGTGGCTTAGGGATTTCAGAGATAGAACCTGTCTAACCTACGAACATGAACCACAACGAGGATAACTAAGTTATTAGCAACTCGTTGTAAATCAGATATTGACTATAGTAGGAGAGACAGACACCCGCCAGCCACTTATGCAAAACAAGTTGCATGTCAGTCGTGGAACCGGTCTCATGTACGATGACATGTAAGGTTTGTCCGGGCCGCTTCATCACACTATGCCACCAATATCCAAAGTACATAGAAGATGCAATAACATGATCATCATCGCCCACATATAAACACATGTGTACTACCCGTGCAAAGCACCTACGCATAGATCAGGCTCTGATACCACTGTTGGGTCCGCAGCATAGAAAACAAACATTTTCCTACGGTGTGAACTACACGCCAAGATCTATCTACTAGGTACAAAGCAAACCGGTGGACATACATCCATAGAGAACTTACCCTCGAAGACAACGAGCTTTCTTAAAGAGTAGGAACTCGTGGTTGATGTAGTCGTACACTTGCCGATCTCAAGATCGTGAGGAAGTCCGAGCGCCGCAACTCAGCAGCGCATCCGCACTCGCACACACGTTCAAGCCACCGGATAACCTCCACCTCCTCGCTCCAGCGATCCAGCGGAAGCAGCAACTCCTTCCAGACAAAATGCCACCGGGAACATGTATCTCGCTAATCCGAGACCATGGGGAAATAATTCTAGAGGGGGAGAGAGATCCTTCACAAGAAGGTGTGAGGATGAAGGAGGGAATGGGTGGCCTTTTATAGGAGGAGGGGGCGCCCGCTCTCTCCATGGCCGGCGCATGGGGGGTGACCCCTCACCTCCCCCATTCATGTGGTGGTAACTCCTCCACATTAAAATGCCTCTTCACATTCCCTTTTAAATTCTCCACTTTAAATGCATTAAGTTTCTCCAAATTTAATGCTCTCTCATTTAATAAAACTCTTTTATTAAATTTATTCAGAATTTTGTTAGTTACTTTAATTAACAAACATTCACATATAGCCCCTTGCAATATTTCAATATCACATGCAGAACCACCTTCTGCAATTTCACCCGAAACAATTTCCGGTTTCTATTGAAGCAATTCCTGCGCTTTGCAATTCTTTCGTCTGAAACATATGTGCTCCAAAATGGTGTCCGGTAACTCTTAAGTGTGCCACCCTACGGTTCGCGAATAATGCAGACATGATCGAGACACTTCTCCGATCAATAATCAGCAGCGGGACCTGGAGATCCGTACTGACTCCTACACATTCAAGGATGACTCCTGTGATCGTGAGAACCTTTAACGCTTGTAACTAAATCCCTTTGTCTCTCGATATATTACATGTCTGAGATTCAATCATCGGTATCTCCATACCTAGTTTGATCTTGTTACCGACATGCACTCTTTTCTCGTTCTCGTAATATAACATTCTAGTGATCACATCACTTGCTTGCAAGCTATCCTAATGTGATATCACCGAGAGGGCCCAGAGTATATCTATCCGTCATCTGGATTGACAAATTCCACTGTTGATCCATGATCCTCAACATAACACCTTCGTAGCACTGAACCCATCTTTATAGTCACCCTGTTACGGTGTGACGTTTGATGTTATCAATATACTCTTCCGGTGTTAGCAATTAACATGATCTCATGGTCTAAGGATAAAGATTACTTCGTATGATGTTATAGCAATATAAACACAATGACTTGATCGTAATGCTATACTTCGGATGAATGTTCATCACATCATTCCACCAATGGTGTGACCTTGTTATTAACAACATCCAATGTCCATGATCAGGAAACCTTGATCATCTTGTTAATCAACAAGCTAGTCTATAAGAGAGGCATGACTAGGAACCCTTTTTGTTTATTAAACACACATGTATTGATGTTTCCTATCAATACAATTATAGCATGTAAAATCAACATCTATCATATACAAGGAATACATAATAACAACTTTATTATTGCCTCTCAGGGCATATTTCCTTCACCTAGTGCTCTCTCCACCACCCAGCTTAGCCAATGAGCAAGCCATGGATCTAGCCCTAGCCCTTTGTGCACTATGTGCACCATACACCCATCTCCTCAAGTTAAATAACCCATAGGCCACTACAACCGCCCTTACTCACCCATTTCCTTCCCTGGCCACCAGAGAACCATCCCCACTCTCCATCGGCTCCCCCTCGCCTTGAATAGGGTGAAGAACTCCTCTTGGGTTCTTGCTCGCATGCATGAGTGTGGTACGCTTAGACCTCCCCCAGCGCCTTAGCTCCCCTCGAAAGCCCTCATGTAGCTCACCAAAGGCTCCCTCACCAAGCCCATGCCTCTGCATGTCGCGGGAGAAGGAGAGTTTCGCCTCTCGGCCATTTCCAAGATCTTCTCATGGTACTCTCCCGCCAGCTCCCTCTCCTCTACATGTCACCATTCTGAAATCTCCTAGTTCTCCTCTACCTGACCCTATTCTTATTTTGTTCCAGGGCAGTCCCTATCGACGCCGCCGTCGAGCTCCGTCGCCCTCCCTTCGGTCGCCGTCGGGGGAGCGTCGTTCTATCGTGGAGCAGGTCAATGCCTACCCTCCCCGAGTTCCCTGTCATCGACCGCATCTCCCTACACCCTCCCTATCGCCCCTCCGCCCCTCCGGTGAGCTCCCCGTACGACCTCTGCCGCCTCTAGGGTTTCCCCTCTGTTCTGCCGCCGCTGGAGGTAGAAGAAGGCCCTAAGCCGTCGATCCAAACATAATCAGACGGCTCAGGAACCCCCCATACCCTTTTAGTGCTCGCGCTCGCTGACCCGCGGGCCCCACACCCTGGCCTTTGAACTGCCTCTCCCGCGCGAGCTCCTCGCCGGTTGGGCCGTTTTGGCACTAAGAGGCCCATCTGCGTCTGGAATCTGGTCCAGTGGCTGTTTCTCCTTTCTCTTTTAATAATTTCATTAATTCCAGATCTGCCTCTGGCTAGTGAGTTTAATTGCTAAACAAAATGTAAATAACTCCATTTTGGACAGATACAAATTTATACATGTTCTCACATGATTTCCCAAACATGCAGAACCAGTCCCTTGCCAAAAATAATCTTTATTATTTTCTGGCATTTAATCTTCCAAAGAGTATATTTTACATTAAATAAATTCCTCAGGGAGTTGTACATATCCATCTATGATGAATCAAAGTTCTCCTGGAAGGTAATTGCAATACCAATCAATTACCATATGTCTTATGCCAAGGTGAACAACAGTTTGTCAATAGTAAAAATAACAAAAGCTATTAGTTTCTGCCTTTAGATATTTCTCTAGGCCAAACGTAAAATGGTATGGACCTCATTCCAACTCTCTGAGATGTGTTACATGCAGTTATATCTAAATCCAGGAGATCAAAAATTATTGAGCCTCTGAGGTTTTTAAATGAATTAAACACTTCTGTGTATAGTTTTATCACTAGATAAATCACTCCAGTAGCTTTGTAACTCCAAAAGAGGTGATTCCAATTTCTACAGAAAGCAATTATAAATACTTACCATGTGTCCTTGGAATCAAATCAAAAGCTTGTGTATATTAAATCTAGTGAAAAAGACAAAGTAGTTCCAGAACTGCCTTTGGAAATTTCCTGAGGGCATTCTGTTAATTATTTTGGAGTGATTCCAACTCTCGGTGAACCGGTACATAAAGCCCTACATAATCATCCAAGGAAATAATTTTTGGACGTCCAGAACTTTTCTGGTGAATTATTTCCTAAAACCAGAGCTTTTAGCACTAGAATATTCATAAGAAATTAAAGAAAAGTGATAAAATAGTGAAACTACTTTTGTTGGTTTCATTTTATTAACACCTATCTGTTGGTATCATTTTTACACAATGGTATCTTACTGAATAGGTCATTGTTCCAAAACCCCCTCTTAGGTAGTTCCTCGACAATAAACCCTAAGAGGTGTTCATCCCCTTCTCTAAGGCCTTCTCAATCTCCTAAATCCAATCCTCTAAAAACCATCTGAATCTTAATCTGGTATTATTCAATTGCTTGTTGTATGTATTGTTTCTTGTATGCCTTATGTTGATTGTGCTCTTGCTTGTTGCATGTGTGCTCCCTGACGATGATAGTTGCGATTATCTCGGAGGTCAGAAGAAGATAGTTATTATTGTATATTATTGGGTATTCTAAGAAGAAGTCCAGGGACAATTATGCCATATTGCTGATCATCAGGCAAGCCACCTTCTTTCTCATGAGCCTTGCCCTACTATTTTACTTATGCACGTTTTATCTACTACTTATGAAACTGCATAGTTTTTATTATATGTTGAGGTATACATGGTGGTGGTTTGGCTCCTCCTAACTATTAGACTTTTGTACTATTAAGTACAACCCCCTTGGTGACACCTACTTGTCCCTAGTAGAATAGATGGTGTAACACACCATACCCCTTTGGAGACCCCGATTTAGCCGAAGCAAAGCTATAGGATGGGAAGACCCCGGAAAAGTTTTACCAAATGTTTTATGATAAAACCTTAGTGAGGTGGGACCTCCCAAGAGTGGTTGAGAAAGAAAAAGGTTTTTTTTTACAAAATGCTGAAGGAAAGCTAGAGGAAAAAGGTTTACAAAAATGCACCCAGTTCTTTGCAGTTTAGCTATAACAACTTAATCCATGCAACCACATTACTCTGGAATGGGACATGGCTGGATTTGATGTTTGTCTATTCTGGTATAAGTTGCCTCGCAACTACTACAGGGGATGAAACTCCCTGGAGGGTGGGCCTTCTCTGGACAAACGGTCCATGTGGGACATCGACCAGGAGAAGGAACGAAGGGTCTGCTGGCCTCCACGCGTTACTATGAGCTCCTCATTGAAAGCGCACACTCGATAAGTGGAAAAAGCGCTCCGGTTGGTCCTCGGTACCTGACGTCCCGGTTTTGAGGGGAATAACACTCATAGGGTAGGCACTTATATTGGAGTGGGCATCCGGAGAGTCTTGATCGGTTACTCGACCCACGATCGGTTACAACCTCTGCAGAGTGTAAATCTATTCGAATAGCCGTGTCCGCGGTTATGGACGGGTTGGATAAACTCTTATAGAGTGGTGCTGGTTTTGTTTTCAAAAAGGATTTCGCAAGAGAAATGGCTTTGGAAATGTTTTGACCATGGGATGGTCGGAAAGGATACCTGTTTTGACCAAGGGATGGTCGGAAAGGTATGAAAGGAGTTTGGTTGTGGGACGACCTGAAGACGGGAACAAATGGGTGACCCAGTCCTGATGTTTTCCAAAACTTTTCAAAAAGGTTTCCAAAATGTTTACAAAGGTTTTCAACAAAGATATGTAGATGCTATATCTACAATAGAAACTAATTGAGAAAAGAACCTCTCCTAGAGCCCTCCTACTACCACGGCCATAATGCATATCATCTTGTTATTATTGTTATCTTAAGGTGGTTTACGAGTACAGTCAAAGTACTCACTGGCATTGTCCCTGGCTATTAACGTGGTCAGATATCAAGAATAACATGACATTGAAGACTATGCGAGCTAGGATGTTCTCCTAGTCAGTTGCCTGTAGGTTAAGGCATGGCTCGGGCTCTACGCTTAATGAAGTTCCGCTGATGTTGATCGATGTAGCCATACTGGAAAATAAGGTATGACCTGTATTCGTTATGTTTCGGATGTTTATTTTGATACTTGTCGGTTATGTTCCACGACTAACTGATCATGGGATCATGGTTGTATCCATAACAGGGATTCTCGGAGGATAAATCCGGGGGGCCCACATACTTGGTATCAGAGCCATCCTAACTTTAGGAGAACCTTAGTTAGCATGGTCGCTAGACAGGAACCTTATTTTGAAAGCCCCGGCCTTTGAAAACTAGTTTCTCAATGAGTTTCAAAAAGTTCTATTTCTTCCCTTACTCTAAATAAATGCTTTCGAAAATGGTTTACTCTAACTCTCGTCCAAACTTCAAACCTACGGATTTTAAATAACTAGGATCAAGAACAAGATGAATACAAGAAACTACCAGCAAACACAAGGAGACTACAATATCACTCTACCAGCGGAATCCTCATAATCAGAAGACATCAGGTGTTGTACTATCCAGAAGCGTCCAAGATACGACGAAGGATTTATCGGCAAGATAGTGACTCCGACCTGAAGAAAGACGATATCTAGGGTCGATAGTCCTAAGAATAGGATTCCACTACATCGCGAGTAGTTAACTCCTTGGTCCCTAGCGTTGACCATGTTTGCTTGCCTAACTGCATCCTATGTCGCTTGATGTGTGTTGTTTGCCGAGGACATTGCGATCCCCTCGCTCTGTTCGCCTTGTTTGTACGTTATGGTTTGCCTTGACCTCCTTAAAAATGTGACTCGAGGAGCGATAACCCACCTAGTAACTCAGGAAACCCCTGTGTTAGATGTCGGTAATGAGACCCAGACTAACCACGAGAGTATATGAGAGGAAAAGCATCTCAAGAACCAAGAACTCGACATCGTCAAGTCAGAATCAACTCGAAGATTCCACCTCAGCAGGATGGCATACCTCGCCAAACTCACCTTGCAAGACTTGTCAATAGCACCACACTCCCTTGTTCCTCAGTCTACTACCGCAAGAATCCCGTTGAAGCTAGAAGTCAATCACCGAAGGATCCTCAATATCCACAAGAAACCACTTGATAAGTCAACCAAGACAAGAAGTGAAGACCTAACCACACTAACCTTTAGTGTATTAGAGCTTCTGACCACCTCAGGAGACTAACTAATCTAGTCGACCCTACCCAAACTAACGGAATGAACCTCCCTAGAAGGTCAGAACCACCCCTAAAGTCAGATGATTAGGAAGCGTGAAGACAACGAGTCCACTCCGCCATCAATCAGAAGCAACGAAGAAATGTCAATGAAGACCGTTTACCCGATGTTGACAGCTTCAACCCTGACTCATTTCTAGCAAGAAGAGTCGTAAACCGCTAATTTACCTTGAGCTAACCCCTTAAAGGCTGCGTTAGGAAACAGATGTCTACACACTTCTATTCTTGTAGACAGTTGTTGGGCCTCCAAGTGTAGAGGTTTGTAGAACAGCAGCAAGTTTTCCCTTAAGTGGATCACCCAAAGTTTATCGAACTCAGGGAGGAAGTGGTCAAACGTATCCCCTCTCAAGCAACCCTGCAATCAAGATACAAGAAGTCTCTTGTGTCCCCAACACACCCAATACACTTGTCAGGTGTATAGGTGCACTAGTTCGGCGAAGAGATAGTGAAATAAAAGTGGTATAGATAATTATAAGTGATAATTGTGATAGAAAATAGCTTGCCGGTGTGTGGTTGATGTGGGAAAAGACTAAAGGCAAACTGAAATAAAGATAGAAGCAAGCAAGCATGTAACAGATCTAATTGCAAACGGTGTTTCAATGCTTAGAAAAAAGGCCTAGGGATCATACTTTCACTAGTGAACACTCTCATATAAATATATTCTCTTCATGATACTACTCTTAACTACTCTCCGATTGAACACTCTAATCGATGGTAGGGCTATAACAGCACACCTCGAAGTTCATCTTTCCCATATAGAAAACCCCACATTGTCACCTTGAGTACAAGATGAGTCCAACAAACACCACAATTTCATAAAGACATACATCTCCAAATATAACTCATAATAGGTATTTGTAATCTCTAGCCTAAGTGCCACCATGGTGTGCACACTGTCAACTTCACACACATGGGGAGAGCAGAGATCTATTAAAGCACTTGACTAGCAAGGTAGATCTATAGATTACAAGCTCATGATCTCAATAAGATCATGCATAGAGAGAGATGAACACATAGCTACCGGTAGAACCCTTAGCCTCGAGAGAGAACTACTCCCTCCTAATCATGGGAATCAGCAATGGTGATGGAGATGGTTGTGGAGATCGATGGAGATGGCTCCGAGGGCACTTCCCCGTCCCGGCAGGGTGCCGGAACGGAGACTTTCTGTCCCCCGAATCTCCCCTTCGGTGGCGGCGGCGCAGCAGAACTTTTCATGGATTTCTGATTGATGGCCTAGGGTTTTGGTAACAGGAGGCTCTTATAGGCGAAAGAGGCAAGGTTGGTGGCCAACCAGGGGTCCCACACCATGCCCTGGCGCGACCTGGGCTGGCCCGCGCCAAGGGGGGTGTGGCCACCCTGTGGCCCCTCTCCGACTCTCCTTCTGGCTCCGTGAGTCTTCCGGGAAAATAGTAACTTTGGCTTTTGTCCCGTCCAATTCCGAGAATATTCATTTTCTGACTTCCTGGAACCAAAAACAGCAGAAAACAGGCAACTGGCACTGTGGCATCTTGTTAATAGGTTAGTCCAACAAATCATATGAAAAGTACTCCAAAGTTGGAACAAAACACAAGAAAGTAGATAAAACCAAGCATGGAACATCAAAAATTATAGATACATTTGCAATGTATCAACATCCCCAAGCTAAACTCCTGCTTGTCCTCGAGTAGGTAAGTGATAAAAAGAAAGAATAATTTTTGAGGTGACATGCACCCTCATAAACTTTGATCAAAGTATTTGTAAAACATTCGAAGCTGGGATCATAGTACTTCAATCATAACATGAAAGACAAAGTTCTAGCAATAAGAAAATGAAACTATGATGCAACATGAAAAGGCACAAACAAAAGATTCATGAATAACAATGCTTTGCAAGACGTTTGTTTGTTTCACATAAAGAAAACATAGCATAATAGTATTCAACTTGTCCCTCATAGAGTAGCAAACATAAATGCATAGGACACCTTCAAATTTCATAAGAGTGACTAGATACAAATAGTTTAAAACAAGCAATATCAAGGTATGCATCAATTAACTAGTCTTGAGACAATGCACATAGAACTAAGAATGGCCACTATGCTCTCAAAGTAGGTGCATAAAGGTAGAAGGTGGAGACTCAATATATAAGTGGAAGAAAGGCCTTCATAGAAGGAAGCAGAGATTCAAGTTTCATAAAGAGCTTCCAAAAATTATGGTACTTAATAGCTTTCAGCTCTCATTGCCCCTGTCATAAGCATCTTGAGGTGATTAAGGTTAAAGTGAACAAACTATGGTGTACATGCTTGACGAAGTATAAGTTAGAAATCTCATGTCCCTTGAATACGAGGGCCGCTCCCCATGCTACTCAAGTTTAGTCACGGGTAAGTTCTTGCCATCGTAAGTACATGTGCATCATAGAGAACCGCCAACGGGGTACCCCTTGCCCGATGATACGGAAGAATCCCCATATCAAAATGACAAGGCAAGAAGACAACGAGCATCTCAACAATCTTCTTATTTACCATGGGAATATGGTGCTTTTTTTTCTCTCTTTCCTCTTTTCATAATCTCTTTTTTTTCTTTTTCTCTTTTTTCTCAATGTAGGACTCTTTTTTTTATAAGAAGAATGCTTCATAGACAGCTCATTATGGTTACGCTGCAGGTTTCCACCATGTCAGCATGGATTAGACCAATGGCCCATGCGTTTCTCTAACACATATACATAACTCCATGGACTTACCAGGTGACCTTTCATTTCACACCGACGACATCCATAGACAAAACAACATGATATCAACTAGGTACAAAGTACCCGTGCAATGTTGAAAGCGTTCCCCATGACAGCATGGTTCTGCTAATCCCCAAAAAATAAGTGCAAGCATATACAACATAGACGACACAATGGTTCAAGTTTATTAAGGGCAAGAAAAGTAAAGTGTGCCATCAAGTTCGTGAGAGCTTTAATCACTAGTTTTCTCATAACAAGTTTAATTCGGAAGGTAAACAAAAACATGAATATACTTGGAATATCATAAGCTAGTAGGTAGGTATGGTGGACTCTTTGGAATAACTTGGTTTAGGGACTTGGATGCATGAGTGGAACTCATACTTGGTTGTGGAGGCTAGCAAAAGACTGAGAGCGACAAACTAAGAGAGCAATAATGGCCATAATCATGTAGAGCGACAAAACATCATTAATCAAAGCATAAAGTGATACTACAAGTTGAAAACTAAAGGATCATAAAGGCTATGGTGACTTGGGATAGTCATAACATGGTGTGAGAATGCGCCAAGTCAATCCCAAATAAAGCATCAAAGGAGAATACCATAATACTATGCTTTAATATGCTAAAACAACGCATAATTCATCCAAGGAACATTAAGCAATCTCAATTGTTTATAACAAGTCATGCTACAACAAAGAATACTAAGCATAAAGCCAAAACAATATCGAGCATGGCATGACAAAGCATAGGCCATAGTCAAAAACAAGCTCTCTTTACCACTTAAGCATGAACTTTCCGACTCTTTTCCAATCCAAACCAAACTATTTGAAAACCAATGTATCAAAGAGGGGGTCCAACCAATTTATTCAAGCAAACTAAGCAAACTAAGCAAACGAAAACCAAAAAAAAAATGAAAAAGAAGATGCTCCAAGAACAACACAATTGTGCATGAACAATAAAAATGAAGTGTTTGAAAGAAACCTGGGATTTTTATTGATGAAGAGGGGGATGCCTTGGGCATCCCCAAGCTTTGACGCTTGTACTTCTTGGATATTTCTTGGGGTGACACGCGTGGAATCCCAAGCTTGAGCTTTAGTCCATCCTTCATCTCATTACTCATTCCTTCCATACACCTGAAATTTTTCCTTCATACAAAACTTCACACAATCTTTATTAGCAACATTAGTGCACTCAAGATAATAAGTCTTTGGGTTCAGTTCCAACACCAATAAAACTTCCACGAAAACACTATCTACTGTAGCGCTTCCCTCAAAAATCTCAATTCCCAAAAAGAACTCAAAAAGGAACGAACAAGAAGCAAATGTAGAAAATGGCAGAAATCTATCAAAACAGACCAGCAGGTAAAGACGAATTTTTTCGAAGACCTTCTGTTGCTCAAATCAAAAAGAGTTGAACTAACAAAAGTTAGATAACAAGCTGGGACAGAAGAACAAAACTTCACGCCTCAAAAGGGCGTACAGAGATTTTACACGAATTTTTACGGTGAAGCACATAAATCTGTTTCGGGACAGCAACTTTCCCAATCATTACTTCTCTCTCATTAGAGGTTACTCTTGGCACAAAAAGCAAATAAAAAGGATAATGAGCGGTTATTACTGAGGTAATAACTTCGAAGACTCATCTAAAACTTTTGGGTTATCTCCCAATAAGTACTTTTCTTTAACGCCTTTAAGTTAGGCATGATAGTTTGAGAAGATGCTCACATAAGAAATATGAATTGAAGTAAAAGAGAGCATCAAGTAGCAAATTCAAAGAACATTTATGTCTAACCCACTTCCTATGCATAGAAATCTTGTAAAGAAACAAGTCATGAAAGCACAAAGCAACAAGCATAGTAAAGCAAAACAAGTGCAACTTCAAAATTTTCAACATAAAGAGGGGAAACTTAATACTATTGAGATACATAAAACCATGTTTCCCTCTTTCATAATAACTGTCAGTAGAATCATGAATAAAATTAGCAATATAACTATCACATAAAACATTCTTATCATGAGCCACATGCATAAAATGATTATTACTCTCCAGATAAGCATAGTCATTCTTATTAATTGTAGTGGGAGCAAATTCAACAATATAGCTATCATTATTATTCTCATCACCATAATCATCAAATATAGGAGGCATATTGTAATCATAATTAATTTTCTCCTCAATAGTAGGTGAACTGAAAATATCATATTCATCGTTGTAATAATCATATATTGGAGGTTTGGTATCATCATAAGCAATGGAATAGCTGTCTTCCAAAGCTGGGGAACTAAAAAGATCATTTTCATAAAAACTAGCTTCCCTAAGCTTAGACTTTTTCATAACATTAGCAATAATGGTGTCCAAAGAATTCATACTAACAACACTGCTATTAGCATGCAAATAAAGTTCTATAGGTTTTTTAATTTTCTCTTCAAACACTTCATGTCCTAACTCAAGATAAATACTATAAAGCTCTCTAATTTTGTTGTTGTTTTCCATTAAGCCTAACTAGTGAAAACAAGAAACAAAAAGACAAAATTGCAGAATCTAAAGGAAATAACTTCGAGCACTCACACCGGAGGATGTGAGTACCTTTTACCTTACCTCCCCAGCAATGGCGCCAGAAAATAGCTTGATGTCTACGCACTTTTATTCTTGTAGACAGTTGTTGGGCCCCCAAGTGCAGAGGTTTGTAGAATAGCAGCAAGTTTTCCCTTGAGTGGATCACCCAAGGTTTATCGAACTCAGGAAGGAAGTGGTCAAAGGTATCCCCTCTCAAGCAACCCTGCAATCAAGATACAAGAAGTCTCTTGTGTCCCCAACACACCCAATACACTTGTCAGGTGTATAGGTGCACTAGTTCGGCGAAGAGATAGTGAAATAAAAGTGGTATAGATAATTATAAGTGATAATGGTGATAGAAAATAGCTTGCCGGTGTGTGGTTGACGTGGGAAAAGACTAAAGGCAAACTGAAATAAAGATAGAAGCAAGCAAGCATGTAACATATCTAATTGCAAACGGTGTTTCAATGCTTAGAAACAAGGCCTATGGATCATACTTTCACTAGTGAACACTCTCATATAAATATATTCTCTTCACGATACTACTCTTAACTACTCTCCAGTTGAACACTCCAATCGATGGTAGGGCTATAACAGCACACCTCAAAGTTCATCTTTCCCATCTAGAAAACCCCACACTGTCACCTTGAGTACTAGATGAGTCCAACAAACACCACAATTTCATAAAGACATCCAACTCCAAATATAACTCAAAACAAGTATTTGTAATCTCTAGCCTAAGTGTCACCATGGTGTGCACACTGTCAACTTCACACACATGGGGAGAGCATAGATCTATTAAAGCACTTGAGTAGCAAGGTAGATCTATAGATTACAAGCTCATGATCTCAATAAGATCATGCATAGAGAGAGAGATGAACACATAGCTACCGGTAGAACCCTTAGCCTCGAGAGAGAACTACTCTCTCCTCATCATTGGAATCAGCAATGGTGATGGAGATGGCGGTGGAGATCCATGGAGATGGCTCCGGGGGCACTTCCCCATCATGCGAGGTGCCGGAGACTTCTTTCGTCCCCGAATCTCCCCTTCGGTGGCGGCAGCGCAGCGGAACTTTTCGTGGATTTCTGATTGATGGCCTAGGGTTTTGGTATCGGGAGGGTCTTATAGGCGAAAGAGGCAAGGTCGGTGGCCAGCCAGGGGGCCCACACCATGCCCTGGCGCGGCCTGGGCTGGCCCGTGCCAAGGGGGGGTGTGGCCACCCTGTGGCCCCTCTCCGACTCTCCTTCTAGATCCGTGACTCTTCCGGGAAAATAGTAACTTTGGCTTTTGTCCCGTCCAATTCCGAGAATATTCATTTTCTGACTTCCTGGAACCAAAAACAGCGTAAAAGCAGCAATCGCACTGTGGCATCTTGTTAATAGGTTAGTCCAAGAAATCATATGAAAAGTACTCCAAAGTTTGAACAAAACACAAGAATGTAGATAAAACCAAGCATGGAACATCAAAAATTATAGATACATCTGCAATGTATCAGAAACCATCCCCACCAAGGTTTGCGAGAATAGGGCGTCACTCGAAGACTCCAATCAAGACCTAGAAAGAAGACAACTTTCCGCTAACCGTCGGGCAGCACTCCCAGACAGAATATTCGCACCACTCCTAAAGCAACTTAGCGAAGCTCCAAGGTGGAAAGACCGCGTCTTTCCACTCAATACTCAGAAGACTGTCGACCGGAAGATACTTCAGAACAGATCCCAAGCTTTGACGTCCTTTCTCCAAGTAGCAACTCGTGGTTCATTAGAGGAGAAACGAACCGAAGATTCTATGACTCCAAGAAGGAAGGATTACCTCCACTCCTAGAATTCTACCCTAGTTTAATCCTAAGGGGGAAAGAGTGCGTCTTTTCCCACCAAAATAGAGTAACCCTTCACTAGAAGCAAACCCAGGAGTAACGACCGTACAATCTTTAACTACGATATGCTACGCCCCTAAAGAAGAGCAGTGGACCCTCAGAGAAAGGTGCACCAAGCCGTAGACTCTATCCTCCGACGAGTACTCCGTGAGGTTCAGCATCGAGATAGTCTGCCCAGTCTAACCCCTCGAGATATAGAGTCCGGAAGGAAAAGAAGGTCATCTCTTGAAATCAAGACTGGACTCTGCTCAACTCTCAGTGCATCCCGAAAGTCTGAAGCTCAAGTTCATCGATAGAGAAGTCACTTTCAAAGACGGAGTCCGTAAGATAGTACGCGTAAGACACCTAGTATCAACTCGACTCAAAATCCCCTAACCCTACTCTCCTGAATCTCGGGACGAGATTCTTTTAAGGGGGAAAGGTCTATAACATCCCAATTTCAGCAACCCTGATTAGTTGTCCAGAATGCAAAAATCAGGGGGAACAAAAACTTTTTCTTGTTAAGTGTTGCAGTGTTTGCTTGCTGATTGTCTGTGCTCATACTTCTGATTGTATAGCTTATGATATACTCCTTACCTCAACATCAGTTGTCAAAAAGCTATTGAACAAAACTATCCTGGTTCAATTTACTCTCAAATGTTCTGGCATTTCAAAACCTGAGCCAAGATGCTTATGTAACCAAAACTATTTTAGTATCTTCTATTGACAAAACTATGGAGAGAGATATAATATAATCTCCTTATGTTTTCAAGACAGAACCTTCAACTACTCCTACCTCTAGGATTCTCAAAACCTTGTATAAAACTTTTGAATTCTACTCTTGGTAGGGATACCCAGGACTTTTACCTTACTCAAACTCCAACCTTTCAAAATTGCCCATCCTTACCTCAAGCTAATCTTGATGGTAACCCTAGTAGTAGTTGATTTGTCTGTAAGGTGATTTGCCCTGATCTGCTGTTTGACTTGATTGCTTAGAAGCAGTATGAGCTACTCTAGGAGCTCATCCACTAGGATCCAGATACTTTAAAATCACCACACCCTAAGCAAGAATACAATCTAGATCTAATCTCTATCCACCAGGTGATCACCTAAAACCCTTAACCACATCAATTATGCAGTGATCCACTCTAGAAGTTTCCAAGTCAATGGAGACCAATATCAACATGGATCCCTTCTACTCAATCTACTATTCAGCCTCATCCACCTGATGATGCTTTGGTACCTTGCAACCCATCAAAATCATCACCACCCACATTCTAGTCAAAAACCCTAAGTCTGCCAAATTTGGCTGTCTGGAAAACTATTTCCAACATGACCTTTTTGAATGCCTCCCTTTCTCAAACCATATGCATTTTTGGAAATGAATTTGAACCATCTTATTAACCATCTGAAGGACTACCAAGGCCCACTCTTGCACTTGGTTAGATCATCCTCCAACCCACATGTTTTTGATGATTTTGTAGGCAAGAAAATAACTATTCTTGCAAATCTAGTCAACATGCCTACTTTGATAGAAGCACACACCACCATCCAACCTTCTATGGACCAAATCTTTGAATGTTCGTGTTCTACTCTTATAGTTATATCAACATATACTTCACTTGTTCCAATTGGATCTTCGTGCTTCTCAAACCCACATGGTTTTTAAGGCATCATGACTCACCTGGTATGGCAGCCTTATTTTCAACAAAGTTTGCCATCACTTCCAGACCACCTCAAGGGCAACCAATCTAAACTCCTTCTTCCATGATCATATATATGACTTGGTCTAACTAACAATATATCCCATGCCCCAAGGGGAGATCTGAACTCCAAGATACAACCATGTTTTGATGGTATGAAATTAACACCACCCTAGATCCCTAATCTAGGGTATTCCACCAAAATCAACTTGGATCCTCCAATCCCAAGGTTGCAAATGCTTGCTACACCTTGTTTACATCATCTACCTTGATCATCAAGATTTATCAAATATTATCCATAATTAGTATGGCTCCAAATCTAATAAATCTCTTTAATAGTCAAAATCTCCAAAACTCCTTTCACAAAGGAAAGTTTGGTTTTTTGCCAAAACACTTTCTCAACTTTTGGCTCAATTGAGATCCATATATCATACCCTAACTTCCAAGTTCAAAAATAAATATTTTTGATGGGTTTTATTATTTCTTTTTGCCCATTTCCTTAAATGGATAAATTGGAATAATAATTGTTTTAAATACTTTTATCCTCCAATAAATCTTGGGAAAATTCCCCTAAGTGTGTATTCACATTTGGTACCATCCCAACCCAAAAACCCACCTTGTCCAATCCAAAAATATCCATTCAAATCCTGAAAACAGTTTCAGCACTATTTGAGAAATAGATATAAAAGGGATCTAAAATGATCTATTAAATCCCAAATAATTCTTGGAGGTTCCTCTTAACCACATCTAACTACCAGCATCTTCCCAAGACCAAACTTCGAGACTTGCTTGGAAATCACCAACATAGCAATGTCTATTTCCTAAGAACTTGATCAACATCAAACCAAACCCTCCTCATGTCTTCCCCAGCAAGCCTCCACCATCTCATCACCCTCCTGGTCGAGCATCCTTGTAGCACGACCACTGTAGCACCATCTCCCCCTTGTCCTCTAGTGTTTGGAGGTAGAGATTGAAGTGGGACAACCACCTATTGCCAAAAGCTCTTGCCAAACTAGCACCCCTCCCTCTCTTTGTTCCCTGCACGACCCTAGTGCTCTCTCCACAACCCAGCTTAGCCAATGAGCAAGCCATGGACCTAGCCCTAGCCCTTTGTGCACTATGTGCACCATACACCCATCTCCTCAAGTTAAATAAGCCCCAGGCCACTCCAACCCTCCTTGCTCACCCATTTCCTTCCCTGGCCACCAGAGAACCATCCCCACTCCCCTTATCTCTCCATCGGCTCCCCCTCGCCATGAATAGGGTGAAGAACTCCTCTCGGGTTCTTGCTCGCATGCACGAGTGTGGTACGCTTAGACCTCCCCCAGCGCCATAGCTCCCCTCCAAAGCCCTCATGTAGCTCACCAAATGCTCCCTCACCAAGCCCATGCCTCTGCATGTCGCGGGAGAAGGAGAGTTTCGCCTCTCGGTCGTTTCCAAGATCTGCTCATGGTACTCTCCCGCCATCTCCCTCTCCTCTGCATGTCACCATTCTGAAATCTCCTAGTTCTCCTCTACCTGACCCTATTCTTATTTTGTTCTAGGGCAGTCCCTATCGCCGCCGCCGTCGAGCTCCGTCGCCCTCCCTTCGGTCGCTGTCGCGGGAGCGCTGTTCCATCGTGGAGCAGGTCGATGCCTACCCTCCCCGAGCTCCCCGTCGTCGACCGCATCTCCCTTCACCCTCCCCGTCGCCCCTCCGCCCCTCTGGTGAGCTCCCTGTACGACCTCCGCCGCCTCTAGGGTTTCCCCTCTGTTCCGCCGCCACCAGAGATAGAAGGAGGCCCTGAGCCATCGATCCAAACTTAATCGGACGGCTCAGGAACCCCCCATACCCTTTCAGTGCTCGCGGTCGCTGACCCGTGGGCCCCCACACCCCGGCCTTTGAACTGCCTCTCCCGCGTGAGCTCCTCGCCGGTTGGGCCGTTTTGGCACTAAGAGGCCCATCTGTTTCTAGAATCCGGCCCAGTGGTTGTTTCTCCTTTCTCTTTTAATAATCTCATTAATTCTAGATCTGCTTCTGGCCAGTTAGTTTAATTGCTAAACAAAATGGAAATTGCTCCATTTTGGACAGATACAAGTTTATACATGTTCTCACATGATTTCCCAAACATGTAGAACCAGTCCCTTGCCAAAAATAATCTTTATTATTTTCTGGCATTTAATCTTCCAAAGAGTATATTTTACACTAAATAAATTCCTCAGGGAGTTGTACATATCCATTTGGGATGAATCAAAGTTCTCCTGGAAGGTAATTCCTATACCAATCAATTACCATATGTCTTATGCCAAGGTGAAAAGTAGTTTGTCTATAGTAAAAATAACAAAAGCTATTAGTTTCTGCCTTTAGAAATTTTTCTAGGCCAAACCTTAAATGGTATGGACCTCATTCCAACTCTCTGAGATGTGTTACATGTAGTTATATCTAAATACAGGATATCAAAAATTATTGAGCCTCTGAGGTTTTTAAATGAATTAAACACTTCTGTATATGGTTTTATCACTAGATAAATCACTCCAGTAGCTTTTAACTCCAAAATAGGTGATTCCAATTTCTACAAAAAGGTATTCTAAGTACCTACCATGTGACCTTGGAATCAAATCAAAAGCTTCTATAGATTAAATCTAGTGAAAAAGACAAAACAGTTCCAGAACTGCCTTTGGAAATTTCCTGAGGGCATTCTGATAATTATTTTGGAGTGATTCCAACTCTCAGTGAACAAGTACATAAATCCCTACCCTAATCATCCAAGGAAATAATTTTTGGACCTCCAGAACTTTTCTGGTGAATTATTTCCTAAAACCAGAGCTTTTAGCACTAGAATATTCATAAGAAATTAAAGAAAAGTGATAAAATAGTGAAACTACTTTTGTTGGTTTCATTTTATCAACACCTATCTGTTGGTACCATTTTTACACAATGGTATCATACTGAATAGGTCATTGTTCCAAAATCCCGTCTTAGGTAGTTCCTCGACAATAAACCCTAAGAGGTGTTCATCCCCTTCTCCAAGGCCATCTCAATCTCCTAAATCCAATCCTCTAAAAACCATCTGAATCTTAATCTGGTATTATTCAATTGCTTGTTGTATGTATTGTTTCTTGTATGCCTTATGTTGATTGTGATCTTGCTTGTTGCCTGTGTGCTCCCTGACGATAGTTGTGATTATCTCAGAGGTCAGAAGAAGATGGTTATTATTGTATATTATTGGGTATTCTAAGAAGAAGTCCAGGGACAATTATGCCATATTGTTGATCATCAGGCAAGCCACCTTCTTGCTCATGAGCCTTGCCCTACTATTCTACTTATGCATGTTTTATCTACTACTTATGAAACAGTATAGTTTTTATTATTTGTTGAGGTATACATGGTGGTGGTTTGGCTCCTCCGAACTATTACACTTTTGTACTATTAAGTACAACCCCCTTGGTGACACCTACTTGTCCCTAGTAGAATAGATGGTGTAATACACCATACCCCTTTGGAGACCCCGATTTAGCCGAAGCAAAGCTATGGGATGGGAAGACCCCGGAAAAGTTTTACCAAATGTTTTATGATAAAACCTTGGTGAGGTGGGACCTCCCAAGAGTTGTTGAGAAAGAAAAAGGTTTTGTTTTACAAAATGCTGAAGGAAAGCTGGAGGAAAAAGGTTTACAAAAATGCACCCGGTTCTTTGTAGTTTAGCTATAACAACTTAACCCGTGCAACCACATTACTCTGGAATGGGACAGGGCTGGATTTGATGTTTGTCTATTCTAGTATAAGCTGCCTCACAACTACTACAGGGGATGAAACTCCCTGGAGGGTGGGCCTTCTCTGGACAAACGGTCCATGTGGGACATTGACCGGGAGAAGGAACGAAGGGTCTGTTGGCCTCCACGCGTTACTATGAGCTCCTCATTGAAAGCACACACTCGATAAGTGGAAAAAGCGCTCCAGTTGGTCCTCGGTACCCGATGTCCCGGTTTTGAGGGGAATAACACTCATAGGGTAGGCACTTATATTGGAGTGGGCATCCGGAGAGTCTTGATCGGTTACTCGACCCACGATCTGTGAAGATCAGGGTAGTGTACCCGGATGGTGTAGGTAAATTGTACAACGTCTGCAGAGTGTAAATCTATTCGAATAGCCGTGTCCACGGTTATGGACGGGTTGGACAAACTTCTGTAGAGCGGTGCTGGTTTTGTTTTCAAAAAGGATTTTGGAAGAGAAGTGGCTTTGGAAATGTTTTGACCATTTGGATGGTCGGAAAGGATACCTGTTTTGACCATGGGATGGTCGGAAAGGTATGAAAGGAGTTTGGTTGTGGGACGACCTGAAGACGGGAACAAATGGGTGACCCAGTCCTGATGTTTTCCAAAACTTTTCAAAAAGGTTTCCAAAATGTTTACAAAGGTTTTCAACAAAGATATGTAGATGCTATATCTACAAGAGAAACTAATTGAGAAAAGAACCTCCCTTGGAGCCCTCCTACTACCACAGCCATAATGCATATCCTCTTGTTATTGTTGTTATCTTAAGGTGGTTTGCGAGTACATTCAAAGTACTCACTGGCATTGTCCCTGGCTATTAACATGGTCAGATATCAAGAAGAGGTGAAGTGGACGACTATGCGAGCTAGGACGTTCTCCCAGTTAGTTGCCTGTAGGTTAAGGCATAGCTCGGGCACTACGCTTAATAAAGTTCCGCTGATGTTGATCGATGTAGCCATATTGGCAAATAAGGTATGACATATATTCGTTATGTTTCGGATGTTTATTTTGATACTTGTCGGTTATGTGCCACGACTAACTGATCATGGGATCGTGGTTGTATGCATAACAGGGATTCTCGGAGGATAAATCCGGAGCCCCACACAAAGTATTATTCCCTCATGGACTTGCCTCAACCGTGTAACACATATTTTGAATTGCAAGTCTCCAAACCAGAAGGACCAACACCTGTTACCCAAACATATATCACACTCAATACCTATCACCCCTTCAAAACAATACAAGCAAAATATATCATCGCTCCTACTGCAACCAAACCACAAGTGTTCTCGCTGTGCTTTAAAAATTATTCATGAAATAGCCTCAGAGGACTAAATATAGTAGGCGGTAGAAATTACCGTCCGTTTCTAGTTGCCCATCACTTTATTTTTCTTTTCTCTTTCTATTAACAACCCAAAGAACGTGTTCTCAGATAGTATCATAAACATAAATAAACCTCCAGTTACTCAAACGTAAGGCTTACTAATTTAAGTAACCACAACCTACTAGAAGTAGCACTAGCAACATGCGTGTGCAAAATTCTGACCAAATCACCAAAACTATATGTATCAGACCTGGATCTAGAAAAAACAGAAAACTTGGTCCAGCCATGAGTGAGACTCATGGCCTGCTCCTAAAAAAAGAAACTAGAAATGCTAGATATTTCCTAGTCACTCGTAGCATCCACCCCATTCCTCTATACCTCAAAAGCTAACGATCTTACAAAATGAACTGCTACAGGGTACCAAACGATGGATCCCAAGAAAAAAAACATGTTCAAAAAAGTAGCTATTACAAGTATATTGTACTAGCTCCAAGCTAGCCAAAAAGTACCATTGCAGTCTCGCATGAGCGAAACCACCGGGAGTTGTGAAGTACACCAAAGACTATAGAAATAAGAAGATCCCCATACATCGTTAAGCCCCTCTCAACCTCTACTGCCACCCAGTTTTTTAATCATTAGCAAATCCAAAGCGACAGCGTAACATCACAGAACCAAAACAAGCGCAGAGCTAAATTACCGAACAACTAACGTGGGATTCCATCTTGCTATCTGCAGTGACACGGACAACGGTACATACCATGGAACATGACGGTGATGACGGCCTTATGGCATGCTCTCCACGAACAGAACCCCGGACATGTGAAGAAGAGATAGTCTTGTAGCGGCAGCGACCTGAAAACGGTGCAGAAGGAGAGGACGCAGCAGAGGCGGCCTGAGAGTTCTAGGGCTGGAGAAATTTAGGGCAGATTTCTAGTGGCGACGTCCACCTCGACTCCAAAATACTGGATAGGGCAACCACGGTTTGAGCCCAGCGCGAATATGAGAAGCCCAGCCCGTTTCTTCCTTCCTTTCTTCACGTCGGGATAAAGGACGCCTGACTAGAACTTTACAACCAGCACTATACAGACCAAATGGTTGCTACAGTAGACGTTCAGGCTAAAGGTTGTGAGTTCAAACATCAGTGCACTTGGTTTTCCTATCTTTTGCTCTTTTCTTATTTCTAGTTTCCTATTTTCCAAACAAATTTAAAATATCATCAAGGTCCCAATCATTCTCAATAAGATTAAAATAGGCATAGATAGCTAGTATCCAATTTGGGGTATTACATTCTCAATCCCTGAAACAGAATTTGACCCCGAATTCTTTCTCGCTTTAAAGAATGTGAAACTAAACATAATATGTAAATATATAATCACGCATCACATACCCGCCATGTTTAATTCAAAATCTTTCTCTACCATGCGGGAGCTCTAAAGTCACCGAACGCTCGGTTTGTTTTGACCAAACAACTTCACATACATTAGCGTCAATTGCCTCAATACTCTCTTGGACTCTAAGTGACAAACCTCAAAGGCCGAATCTTGTTAAATAGTAATTGTTTCCATGGGGATCTCAAACGTACTTCTGCGATTTATTCGTGGAATACAGTATGCACGCGTTACATTGACTCATGCAACTCGAGACGGCAGACTGGCTTCCTAACTCGTGTTGTGCTATTTAACTATCATGATAGGTCTAGTGTTCCGTGGACTAAGATTTTCTCTAATATTTTATCTTATAACACCTTGGATGGGTGGCATCCTTAAGATTACCTCCTCACCAACTTGAAATTTCACATTCAGTCTCTAAGAATCAGCAGAAACAACATAACTCCTTGGTTGCCCTGCACTGTCAACTTGGGCCTTCTCACCTGTGCTACTCTCTTCATAGTTTTTTATATCCTACTTTGGTCCTAGCATTGCCTTCTTTGACACATCATTTCAACAAATGGGAGAATATCACCTTCTTCCGTACAAAGCATTGTATGGTTCCATCCGTATAGTTATTATTTTAACCAAACTCCTCAAGTGGCAAGTGATCTTTCTAGTTCTATTGCCATGATAGGACACAACACCCCAAAATAGTTTCTAGAGTTTAGATTGTATGCTCTGACTGGCCATATGTCTAAGGATGAAACATTGTTCCAAGTCCCAATTTCATTCCTAGGACACTCTACTATCTCTCCTAGAACTTCGATACAAACTTAGCATGCCCATCACAAGTAATGGTGTTAGGAACACCATGAAAACTTGCTATCTGCCGCTAATATATAGGTCCCAAATCACTTGCAGATTCTGTGGTGTCGATAAGATAAAATGAGTAACTTTCCTAAGTTGATAAACGACCAACCAAATCGCACTCTTTGCATACTAGGTAGGACAATAACAAAATGCATGGCAGTATCTTCCCGTGACTATTATGGAACCTCCAGGGATTACTACAATCTAGTTAGCCTTTTAAGCTCATCGTTTACTCGATGACCAACCCTAGAAGGGGAAACATGCCTGGCCACCTCAACTTACCTTATTTTCCATCAATAATATTTTTCAGGTCCAGAAATATCATTACCACTCCAGGATGAATGGAATATGGTGTACAATATGCCTCCCTCATTATGTGCTACTACACCTGAGACTAATATGGCATGCAAAGAAGGGTAAAAACAAATATTCAAGGTTTCCGTCTATAGTGAACTTCCTAGTTCTACTTTCGAGAATGCTCCCTTGAAAATTATGTAACAATCCAAAATCATGTTGCTCCTCTCTCTCTATCTAGAGTAGTTGAATGAAGGATCAAGTGTGGAGGGGAAACTAAGACTTATGATGAGTGAAAAGATCACAAGATTCCCACAAAGTTAATGCAGCCAAATCTTGAGTGCAAAGACCACACCATCAAGCTCTATATCATGAGTAGGATAGTCCTACTTGTGCATTTTAAATTTCCTAGAAGCTTAAGGAATAACCTTTCATCATGTATGAGGACACACATGACCAAAGAAAAAATTTCTAAGAATCAAAAAAATGTTTAACTTTGCGTAAAATTTATTCTTTATCGAATTCTCAAGCATGCGCATCAAATGCGCTTTCTATGCTCTTCTTGTCTTCCAATATGTTGGGATATCACCAATGATCATTGCCACAATG
The DNA here is from genome assembly GCA_023614405.1 of Avena insularis. Classification (NCBI taxonomy): domain Eukaryota; kingdom Viridiplantae; phylum Streptophyta; class Magnoliopsida; order Poales; family Poaceae; genus Avena; species Avena insularis. The sequence continues at coordinate 308,567,932 of CM042690.1, forward strand.
TTATCAAGGAACATGTGTAGCATAATATTCAATGCTCTCATAAATACGAAAATGTCATTGGTTATTCCAGAAGACAACTATATGTTCATAGCGCCCATACCTAGCAGCGAAGGCAATCATTTCAGAATCATGTTCCTACACACGAATATGCTTATAGCTAGGATGGAGGTCATTCTTCCAAAACACCTAACTTACAATCAGTCGATCAAACAAGTATTTTCCACGGAGCAATGGATATTTCTTCTATTAGCTATGGTCTTATGAACATGGTAATCCATAGAATTTTCGCTAGCTACCATCTATCTTGGTTGTAAACACAATGGGTGCTCCTTAAGGTGAGGAAAAACATCAAACAAACCCTTAGATAACAATCATCCTACAACTTATTCCATTCTTCTTGTAATTCCCGTGACATTCGATAAGGAGATAGAGATAGGTTAAGTGCTAGGAATGAGATCAACAACATCCCTTTCTTGAAGAACTTGGAACCAAGCATGGTATATAAGTCATAAACGACGGTCTTGTCCTTGGTATAATATAAAATCCTTGCAAATGTTACATGACCAAAGGATGCTCAACATTCTTCAACATGGGGATACAACTAGCGAACACCACATAACCTATTGCAAACTCTCATGGAGGTCTAGCAGGCCATAAAACTGATATGGTACTATGAGAGTGACTAAGGTTTAGCATCACCGCAACTCATACGCTTGGCTGCGGTCGCCTCTACTACAAGTGGAACGTCATACCATTCTATGGTTTATGTTGCATAACATTGCCTCTCAACTAATTTAAGGAAAATGCACCCAATGATTCACCACTCCAATGTACAAGAGCGAATAATAAGGGTAATTGGTATGGTGGTCAATCCATCCCACACCCAAACTATTGACTCTTGTAATTGAAATAATGAATCGAGCAATCTAACACTCGGGCATCCTCACTTGCATTGCAATCAAATTTCATGGGCACGAACCGGAGGTTCGAGGTCGACCCCCATCCATCTTTCTTGCAAATCCACTACACAAATCTAAACTATTGAACTTTGAATAACTCTCAGTTGCGTGTACTAGACACACCTTTAAAACAACAAAGATTGACATCATGGATTACCGACTTGGTCTAGAAAAACTAAGACTTACAGGATATAGGAAGGATAAGCTTCTCACGAAGAATAGCAACCAAGGAAAAGGCTTTTAGAAACAAAACATTTTTTTAAAGCACATCTAGGTTTCCTCCAGGTAGAATAATGCATTCAGCAATATTTATACTCCACGATGGTAGAACGGGCACCAACAAATGTCAAGGAATAATTCAACATAAAAAGAATATGACAAATAGAAGATGTTAATTCTGGAAGGCTTGTCAACAAGAAGGACATTTGAATTAATGGTTGATGATACTTCACCATCCTTAGACTATAAATCAATACTGATATTCCACTACTGGATGACCATACTCATATCAAGACAAGCGCATGTGATGCACTAGAAAGAATAGGTGAATGAGAATAAGGAAAACAAATGAACCTTGTGGTTTAGAAGATATTCATAGAGGACAGCGCTTCTCGGATGCAGATAAGTCTTCGTAACATCATATTACCTAATCGACTACTACACCAACAAGGTTAATCAATCTAGCTCTATTCTTTTAAAAACCAATCACCCTATCCATCACATCTTCAATACCAACAAATTTTTTCTCTCTGATTCCTTTGGGACAACATGACACTAACTTTGAAACTTCAAGCAATTACAGGCAAACCAAACAATCTCGCACTCTCAGGCCCAACAAATCAACATAAATATCTAAGATTATCATTCAAATATCATCATCTCTCTTGTCAATTAACATATTGGAACAAATGAACACTTTTATTCAACTAGCATAAAAGAACAAATATCTCTCTCGCAAACTACCCTCCACAGTTGAAAATGATAGCTGACATAACACATGTAAGCCTCATAGGGGAATTGGCCGAACACACGCACAACAATATATGACGATAAAAGATGGCATCAGTAGAATATAGCTGAAGTGTAAATGCAATGCATACCCAACCCCATCCTATTGTGCACAAGTGTGTCAGGTTTTTAGGATGTTAATTTTTTTTAAATCAGGTTTCTAGTTGTTTGGGCTAAATAAATAAGTTTTAGTTGCTCAAGATCTTGACAAATTATCCTATTTTCTATTATTCTTTTCCAGAGACCTAAAGCATAAACTCTGATACCAACTGTAACACTCCAGATATCCACCCTGTCTGGCAGTGCTACACATACTTCAAACACTTATCATATTGGTACAGAACTATAAGTTTTAGCAGAGTCTCCTTTGTTTAATAAGGGGTCATCCTCAACAACAAAAATAATAAAACTAAACCAATTTTATCCATAAGGACAACCACACGGTTCAACAGGACCAAGTTTAACTTCATATACAAGATGTCTCAAATCAACCAACTCAGTAGCCACATAATAAAACCAAACAAACAGTAAATAAGAAGTCCATGGCAAACTTGATCATGTTAAACTACTCTATCTATAAATTGTTGTAGTGTGTGAGAAGTAGTGTGTGTAGAATGTAGAGGTGCTACTCCCATCCCATGCATGTCATCTTTAGATGGTACCTAAAAGAATAGAAGCCACAAGGGTGAGTACAAGGTACTCACCAAGTACATAAAGAAATAATGAGCATTGCATAAAACATAACACCAACAATTATCTTGTAACACTAGTCGTGTAGCAATGATGATTATTATGCATGCCTACAGGCTCTTTGCTTTCACTTTTCTTTTCCGTATACCGGTATCGCTTGAGTGAACACCCGTCGGTATCCCACTCACTCCAACTCGTGGAGGTTGCCGACAATGTGGAACTCATCCCAACATCGATGGTCTCAAGGTGCCTACCTCAGTAGGTCACAACACTATGCACACTCTGTAACACGCTATGCAAAAACGCAAGCGCAACTGTAACCTTTGATGTATCACTTCATCTCCAAACATATATCCAATGTATAGCAACTGAATAAAGAACAAGTGCTAGAAAATATAAGTTGAGCGAGGGGGATCATACAAAGTATTATTCCCTCATGGACTTGCCTCAACCGTGTAGCACATATTGTGAATTGCAAGTCTCCAAACCAGAAGGGCCAGCACCTGTTACCCAAACATACATCACACACAATACATATCACCCCTTCAAATCAATACAAGTAAAATATATCATCGCTCCTACGTGCAACCAAACCACAAGTGTTCTCGCTGTGCTTTACACATTATTCATGAAACAGCCTCAGAGGACTAAATATAATAGGCGGTAGAAATTACCGTCCGTTTCTAGTTGCGCATCACTTTATTTTTCTTTTCTCTTTCTATTAACAATTCGAAGAACGTGTTCTCAGATAGTATCATAAACATAAATAAACCTCCAGTTTACTCAAATGTAAGGCTTACTAATTTAACTAGCCACAACCTACTAGAAGTAGCACTAGCAACATGCGTGTGCAAAATTCTGACCAAATCACCAAAACTATATGTATCAGACCTAGAGCTAGAAAAAACAGAAAACTTGGTCCAGCCATGAATGAGACTCACGTCCTGCTCCTGAAAAAAAGAAACTAGAAATGCTAGATATTTCCTAGTCACTTGTAGCATCCACCCCATTCCTCTATACCTCAAAAGCTAACGATCTTGCAAAATGAACTACTACAGGGTACCAAACGATGGTTCCCAAGAAAAAAAACATGTTCAGAAAAGTAGCTACTACAAGTATATTGTACTAGCTCCAAGCTAGCCAAAAAGTACCATTGTAGTCTCGCATGAGCGAAACCACCGGGAGTGGTGAAGTACACCAAAAACTACAGAAATAAGAAGATCCCCATACATCGTTAAGCCCCTCTGAACCTCCACTGCCACCCAGTTTTTTAATCATTAGCAAATCCAAAGCGACAAAGTAACATCACATAACCAAAACAGGTGCAGAGCTAAATTACTGAACAACTAACGGGGGATTCCATCTTGCTATCTGCAGTGACACGGACAACGGTACATACCATGGAACATGACGGTGATGACGGCCTTATGGCACGCTCTCCACGAATAGAACCCCGAACAGGTGAAGAAGAGATGGTCTTGTAGTGGCGGCGACCTGAAAATGGTGCAGAAGGAGAGGATGCAGCAGAGGCGGCCTGAGGGTTCTAGGGCTGGAGAAATTGAGGGCAGATTGCTGGTGGCGGCGTCCACCTCGACTCCAAAATACTGGATAGCGCAACCATAGTTTGAGCCCAGCACGAATATGAGAAGCCCAGCCCGTTTCTTCCTTCCTTTCTTCATGTCGGGATAAAGGATGCCTGACTAGAACTTTACAACCAGCACTATACAGACCAAATGGTTGCTACTGTAGACGTTCAGGCTAAAGGTTGTGAGTTCAAACATCAGTGCACTTGGTTTTCCTTTCTTTCGCTCTTTGCTCTTTTCTTATTTCTAGTTTCCTATTTCCCAAACAAATTTAAAATATCGTCAAGGTCCCAATCATTTTCAATAAGATTCAAATAGGCACATATAGCTAGCATCCAATTTGGGGTACTACAAGTCATTCATGTGCAACCCTTGCATTTTTATACACCTATGATTTTGCTGATCATTTTGTTCATTTTCTTTAGCAACTGACGTGATTCGGAGTGCTAAATCAAAGAAACAAAAAGGAACCCTTGTCATCAACACAGCTGATTCAGACTGCAACATTAAGGAGATGAAAATAACACTCAGATGAACAAGCAAGGCTTGTTTGGGCAAGCATGTTTTTCCCCAGGTTGTGTTATTTGGAGCTGCAGTCTGATATTTGTTTGTTTTGGTAGCCGATGGAACTGTGGCGACACCTTTGTTTGTGCTGCAGACACAGCGACAGGGGCTGGAATATTAGAGTTGTCTGTTCGTTTTGGGGGCCTATGTGTGTCTGATAAAACATTGTTTTATATGATGAAATGGTGTTCTCTATATAGTAGTGTATGCGTGATGAAATCTTGTTTTATTTGTTCTACATATACTTTAGTTCTACTAATAGTATGTTGTAGTAGGAGTATTTGTTTTGCAGCAGGCATTTTATTTAATCTGACTTAGTACTACCATTTAGTTAGTGCTTCCTGTAGAAGAGTCTGTGTTAACACCTAAATAATTAGTAGACATTGGTTGCACACCATTTTCACATGCTTGAATCAGAGCTACTTCATACATTTGTTTGTTGTTATGTTAAACAAACATTCTTGTATCGGAGATCTGTATTTTCATACGTGTGGTAAATAATCACTCTCCCTGACTGGGATCCCTGAAAGAGAGAGAGAACAGCCTATTTTTTAATTATTCTTTGCACAATCTCTAAATTGAAAATCAATGTCGACCGTCAATACCTACCACTTACCCTGTTTAAATCAGAGGCATGAGTTGATATGAGTCTCGCCTTAAATTATTGACCAGATGGCGTTCGAACTACACAACCTTTTTTCTAGTAATAAAAACTTGGACCTAGACAAATTTAAAATCAGAGTCAAGCGGCAAAATTTACTGTCTATGATGTGTGAATAGAAGGTATCCAAGATTCTGTGCAAAAAAATATTTATGGATGATTAGTTGATGTGACTCTCGGTCTTGAATTTCTAGACAGATAGCGTATGTTCTACTAGCTTTTTTTTATTAGTAGATGGAGGCTAGCCAAATTCAAAATCTCAATCGAGCGGCAAAATCACCCACCTACCAAGAATTTTCTGCCCCACCGTTTCAAAAGCTTTGAGCCAAAATATCCCACCTACCAGGAGAGTACCATATTTCTATTATTATTATTAGATAGGCACAAGACAAATTCAAATTCTCAATCGAGCAGCAAAACCACACACCGAACTTGAAGTATTTCACGCCCTTCCGTTTCAAAAACTTTAGAATTTAAAATTCCAAATCTACCCATTGTCTAGACGACAAATGGGCATGCTAAAGTCGGTTGCTCGGGGGCTTGATCGTAATTATTGTTTCTACTCACCTCTATGGTCCTGATTCCCCCACTTTTTCCTGCCAGCCCTCCCCAAAATCCCAAGCTCCTCTGTCCCCTCCACGACCACCGCGTGCACCGGCTTGAGCTGTAGTCTCGTGCACCGCCGCGCAACCGCTTCACCGACGCTCACCCACCAGATTTAGGAGCTACGGTGTCATTCACCACGCCGAAGGCGTCATCGACCACCCAAGCTCTGCTTCCTCGCCGCCAAATGCTACCCAACCGTACAGGATCCGCTTCACCAGTGTCCATCGGGCGTGATCTAGTTCAAAGAGTTCCATGTCCACTACTCTAGACCAGCTGCACGGCGGTCACCATTCACTGCACCGGATCTGCCTCAGCGACACTCTCGTCCACCGCTTTCAAGCCAGCATCGACCGCCCAAGATCTGCTTCCCCGACAACAACAACCACCACAACCGCAGCACCCTCAGTGACCTACACATCACTCGCACCGTACTGATGATGCTTAGACGCCTCTCCGACCAAGGTTAACCAAATCTCCAACCCGTTTTTGTTTTGTCAGCGGTATAGCAGGTTCAAGCCTGTCGTAGTGAACTGCATTTTTGTAATCATGCTAGTACATACAAGTCACTGGGCACGCCTGTTCTTCGTGCTAGTACATACAATGTCATTAGACATGTTGGTTTGCATTCGCTGCTCTACAAATATAAAGTTATGCGCATGTCTGTTATTTTGTCATGCACATGTTCTTATCTTAGCCACTCCGTACACCAGTAAATGCCTTCTATTGTGTAGTTCTTTCAAAATGTAATGTCAATGGAAAATATTAGTGTGGATTTCCTGTTACACAGTTACTGACTATATCTGGTTATTCCTGAGCTAAGTTCCTGCTATTATTTCCTCTCTAACATCGTTCTGTTATCCTGTGGTACCCGTTCAAACTCTTCGTAATAGTTCGATTATAATTTTGTTGTTGCCATCTGGTTCTTCAAAAGCTGCAACACTAACTATTTTCTTTTTCTTTACATAGAGCTCAAAAAGGCAACACTGAACATGTTGGTTTGCACAGCTTACAGGTCCACGAAAAACGGGCCTTCAACCACGAAAATCGTTCGTTGTAAAAGCCAACTTTTCTTGTAGTGAGTGGATCCATGTGGTTTATAAAAAGAACACACATGCACTAAACTCTAGTGGATCCACGTGGTTTATGAAAAGAACACACATGCAATGAACTCTAGTTGTGCTTTATGAAAAGAACACACAAGCAATGACTCTATTTGTGGTTTATGAAAAGAACACACATGCAATGACTCTAGTTGTGGTTTATAAAAAGAACGCACAGGCAATGACTCTGGTGGATCCACGTGGTTTATAAAACGAACACACATGCAATGACTCTAGTGGATCTATGTAGTTTAGAAAAAGAACACACATGTAATGACTCTGGTGGATCCATGTGGTTATGAAAATAACACACATTCAATGAACTCTAGTTGTAGTTTATGAAAAGAACACACATGCAATGACTATAGATATGGTTTATGAAAATAACACACATGCAATGAAATCTAGTGGATCCCTATGGCTTATGAAAAGAACACACATGCAATGAACTCTAGTTGTGGTTTATGAAAAGAACACACATGCAATGACTCTAGTTGTGGTTTACGAAAATAACACACATGCAATGACTCTAGTTGTGGTTTATGAAAAGAACACACATCCAATGACTCTAGTGGATCCATGTGGTTTATGAAAAGAACACACATGCAATGACTTTGGTTGTGGTTTATGAAAAGAACACACATGCAATGACTTTGGTTGTGGTTTATGAAAAGAACACACATGCAATGACATTGGTGGATCAATGTGGGTTATGAAAAGAACACACATGCAATGACTCTGGTGGATCCATGTGCTTTATGAAAATAACACACATGCAATGAAATCTAGTTGTGATTTATGAAAAGAACACTCCTACTATGACTCTAGATGTGGTTTATGAATAGAACACACATGCAATGAACTCTAGTGGATCCATGTGGCTTATGAAAAGAACACACATGCAATGAACTCTAGTTGTGGTTTATGAAAAGAATAGACATGCAATGACTCTAGTTCTGGTTTAGGAAAATAACACACATGCAATGACTCTGGTGGATCCATGTGGTTTATGAAAAGAACTCACATGCAATGACTCTGGCGGATCCATGTGGTTTATGAAAAGAACACACATGCAATGACTCTGGTGGATCCATGTGGTTTATAAAAAGAACACACACGCAATGAACTCAAGTTGTGGTTTATGAAAAGAACACACATGCAATGACTCTAGATGTGGTTTATGAAAAGAACACACATGCAATGAAATCTAGTGGCTCCATGTGGTTTATGAAAAGAACACACATGCAATGAACTCTAGTGGATCCATGTGGTTTATGAAAAGAACACACATGTAATGGACTCTAGTTGTGGTTTGTGAAAAGAACACATATGCAATAAATCTAGTTGTGGTTTATGAAAAGAACACACATGCAATGACTCTCGTTGTTGTTTATGAGAAGAACACACATGCAATGACTCTGGTTGATCCATGTGGTTTATGAAAATAACACACATGCAATGACTCTGGTGGATCAATGTGGTTTATGAAAAGAACACACATGCAATGAATCTGGTGGATCCATGTGGTTTATGAAAAGAACACACATGCAATGACTCTAGTTGTGATTTATGAAAAGAACACACATGCAATGACTCTTTTGGATCCATGTGGTTTATGAAAAGAACACACACGCAATGTACTCTAGTTCTGGTTTATAAGAAGAACACACATGCAATGACTCTAGATGTGGTTTTTGAAAAGAAAACACATGCAATGAATTCTAGTGGATCCATGTGGTTTATGAAAAGAATACACATGTAGTGACTCTAGTTGTGGTTTATGAAAATAGCACACATGCAATGACTCTAGTGGATCCATGTGGTTTATGAAAACAACACACATGCAATGACTCTGGTGGATCCATGTGGTTTATGAAAAGAACACACATGCAATGACTGTGGTGGATCCATGTGGTTTATGAAAAGAACACACATGCAATGACACTGGTGGTCCCATGTGGTTTATGAAAACAACACACATACAATAACTCTAGTTGTGGTTTATGAAAAGAACACACATGCAATGACTCTAGTTGTGGTTTACGAAAAGAACACACATGCAATGACTCTGGTGGATCCATGTGATATATGAAAAGAACACACATGCAATGAACTCTAGTTGTGATTTATGAAAAGAACACTCCTACTATGACTCTAGATGTGGTTTATGAAAAGAATACCCATGCAAAGAACTCTAGTGGATCCATGTAGTTTATGAAAAAAAACACATGCAATGAACTCTAGTTGTGGTTTGTGAAAAGGACACACAAGAAATGACTCTAGTTGTGGTTTATGAAAAGAGCACACACGCAATGACTCTAGTTGTCGTTTTTGAAAAGAACACACATGCAATGACTCTGGTGGATCCATGTGGTTTATGAAAACAACACACATGCAATGACTCTGGTGGATCCATGTGGTTTATGAAAAGAACACACATGCAATGACTCTGGTAGATCCATGTGCTTTATGAAAAGAACACATATGCAATGAAGTCAAGTTGTGGTTTATGAAAAGAACACACATGCAATGACTCTAGATGTGGTTTATGAAAAGAACACACATGCAATGAACTCAAGTTGTGGTTTATGAAAATAACACACATGCAATGACTCTAGATGGGGTTTATGAAAAGAACACACATGCAATGAAATCTAGTGGATCCATGTGGTTTATGAAAAGAACACACATGCAATGAACTCTAGTGGATCCATGTGGTTTATGAAAAGAACAAGCATGTAATGGACTCCAGTTGTGGTTTATGAAAAGAACACATATGCAATGACTCTGGTGGATCCATGTGGTTTATAAAAAGAACACACACGCAATGAACTCAAGTTGTGGTTTATGAAAAGAACACACATGCAATGACTCTAGATGTGGTTTATGAAAAGAACACACATGCAATGAAATCTAGTGGCTCCATGTGGTTTATGAAAAGAACACACATGCAATGAACTATAGTGGATCCATGTGGTTTATGAAAAGAACACACATGTAATGGACTCTAGTTGTGGTTTATGAAAAGAACACATATGCAATGAATCTAGTGGTGGTTTATGAAAAGAACACACATGCAATGACTCTCGTTGTTGTTTATGAAAAGAACACACATGCAATGAATCTGGTGGATCCATGTGGTTTATGAAAATAACACACATGCAATGACTCTGGTGGATCAATGTGGTTTATGAAAAGAACACACATGCAATGAATCTGGTGGATCCATGTGGTTTATGAAAAGAACACACATGCAATGACTCTAGTTGTGATTTATGAAAAGAACACACATGCAATGACTCTTTTGGATCCATGTGGTTTATGAAAAGAACACACACGCAATGTACTCTAGTTCTGGTTTATGAGAAGAACACACATGCAATGACTCTAGATGTGGTTTTTGAAAAGAAAACACATGCAATGAATTCTAGTGGATCCATGTGGTTTATGAAAAGAATACACATGTACTGACTCTAGTTGTGGTTTATGAAAATAGCACACGTGCAATGACTCTAGTGGATCCATGTGGTTTATGAAAACAACACACATGCATTGACTCTGGTGGATCCATGTGGTTTATGAAAAGAACACACATGCAATGACTCTGGTGGATCCATATGGTTTATGAAAAGAACACACATGTAATGACACTGGTGGTCCCATGTGGTTTATGAAAACAACACACATGCAATGACTCTAGTTGTGGTTTATGAAAAGAACACACATGCAATGACTCAAGTTGTGGTTTACGAAAAGAACACACATGCAATGACTCTGGTGGATCCATGTGATATATGAAAAGAACACACATGCAATGAACTCTAGTTGTGATTTATGAAAAGAACACTCCTACTATGAGTCTAGATGTGGTTTATGAAAAGAACACCCATGCAAAGAACTCTAGTGGATCCATTTAGTTTATGAAAAAAAACACATGCAATGAACTCTAGTTGTGGTTTGTGAAAAGGACACACAAGAAATGACTCTAGTTGTGGTTTATGAAAAGAGCACACACGCAATGACTCTAGTTGTCGTTTAGGAAAATAACACACATGCAATGACTCTGGTGAATCCATGTGGTTTATGAAAACAACACACATGCAATGACTCTGGTGGATCCATGTGGTTTATGAAAAGAACACACATGCAATGACTCTGGTAGATCCATGTGCTTTATGAAAAGAACACATATGCAATGAAGTCAAGTTGTGGTTTATGAAAAGAGCACACACGCAATGACTCTAGTTGTCGTTTAGGAAAAGAACACACATGCAATGACTCTGGTGGATCCATGTGGTTTATGAAAACAACACACATGCAATGACTCTGGTGGATCCATGTGGTTTATGAAAAGAACACACATGCAATGACTCTGGTAGATCCATGTGCTTTATGAAAAGAACACATATGCAATGAAGTCAAGTTGTGGTTTATGAAAAGAACACACATGCAATGACTCTAGATGTGGTTTATGAAAAGAACACACATGCAATGACTCTGGTGGATCAATGTGGTTTATGAAAAGAACACACATGCAATGAATCTGGTGGATCCATGTGGTTTATGAAAAGAACACACATGCAATGACTCTAGTTGTGATTTATGAAAAGAACACACATGCAATGACTCTTTTGGATCCATGTGGTTTATGAAAAGAACACACACGCAATGTACTCTAGTTGTGGTTTATGAGAAGAACACACATGCAATGACTCTAGATGTGGTTTTTGAAAAGAAAACACATGCAATGAATTCTAGTGGATCCATGTGGTTTATGAAAAGAATACACATGTAGTGACTATAGTTGTGGTTTATGAAAATAGCACACATGCAATGACTCTAGTGGATCCATGTGGTTTATGAAAACAAAACACATGCAATGACTCTGGTGGATCCATGTGGTTTATGAAAAGAACACACATGCAATGACACTGGTGGTCCCATGTGGTTTATGAAAACAACACACATGCAATGACTCTAGTTGTGGTTTATGAAAAGAACACACATGCAATGACTCTAGTTGTGGTTTACGAAAAGAACACACATGCAATGACTCTGGTGGATCCATGTGATATATGAAAAGAACACACATGCAATGAACTCTAGTTGTGATTTATGAAAAGAACACTCCTACTATGAGTCTAGATGTGGTTTATGAAAAGAACACCCATGCAAAGAACTCTAGTGGATCCATTTAGTTTATGAAAAAAAAACACATGCAATGAACTCTAGTTGTGGTTTGTGAAAAGGACACACAAGAAATGACTCTAGTTGTGGTTTATGAAAAGAGCACACACGCAATGACTCTAGTTGTCGTTTAGGAAAATAACACACATGCAATGACTCTGGTGGATCCATGTGGTTTATGAAAACAACACACATGCAATGACTCTGGTGGATCCATGTGGTTTATGAAAAGAACACACATGCAATGACTCTGGTAGATCCATGTGCTTTATGAAAAGAACACATATGCAATGAAGTCAAGTTGTGGTTTATGAAAAGAGCACACACGCAATGACTCTAGTTGTCGTTTAGGAAAAGAACACACATGCAATGACTCTGGTGGATCCATGTGGTTTATGAAAACAACACACATGCAATGACTCTGGTGGATCCATGTGGTTTATGAAAAGAACACACATGGAATGACTCTGGTAGATCCATGTGCTTTATGAAAAGAACACATATGCAATGAAGTCAAGTTGTGGTTTATGAAAAGAACACACATGCAATGACTCTAGATGTGGTTTATGAAAAGAACACACATGCAATGAACTCAAGTTGTGGTTTATGAAAATAACACACATGCAATGACTCTAGATGGGGTTTATGAAAAGAACACACATGCAATGAAATCTAGTGGATCCATGTGGTTTATGAAAAGAACACACATGCAATGAACTCTAGTGGATCCATGTGGTTTATGAAAAGAACAAGCATGTAATGGACTCCAGTTGTGGTTTATGAAAAGAACACATATGCAATGACTCTGGTGGATCCATGTGGTTTATAAAAAGAACACACACGCAATGAACTCAAGTTGTGGTTTATGAAAAGAACACACATGCAATGACTCTAGATGTGGTTTATGAAAAGAACACACATGCAATGAAATCTAGTGGCTCCATGTGGTTTATGAAAAGAACACACATGTAATGGACTCTAGTTGTGGTTTATGAAAATAACACATATGCAATGAATCTAGTTGTGGTTTATGAAAAGAACACACATGCAATGACTCTCGTTGTTGTTTATGAAAAGAACACACATGCAATGAATCTGGTGGATCCATGTGGTTTATGAAAATAACACACATGCAATGACTCTGGTGGATCAATGTGGTTTATGAAAAGAACACACATGCAATGAATCTGGTGGATCCATGTGGTTTATGAAAAGAACACACATGCATTGACTCTAGTTGTGATTTATGAAAAGAATAGACATGCAATGACTCTTTTGGATCCATGTGGTTTATGAAAAGAACACACACGCAATGTACTCTAGTTCTGGTTTATGAGAAGAACACACATGCAATGACTCTAGATGTGGTTTTTGAAAAGAAAACACATGCAATGAATTCTAGTGGATCCATGTGGTTTATGAAAAGAATACACATGTACTGACTCTAGTTGTGGTTTATGAAAATAGCACACATGCAATGACTCTAGTGGATCCATGTGGTTTATGAAAACAACACACATGCATTGACTCTGGTGGATCCATGTGGTTTATGAAAAGAACACACATGCATTGACTATGGTGGATCCATGTGGTTTATGAAAAGAACACACATGTAATGACACTGGTGGTCCCATGTGGTTTATGAAAACAACACACATGCAATGACTCTAGTTGTGGTTTATGAAAAGAACACACATGCAATGACTCAAGTTGTGGTTTACGAAAAGAACACACATGCAATGACTCTGGTGGATCCATGTGATATATGAAAAGAACACACATGCAATGAACTCTAGTTGTGATTTATGAAAAGAACACTCCTACTATGAGTCTAGATGTGGTTTATGAAAAGAACACCCATGCAAAGAACTCTAGTGGATCCATTTAGTTTATGAAAAAAAAACATGCAATGAACTCTAGTTGTGGTTTGTGAAAAGGACACACAAGAAATGACTCTAGTTGTGGTTTATGAAAAGAGCACACACGCAATGACTCTTGTTGTCGTTTAGGAAAATAACACACATGCAATGACTCTGGTGGATCCATGTGGTTTATGAAAACAACACACATGCAATGACTCTGGTGGATCCATGTGGTTTATGAAAAGAACACACATGCAATGACTCTGGTAGATCCATGTGCTTTATGAAAAGAACACACATGCAATGACTCTAGATGTGGTTTATGAAAAGAACACACATGCAATGAACTCAAGTTGTGGTTTATGAAAATAACACACATGCAATGACTCTAGATGGGGTTTATGAAAAGAACACACATGCAATGAAATCTAGTGGATCCATGTGGTTTATGAAAAGAACACACATGCAATGAACTCTAGTGGATCCATGTGGTTTATGAAAAGAACAAGCATGTAATGGACTCCAGTTGTGGTTTATGAAAAGAACACATATGCAATGACTCTGGTGGATCCATGTGGTTTATAAAAAGAACACACACGCAATGAACTCAAGTTGTGGTTTATGAAAAGAACACACATGCAATGACTCTAGATGTGGTTTATGAAAAGAACACACATGCAATGAAATCTAGTGGCTCCATGTGGTTTATGAAAAGAACACACATGCAATGAACTATAGTGGATCCATGTGGTTTATGAAAAGAACACACATGTAATGGACTCTAGTTGTGGTTTATGAAAAGAACACATATGCAATGAATCTAGTTGTGGTTTATGAAAAGAACACACATGCAATGACTCTCGTTGTTGTTTATGAAAAGAACACACATGCAATGAATCTGGTGGATCCATGTGGTTTATGAAAATAGCACACATGCAATGACTCTGGTGGATCAATGTGATTTATGAAAAGAACACACATGCAATGACTCTTTTGGATCCATGTGGTTTATGAAAAGAACACACACGCAATGTACTCTAGTTCTGGTTTATGAGAAGAACACACATGCAATGACTCTAGATGTGGTTTTTGAATAGAAAACACATGCAATGAATTCTAGTGGATCCATGTGGTTTATGAAAAGAATACACATGTACTGACTCTAGTTGTGGTTTATGAAAATAGCACACATGCAATGACTCTAGTGGATCCATGTGGTTTATGAAAACAACACACATGCATTGACTCTGGTGGATTCATGTGGTTTATGAAAAGAACACACATGCAATGACTCTGGTGGATCCATGTGGTTTATGAAAAGAACACACATGTAATGACACTGGTGGTCCCATGTGGTTTATGAAAACAACACACATGCAATGACTCTAGTTGTGGTTTATGAAAAGAACACACATGCAATGACTCAAGTTGTGGTTTACGAAAAGAACACACATGCAATGACTCTGGTGGATCCATGTGATATATGAAAAGAACACACATGCAATGAACTCTAGTTGTGATTTATGAAAAGAACACTCCTACTATGAGTCTAGATGTGGTTTATGAAAAGAACACCCATGCAAAGAACTCTAGTGGATCCATTTAGTTTATGAAAAAAAACACATGCAATGAACTCTAGTTGTGGTTTGTGAAAAGGACACACAAGAAATGACTCTAGTTGTGGTTTATGAAAAGGGCACACACGCAATGACTCTAGTTGTCGTTTAGGAAAATAACACACATGCAATGACTCTAGTGGATCCATGTGGTTTATGAAAACAACACACATGCAATGACTCTGGTGGATCCATGTGGTTTATGAAAATAACACACATGCAATGACTCTGGTAGATCCATGTGCTTTATGAAAAGAACACATATGCAATGAAGTCAAGTTGTGGTTTATGAAAAGAGCACACACGCAATGACTCTAGTTGTCGTTTAGGAAAAGAACACACATGCAATGACTCTGGTGGATCCATGTGGTTTATGAAAACAACACACATGCAATGACTCTGGTGGATCCATGTGGTTTATGAAAAGAACACACATGCAATGACTCTGGTAGATCCATGTGCTTTATGAAAAGAACACATATGCAATGAAGTCAAGTTGTGGTTTATGAAAAGAACACACATGCAATGACTCTAGATGTGGTTTATGAAAAGAACACACATGCAATGAACTCAAGTTGTGGTTTATGAAAATAACACACATGCAATGACTCTAGATGGGGTTTATGAAAAGAACACACATGCAATGAAATCTAGTGGATCCGTGTGGTTTATGAAAGGAACACACATGCAATGAACTTTAGTGGATCCATGTGGTTTATGAAAAGAACAAGCATGTAATGGACTCTAGTTGTGGTTTATGAAAAGAACACATATGCAATGACTCTGGTGGATCCATGTGGTTTATAAAAAGAACACACACGCAATGAACTCAAGTTGTGGTTTATGAAAAGAACAAACATGCAATGACTCTAGATATGGTTTATGAAAAGAACACACATGCAAAGAAATCTAGTGGATCCATGTGGTTTATGAAAAGAACACACATGCAATGAACTATAGTGGATCCATGTGGTTTATGAAAAGAACACACATGTAATGGACTCTAGTTGTGGTTTATGAAAAGAACACATATGCAATGAATCTAGTTGTGGTTTATGAAAAGAACACACATGCAATGACTCTCATTGTTGTTTATGAAAAGAACACACATGCAATGAATCTGGTGGATCCATGTGGTTTATGAAAATAACACACATGCAATGACTCTGGTGGATCAATGTGGTTTATGAAAAGAACACACATGCAATGAATCTGGTGGATCCATGTGGTTTATGAAAAGAACACACATGCAATGACTCTAGTTGTGATTTATGAAAAGAACACACATGCAATGACTCTTTTGGATCCATGTGGTTTATGAAAAGAACACACACGCAATGTACTCTAGTTCTGGTTTATGAGAAGAACACACATGCAATGACTCTAGATGTGGTTTTTGAAAAGAAAACACATGCAATGAATTCTAGTGGATCCATGTGGTTTATGAAAAGAATACACATGTACTGACTCTAGTTGTGGTTTATGAAAATAGCACACATGCAATGACTCTAGTGGATCCATGTGGTTTATGAAAACAACACACATGCATTGACTCTGGTGGATCCATGTGGTTTATGAAAAGAACACACATGCAATGACTCTGGTGGATCCATGTGGTTTATGAAAAGAACACACATGTAATGACACTGGTGGTCCCATGTGGTTTATGAAAACAACACACATGCAATGACTCTAGTTGTGGTTTATGAAAAGAACACACATGCAATGACTCAAGTTGTGGTTTACGAAAAGAACACACATGCAATGATTCTGGTGGATCCATGTGATATATGAAAAGAACACACATGCAATGAACTCTAGTTGTGATTTATGAAAAGAACACTCCTACTATGAGTCTAGATGTGGTTTATGAAAAGAACACCCATGCAAAGAACTCTAGTGGATCCATTTAGTTTATGAAAAAAAACACATGCAATGAACTCTAGTTGTGGTTTGTGAAAAGGACACACAAGAAATGACTCTAGTTGTGGTTTATGAAAAGAGCACACACGCAATGACTCTAGTTGTCGTTTAGGAAAATAACACACATGCAATGACTCTGGTGGATCCATGTGGTTTATGAAAACAACACACATGCAATGACTCTGGTGGATCCATGTGGTTTATGAAAAGAACACACATGCAATGACTCTGGTAGATCCATGTGCTTTATGAAAAGAACACATATGCAATGAAGTCAAGTTGTGGTTTATGAAAAGAGCACATACGCAATGACTCTAGTTGTCGTTTAGGAAAAGAACACACATGCAATGACTCTGGTGGATCCATGTGGTTTATGAAAACAACACACATGCAATGACTCTGGTGGATCCATGTGGTTTATGAAAAGAACACACATGCAATGACTCTGGTAGATCCATGTGCTTTATGAAAAGAACACATATGCAATGAAGTCAAGTTGTGGTTTATGAAAAGAACAAACATGCAATGACTCTAGATGCGGTTTATGAAAAGAACACACATGCAATGAACTCAAGTTGTGGTTTATGAAAATAACACACATGCAATGACTCTAGATGGGGTTTATGAAAAGAACACACATGCAATGAAATCTAGTGGCTCCATGTGGTTTATGAAAAGAACACACATGCAATGAACTCTAGTGGATCCATGTGGTTTATGAAAAGAACAAGCATGTAATGGACTCTAGTTGTGGTTTATGAAAAGAACACATATGCAATGACTCTGGTGGATCCATGTGGTTTATAAAAAGAACACACACGCAATGAACTCAAGTTGTGGTTTATGAAAAGAACACACATGCAATGACTCTAGATGTGGTTTATGAAAAGAACACACATGCAATGAAATCTAGTGGCTCCATGTGGTTTATGAAAAGAACACACATGCAATGAACTCTAGTGGATCCATGTGGTTTATGAAAAGAACACACATGTAATGGACTCTAGTTGTGGTTTATGAAAAGAACACATATGCAATGAATCTAGTTGTGGTTTATGAAAAGAACACACATGCAATGACTCTCGTTGATGTTTATGAAAAGAACACACATGCAATGACTCTGGTGGATCCATGTGGTTTATGAAAATAACACACATGCAATGACTATGGTGGATCAATGTGGTTTATGAAAAGAACACACATGCAATGAATCTGGTGGATCCATGTGGTTTATGAAAAGAACACACATGCAATGACTCTAGTTGTGATTTATGAAAAGAACACACATGCAATGACTCTTTTGGATCCATGTGGTTTATGAAAAGAACACACACGCAATGTACTCTAGTTGTGGTTTATGAGAAGAACACAATGCAGTGACTCTAGATGTGGTTTTTGAAAAGAAAACACATGCAATGAATTCTAGTGGATCCATGTGGTTTATGAAAAGAATACACATGTAGTGACTCTAGTTGTGGTTTATGAAAATAGCACATGCAATGACTCTAGTGGATCCATGTGGTTTATGAAAACAACACATGCATTGACTCTGGTGGATTCATGTGGTTTATGAAAAGAACACACATGCAATGACTCTGGTGGATCCATGTGGTTTATGAAAAGAACACACATGTAATGACACTGGTGGTCCCATGTGGTTTATGAAAACAACACACATGCAATGACTCTAGTTGTGGTTTATGAAAAGAACACACATGCAATGACTCAAGTTGTGGTTTACGAAAAGAACACACATGCAATGACTCTGGTGGATCCATGTGATATATGAAAAGAACACACATGCAATGAACTCTAGTTGTGATTTATGAAAAGAACACTCCTACTATGAGTCTAGATGTGGTTTATGAAAAGAACACCCATGCAAAGAACTCTAGTGGATCCATTTAGTTTATGAAAAAAAACACATGCAATGAACTCTAGTTGTGGTTTGTGAAAAGGACACACAAGAAATGACTCTAGTTGTGGTTTATGAAAAGGGCACACACGCAATGACTCTAGTTGTCGTTTAGGAAAATAACACACATGCAATGACTCTAGTGGATCCATGTGGTTTATGAAAACAACACACATGCAATGACTCTGGTGGATCCATGTGGTTTATGAAAATAACACACATGCAATGACTCTGGTAGATCCATGTGCTTTATGAAAAGAACACATATGCAATGAAGTCAAGTTGTGGTTTATGAAAAGAGCACACACGCAATGACTCTAGTTGTCGTTTAGGAAAAGAACACACATGCAATGACTCTGGTGGATCCATGTGGTTTATGAAAACAACACACATGCAATGACTCTGGTGGATCCATGTGGTTTATGAAAAGAACACACATGCAATGACTCTGGTAGATCCATGTGCTTTATGAAAAGAACACATATGCAATGAAGTCAAGTTGTGGTTTATGAAAAGAACACACATGCAATGACTCTAGATGTGGTTTATGAAAAGAACACACATGCAATGAACTCAAGTTGTGGTTTATGAAAATAACACACATGCAATGACTCTAGATGGGGTTTATGAAAAGAACACACATGCAATGAAATCTAGTGGATCCGTGTGGTTTATGAAAGGAACACACATGCAATGAACTTTAGTGGATCCATGTGGTTTATGAAAAGAACAAGCATGTAATGGACTCTAGTTGTGGTTTATGAAAAGAACACAGATGCAATGACTCTGGTGGATCCATGTGGTTTATAAAAAGAACACACACGCAATGAACTCAAGTTGTGGTTTATGAAAAGAACAAACATGCAATGACTCTAGATATGGTTTATGAAAAGAACACACATGCAAAGAAATCTAGTGGATCCATGTGGTTTATGAAAAGAACACACATGCAATGAACTATAGTGGATCCATGTGGTTTATGAAAAGAACACACATGTAATGGACTCTAGTTGTGGTTTATGAAAAGAACACATATGCAATGAATCTAGTTGTGGTTTATGAAAAGAACACACATGCAATGACTCTCATTGTTGTTTATGAAAAGAACACACATGCAATGAATCTGGTGGATCCATGTGGTTTATGAAAATAACACACATGCAATGACTCTGGTGGATCAATGTGGTTTATGAAAAGAACACACATGCAATGAATCTGGTGGATCCATGTGGTTTATGAAAAGAACACACATGCAATGACTCTAGTTGTGATTTATGAAAAGAACACACATGCAATGACTCTTTTGGATCCATGTGGTTTATGAAAAGAACACACATTCAATGTACTCTAGTTGTGGTTTATGAAAAGAACACACATGCAATGACTCTAGATGTGGTTTTGAAAAGAAAACACATGCAATGAATTCTAGTGGATCCATGTGGTTTATGAAAATAATACACATGTAGTGACTCTAGTTGTGGTTTATGAAAATAGCACACATGCAATGACTCTAGTGGATCCATGTGGTTTATGAAAACAACACACATGCATTGACTCTGGTGGATCCATGTGGTTTATGAAAAGAACACACATGCAATGACTCTGGTGGATCCATGTGGTTTATGAAAAGAACACACATGTAATGACACTGGTGGTCCCATGTGGTTTATGAAAACAACACACATGCAATGACTCTAGTTGTGGTTTATGAAAAGAACACACATGCAATGACTCAAGTTGTGGTTTACGAAAAGAACACACATGCAATGATTCTGGTGGATCCATGTGATATATGAAAAGAACACACATGCAATGAACTCTAGTTGTGATTTATGAAAAGAACACTCCTACTATGAGTCTAGATGTGGTTTATGAAAAGACCACACATGCAAAGAACTCTAGTGGATCCATTTAGTTTATGAAAAACACATGCAATGAACTCTAGTTGTGGTTTATGAAAAGGACACACAAGAAATGACTCTAGTTGTGGTTTATGAAAAGAGCACACACGCAATGACTCTAGTTGTCGTTTAGGAAAATAACACACATGCAATGACTCTGGTGGATCCATGTGGTTTATGAAAACAACACACATGCAATGACTCTGGTGGATCCATGTGGTTTATGAAAAGAACACACATGCAATGACTCTGGTAGATCCATGTGATTAAGGAAAAGAACACATATGCAATGAAGTCTAGTTGTGGTTTATGAAAGAGCACAAATGCAATGACTCTAGTGGTGGTTTAGGAAAAGAACACACATGCAATGACTCTGGTGGATCCATGTGGTTTATGAAAACAACACACATGCAATGACTCTGGTGGATCCATGTGGTTTATGAAAAGAACACACATGCAATGACTCTGGTAGATCCATGTGCTTTATGAAAAGAACACATATGCAATGAAGTCAAGTTGTGGTTTATGAAAAGAACAAACATGCAATGACTCTAGATGCGGTTTATGAAAAGAACACACATGCAATGAACTCAAGTTGTGGTTTATGAAAATAACACACATGCAATGACTCTAGATGGGGTTTATGAAAAGAACACACATGCAATGAAATCTAGTGGCTCCATGTGGTTTATGAAAAAAGAACACATGCAATGAAATCTAGTGGCTCCATGTGGTTTATGAAAAGAACACAAATGTAATGGACTCTAGTTGTGGTTTATGAAAAGAACACACATGCAATGACTCTGGTGGATCCATGTGGTTTATGAAAAGAACACACATGCAATGAACTCAAGTTGTGGTTTATGAAAAGAACACACATGCAATGACTCTAGATGTGGTTTATGAAAAGAACACACATGCAATGAAATCTAGTGGCTCCATGTGGTTTATGAAAAGAACACACATGCAATGAACTCTAGTGGATCCATGTGGTTTATGAAAAGAACACACATGTAATGGACTCTAGTTGTGGTTTATGAAAAGAACACATATGCAATGAATCTAGTTGTGGTTTATGAAAAGAACACACATGCAATGACTCTCGTTGATGTTTATGAAAAGAACACACATGCAATGACTCTGGTGGATCCATGTGGTTTATGAAAATAACACACATGCAATGACTATGGTGGATCAATGTGGTTTATGAAAAGAACACACATGCAATGAATCTGGTGGATCCATGTGGTTTATGAAAAGAACACACATGCAATGACTCTAGTTGTGATTTATGAAAAGAACACACATGCAATGACTCTTTTGGATCCATGTGGTTTATGAAAAGAACACACACGCAATGTACTCTAGTTGTGGTTTATGAGAAGAACACAATGCAGTGACTCTAGATGTGGTTTTTGAAAAGAAAACACATGCAATGAATTCTAGTGGATCCATGTGGTTTATGAAAAGAATACACATGTAGTGACTCTAGTTGTGGTTTATGAAAATAGCACACATGCAATGACTCTAGTGGATCCATGTGGTTTATGAAAACAAAACACATGCAATGACTCTGGTGGATCCATGTGGTTTATGAAAAGAACACACATGCAATGACACTGGTGGTCCCATGTGGTTTATGAAAACAACACACATGCAATGACTCTAGTTGTGGTTTATGAAAAGAACACACATGCAATGACTCTAGTTGTGGTTTACGAAAAGAGCACACATGCAATGACTCTGGTGGATCCATGTGATATATGAAAAGAACACGCATGCAATGAACTCTAGTTGTGATTTATGAAAAGAACACTCCTACTATGACTCTAGATGTGGTTTACTAAAAGAACACCCATGCAAAGAACTCTAGTGGATCCATGTAGTTTATGAAAAAAAAACACATGCAATGAACTCTAGTTGTGGTTTGTGAAAAGGACACACAAGAAATGACTCTAGTTGTGGTTTATGAAAAGAGCACACACGCAATGACTCTAGTTGTCGTTTAGGAAAAGAACACACATGCAATGACTCTGGTGGATCCATGTGGTTTATGAAAACAACACACATGCAATGACTCTGGTGGATCCATGTGGTTTATGAAAAGAACACACATGCAATGACTCTGGTAGATCCATGTGCTTTATGAAAAGAACACATATGCAATGAAGTCAAGTTGTGGTTTATGAAAAGAACACACATGCAATGACTCTAGATGGGGTTTATGAAAAGAACACACATGCAATGAAATCTAGTGGCTCCATGTGGTTTATGAAAAGAACACACATGCAATGAACTCTAGTGGATCCATGTGGTTTATGAAAAGAACAAGCATGTAATGGACTCTAGTTGTGGTTTATGAAAAGAACACATGTGCAATGACTCTAGTTGTGGTTTATGAAAAGAACAAACATGCAATGACACTAGTTGTTGTTTATGAAAAGAACGCACATGCAATGACTCTGGTGGATCCATGTGGTTTATGAAAAGAACACACATGCTATAACTATAGTGGATCCTTGTGGTTTATGAAAAGAACCCACATCCAATGACACTTGTGGATCCATGTGGTTTATGAAAACAACACACATGCAATGACACTGGTGGATCCATGTGGTTTATGAAAACAACACACATGCAATGACTCTAGTTGTGGTTTATGAAAAGAACACACATGCAATGACTATAGTTGTGGTTTATGAAAAGAACACACATGCAATGACTCTGGTGGATCCATGTGGTTTATGAAAAGAACACACATGCAATGAACTCTAGTTGTGATTTATGAATAGAACACTCCTACTATGACTCTAGATGTGGTTTATGAAAAGAACACACATGTAATGAACTCTAGAGGATCCATGTGTTTTATGAAAAGAACACACATGCAATGAACTCTAGTTGTGGTTTATGAAAAGAACACACATGCAATGACTCTAGATGTGGTTTATGAAAAGAACACACATGCAATGAACTCAAGTTGTGGTTCATGAAAAGAACACACATGCAATGACTCTGGTGGATCAATGTGGTTTATGAAAAGAACACACACGCAATGACTCTGGTGGATCCATGTGGTTTATGAAAAGAACAGACATGCAATGACTATAGTTTTGGTTTATGAAAAGAACACACATGCAATGACTCTGGTGGATCCTTGTGATTTATGAAAAGAACACACATTCAATGTACTCTAGTTGTGGTTTATGAAAAGAACACACATGCAATGACTCTAGATGTGGTTTATGAAAAGAACACACATGCAATGAACTCTAGAGGATCCATGTGTTTTATGAAAAGAACACACATGCAATGAACTCTAGTTGTGGTTTATGAAAAGAACACACATGCACTGACTCTAGTTGTGGTTTATGAAAAGAACACACATGCAATGAACTCAAGTTGTGGTTTATGAAAAGAACACACATGCAATGACTCTAGATGTGGTTTATGAAAAGAACACACATGCAATGAAATCTAGTGGCTCCATGTGGTTTATGAAAAGAACACACATGCAATAAAGTCAAGTTGTGGTTTATGAAAAGAACACACATGCAATGACTCTAGATGTGGTTTATGAAAAGAACACACATGCAATGAACTGAAGTTGTGGTTTATGATAATAACACACATGCAATGACTCTAGATGTGGTTTATGAAAAGAACACACATGCAATGACTCTGGTGGATCCATGTGGTTTATGAAAAGAACACACATGCAATGAACTCAAGTTGTGGTTTATGAAAATAACACACATGCAATGACTCTAGATGTGGTTTATGAAAAGAACACACATGCAATGAAATCTAGTGGCTCCATGTGGTTTATGAAAAGAACACACATGCAATGAACTCTAGTGGATCCATGTGGTTTATGAAAAGAACAAGCATGTAATGGACTCTAGTTGTGGTTTATGAAAAGAACACATATGCAATGACTCTAGTTGTGGTTTATGAAAAGAACACACATGCAATAACACTAGTTGTTGTTTATGAAAATAACGCACATGCAATGACTCTGGTGGATCCATGTGGTTTATGAAAAGAACACACATGCAATAACTATAGTGGATCCATGTGGTTTATGAAAAGAACACACATGCAATGACACTGGTGGATCCATGTGGTTTATGAAAACAACACACATGCAATGACACTGGTGGATCCATGTGGTTTATGAAAACAACACACATCCAATGACACTCGTGGATCCATGTGGTTTATGAAAACAACACACATGCAATGACTCTAGTTGTGGTTTATGAAAAGAACACACATGCAATGACTATAGTTGTGGTTTATGAAAAGAACACACATGCAATGACTCTGGTGGATCCATGTGGTTTATGAAAAGAACACACATGCAATGAACTCTAGTTGTGATTTATGAATAGAACACTCCTACTATGACTCTAGATGTGGTTTATGAAAAGAACACACATGCAATGAACTCTAGAGGATCCATGTGTTTTATGAAAAGAACACACATGCAATGAACTCTAGTTGTGGTTTATGAAAAGAACACACATGCAATGACTCTAGATGTGGTTTATGAAAAGAACACACATGCAATGAACTCAAGTTGTGGTTTATGAAAATAACACACATGCAATGACTCTAGATGTGGTTTATGAAAAGAACACACATGCAATGAAATCTAGTGGCACCATGTGGTTTATGAAAAGAACACAAATGCAATGAACTCTAGTGGATCCATGTGGTTTATGAAAATAACACACATGTAAGGGACTCTAGTTGTGGTTTATGAAAAGAACAAACATGCACTGACTCTATTTGTGGTTTAGGAAAATAACACACATGCAATGACTCTAGTGGATCCATGTGGTTTATGAAAAGAACACACATGCAATGACTCTGGTGGATCCATGTGGTTTATGAAAAGAACACACATGCAATGACTCCGGTGGATCCATGTGGTTTATGAAAAGAACACACATGCAATGAACTCAAGTTGTGGTTTATGAAAACAACACACAAGCAATGACTCTAGATGTGGTTTATGAAAAGAACACACATGCAATGAAATCTAGTGGCTCCATGTGGTTTATGAAAATAACACACATGCAATGAACTCTAGTGGATCCATGTGGATTATGAAAAGAACACACATGTAATGGACTCTAGTTGTGGTTTATGAAAAGAAAACATATTCAATGACTCTAGTTGTGGTTTATGAAAAGAACACACATGCAATTACTCTAGTTGTTGTTTATCAAAAGAACACACATGCAATGACTCTGGTGGATCCATGTGGTTTATGAAAATAACACACATGCAATGACTCTGGTGGATCAATGTGGTTTATGAAAAGAACACACATGCAATGACTCTGGTGGATCCATGTGGTTTATGAAAAGAACACACATGCAATGACTCTAGTTGTGGTTTATGAAAAGAACACACATGCAATGACTCTGGTGGATCCATGTGGTTTATGAAAAGAACACACATTCAATGTACTCTAGTTGTGGTTTATGAAAAGAACACACATGCAATGACTCTAGATGTGGTTTATGAAAAGAACACACATTCAATGAACTCTAGAGGATCCATGTGTTTTATGAAAATAACACACATGCAATGACTCCGGTGGATCCATGTGGTTTATGAAAAGAACACACATGCAATGAACTCAAGTTGTGGTTTATGAAAACAACACACAAGCAATGACTCTAGATGTGGTTTATGAAAAGAACACACATGCAATGAAATCTAGTGGCTCCATGTGGTTTATGAAAATAACACACATGCAATGAACTCTAGTGGATCCATGTGGATTATGAAAAGAACACACATGTAATGGACTCTAGTTGTGGTTTATGAAAAGAAAACATATTCAATGACTCTAGTTGTGGTTTATGAAAAGAACACACATGCAATTACTCTAGTTGTTGTTGATGGAAAGAACACACATGCAATGACTCTGGTGGATCCATGTGGTTTATGAAAATAACACACATGCAATGACTCTGGTGGATCAATGTGGTTTATGAAAAGAACACACATGCAATGACTCTGGTGGATCCATGTGGTTTATGAAAAGAACAGACATGCAATGACTATAGTTGTGGTTTATGAAAAGAACACACATGCAATGACTCTGGTGGATCCATGTGATTTATGAAAAGAACACACATTCGATGTACTCTAGTTGTGGTTTATGAAAAGAACACACATGCAATGACTCTAGATGTGGGTTATGAAAAGAACACACATTCAATGAACTCTAGTGGCTCCATGTGGTTTATGAAAAGAACAAGCATGCAATGGACTCTAGTTGTGGTTGATGAAAAGAACACACATGCACTGACTCTAGTTGTGGTTTATGAAAAGTACACACATGCAATGAACTCAAGTTGTGGTTTATGAAAAGAACACACATGCAATGACTCTAGATGTGGTTTATGAAAATAACACACATGCAATGAAATCTAGTGGCTCCATGTGGTTTATGAAAAGAACACACATGCAAAGAACTCTAGTGGATCCATGTGGATTATGAAAAGAACACACATGTAATGGACTCTAGTTGTGGTTTATGAAAAGAACACATATGCAATGACTCTAGTTCTGGTTTATGAAAAGAACACACATGCAATGACTCTAGTTGTTGTTTATGAAAAGAACACACATGCAATGACTCTGGTGGAACCATGTGGTTTATGAAAATAACACACACGCAATGACTCTGGTGGATCAATGTGGTTTATGAAAAGAACACACATGCAATGACTCTAGTTGTGGTTTATGAAAAGAACACACATGCAATGACTCTAGATGTGGTTTATGAAAAGAACACACATGCAATGAACTCAAGTTGTGGTTTATGAAAATAACACACATGCAATGACTCTAGATGTGGTTTATGAAAAGAACACACATGCAATGAAATCTAGTGGCTCCATGTGGTTTATGAAAAGAACACACATGCAATGAACTCTAGTGGATCCATGTGGTTTATGAAAAGAACACACATGTAATGGACTCTAGTTGTGGTTTATGAAAAGAACACATATGCAATGACTCTAGTTGTGGTTTATGAAAAGAACACACATGCAATGACTCTAGTTGTTGTTTATGAAAAGAACACACATGCAATGACTCTGGTGGATCCATGTGGTTTATGAAAAGAACACACATGCAATGACTCTGGTGGATCCATGTGGTTTATGAAAAGAACACACATGCAATGACACTGGTGGATCCATGTGGTTTATGAAAATAACACACATGCAATGACTCTAGTGGATCCATGTGGTTTATGAAAAGAACACACATGCAATGACTCTGGTGGATCCATGTGGTTTATGAAAAGAACACACATGCAATGACTCTGGTGGATCAATGTGGTTTATGAAAAGAACACACATGCAATGACTCTGGTGGATCCATGTGGTTTATGAAAAGAACACACATGCAATGACTCTGGTGGATCCATGTGGTTTATGAAAAGAACACACATGCAATGACTCTAGTTGTGGTTTATGAAAAGAACACACATGCAATGACTCTAGATGTGGTTTATGAAAAGAACACACATGCAATGAACTGAAGTTGTGGTTTATGAAAAGAACACACACGCAATGACTCTAGATGTGGTTTATGAAAAGAACACACATGCAATGAAATTTAGTGGCTCCATGTGGTTTGTGAAAAGGACACACATGCAATGAACTCTAGTGGATCCATGTGTTTTATGAAAAGAACACACATGCAATGAACTCTAGTTGTAGTTTATGAAAAGAACACACATGCAATGACTCTAGTTGTGGTTTATGAAAAGAACACACATGCAATGACTCTAGTTGTGGTTTATGAAAAGAACACACATGCAATGACTCTGGTGGATCCATGTGGTTTATGAAAAGAACACACATGCAATGAACTGAAGTTGTGGTTTATGAAAAGAACACACACGCAATGACTCTAGATGTGGTTTATGAAAAGAACACACATGCAATGAAATCTAGTGGCTCGATGTGGTTTATGAAAAGAACACACATGCAATGAAATCTAGTGGCTCCATGTGGTTTATGAAAAGAACACAAATGTAATGGACTCTAGTTGTGGTTTATGAAAAGAACACACATGCAATGACTCTAGTTGTGGTTTATGAAAAGAACACACATGCAATGACTCTAGTTGTGGTTTATGAAAAGAACACACATGCAATGACTCTAGTGGATCCATGTGGTTTATGAAAAGAATACACATGTAGTGACTCTAGTTGTGGTTTATGAAAATAACACATATGCAATGACTCTAGTGGATCCATGTGGTTTATGAAAAGAACACACATGCATTGACTATGGTTGTAGTTTATGAAAAGAACACACATGCAATGAACTCTAGTGGATCCACGTGTTTTATGAAAAGAACACACATGCAATGAACTCTAGTTGTGGTTTATGAAAAGAACACACATGCAATGACTCTAGATGTGGTTTATGAAAAGAACACACATGCAATGACTCTAGTGGATCCATGTGGTTTATGAAAAGAACACACATGCAATGACTCTGGTGGATCCATGTGGTTTATGAAAAGAACACACATGCAATGAACTCAAGTTGTGGTTTATGAAAAGAACACACATGCAATGACTCTAGATGTGGTTTATGAAAAGAACACACATGCAATGAAATCTAGTGGCTCCATGTGGTTTATGAAAAGAACACACATGCAATGAACTCTAGTGGATCCATGTGGATTATGAAAAGAACACACATGTAATGGACTCTAGTTGTGGTTTATGAAAAGAACACATATGCAATGACTCTAGTTGTGGTTTATGAAAAGAACACACATGCAATGACTCTAGTTGTTGTTTATGAAAAGAACACACATGCAATGACTCTAGTGGATCCATGTGGTTTATGAAAAGAACACACATGCAATGACTCTGGTGGATCAATGTGGTTTATGAAAAGAACACACATGCAATGACTCTGGTGGATCCATGTGGTTTATGAAAAGAACACACATGCAATGACTCTAGTTGTGGTTTATGAAAAGAACACACATGCAATGACACTGGTGGATCCATGTGGTTTATGAAAACAACACACATGCAATGACTCTAGTTGTGGTTTATGAAAAGAACACACATGCAATGACTCTAGATGTGGTTTATGAAAAGAACACACATGCAATGAAATCTAGTGGCTCCATGTGGTTTATGAAAAGAACACAAATGTAATGGACTCTAGTTGTGGTTTATGAAAAGAACACACATGCAATGACTCTGGTGGATCCATGTGGTTTATGAAAAGAACACACATGCAATGAACTGAAGTTGTGGTTTATGAAAAGAACACACACGCAATGACTCTAGATGTGGTTTATGAAAAGAACACACATGCAATGAAATTTAGTGGCTCCATGTGGTTTGTGAAAAGGACACACATGCAATGAACTCTAGTGGATCCATGTGTTTTATGAAAAGAACACACTTGTAATGGACTCTTGTTGTGGTTTATGAAAATAACACACATGCAATGACTCTAGTTGTGGTTTGTGAAAAGAACACACATGCAATGACTCTAGTTGTGGTTTATGAAAAGAACACACATGCAATGACTCTGGTGGATCCATGTGGTTTATGAAAAGAACACACATGCAATGAACTCTAGTGGATCCATGTGTTTTATGAAAAGAACACACATGCAATGAACTCTAGTTGTAGTTTATGAAAAGAACACACATGCAATGACTCTAGATGTGATTTATGAAAAGAACACACATGCAATGAACTCAAGTTGTGGTTTATGAAAATAACACACATTCAATGACTCTAGATGTGGTTTATGAAAAGAACACACATGCAATGAAATCTAGTGGCTCCATGTGGTTTATGAAAAGAACACAAATGTAATGGACTCTAGTTGTGGTTTATGAAAAGAACACACATGCAATGAACTGAAGTTGTGGTTTATGAAAAGAAAACATGCAATGACTATAGTTGTGGTTTATGAAAAGAACACACATGCAATGACTCTAGTGGATCCATGTGGTTTATGAAAAGAACACACATGCAATGACTCTGGTGGATCCATGTGGTTTATGAAAAGAACACACATGCAATGACTCTAGTGGATCCATGTGGTTTATGAAAAGAACACACATGCAATGACAATTTTGGACCCATGTGGTTTACGAAAAGAACACACATGCAATGACTCTAGTTGTGGTTTATGAAAAGAACACAAATGCAATGAACTCTAGTGGATCCATGTGGTTTATGAAAAGAACACACATGCAATGACTCTAGTGGATCCATGTGGTTTATGAAAAGAACACACATGCAATGACTCTAGTTGTGGTTTATGAAAACAACACACATGCAATGACTCTAGTTGTGGTTTATGAAAAGAACACATATGCAATGACTATAGTTGTGGTTTAGGAAAAGAACACACATGCAATGACTCCGGTGGATCCATGTGGTTTATGAAAAGAACACACATGCAATGAACTCAAGTTGTGGTTTATGAAAAGAACACACATGCAATGACTCTAGATGTGGTTTATGAAAAGAACACACATGCAATGACTCTAGTTGTGGTTTAGGAAAATAACACACATGCAATGACTTTGGTGGATCCATGTGGTTTTTAAAAAGAACAGACATGAAATGACTCTAGTTGTGGTTTATGAAAAGAACACACATGCAATGACACTGGTGGATCCATGTGGTTTATGAAAAGAACACACATGCAATGAACTCAAGTTGTGTTTTATGAAAAGAACACACATGCAATGACTCTAGTGGATCCATGTGGTTTATGAAAAGAACACACATGCAATGACTCTGGTGGATCCATGTGGTTTATGAAAAGAACACACATGCAATGACTCTGGTGGATCCATGTGGTTTATGAAAAGAACACACATGCAATGACACTGGTGGATCCATGTGGTTTATGAAAACAACACACGTGCAATGACTCTAGTTGTGGTTTATGAAAAGAACACACATGCAATGACTCTAGTTGTGGTTTATGAAAAGAACACACATGCAATGACATTGGTGGATCCATGTGGATTATGAAAACAACACACGTGCAATGACTCTAGTTGTGGTTTATGAAAAGAACACACATGCATTGACTATGGTTGTAGTTTATGAAAAGAACACACATGCAATGAACTCTAGTGGATCCATGTGTTTTATGAAAAGAACACACATGCAATGAACTCTAGTTGTAGTTTATGAAAAGAACACACATGCAATGACTCTAGATGTGATTTATGAAAAGAACACACATGCAATGAACTCAAGTTGTGGTTTATGAAAATAACACACATTCAATGACTCTAGATGTGGTTTATGAAAAGAACACACATGCAATGAAATCTAGTGGCTCCATGTGGTTTATGAAAAGAACACAAATGCAATGAACTCTAGTGGATCCTTGTGGTTTATGAAAATAACACACATGTAATGGACTCTAGTTGTGGTTTATGAAAAGAACAAACATGCAATGACTCTAGTTGTGGTTTAGGAAAATAACACACATGCAATGACTCTGGTGGATCCATGTGGTTTATGAAAAGAACACACATGCAATGACTCTGGTGGATCCATGTGGTTTATGAAAAGAACACACATGCAATGACTCTGGTGGATCCATGTGGTTTATGAAAAGAACACACATGCAATGAACTGAAGTTGTGGTTTATGAAAAGAACACACACGCAATGACTCTAGATGTGGTTTATGAAAAGAACACACATGCAATGAAATCTAGTGGCTCCATGTGGTTTATGAAAAGAACACACATGCAATGAACTCTAGTGGATCCATGTGGATTATGAAAAGAACACACATGTAATGGACTCTAGTTGTGGTTTATGAAAAGAACACATATGCAATGACTCTAGTTGTGGTTTATGAAAAGAACACACATGCAATGACTCTAGTTGTCGTTTATGAAAAGAACACACATGCAATGACTCTGGTGGATCCATGTGGTTTATGAAAATAACACACATGCAATGACTCTGGTGGATCAATGTGGTTTATGAAAAGAACACACATGCAATGACTCTGGTGGATCCATGTGGTTTATGAAAAGAACACACATGCAATGACTCTAGTTGTGGTTTATGAAAAGAACACACATGCAATGACTCTTGTGGATCCATGTGGTTTATGAAAAGAACACACATTCAATGTACTCTAGTTGTGGTTTATGAAAAGATAATACATGCAATGACTCTAGATGTGGTTTTTGAAAAGAAAAGACATGCAATGAATGCTAGTGGATCCATGTGGTTTATAAAAAGAATACACATGTAGTGACTCTAGTTGTGGTTTATGAAAATAACACACATGCAATGACTCTAGTGGATCCATGTGGTTTATGAAAAGAACACACATGCAATGACTCTAGTGGATCCATGTGGTTTATGAAAAGAACACACATGCAATGACTCTAGATGTGGTTTATGAAAAGAACACACATGCAATGAACTCTAGTGGATCCATGTGGTTTATGAAAAGAACACACATGCAATGAACTCTAGTGGATCCATGTGGTTTATGAAAAGAACACACATGCAATGACTCTAGTTGTGGTTTATGAAAACAACACACATGCAATGACTCTAGTTGTGGTTTATGAAAAGAACACACATGCAATGACTATACTTGTGGTTTATGAAAAGAACACACATGCAATGACTCTGGTGGATCCATGTGGTTTATGAAAAGAACACACATGCAATAAACTCTAGTGGATCCATGTGTTTTATGAAAAGAACACACATGTAATGAACTCTAGTTGTGATTTATGAAAAGAACACACATGCAATGACTCTAGATGTGGTTTATGAAAAGAACACACATGCAATGAACTCAAGTTGTGGTTTATGAAAATAACACACATGCAATGACTCTAGATGTGGTTTATGAAAAGAACACACATGCAATGAAATCTAGTGGCTCCATGTGGTTTATGAAAAGAACACAAATGCAATGAACTCTAGTGGATCCATGTGGTTTATGAAAATAACACACATGTAATGGACTCTAGTTGTGGTTTATGAAAAGAACAAACATGCAATGACTCTAGTTGTGGTTTATGAAAAGAACACACATGCAATGACTATAGCTGTGGTTTATGAAATGAACACACATGCAATGACTCTAGTTGATCCATGTGGTTTATGAAAAGAACACACATGCAATGACTCTGGTGGATCCATGTGGTTTGTGAAAAGAACTCACGTGAAATGACTCTAATTGTGGTTTATGAAAAGAACACACATGAAATGACACTGGTATATCCATGTGGTTTATGAAAAGAACATACATGCAATGACTCTAGTTGTGGTTTATGAAAAGAACACACATGCAATGACTCTAGTTGTGGTTTATGAAAAGAACACACATGCAATGACTCTAGTGGATCCATGTGGTTTATGAAAAGAACACACATGCAATGAACTCTAGTTGTGGTTTATGAAAAGAACACACATGCAATGACTCTAGATGTGGTTTATGAAAAGAACACACATGCAATGAACTCTAGTGGATCCATGTTTTATGAAAAGAACACACATGTAATGAACTCTAGTTGTGGTTTATGAAAAGAACACACATGCAATGACTCTAGTGGATCCATGTGGTTTATGAAAAGAACACACATGCAATGAACTCAAGTTGTGGTTTATGAAAAGAACACACATGCAATGACTCTAGATGTGGTTTATGAAAAGAACACACATGCAATGAAATCTAGTGGCTCCATGTGGTTTATGAAAAGAACACACATGCAATAAAATCTAGTGGCTGCATGTGGTTTATAAAAAGAACACAAATGTAATGGACTCTAGTTGTGGTTTATGAAAAGAACACACATGCAATGACTCTAGTTGTGGTTTATGAAAAGAACACACATGCAATGAACTCTAGTGGATCTATGTGGTTTATGAAATGAACACACTCATGCAATGACTATAGTTGATCCATGTGGTTTATGAAAAGAACACACATGCAATGACTCTGGTTGATCCATGTGGTTTATGAAAAGAACACACATGAAATGAAGTCAAGTTGTGGTTTATGAAAAGAACACACATGCAATGACTCTATATGTGGTTTATGAAATGAACACACTTGTGGTTTATGAAAATAACACACATGCAATGACTCTGGTGGATCCATGTGGTTTATGAAAAGAACACACATGCAATGAACTCTAGTGGATCCATGTGGATTATGAAAAGAACACACATGTAATGGACTCTAGTTGTGGTTTATGAAAAGAACACATATGCAATGACTCTAGTTGTGGTTTATGAAAAGAACACACATGCAATGACTCTAGTTGTTGTTTATGAAAAGAACACACATGCAATGACTCTAGTGGATCCATGTGGTTTATGAAAAGAACACACATGCAATGACTCTAGTGGATCCATGTGGTTTATGAAAAGAACACACATGCAATGACTCTAGTGGATCCATGTGGTTTATGAAAAGAACACACATGCAATGACTCTAGTTGTGGTTTATGAAAAGAACACACATGCAATGACTCTAGATGTGGTTTATGAAAAGAACACACATGCAATGACTCTAGTGGCTCCATGTGGTTTATGAAAAGAACACACATGCAATTAACTCTAGTGGATCCATGTGGTTTATTAAAAGAAAACACCTTTAATGGACTCTAGTTGTGGTTTATGAAAAGAACACACATGCAATGACTCTAGTTGTGGTTTATGAAAAGAACACACATGCAATGACTCTAGTTGTGGTTTATGAAAAGAACACACATGCAATGACTCTAGTGGATCCATGTGGTTTATGAAAAGAACACACATGCAATGACTCTAGTGGATCCATGTGGTTTATGAAAAGAACACACATGCAATGACTCTAGTGGATCCATGTGGTTTATGAAAATAACACACATGCAATGACTCTAGTGGATCCATGTGGTTTATGAAAAGAACACACATGCAATGACTCTAGTGGATCCATGTGGTTTATGAAAAGAACACACATGCAATGACTCTGGTGGATCCATGTGGTTTATGAAAAGAACACACATGCAATGACTCTAGTTGTGGTTTATGAAAAGAACACACATGCAATGACTCTAGTTGTGGTTTATGAAAAGAACACACATGCAATGACTCTAGTTGTGGTTTATGAAAAGAACACACATGCAATGACTCTGGTGGATCCATGTGGTTTATGAAAAGAAAACACATGCAATGAATTCTAGTGGATCCATGTGGTTTATGAAAAGAATACACATGTAGTGACTCTAGTTGTGGTTTATGAAAATAACACACATGCAATGAACTCTAGTTGTGGTTTATGAAAAGAACACACATGCAATGACTCTAGATGTGGTTTATGAAAAGAACACACATGCAATGAAATTTAGTGGCTCCATGTGGTTTGTGAAAAGGACACACATGCAATGAACTCTAGTGGATCCATGTGTTTTATGAAAAGAACACACATGCAATGAACTCTAGTTGTAGTTTATGAAAAGAACACACATGCAATGACTCTAGATGTGATTTATGAAAAGAACACACATGCAATGACTCTAGTGGATCCATGTGGTTTATGAAAAGAACACACATGCAATGACTCTGGTGGATCCATGTGGTTTATGAAAAGAACACACATGCAATGACTCTAGTGGATCCATGTGGTTTATGAAAAGAACACACATGCAATGAACTCTAGTTGTGGTTTATGAAAAGAACACACATGCAATGACTCTAGATGTGGTTTATGAAAAGAACACACATGCAATGAACTCAAGTTGTGGTTTATGAAAAGAACACACATGCAATGACTCTAGATGTGGTTTATGAAAAGAACACACATGCAATGAAATCTAGTGGCTCGATGTGGTTTATGAAAAGAACACACATGCAATGACTCTGGTGGATCCATGTGGTTTATGAAAAGAACACACATGTAATGGACTCTAGTTGTGGCTTATGAAAAGAATAGATATGCAATGACTCTAGTTGTGGCTTATGAAAAGAACAGATATGCAATGACTCTAGTTGTGGTTTATGAAAAGAACACACATGCAATGACTCTAGTGGATCCATGTGGTTTATGAAAAGAACACACATGCAATGACTCTGGTGGATCCATGTGGTTTATGAAAAGAACACACATGCAATGACTCTGGTGGATCCATGTGGTTTATGAAAAGAACACACATGCAATGACACTGGTGGATCCATGTGGTTTATGAAAACAACACACACAATGACTCTAGTTGTGGTTTATGAAAAGAACACACATGCAATGACTCTAGTTGTGGTTTATGAAAAGAACACACATGCAATGAACTCTAGTGGATCCATGAGGATTATGTAAAGAACACACATGTAATGGACTCTAGTTGTGGTTTATGAAAAGAACACACATGCAATGACTCTAGATGTGGTTTATGAAAAGAACACACATGCAATGAACTCTAGTGGATCCATGTGGTTTATGAAAAGAACACACATGCAATGAACTCTAGTGGATCCATGTGGTTTATGAAAATAACACACATGCAATGACTCTAGTGGATCCATGTGGTTTATGAAAAGAACACACATGTAATGGACTCTAGTTGTGGTTTATGGAAAGAACAAACATGCAATGACTCTAGATCCATGTGGTTTATGAAAAGAACACACATGCAATGAACTCTAGTTGTGGTTTATGAAAAGAACACACATGCAATGACTCTAGATGTGGTTTATGAAAAGAACACACATGCAATGAAATCTAGTGGCTCCATGTGGTTTATGAAAATAACACACATGCAATGAACTCTAGTGGATCCATGTGGATTATGAAAAGAACACACATGTAATGGACTCTAGTTGTGGTTTATGAAAAGAACACATATGCAATGACTCTAGTTGTGGTTTATGAAAAGAACACACATGCAATGACTCTAGTTGTTGTTTATGAAAAGAACACACATGTAATGACTCTGGTGGATCCATGTGGTTTATGAAAATAACACACATGCAATGACTCTGGTGGATCAATGTGGTTTATGAAAATAACACATATGCAATGACTCTAGTGGATCCATGTGGTTTATGAAAAGAACACACATGCATTGACTATGGTTGTAGTTTATGAAAAGAACACACATGCAATGAACTCTAGTGGATCCACGTGTTTTATGAAAAGAACACACATGAAATGACTCTAGTTGTGGTTTATGAAAAGAACACACATGCAATGACTCTAGTTGTGGTTTATGAAAAGAACACACATGCAATGACACTGGTGGATCCATGTGGTTTATGAAAAGAACACACATGCAATGAACTCAAGTTGTGGTTTATGAAAAGAACACACATGCAATGAACTCAAGTTGTGGTTTATGAAAAGAACACACATGCAATGACTCTAGATGTGGTTTATGAAAAGAACACACATGCAATGAAATCTAGTGGCTCCGTGTCGTTTATGAAAAGAACACACATGCAATGAACTCTAGTGGATCCATGTGGATTATGAAAAGAACACACATGTAATGGACTCTAGTTGTGGATTATGAGAAGAACACATATGCAATGACTCTAGTTGTGGTTTATGAAAAGAACAAACATGCAATGACTCTAGTTGTGGTTTATGAAAAGAATACACATGCAATGACATTGGTGGATCCATGTGGATTATGAAAACAACACACATGCAATGACTCTAGTTGTGGTTTATGAAAAGAACACACATGCAATGAACTCTAGTTGTGGTTTATGAAAAGAACACACATGCAATGACTCTAGATGTGGTTTATGAAAAGAACACACATGCAATGAACTCAAGTTGTGGTTTATGAAAATAACACACATGCAATGACTCTAGATGTGGTTTATGAAAAGAACACACATGCAATGAAATCTAGTGGCTCCATGTGGTTTATGAAAAGAACACACATGCAATGAACTCTAGTGGATCCATGTGGTTTATGAAAAGAACACACATGTAATGGACTCTAGTTGTGGTTTATGAAAAGAACACATATGCAATGACTCTAGTTGTGGTTTATGAAAAGAACACACATGCAATGACACTAGTTGTTGTTTATGAAAAGAACGCACATGCAATGACTCTGGTAGATCCATGTGGTTTATGAAAAGAACACACATGCAATAACTATAGTGGATCCATGTGGTTTATGAAAAGAACACACATGCAATGACACTGGTGGATCCATGTGGTTTATGAAACAACACACATGCAATGACTCTAGTGGATCCATGTTGTTTATGAAAAGAACACACATGCAATGACTCTGGTGGATCCATGTGCTTTATGAAAAGAACACACATGCAATGACTCTGGTGAATCAATGTGGTTTATGAAAAGAACACACATGCAATGACTCTGGTGGATCCATGTGGTTTATGAAAAGAACACACATGAAATGACTCTAGTTGTGGTTTATGAAAAGAACACACATGCAATGACACTGGTGGATCCATGTGGTTTATGAAAAGAACACACATGCAATGAACTCTAGTTGTGGTTTATGAAAAGAACACACATGCAACGACTCTAGATGTGTTTTATGAAAAGAACACACATGCAATGAACTCTAGTTGTGGTTTATGAAAAGAACACACATGCACTGATTCTAGTTGTGGTTTATGAAAAGAACACACATGCAATGAACTCAAGTTGTGGTTTATGAAAAGAACACACATGCAATGACTCTAGATGTGGTTTATGAAAAGAACACACATGCAATGAAATCTAGTGGCTCGATGTGGTTTATGAAAAGAACACACATGCAATGAACTCTAGTGGATCCATGTGGATTATGAAAAGAACACACATGTAATGGACTCTAGTTGTGGATTATGAGAAGAACACATATGCAATGACTCTAGTTGTGGTTTATGAAAAGAACAAACATGCAATGACTCTAGTTGTGGTTTATGAAAAGAACACACATGCAATGACTCTGGTGGATCCATGTGGTTTATGAAAATAACACACATGCAATGACTCTAGTGGATCCATGTGTTTTATGAAAAGAACACACATGCAATGAACTCTAGTTGTAGTTTATGAAAAGAACACACATGCAATGACTCTAGATGTGATTTATGAAAAGAACACACATGCAATGAACTCAAGTTGTGGTTTATGAAAATAACACACAATAAATGACTCTAGATGTGGTTTCTGAAAAGAACACACATGCAATGAAATCTAGTGGCTCGATGTGGTTTATGTAAAGAACACACATGCAATAAACTCTAGTGGATACATGTGGATTATGAAAAGAACACACATGTAATGGACTCTAGTTGTGGATTATGAGAAGAACACATATGCAATGACTCTAGTTGTGGTTTATGAAAAGAACAAACATGCAATGACTCTATTTGTGGTTTATGAAAAGAATACACATGCAATGACATTGGTGGATCCATGTGGATTATGAAAACAACACACATGCAATGACATTGGTGGATCCATGTGGATTATGAAAACAACACACATGCAATGACTCTAGTTGTGGTTTATGAAAATAACACACATGCAATGACTCTGGTGGATCCATGTGGTTTATGAAAAGAACACACATGCAATGACTCTGGTGGATCCATGTGGTTTATGAAAAGAACACACATGCAATGAACTCTAGTTGTGGTTTATGAAAAGAACACACATGCAATGACTCTAGATGTGGTTTATGAAAAGAACACACATGCAATGAAATCTAGTGGCTCCATGTGGTTTATGAAAAGAACACACATGCAATGAACTCTAGTTGTGGTTTATGAAAAGAACACACATGCAATGACTCTAGTTGTGGTTTATGAAAAGAACACAAATGCAATGACTCTAGTTGTTGTTTTTGAAAAGAACACACATGCAATGACTCTAGATGTGGTTTCTGAAAAGAACACACATGCAATGAAATCTAGTGGCTCGATGTGGTTTATGTAAAGAACACACATGCAATAAACTCTAGTGGATCCATGTGGATTATGAAAAGAACACACATGTAATGGACTCTAGTTGTGGATTATGAGAAGAACACATATGCAATGACTCTAGTTGTGGTTTATGAAAAGAACAAACATGCAATGACTCTAGTTGTTGTTTATGAAAAGAACACACATGCAATGACTCTGGTGGATCCATGTGGTTTATGAAAAGAACACACATGCAATGACTCTAGTTGTGGTTTATGAAAAGAACACACATGCAATGAATTCTAGTGGATCCATGTGGTTTATGAAAAGAACACACATGCAATGACTCTAGTGGATCCATGTGGTTTATGAAAAGAACACACATGCAATGACTCTGGTGGATCCATGTGGTTTATGAAAAGAACACACATGCAATGACTCTGGTGGATCCATGTGATTTATGAAAACAACACACACAATGACTCTAGTTGTGGTTTATGAAAAGAACAAACATGCAATGACTCTATTTGTGGTTTATGAAAAGAATACACATGCAATGACATTGGTGGATCCATGTGGATTATGAAAACAACACACATGCAATGACTCTAGTTGTGGTTTATGAAAAGAACACACATGCATTGACTATGGTTGTAGTTTATGAAAAGAACACACATGCAATGACTCTGGTGGATCCATGTGGTTTATGAAAAGAACACACATGGAATGAACTCTAGTTATGACTTATGAAAAGAACACTCCTATTATGACTCTAGATGTGGTTTATGAAAAGAACACACATGCAATGAACTCTAGTGGATCCACGTGTTTTATGAAAAGAACACACATGCAATGAACTCTAGTTGTGGTTTATGAAAAGAACACACATGCAATGACTCTAGATGTGGTTTATGAAAAGAACACACATGCAATGAACTCAAGTTGTGGTTTATGAAAATAACACACTTGCAATGACTCTAGATGTGGTTTATGAAAAGAACACACATGCAATGAAATCTAGTGGCTCCATGTGGTTTATGAAAAGAACACAAATGCAATGAACTCTAGTGGATCCATGTGGTTTATGAAAATAACACACATGTAATGGACTCTAGTTGTGGTTTATAAAAAGAACAAACATGCAATGACTCTAGTTGTAGTTTAGGAAAATAACACACATGCAATGACTCTGGTGGATCCATGTGGTTTATGAAAAGAACACACATGC
Source organism: Avena insularis (assembly GCA_023614405.1). Taxonomy (NCBI): domain Eukaryota; kingdom Viridiplantae; phylum Streptophyta; class Magnoliopsida; order Poales; family Poaceae; genus Avena; species Avena insularis. The sequence continues at coordinate 308,610,688 of CM042690.1, forward strand.
AATGACTTTGGTGGATCCATGTGGTTTATGAAAAGAACACACATGCAATGACTCTGGTGGATCCATGTGGTTTATGAAAAGAACACACATGCAATGAACTCAAGTTGTGGTTTATGACACACATGCAATGACTCTAGATGTGGTTTATGAAAAGAACAAACATGCAATGAAATCTAGTGGCTCCATGTGGTTTATGAAAAGAACACAGATGCAATGAACTCTAGTGGATCCATGTGGATTATGAAAAGAACACGCATGTAATGGACTCTAGTTGTGGTTTATGAAAAGAACACATATGCAATGACTCTAGTTGTGGTTTATGAAAAGAACACACATGCAATGACTCTAGTTGTTGTTTTTGAAAAGAACACACATGCAATGACTCTGGTGGATCCATGTGGTTTATGAAAATAACACACATGCAATGACTCTGGTGGATCAATGTGGTTTATGAAAAGAACACACATGCATTGAATTCTAGTTGTGGTTTATGAAAAGAACACAAATGTAATGGACTCTAGTTGTGGTTTATGAAAAGAACACACATGCAATGAACTGAAGTTGTGGTTTATGAAAAGAACACACACGCAATGACTCTAGATGTGGTTTATGAAAAGAACACACATGCAATGAAATCTAGTGGCTCGATGTGGTTTATGAAAAGAACACACATGCAATGAAATCTAGTGGCTCCATGTGGTTTATGAAAAGAACACAAATGTAATGGACTCTAGTTGTGGTTTATGAAAAGAACACACATGCAATGACTCTGGTGGATCCATGTGGTTTATGAAAAGAACACACATGCAATGACTCTAGTTGTGGTTTATGAAAAGAACACACATGCAATGAACTCTAGTGGATCCACGTGTTTTATGAAAAGAACACACATGAAATGACTCTAGTTGTGGTTTATGAAAAGAACACACATGCAATGACACTGGTGGATCCATGTGGTTTATGAAAAGAACACACACAATGACTCTAGTTGTGGTTTATGAAAAGAACACACATGCAATGACTCTGGTGGATCCATGTGATTTATGAAAAGAACACACATTCGATGTACTCTAGTTGTGGTTTATGAAAAGAACACACATGCAATGACTCTAGATGTGGTTTATGAAAAGAACACACATTCAATGAACTCTAGTGGATCCATGTGGTTGATGAAAAGAACACACATGCACTGACTCTAGTTGTGGTTTATGAAAAGTACACACATGCAATGAACTCAAGTTGTGGTTTATGAAAAGAACACACATGCAATGACTCTAGATGTGGTTTATGAAAATAACACACATGCAATGAAATCTAGTGGCTCCATGTGGTTTATGAAAAGAACACACATGCAATGAACTCTAGTGGATCCATGTGGATTATGAAAAGAACACACATGTAATGGACTCTAGTTGTGGTTTATGAAAAGAACACATATGCAATGACTCTAGTTGTGGTTTATGAAAAGAACACACATGCAATGACTCTAGTTGTTGTTTATGAAAAGAACACACATGCAATGACTCTGGTGGATCCATGTGGTTTATGAAAATAACACACATGCAATGACTCTGGTGGATCAATGTGGTTTATGAAAAGAACACACATGCAATGAAGTCAAGTTGTGGTTTATGAAAAGAACACACATGCAATGACTCTAGATGTGGTTTATGAAAAGAACACACATGCAATGAACTCAAGTTGTGGTTTATGAAAATAACACACATGCAATGACTCTAGATGTGGTTTATGAAAAGAACACACATGCAATGAAATCTAGTGGCTCCATGTGGTTTATGAAAAGAACACACATGCAATGAACTCTAGTGGATCCATGTGGTTTATGAAAAGAACAAGCATGTAATGGACTCTAGTTGTGGTTTATGAAAAGAACACATATGCAATGACTCTAGTTGTGGTTTATGAAAAGAACACACATGCAATGACACTAGATGTGGTTTATGAAAAGAACACACATGCAATGAACTCAAGTTGTGGTTTATGAAAATAACACACATGCAATGACTCTAGATGTGGTTTATGAAAAGAACACACATGCAATGAAATCTAGTGGCTCCATGTGGTTTATGAAAATAACACACATGCAATGAACTCTAGTGGATCCATGTGGTTTATGAAAAGAACACACATGCAATGAACTCAAGTTGTGGTTTATGAAAAGAACACACATGCAATGACTCTAGTTGTGGCTTATGAAAAGAACAGATATGCAATGACTCTAGTTGTTGTTTATGAAAAGAACACACATGCAATGACTCCGGTGGATCAATGTGGTTTATGAAAATAACACACATGCAATGACTCTAGTGGATCCATGTGGTTTATTAAAAGACCACACATGCAATGACTCTGGTGGATCCATGTGGTTTATGAACAGAACACACATGCAATGATTCTCGTGGATCCATGTGGTTTATGAAAAGAACACACATGCAATGACTCTAGTTGTGGTTTATGAAAAGAATACACATGCAATGACACTAGTGGATCCATGTGGTTTATGAAAAGAACACACATGCAATGAACTCAGGTTGTGGTTTATGAAAAGAACAAACATGCAATGACTCGATTCTTGGTTTAGGAAAATAACACACATGCAATGACTCTAGTGGATCCATGTGGTTTATGAAAAGAACACACATGCAATGACTCTGGTAGATCCATGTGGTTTATGAAAGAACACACATGCAATGACTCTAGTGGATCCATGTGGTTTATGAAAAGAACACACATGCAATGAACTCAAGTTGTGGTTTATGAAAAGAACACACATGCAATGACTCTAGATGTGGTTTATGAAAAGAACACACATGCAATGAATTCTAGTGGCTCCATGTGGTTTATGAAAAGAACACACATGCAATGAACTCTAGTGGATCCATGTGGATTATGAAAAGAACACACATGTAATGGACTCTAGTTGTGGTTTATGAAAAGAACACATATGCAATGACTCTAGTTCTGGTTTATGAAAAGAACACACATTCAATGACTCTAGTTGTTGTTTATGAAAAGAACACACATGCAATGACTCTGGTGGAACCATGTGGTTTATGAAAATAACACACACACAATGACTCTGGTGGATCAATGCGGTTTATGAAAAGAACACACATGCAATGAAGTCAAGTTGAGGTTTATGAAAAGAACACACATGCAATGACTCTAGATGTGGTTTATGAAAAGAACACACATGCAATGAACTCAAGTTGTGGTTTATGAAAATAACACACATGAATTGACTCTAGATGTGGTTTATGAAAAGAACACACATGCAATGAAATCTAGTGGCTCGATGTGGTTTATGTAAAGAACACACATGCAATAAACTCTAGTGGATCCATGTGGATTATGAAAAGAACACACATGTAATGGACTCTAGTTGTGGATTATGAGAAGAACACATATGCAATGACTCTAGTTGTGGTTTATGAAAAGAACACACATGCAATGACACTAGTTGCTGTTTTTGAAAAGAACGCACATGCAATGACTCTGGTAGATCCATGTGGTTTATGAAAAGAACACACATGCAATAACTATAGTGGATCCATGTTGTTTATGAAAAGAACACACATGCAATGACTCTGGTGGATCCATGTGCTTTATGAAAATAAAACACATGCAATGACTCTGGTGGATCAATGTGGTTTATGAAAAGAACACACATGCAATGACTCTGGTGGATCCATGTGGTTTATGAAAAGAACACACATGCAATGAACTCTAGTTGTGATTTATGAAAAGAACACTCCTACTATGACTCTAGATGTGGTGTATGAAAAGAACACACATGCAATGAAATCTAGTGGATCCATGTCTTTTATGAAAAGAACACACATGCGATGAACTCTAGTTGTAGTTTATGAAAAGAACACACATGCAATGACTCTAGATGTGGTTTATGAAAAGAACACACATGCAATGAACTCAAGTTGTGGTTTATGAAAATAACACACATGCAATGACTCTAGATGTGGTTTATGAAAAGAACACACATGCAATGAAATCTAGTGGCTCCATGTGGTTTATGAAAATAACACACATGCAATGAACTCTAGTGGATCCATGTGGATTATGAAAAGAACACACATGTAATGGACTCTAGTTGTGGTTTATGAAAAGAACACATATGCAATGACTCTAGTTGTGGTTTATGAAAAGAATACACGTGCAATTACTCTAGTTGTTGTTTATGAAAAGAACACACATGCAATGACTCTGGTGGATCCATGTGGTTTATGAAAAGAACACACATGCAATGACCTCTAGTTGTGGATTTTTAAAAGAAAACACATGCAATGAATTCTACTGGATCCATGTGTTTTTTGAAAAGAACACACATGCAATGACTCTAGTGGATCCATGTGGTTTATGAAAAGAACACACATGCAATGACTCTAGTGGATCCATGTGGTTTATGAAAAGAACACACATGCAATGACACTGGTGGATCCATGTGGTTTATGAAAACAACACACACAATGACTCTAGTTGTGGTTTATGAAAAGAACACACATGCAATGACTCTAGTTGTGGTTTATGAAAAGAATACACATGCAATGACACTAGTGGATCCATGTGGTTTATGAAAACAACACACATGCAATGACTCTAGTTGTGGTTTATGAAAAGAACACACATGCAATGACTATAGTTGTGGTTTATGAAAAGAACACACATGCAATGACTCTGGTGGATCCATGTGGTTTATGAAAAGAACACACATGCAATGAACTCTAGTTGTGATTTATGAAAAGAACACTCCTACTATGACTCTAGATGTGGTTTATGAAAAGAACACACATGCAATGAACTCTAGTGGATCCATGTGTTTTATGAAAAGAACACACATGCAATGAACTCTAGTTGTGGTTTATGAAAATAACACACATGCAATGACTCTAGATGTGGTTTATGAAAAGAACACACATGCAATGAACTCAAGTTGTGGTTTTATCAAAATAACACACTTGCAATGACTCTAGATGTGGTTTATGAAAAGAACACACATGCAATGAAATCTAGTGGCTCCATGTGGTTTATGAAAAGAACACAAATGCAATGAACTCTAGTGGATCCATGTGGTTTATGAAAATAACACACATGTAATGGACTCTAGTTGTGGTTTATGAAAAGAACAAACATGTAGTGACTCTAGTTGTGGTTTATGAAAAGAGAACACATGCAATGAATCTGGTGGATCCATGTGGTTTATGAAAAGAACACACATGCAATGAATCTGGTGGATCCATGTGGTTTATGAAAAGAACACACATGCAATAACTCTAGATGTGGTTTATGAAAAGAACACACATGCAATGAACTCAAGTTGTGGTTTATGAAAAGAACACACATGCAATGACTCTAGATGTGGTTTATGAAAAGAACACACATGCAATGAAATCTAGTGGCTCCATGTGGTTTATGAAAAGAACACACATGCAATGAACTCTAGTGGATCCATGTGGATTATGAAAAGAACACACATGTAATGGACTCTAGTTGTGGTTTATGAAAAGAACACATATGCAATGACTCTAGTTCTGGTTTATGAAAAGAACACACATGCAATGACTCTAGTTGTTGTTTATGAAAAGAACACACATGCAATGACTCCGGTGGATCAATGTGGTTTATGAAAATAACACACATGCAATGACTCTGGTGGATCAATGTGGTTTATGAAAAGAACACACATGCAATGAAGTCAAGTTGTGGTTTATGAAAAGAACACACATGCAATGACTCTAGATGTGGTTTATGAAAAGAACACACATGCAATGAACTCAAGTTGTGGTTTATGAAAATAACACACATGCAATGACTCTAGATGTGGTTTATGAAAAGAACACACATGCAATGAAATCTAGTGGCTCCATGTGGTTTATGAAAAGAACACACATGCAATGAACTCTAGTGGATCCATGTGGTTTATGAAAAGAACAAGCATGTAATGGACTCTAGTTATGGTTTATGAAATGAACACATATGCAATGACTCTAGTTGTGGTTTATGAAAAGAACACACATGCAATGACAGTAGTTGTTGTTTTTGAAAAGAACGCACATGCAATGACTCTGGTAGATCCATGTGGTTTATGAAAAGAACACACATGCAATAACTATAGTGGTTCCATGTTGTTTATGAAAAGAACACACATGCAATGACTCTGGTGGATCCATGTGGTTTATGAAAAGAACAGACGTGCAATGACTATAGTTGTGGTTTATGAAAAGAACACACATGCAATGACTCTGGTGGATCCATGTGATTTATGAAAAGAACACACATTCGATGTACTCTAGTTGTGGTTTATGAAAAGAACACACATGCAATGACTCTAGATGTGTTTTATGAAAAGAACACACATGCAATGAACTCTAGTTGTGGTTTATGAAAAGAACACACATGCACTGACTCTAGTTGTGGTTTATGAAAAGAACACACATGCAATGAACTCAAGTTGTGGTTTATGAAAAGAACACACATGCAATGACTCTAGATGTGGTTTATGAAAATAACACACATGCAATGAAATCTAGTGGCTCCATGTGGTTTATGAAAAGAACACACATGCAAAGAACTCTAGTGGATCCATGTGGATTATGAAAAGAACACACATGTAATGGACTCTAGTTGTGGTTTATGAAAAGAACACATATGAAATGACTCTAGTTCTGGTTTATGAAAAGAACACACATTCAATGACTCTAGTTGTTGTTTATGAAAAGAACACACATGCAATGACTCTGGTGGAACCATGTGGTTTATGAAAATAACACACACACAATGACTCTGGTGGATCAATGTGGTTTATGAAAAGAACACACATGCAATGAAGTCAAGTTGAGGTTTATGAAAAGAACACACATGCAATGACTCTAGATGTGGTTTATGAAAAGAACACACATGCAATGAACTCAAGTTGTGGTTTATGAAAATAACACACATGCAATGACTCTAGATGTGGTTTATGAAAAGAACACACATGCAATGAAATCTAGTGGCTCCATGTGGTTTATGAAAACAACACACATGCAATGAACTCTAGTGGATCCATGTGGTTTATGAAAAGAACAAGCATGTAATGGACTCTAGTTGTGGTTTATGAAATGAACACATATGCAATGACTCTAGTTGTGGTTTATGAAAAGAACACACATGCAATGACACTAGTTGTTGTTTTTGAAAAGAACGCACATGCAATGACTCTGGTAGATCCATGTGGTTTATGAAAAGAACACACATGCAATAACTATAGTGGATCCATGTGGTTTATGAAAAGAACACACATGCAATCACTGGTGTATCCTTGTGTTTTATGAAATTAAAACACATGCAATGACTCTGGTGGATCAATGTGGTTTATGAAAAGAACACACATGCAATAACTCTGGTGGATCCATGTGGTTTATGAAAAGAACACACATGCAATGAACTCTAGTTGTGATTTATGAAAACAACACTCCTACTATGACTCTAGATGTGGTTTATGAAAAGAACACACATGCAATGAACTCTAGTGGATCCATGTGTTTTATGAAAAGAACACACATGCAATGAACTCTAGTTGTGGTTTATGAAAAGAACACACATGCAATGACTCTAGATGTGGTTTATGAAAAGAACACACATGCAATGAACTCAAGTTGTGGTTTATGAAAATAACACACATGCAATGACTCTAGATGTGGTTTATGAAAAGAACACACATGCAATGAAATCTAGTGGCTCCATGTGGTTTATGAAAATAACACACATGCAATGAACTCTAGTGGATCCATGTGGATTATGAAAAGAACACACATGTAATGGACTCTAGTTGTGGTTTATGAAAAGAACACATATGCAATGACTCTAGTTGTGGTTTATGAAAAGAACACACATGCAATTACTCTAGTTGTTGTTTATGAAAAGAACACACATGCAATGACTCTGGTGGATCCATGTGGTTTATGAAAACAACACACATGCAATGACTCTAGTTGTGGTTTTTTAAAAGAAAACACATGCAATGAATTCTACTGGATCCATGTGTTTTTTGAAAAGAACACACATGCAATGACTCTGGTGGATCCATGTGGTTTATGAAAAGAACACACATGCAATGACTCTAGTGGATCCATGTGGTTTATGAAAAGAACACACATGCAATGACACTGGTGGATCCATGTGGTTTATGAAAACAACACACACAATGACTCTAGTTGTGGTTTATGAAAAGAACACACATGCAATGACTCTAGTTGTGGTTTATGAAAAGAATACACATGCAATGACACTAGTGGATCCATGTGGTTTATGAAAACAACACACATGCAATGACTCTAGTTGTGGTTTATATAAAGAACACACATGCAATGACTATAGTTGTGGTTTATGAAAAGAACACACATGCAATGACTCTGGTGGATCCATGTGGTTTATGAAAAGAACACACATGCAATGAACTCTAGTTGTGATTTATGAAAAGAACACTCCTACTATGACTCTAGATGTGGTTTATGAAAAGAACACACATGCAATGAACTCTAGTGGATCCATGTGTTTTATGAAAAGAACACACATTCAATGAACTCTAGTTGTGGTTTATGAAAATAACACACATGCAATGACTCTAGATGTGCTTTATGAAAAGAACACACATGCAATGAACTCAAGTTGTGGTTTTATCAAAATAACACACTTGCAATGACTCTAGATGTGGTTTATGAAAAGAACACACATGCAATGAAATCTAGTGGCTCCATGTGGTTTATGAAAAGAACACAAATGCAATGAACTCTAGTGGATCCATGTGGTTTATGAAAATAACACATGTAATGGACTCTAGTTGTGGTTTATGAAAAGAACAAACATGCAGTGACTCTAGTTGTGGTTTAGGAAAATAACACACATGCAATGACTCTAGTGGATCCATGTGGTTTATGAAAAGAACACACATGCAATGAATCTGGTGGATCCATGTGGTTTATGAAAAGAACACACATGCAATGACTCTAGATGCGGTTTATGAAAAGAACACACATGCAATAAACTCAAGTTGTGGTTTATGAAAAGAACACACATGCAATGACTCTAGATGTGGTTTATGAAAACAACACACATGCAATGAAATCTAGTGGCTCCATGTGGTTTATGAAAAGAACACACATGCAATGAACTCTAGTGGATCCATGTGGATTATGAAAAGAACACACATGTAATGGACTCTAGTTGTGGTTTATGAAAAGAACACATATGCAATGACTCTAGTTCTGGTTTATGAAAAGAACACACATGCAATGACTCTAGTTGTTGTTTATGAAAAGAACACACATGCAATGACACTGGTGGATCCATGTGGTTTATGAAAATAACACACATGCAATGACTCTGGTGGATCAATGTGGTTTATGAAAAGAACACACATGCAATGAAGTCAAGTTGTGGTTTATGAAAAGAACGCACATGCAATGACTTTAGATGTGGTTTATGAAAATAACACACATGCAATGACTCTAGATGTGGTTTATGAAAAGAACACACATGCAATGAAATCTAGTGGCTCCATGTGGTTTATGAAAACAACACACATGCATTGAACTCTAGTGGATCCATGTGGTTTATGAAAAGAACAAGCATGTAATGGACTCTAGTTGTGGTTTATGAAATGAACACATATGCAATGACTCTAGTTGTGGTTTATGAAAATAACACACATGCAATGACAGTAGTTGTTGTTTTTGAAAAGAACGCACATGCAATGACTCTGGTAGATCCATGTGGTTTATGAAAAGAACACACATGCAATAACTATAGTGGATCCATGTTGTTTATGAAAAGAACACACATGCAATGACTCTGGTGGATCCATGTGGTTTATGAAAAGAACAGACGTGCAATGACTATAGTTGTGGTTTATGAAAAGAACACACATGCAATGACTCTGGTGGATCCATGTGATTTATGAAAAGAACACACATTCGATGTACTCTAGTTGTGGTTTATGAAAAGAACACACATGCAATGACTCTAGATGTGTTTTATGAAAAGAACACACATGCAATGAACTCTAGTTGTGGTTTATGAAAAGAACACACATGCACTGACTCTAGTTGTGGTTTATGAAAAGAACACACATGCAATGAACTCAAGTTGTGGTTTATGAAAAGAACACACATGCAATGACTCTAGATGTGGTTTATGAAAATAACACACATGCAATGAAATCTAGTGGCTCCATGTGGTTTATGAAAAGAACACACATGCAAAGAACTCTAGTGGATCCATGTGGATTATGAAAAGAACACACATGTAATGGACTCTAGTTGTGGTTTATGAAAAGAACACATATGCAATGACTCTAGTTCTGGTTTATGAAAAGAACACACATTCAATGACTCTAGTTGTTGTTTATGAAAAGAACACACATGCAATGACTCTGGTGGAACCATGTGGTTTATGAAAATAACACACACACAATGACTCTGGTGGATCAATGTGGTTTATGAAAAGAACACACATGCAATGAAGTCAAGTTGAGGTTTATGAAAAGAACACACATGCAATGACTCTAGATGTGGTTTATGAAAAGAACACACATGCAATGAACTCAAGTTGTGGTTTATGAAAATAACACACATGCAATGACTCTAGATGTGGTTTATGAAAAGAACACACATGCAATGAAATCTAGTGGCTCCATGTGGTTTATGAAAACAACACACATGCAATGAACTCTAGTGGATCCATGTGGTTTATGAAAAGAACAAGCATGTAATGGACTCTAGTTGTGGTTTATGAAAAGAACACATATGCAATGACTCTAGTTGTGGTTTATGAAAAGAACACACATGCAATGACACTAGTTGTTGTTTATGAAAAGAACGCACATGCAATGACACTGGTAGATCCATGTGCTTTATGAAAACAACACACATGCAATGACTCTAGTGGATCCATGTTGTTTATGAAAAGAACACACATGCAATGACTCTGGTGGATCCATGTGCTTTATGAAAATAAAACACATGCAATGACTCCGGTGGATCAATGTGGTTTATGAAAAGAACACACATGCAATGACTCTGGTGGATCCATGTGGTTTATGAAAAGAACACACATGCAATGAACTCTAGTTGTGATTTATGAAAACAACACTCCTACTATGACTCTAGATGTGGTTTATGAAAAGAACACACATGCAATGAACTCTAGTGGATCCTTGTGTTTTATGAAAAGAACACACATGCAATGAACTCTAGTTGTGGGTTATGACAAGAACACACATGCAATGACTCTAGATGTGGTTTATGAAAAGAACACACATGCAATGAACTCAAGTTGTGGTTTATGAAAATAACACACATGCAATGACTCTAGATGTGGTTTATGAAAAGAACACACATGCAATGAAATCTAGTGGCTCCATGTGGTTTATGAAAATAACACACATGCAATGAACTCTAGTGGATCCATGTGGATTATGAAAAGAACACACATGTAATGGACTCTAGTTGTGGTTTATGAAAAGAACACATATGCAATGACTCTAGTTGTGGTTTATGAAAAGAATACACGTGCAATTACTCTAGTTGTTGTTTATGAAAAGAACACACATGCAATGACTCTGGTGGATCCATGTGGTTTATGAAAACAACACACATGCAATGACTCTAGTTGTGGTTTTTTAAAAGAAAACACATGCAATGAATTCTACTGGATCCATGTGTTTTTTGAAAAGAACACACATGCAATGACTCTGGTGGATCCATGTGGTTTATGAAAAGAACACACATGCAATGACTCTAGTGGATCCATGTGGTTTATGAAAAGAACACACATGCAATGACACTAGTGGATCCATGTGGTTTATGAAAACAACACACACAATGACTCTAGTTGTGGTTTATGAAAAGAACACACATGCAATGACTCTAGTTGTGGTTTATGAAAAGAATACACATGCAATGACACTAGTGGATCCATGTGGTTTATGAAAACAACACACATGCAATGACTCTAGTTGTGGTTTATATAAAGAACACACATGCAATGACTATAGTTGTGGTTTATGAAAAGAACACACATGCAATGACTCTGGTGGATCCATGTGGTTTATGAAAAGAACACACATGCAATGAACTCTAGTTGTGATTTATGAAAAGAACACTCCTACTATGACTCTAGATGTGGTTTATGAAAAGAACACACATGCAATGAACTCTAGTGGATCCATGTGTTTTATGAAAAGAACACACATTCAATGAACTCTAGTTGTGGTTTATGAAAATAACACACATGCAATGACTCTAGATGTGCTTTATGAAAAGAACACACATGCAATGAACTCAAGTTGTGGTTTTATCAAAATAACACACTTGCAATGACTCTAGATGTGGTTTATGAAAAGAACACACATGCAATGAAATCTAGTGGCTCCATGTGGTTTATGAAAAGAACACAAATGCAATGAACTCTAGTGGATCCATGTGGTTTATGAAAATAACACACATGTAATGGACTCTAGTTGTGGTTTATGAAAAGAACAAACATGCAATGACTCTAGTTGTGGTTTAGGAAAATAGCACACATGCAATGACTCTGGTGGATCCATGTGGTTTATGAAAAGAACACGCATGCAATGACTCTGGTGGATCCATGTGGTTTATGAAAAGAACACACATGCAATGACTCTAGATGCGGTTTATGAAAAGAACACACATGCAATAAACTCAAGTTGTGGTTTATGAAAAGAACACACATGCAATGACTCTAGATGTGGTTTATGAAAACAACACACATGCAATGAAATCTAGTGGCTCCACGTGGTTTATGAAAAGAACACACATGCAAAGAACTCTAGTGGATCCATGTGGATTATGAAAAGAACACACATGTAATGGACTCTAGTTGTGGTTTATGAAAAGAACACATATGCAATGACTCTAGTTCTGGTTTATGAAAAGAACACACATGCAATGACTCTAGTTGTTGTTTATGAAAAGAGCACACATGCAATGACTCTGGTGGAACCATGTGGTTTATGAAAATAACACACACGCAATGACTCTGGTGGATCAATGTGGTTTATGAAAAGAACACACATCCAATGAAGTCAAGTTGTGGTTTATGAAAAGAACGCACATGCAATGACTCTAGATGTGGTTTATGAAAATAACACACATGCAATGACTCTAGATGTGGTTTATGAAAAGAACACACATGCAATGAAATCTAGTGGCTCCATGTGGTTTATGAAAACAACACACATGCATTGAGCTCTAGTGGATCCATGTGGTTTATGAAAAGAACAAGCATGTAATGGACTCTAGTTGGGGTTTATGAAATGAACACATATGCAATGACTCTAGTTGTGGTTTATGAAAAGAACACACATGCAATGACAGTAGTTGTTGTTTTTGAAAAGAACACACATGCAATGACTCTGGTAGATCCATGTGGTTTATGAAAAGAACACACATGCAATAACTATAGTGGATCCATGTTGTTTATGAAAAGAACACACATGCAATGACTCTGGTGGATCCATGTGGTTTATGAAAAGAACAGACGTGCAATGACTATAGTTGTGGTTTATGAAAAGAACACACATGCAATGACTCTGGTGGATCCATGTGATTTATGAAAAGAACACACATTCGATGTACTCTAGTTGTGGTTTATGAAAAGAACACACATGCAATGACTCTAGATGTGTTTTATGAAAAGAACACACATGCAATGAACTCTAGTTGTGGTTTATGAAAAGAACACACATGCACTGACTCTAGTTGTGGTTTATGAAAAGAACACACATGCAATGAACTCAAGTTGTGGTTTATGAAAAGAACACACATGCAATGACTCTAGATGTGGTTTATGAAAATAACACACATGCAATGAAATCTAGTGGCTCCATGTGGTTTATGAAAAGAACACACATGCAAAGAACTCTAGTGGATCCATGTGGATTATGAAAAGAACACACATGTAATGGACTCTAGTTGTGGTTTATGAAAAGAACACATATGCAATGACTCTAGTTCTGGTTTATGAAAAGAACACACATTCAATGACTCTAGTTGTTGTTTATGAAAAGAACACACATGCAATGACTCTGGTGGAACCATGTGGTTTATGAAAATAACACACACACAATGACTCTGGTGGATCAATGTGGTTTATGAAAAGAACACACATGCAATGAAGTCAAGTTGAGGTTTATGAAAAGAACACACATGCAATGACTCTAGATGTGGTTTATGAAAAGAACACACATGCAATGAACTCAAGTTGTGGTTTATGAAAATAACACACATGCAATGACTCTAGATGTGGTTTATGAAAAGAACACACATGCAATGAAATCTAGTGGCTCCATGTGGTTTATGAAAACAACACACATGCAATGAACTCTAGTGGATCCATGTGGTTTATGAAAAGAACAAGCATGTAATGGACTCTAGTTGTGGTTTATGAAATGAACACATATGCAATGACTCTAGTTGTGGTTTATGAAAAGAACACACATGCAATGACACTAGTTGTTGTTTTTGAAAAGAACGCACATGCAATGACTCTGGTAGATCCATGTGGTTTATGAAAAGAACACACATGCAATAACTATAGTGGATCCATGTTGTTTATGAAAAGAACACACATGCAATCACTCTGGTGGATCCATGTGCTTTATGAAAATAACACACATGCAATGACTCTGGTGGATCAATGTGGTTTATGAAAAGAACACACATGCAATAACTCTGGTGGATCCATGTGGTTTATGAAAAGAACACACATGCAATGAACTCTAGTTGTGATTTATGAAAACAACACTCCTACTATGACTCTAGATGTGGTTTATGAAAAGAACACACATGCAATGAACTCTAGTGGATCCTTGTGTTTTATGAAAAGAACACACATGCAATGAACTCTAGTTGTGGGTTATGACAAGAACACACATGCAATGACTCTAGATGTGGTTTATGAAAAGAACACACATGCAATGAACTCAAGTTGTGGTTTATGAAAATAACACACATGCAATGACTCTAGATGTGGTTTATGAAAAGAACACACATGCAATGAAATCTAGTGGCTCCATGTGGTTTATGAAAATAACACACATGCAATGAACTCTAGTGGATCCATGTGGATTATGAAAAGAACACACATGTAATGGACTCTAGTTGTGGTTTATGAAAAGAACACATATGCAATGACTCTAGTTGTGGTTTATGAAAAGAATACACGTGCAATTACTCTAGTTGTTGTTTATGAAAAGAACACACATGCAATGACTCTGGTGGATCCATGTGGTTTATGAAAACAACACACATGCAATGACTCTAGTTGTGGTTTTTTAAAAGAAAACACATGCAATGAATTCTACTGGATCCATGTGTTTTTTGAAAAGAACACACATGCAATGACTCTGGTGGATCCATGTGGTTTATGAAAAGAACACACATGCAATGACTCTAGTGGATCCATGTGGTTTATGAAAACAACACACACAATGACTCTAGTTGTGGTTTATGAAAAGAACACACATGCAATGACTCTAGTTGTGGTTTATGAAAAGAATACACATGCAATGACACTAGTGGATCCATGTGGTTTATGAAAACAACACACATGCAATGACTCTAGTTGTGGTTTATATAAAGAACACACATGCAATGACTATAGTTGTGGTTTATGAAAAGAACACACATGCAATGACTCTGGTGGATCCATGTGGTTTATGAAAAGAACACACATGCAATGAACTCTAGTTGTGATTTATGAAAAGAACACTCCTACTATGACTCTAGATGTGGTTTATGAAAAGAACACACATGCAATGAACTCTAGTGGATCCATGTGTTTTATGAAAAGAACACACATTCAATGAACTCTAGTTGTGGTTTATGAAAATAACACACATGCAATGACTCTAGATGTGCTTTATGAAAAGAACACACATGCAATGAACTCAAGTTGTGGTTTTATCAAAATAACACACTTGCAATGACTCTAGATGTGGTTTATGAAAAGAACACACATGCAATGAAATCTAGTGGCTCCATGTGGTTTATGAAAAGAACACAAATGCAATGAACTCTAGTGGATCCATGTGGTTTATGAAAATAACACACATGTAATGGACTCTAGTTGTGGTTTATGAAAAGAACAAACATGCAATGACTCTAGTTGTGGTTTAGGAAAATAGCACACATGCAATGACTCTGGTGGATCCATGTGGTTTATGAAAAGAACACGCATGCAATGACTCTGGTGGATCCATGTGGTTTATGAAAAGAACACACATGCAATGACTCTAGATGCGGTTTATGAAAAGAACACACATGCAATAAACTCAAGTTGTGGTTTATGAAAAGAACACACATGCAATGACTCTAGATGTGGTTTATGAAAACAACACACATGCAATGAAATCTAGTGGCTCCACGTGGTTTATGAAAAGAACACACATGCAAAGAACTCTAGTGGATCCATGTGGATTATGAAAAGAACACACATGTAATGGACTCTAGTTGTGGTTTATGAAAAGAACACATATGCAATGACTCTAGTTCTGGTTTATGAAAAGAACACACATGCAATGACTCTAGTTGTTGTTTATGAAAAGAGCACACATGCAATGACTCTGGTGGAACCATGTGGTTTATGAAAATAACACACACGCAATGACTCTGGTGGATCAATGTGGTTTATGAAAAGAACACACATGCAATGAAGTCAAGTTGTGGTTTATGAAAAGAACGCACATGCAATGACTCTAGATGTGGTTTATGAAAAGAACACACATGCAATGAACTCAAGTTGTGGTTTATGAAAATAACACACATGCAATGACTCTAGATGTGGTTTATGAAAAGAACACACATGCAATGAAATCTAGTGGCTCCATGTGGTTTATGAAAACAACACACATGCATTGAACTCTAGTGGATCCATGTGGTTTATGAAAAGAACAAGCATGTAATGGACTCTAGTTGTGGTTTATGAAAAGAACACATATGCAATGACTCTAGTTGTGGTTTATGAAAAGAACACACATGCAATGACACTAGTTGTTGTTTATGAAAAGAATGCACATGCAATGACTCTGGTAGATCCATGTGGTTTATGAAAAGAACACACATGCAATAACTATAGTGGATCCATGTGGTTTATGAAAAGAACACACATGCAATGACTCTAGTGGATCCATGTTTTTTATGAAAAGAACACATATGCAATGACTCTGGTGGATCCATGTGGTTTATGAAAATAACACACATGCAATGACTCTGGTGGATCAATGTGGTTTATGAAAAGAACACACATGCAATGACTCTGGTGGATCCATGTGGTTTATTGTAAGGTCCCCAACCTTTAATAAGATTGAGCCCCCTGTGTTTACAATGCTAGTCCCTGGATCAATAGCTAGCATCCACAGTTTAGATGTAATATCAAGAAACAAAGGTCATAATATAACTTTATAACCAGGAATAACATAGTTTTATTACATCAATACATAGCTCATTAGGCTATTACATTACATTGCAGCGGAATAATTATAGTCATGGGTCCTTCATCTTCAAAGTGCCACAGGCAGATGTTGGTTGTAGACTTTGTAATCCTAATCAATTAATCTTCACTAAAATCAATCAAACCTGCAACATTACAAGTTACAGCCACAAGGGTCAATACATTTGAATTGTATTGGCAAGTGATACTTTGGTTGTATAGTGGAGTCTATCATCTATATGCATTTGGCTAAGTGGAGTTGAGGCTTGCATTGCTCAAAATAGATTTTTCCCTATCATTTTGAAAATACTAAGTTTTTGTTTGGCAAAAACTTTCCCAAGACATCTACCAATCAAAGACTGAAGATCCTTCTCGAGGCATCTACCAATCAATGACTGAAGTGCTTGGCAAAATCATTTTTCCCAATCTAAGATTTCAAGATCCTTGTACCAAGCCATCTCTCCATCAAAGATTGAGGAATTCACACAACCCTTGTTCACCCACAAGTTTTAATTTAGAAATTGGAATGATGAGATTCTTGATTGCTTCCATGTCTTGATGCTCAAATTGTCCTTTACCAGGGACATGGCTAAGTACTTAGATTTTACACTCTGCAGAGGTGGTGCACTTTCCCCACAAGACTTGGTTTCCGAAGACAAGATCTTTCAGAAGCTTTTCCTTAGACCATCATGGACGCGTTCCAACCTATCAAACATTACCACCAACTGTCCATATGGCTAAGTTCTTGCAACCTATATGATCATGGCAGAGCCCATATTGCTAAGTGGTTGCACTTGAAGCTTCTCAACATTTGACATCTCAAATCTCTTTGTTTCCTGGGTGGCCATCCACAAGTGAGATACACTAAGGTAAACCATAAACATGGGCCTTGTGAACCACTCAACCAAAAACCACCTTGCAAGTCCCAATCCACCCAGGAGATTCATTAACTTAGTTGTTTTATTAAACAAAAACATAAGTCCTCATACTTAGTAATTTTTCATAGCATGAATATATATTCCACCCAGGTTTTCTATTAGCTAGGCTAAGCTTGATAGTAATAGGATTCTTAACTTAGGAAGATTTCCACTAAGGTTTCATCTACTAGGTTTTCCTACAGCAAGGTCTATACTTTAGCAAAATAAAAACCATGCAAGTTTTACTTAGCAAAAACACTAATGCATAGTGAAAATAATGGGACAAAAGATATGAAGTATCACTTGCCTTTTTGGTAGAGGATATAGGTTCACTCCTTGATCTTGCTAGTCTCACACTTCACTACAAGTCAATCAAGCAAACACAATTCAATTCACATTCCAAACCAAAGTCAAACAAACAATTTCTCACACACAAAGTAATGGGATCTAAGTCATGCATAAGCATGCAAAGGTTGGTTCTATTGTAAGGATGGTCTCCACTAGGCTTCTAAACTTTGTAAGTTCCAAATTGGTCATTTACCAAAATGGCAAAGTCAAAGTAATGCATGCAAGCATGCCAAGCTTTGTTTTGTTTGCAAAGTGGTTCCTAATGGGTCATAGGCATTGGAATACACCTAATGGTCATTTTGTAAAGTGGCTAAGTCATTTGCAAAAGGTTTCACTATAAAACCATTTTCAAAACAAAGTGTCATTCTATGTGGTGTAGAAATATTTTTACTAAGGCACTAACCTATAGGGTTCACCAAATGAGTTGCTATTGCAAAACTTGGTGTTTGGGTCAGTAGGTTTGGTCTAAACCAATTCCCAAAGTTTCCTTTACCAAAACATTTTCATAAACAAAACAATAGTTTTGTTTGGCTAGAAATGGACTAAACTAATTAATCCATTCTAAACCTTTACAAAAATCATTTTCCAAGACATAGGTTGGTTCCTAGGGTCAGTAAGGTCACAACAAACCAATTTGCAAAGGTTTTAACCTTAAAAACATTTTAAACAATTTTTCTAATGTTAGCAGGCACACAAAAGAATCTGCAAAATCAAACAAGCTAACAGATACTATTTGCTAAACTAAGGGTAGGGTTGGTTAGGTCTTGCTCTCCTGATTCCAACGACATAAAATTTGTAATTTTTGGATGTGTGGATCCAGAGTTACAAGGGTTTGAAGTTTGCAAATAAATCTGTTTTCAAATTTCTTTTAAACAGATCTAGTGCCACGCGTCGTGTTCTTATTCGCCCGTACCGGTTCGGTGTGGATCGCGCGTCTGCATGCGTTGGATCTAAGTTAAATCGCGTCCGTGAGGACATACCTCTTCGCGACTAAGTGGATCTATCCTAACCAAGGGATCGAGATCGAGCGGTTGAAGCGGCGCTCACCGGTGGCTAGCGGCGGCGGAGCGGTCGGTCGACGATGTTGCCGACGATGCAGGGGGTGAGGGAGAAAGAGGAGTTGCTCACCGAGCTCAGGGGGTCACGGCGATGCTCAACGTGCCGACGGTTCGACGAGGGGCGCTCTGGTTCAGCCGCGATTCCTCGTCGGAGTAGAGGACGGCGACGGGTGCGTCAGGCGGTCGTCGTGGACGGAGCTGTGGTTCACCCCAAGGCATAACGAGGACACTGTTAGATGCGCAGGACAAAGGCAAGGTTGAGTGCGTGAAGGATAGGGCTCGGGATGGTCGGCTCTTACCAAGAAACGTCGCCGGAGAAGAAGCAGACATGGCGGTGCTCTGAGCTTGTCGAAGACGAGGATAGAGGACGCCCTAAGACCATTAGATTGTACCGTTAGGTTCGCAAGAGGGAGGCGAGTATGTGTGCGTGAACGAGAGGTAGAGGGGCGACCGGAAACTACCTGCGGAGCTCGTCGGAGAAGAACCAGACGGCGGCGCTGTCAGAGCTTGACGTAGCCGATGCTCTGGGGCTCCCGCGGTTGAGAGGAGGGTGCTGGGAGATGCGTCTGGAAGTGGGTAAGCTACCAGTGTGCTCAGGGAGGCTAGGGGCGGTGTGAACTGGCCGAAATTCGTCGGAGATTGTGGTCGGAGCAGAGGAGCTCGAGGAGGAATTGGGGGCGGTCTAAGGCGTGCCAGCGCGGGGTGTCAGAGGGGAATTATAGAGGAGAGGGAGGCGTTTAAGTCTGCGTGATCAAGGCGAGGTAAAGGCTCGGCATTATGACGAATTAAGCCGGAGAAATCAACGGCAGAACGGGGGAGAAGAACTGGTTGCTGCGGGTGTGGAAGAAGAAGAGTGGTGGTGGGGTCTACCTATCAGCGAAAGAGGGGAAGGAGGAGTGGGTCCAGACTGTCATTCACTTAGTGGGTTCTTTCCGCGGTAAAGAAAACGGTTCGCTCGGGGGAAAGGGAGAGGTGGGGTCGTCTTGTCAGTGAAGGAAAGGGAGTGGGGTGGGGTCCAGATTGTCTGTGACTGAGTGGGTAAGAAACTGGGTGTGAAAAGAATGCTCCGGGGAAGAGGAGCTGGGCTGGAATTGGGCCTATTGGAATGGCCACTGGCTGGTCTGTTTCCCTATTTTTTTCTGTCTAAATTCTTTTTCCTTTTCTAATTCTTTTTCTGTTTTGAATTTCATTCAATTTCTCAAGCAATCAAACCATTCAAACAATTCAAACAATCACTCAACTTTGTACTTTGAATTTGGTTCTGTTTATCAACATAATCCAAATCTCAAAATAAAATAATATTTTTATTTATTTTAGGATCCATTTAATAATTAAATAAAATGGATCTTTAGTTTATTAATAGTGTTTGATTTATTTACTAAAATTTCCATTTGAAATCCAATTATTTTCAAAACCAAACCAGAAGGTTTTATTTGAAAAATAAAAGAATACTTGGAAACTTATTTAAATAAATAAATAAGTTTTGGTGTTTAATTAAAATGGGAAAGCCTTTACTTAAATAAAATTGGATATTTAAATCCTTATTATTTTATTTAAATAATTCTTTACTCATTTTAATCAAAACCTTTTAATAAAAGATTTCAAAGTAGTAATAAAATACTTGGTGTTCATTTAAAATGGGAAAAGCCTTTACTTAAATAAAATTGGATATTTAAATCCTTATAATTTTATTTAAATAAACCTTTACTCATTTTATCAAAACAAAAATATTTTATTACAAAAGCTTGGCCAAAATTAATTTGGCTCACCTTTTCATTTGAAAACAAAGTCTTTTATTAAAAGATCTAAATTAGTGTTTCCAAAACAATTTATTTTCCTTTGATAAATGTTTATCCTTATAAATCCCTTTAGGATTATTTGTTCACCAAAAGGTATGGGCTTTATATTAGGGCTTTATTAGCTTTGGAAATTAAATTTCCTTATCTTATTAAATTCATAAGATTTTGTCTATGGTTCCAAACTAAGTGAAACCAATCTCTATGGTCTTTCTTGATCCTTTGTGATTATTTGTTGGTCAAATTTGGTATGGATCAAATCCATAGATTTGGAGATACTTTGGAAATGATTTCCTTCCATTAGGGTTTAGGGATTTGGATTTATTTTCCAAGTGTTCAAATTTCCAGATACATTCATTGAGGAATGCATTTCTCTTGATTTGGATTTGTTGAACTCAGACTTTAACCAAAGTTTGTTCAAGATGGGATTTTAAGTTTCCTTTTAGAAACAAAAGTTTCCTTTCACCCTGATTTTCAACAAATATTTATTTTGTTTATTTAATTTTTCACATTACAAGATTTGGAAAATCTTGGGATGTGACATTTATGAAAAGAACACACATGCAATGAACTCTAGTTGTGATTTATGAAAACAACACTCCTACTATGACTCTAGATGTGGTTTATGAAAAGAACACACATGCAATGAACCCTAGTGGATCCATGTGTTTTATGAAAAGAACACACATGCAATGAACTCTAGTTGTGGTTTATGACAAGAACACAAATGCAATGACTCTAGATGTTATTTATGAAAAGAACACACATGCAATGAGCTCAAGTTGTGGTTTATGAAAATAACACAGATGCAATGACTCTAGATGTGGTTTATGAAAAGAACACACATGCAATGAAATCTAGTGGCTCCATGTGGTTTATGAAAAGAACACAAATGCAATGAACTCTAGTGGATCCATGTAGTTTATGAAAATAACACACATGTAATGGACTCTAGTTGTGGTTTATGAAAATAACAGACATGCAATGACTCTAGATGTGGTTTAGGAAAAATAACACACATGCAATGACTCTAGTGGATCCATGTGGTTTATGAAAAGAACACACATGCAATGACTCTGGTGGATTCATGTGGTTTATGAAAAGAACACACATGCAATGACTCTGGTAGATCCATGCGCTTTATGAAAAGAACACATATGCAATGAAGTCAAGTTATGGTTTATGAAAAGAACACACATGCAATGACTCTAGATGTGGTTTATGAAAAGAACACGCATGCAATGAACCCAAGTTGTGGTTTATGAAAATAACACACATGCAATGACTCTAGATGTGGTTTATGAAAAGAACACACATGCAATGAAATCTAGTGGCTCCATGTGGTTTATGAAAACAACACACATGCAATGAACTCTAGTGGATCCATGTGGTTTACGAAAAGAACAAGCATGTAATGGACTCTAGTTGTGGTTTATGAAAAGAACACATATGCAATGACTCTAGTTGTGGTTTATGAAAAGAACACACATGCAATGATACAAGTTGTTGTTTATGAAAAGAACGCACATGCAATGACTCTGGTGGATCCATGTGGTTTATGAAAAGAACACACATGCAATAACTATAGTGGATCCATGTGGTTTATGAAAAGAACACATATGCAATGACACTGGTGGATCCATGTGGTTTATGAAAACAACACACATGCAATGACACCGGTGGATCCATGTGGTTTATGAAAACAACACACATGCAATGACTCTAGTTGTGGTTTATGAAAAGAACACACATGCAATGACTCTGGTGGATCCATGTGGTTTATGAAAAGAACACACATGCAATGAACTCTAGTTGTGATTTATGAAAAGAACAAACATGCAATGACTCCATTCTTGGTTTAGGAAAATAACACACATGCAATGACTCTAGTGGATCCATGTGGTTTATGAAAAGAACACACATGCAATGACTCTGGTAGATCCATGTGGTTTATGAAAGAACACACATGCAATGACTCTGGTGGATACATGTGGTTTATGAAAAGAACACACATGCAATGAACTCAAGTTGTGGTTTATGAAAAGAACACACAAGCAATGACTCTAGATGTGGTTTATGAAAAGAACACACATGCAATGAAATCTAGTGGCTCCATGTGGTTTATGAAAATAACACACATGCAATGAACTCTAGTGGATCCATGTGGATTATGAAAAGAACACACATGTAATGGACTCTAGTTGTGGTTTATGAAAAGAACACATATGCAATGACACTAGTTGTGGTTTATGAAAAGAACACACATGCAATTACTCTAGTTGTTGTTTATGAAAAGAACACACATGCAATGCCTCTAGTGGATCCATGTGGTTTATGAAAACAACACACATGTAATGACTCTAGTTGTGGTTTTTTAAAAGAAAACACACATGCAATGACTCTAGTGGATCCATGTGTTTTATGAAAAGAACACACATGCAATGACTCTGGTGGATCCATGTGGTTTATGAAAAGAACACACATGCAATGAATCTAGTGGATCCATGTGGTTTATGAAAAGAACACACATGCAATGACACTGGTGGATCCATCTGGTTTATGAAAACAACACACACAATGACTCTAGTTGTGGTTTATGAAAAGAACACACATGAAATGACTCTAGTTGTGGTTTATGAAAAGAATACACATGCAATGACACTAGTGGATCCATGTTTTTTATGAAAACAACACACATGCAATGACTCTAGTTGTGGTTTATGAAAAGAACACACATGCAATGACTATAGTTGTGGTTTATGAAAAGAACACACATGCAATGACTCTGGTGGATCCATGTGGTTTATGAAAAGAACACACATGCAATGAACTCTAGTTGTGATTTATGAAAAGAACACTCCTACTATGACTCTAGATGTGGTTTATGAAAAGAACACACATGCAATGAACTCTAGTGGATCCATGTGTTTTATGAAAAGAACACACATTCAATGAACTCTAGTTGTGGTTTATGAAAATAACACACATGCAATGACTCTAGATGTGCTTTATGAAAAGAACACACATGCAATGAACTCAAGTTGTGGTTTATGAAAATAACACACCTGCAATGACTCTAGATGTGGTTTATGAAAAGAACACACATGCAATGAAATCTAGTGGCTCCATGTGGTTTATGAAAAGAACACAAATGCAATGAACTCTAGTGGATCCATGTGGTTTATGAAAATAACACACATGTAATGGACTCTAGTTGTGGTTTATGAAAAGAACAAACATGCAATGACTCGAGTTGTGGTTTAGTTAAATAACACACATGCAATGACTCTGGTGGATCCATGTGGTTTATGAAAAGAACACGCATGCAATGACTCCGGTGGATCCATGTGGTTTATGAAAAGAACACACATGCAGTGAACTCAAGTTGTGGTTTATGAAAACAACACACATGCAATGACTCTAGATGTGGTTTATGAAAAGAACACACATGTAATGAAATCTAGTGGCTCCATGTGGTTTATGAAAAGAACACACATGCAATAAACTCTAGTGGATCCATGTGGTTTATGAAAAGAACAAGCATGTAATGGACTCTAGTTGTGGTTTATGAAAAGAACACATATGCAATGACTCTAGTTGTGGTTTATGAAAAGAACACACATGCAATGACACTAGTTGTTGTTTATGAAAAGAACGCACATGCAATGACTCTGGTAGATCCATGTGGTTTATGAAAAGAACACACATGCAATAACTATAGTGGATCCATGTGGTTTATGAAAAGAACACACATGCAATGACACTGGTGGATCCATGTGGTTTATGAAAACAACACACATGCAATGACTCTAGTGGATCCATATTGTTTTTGAAAAGAACACATATGCAATGACTCTGGTGGATCCATGTGGTTTATGAAAATAACACACATGCAATGACTCTCGTGGATCAATGTGGTTTATGAAAAGAACACACATGCAATGACTCTGGTGGCTCCATGTGGTTTATGAAAAGAACACACATGCAATGAACTCTAGTTGTGATTTATGAAAACAACACTCCTACTATGACTCTAGATGTGGTTTATGAAAAGAACACACATGCAATGAACTCTAGTGGATCCATGTGTTTTTTGAAAAGAACACACATGCAATGAACTCTAGTTGTGGTTTATGACAAGAACACACATGAAATGACTCTAGATGTGGTTTATGAAGAGAACACACATGCAATGAACTCATGTTGTGGTTTATGAAAATAACACAGATGCAATGACTCTAGATGTGGTTTATGAAAAGAACACACATGCAATGAAATCTAGTGGCTCCATGTGGTTTATGAAAAGAACACAAATGCAATGAACTCTAGTGGATCCATGTGGTTTATGAAAATAACACACATGTAGTGGACTCTAGTTGTGGTTTATGAAAATAACAGACATGCAATGACTCTAGTTGTGGTTTAGGAAAAATAACACACATGCAATGACTTTGGTGGATCCATGTGGTTTATGAAAAGAACACACATGCAATGACTCTGGTAGATCCATGCGCTTTATGAAAAGAACACATATGCAATGAAGTCAAGTTGTGGTTTATGAAAAGAACACACATGCAATGACTCTAGATGTGGTTTATGAAAAGAACACACATGCAATGAACTCAAGTTGTGGTTTATGAAAATAACACACATGCAATGACTCTAGATGTGGTTTATGAAAAGAACACACATGCAATGAAATCTAGTGGCTCCATGTGGTTTATGAAAACAACACACATGAATGAACTCTAGTGGATCCATGTGATTTACGAAAAGAACAAGCATGTAATGGACTCTAGTTGTGGTTTATGAAAAGAACACATATGCAATGACTCTAGTTGTGGTTTATGAAAAGAACACACATGCACTGACACAAGTTGTTGTTTATGAAAAGAACGCACATGCAATGACTCTGGTGGATCCATGTGGTTTATGAAAAGAACACACATGCAATAACTATAGTGGATCCATGTGGTTTATGAAAAGAACACATATGCAATGACACTGGTGGATCCATGTGGTTTATGAAAACAACACACATGCAATGACACTGGTGGATCCATGTGGTTTATGAAAACAACACACATGCAATGACTCTAGTTGTGGTTTATGAAAAGAACACACATGCAATGACTCTGATGGATCCATGTGGTTTATGAAAAGAACACACATGCAATGAAATCTAGTTGTGATTTATGAAAAGAACAAACATGCAATGACTCGATTCTTGGTTTAGGAAAATAACACACATGCAATGACTCTAGTGGATCCATGTGGTTTATGAAAAGAACACACATGCAATGACTCTGGTAGATCCATGTGGTTTATGAAAGAACACACATGCAATGACTCTAGTGGATCCATGTGGTTTATGAAAAGAACACACATGCAATGAACTCAAGTTGTGGTTTATGAAAAGAACACACAAGCAATGACTCTAGATGTGGTTTATGAAAAGAACACACATGCAATGAAATCTAGTGGCTCCATGTGGTTTATGAAAATAACACACATGCAATGAACTCTAGTGGATCCATGTGGATTATGAAAAGAACACACATGTAATGGACTCTAGTTGTGGTTTATGAAAAGAACACATATGCAATGACTCTAGTTGTGGTTTATGAAAAGAACACACTTGCAATTACTCTAGTTGTTGTTTATGAAAAGAACACACATGCAATGACTCTGGTGGATCCATGTGGTTTATGAAAACAACACACATGTAATGACTCTAGTTGTGGTTTTTTAAAAGAAAACACATGCAATGAATTCTAGTGGATCCATGTGGTTTATGAAAAGAATACACATGTAGTGACTCTAGTTGTGGTTTATGAAAATAACACACATGCAATGACTCTAGTGGATCCATGTGTTTTATGAAAAGAACACACATGCAATGACTCTGGTGGATCCATGTGGTTTATGAAAAGAACACACATGCAATGAATCTAGTGGATCCATGTGGTTTATGAAAAGAACACACATGCAATGACACTGGTGGATCCATGTGGTTTATGAAAACAACACACACAATGACTCTAGTTGTGGTTTATGAAAAGAACACACATGCAATGACTCTAGTTGTGGTTTATGAAAATAATACACATGCAATGACACTAATGGATCCATGTGGTTTATG
Source organism: Avena insularis (assembly GCA_023614405.1). Classification (NCBI taxonomy): domain Eukaryota; kingdom Viridiplantae; phylum Streptophyta; class Magnoliopsida; order Poales; family Poaceae; genus Avena; species Avena insularis. Next base: position 308,638,478 of record CM042690.1, read on the forward strand.
AAAACAACACACAGGCAATGACTGTAGTTGTGGTTTATGAAAAGAACACACATGCAATGACTATAGTTGTGGTTTATGAAAAGAACACACATGCAATGACTCTGGTGGATCCATGTGGTTTATGAAAAGAACACACATGCAATGAACTCTAGTTGTGATTTATGAAAAGAACACTCCTACTATGACTCTAGATGTGGTTTATGAAAAGAACACACATGCAATGAACTCTAGTGGATCCATGTGTTTTATGAAAAGAACACACATTCAATGAACTCTAGTTGTGGTTTATGAAAATAACACACATGCAATGACTCTAGATGTCCTTTATGAAAAGAACACACATGCAATGAACTCAAGTTGTGGTTTATGAAAATAACACACCTGCAATGACTCTAGATGTGGTTTATGAAAAGAACACACATGCAATGAAATCTAGTGGCTCCATGTGGTTTATGAAAAGAACACAAATGCAATGAACTCTAGTGGATCCATGTGGTTTATGAAAATAACACACATGTAATGGACTCTAGTTGTGGTTTATGAAAAGAACAAACATGCAATGACTCGAGTTGTGGTTTAGGAAAATAACACACATGCAATGACTCTGGTGGATCCATGTGGTTTATGAAAAGAACACGCATGCAATGACTCCGGTGGATCCATGTGGTTTATGAAAAGAACACACATGCAGTGAACTCAAGTTGTGGTTTATGAAAACAACACACATGCAATGACTCTAGATGTGGTTTATGAAAAGAACACTCATGTAATGAAATCTAGTGGCTCCATGTGGTTTATGAAAAGAACACACATGCAATAAACTCTAGTGGATCCATGTGGTTTATGAAAAGAACAAGCATGTAATGGACTCTAGTTGTGGTTTATGAAAAGAACACATATGCAATGACTCTAGTTGTGGTTTATGAAAAGAACACACATGCAATGACAATAGTTGTTGTTTATGAAAAGAACGCACATGCAATGACTCTGGTAGATCCATGTGGTTTATGAAAAGAACACACATGCAATAACTATAGTGGATCCATGTGGTTTATGAAAAGAACACACATGCAATGACACTGGTGGATCCATGTGGTTTATGAAAACAACACACATGCAATGACTCTAGTGGATCCATATTGTTTTTGAAAAGAACACATATGCAATGACTCTGGTGGATCCATGTGGTTTATGAAAATAACACACATGCAATGACTCTCGTGGATCAATGTGGTTTATGAAAAGAACACACATGCAATGACTCTGGTGGCTCCATGTGGTTTACGAAAAGAACACACATGCAATGAACTCTAGTTGTGATTTATGAAAACAACACTCCTACTATGACTCTAGATGTGGTTTATGAAAAGAACACACATGCAATTAACTCTAGTGGATCCATGTGTTTTTTGAAAAGAACACACATGCAATGAACTCTAGTTGTGGTTTATGACAAGAACACACATGAAATGACTCTAGATGTGGTTTATGAAGAGAACACACATGCAATGAACTCATGTTGTGGTTTATGAAAATAACACAGATGCAATGACTCTAGATGTGGTTTATGAAAAGAACACACATGCAATGAAATCTAGTGGCTCCATGTGGTTTATGAAAAGAACACAAATGCAATGAACTCTAGTGGATCCATGTGGTTTATGAAAATAACACACATGTAGTGGACTCTAGTTGTGGTTTATGAAAATAACAGACATGCAATGACTCTAGTTGTGGTTTAGGAAAAATAACACACATGCAATGACTTTGGTGGATCCATGTGGTTTATGAAAAGAACACACATGCAATGACTCTGGTAGATCCATGCGCTTTATGAAAAGAACACATATGCAATGAAGTCAAGTTGTGGTTTATGAAAAGAACACACATGCAATGACTCTAGATGTGGTTTATGAAAAGAACACACATGCAATGAACTCAAGTTGTGGTTTATGAAAATAACACACATGCAATGACTCTAGATGTGGTTTATGAAAAGAACACACATGCAATGAAATCTAGTGGCTCCATGTGGTTTATGAAAACAACACACATGAATGAACTCTAGTGGATCCATGTGATTTAAGAAAAGAACAAGCATGTAATGTACACTAGTTGTGGTTTATGAAAAGAACACATATGCAATGACTCTAGTTGTGGTTTATGAAAAGAACACACATGCACTGACACAAGTTGTTGTTTATGAAAAGAACACATGCAATGACTCGTGTAGATCCATGTGGTTTATGAAAAGAACACACATGCAATAACTATAGTGGATCCATGTGGTTTATGAAAAGAACACATATGCAATGACACTGGTGGATCCATGTGGTTTATGAAAACAACACACATGCAATGACACTGGTGGATCCATGTGGTTTATGAAAACAACACACATGCAATGACTCTAGTTGTGGTTTATGAAAAGAACACACATGCAATGACTCTGATGGATCCATGTGGTTTATGAAAAGAACACACATGCAATGAAATCTAGTTGTGATTTATGAAAAGAACAAACATGCAATGACTCGATTCTTGGTTTAGGAAAATAACACACATGCAATGACTCTAGTGGATCCATGTGGTTTATGAAAAGAACACACATGCAATGACTCTGGTAGATCCATGTGGTTTATGAAAGAACACACATGCAATGACTCTAGTGGATCCATGTGGTTTATGAAAAGAACACACATGCAATGAACTCAAGTTGTGGTTTATGAAAAGAACACACAAGCAATGACTCTAGATGTGGTTTATGAAAAGAACACACATGCAATGAAATCTAGTGGCTCCATGTGGTTTATGAAAATAACACACATGCAATGAACTCTAGTGGATCCATGTGGATTATGAAAAGAACACACATGTAATGGACTCTAGTTGTGGTTTATGAAAAGAACACATATGCAATGACTCTAGTTGTGGTTTATGAAAAGAACACACATGCAATTACTCTAGTTGTTGTTTATGAAAAGAACACACATGCAATGACTCTGGTGGATCCATGTGGTTTATGAAAACAACACACATGTAATGACTCTAGTTGTGGTTTTTTAAAAGAAAACACATGCAATGAATTCTAGTGGATCCATGTGGTTTATGAAAAGAATACACATGTAGTGACTCTAGTTGTGGTTTATGAAAATAACACACATGCAATGACTCTAGTGGATCCATGTGTTTTATGAAAAGAACACACATGCAATGACTCTGGTGGATCCATGTGGTTTATGAAAAGAACACACATGCAATGAATCTAGTGGATCCATGTGGTTTATGAAAAGAACACACATGCAATAACACTGGTGGATCCATGTGGTTTATGAAAACAACACACACAATGACTCTAGTTGTGGTTTATGAAAAGAACACACATGCAATGACTCTAGTTGTGGTTTATGAAAATAATACACATGCAATGACACTAATGGATCCATGTGGTTTATGAAAACAACACACAGGCAATGACTGTAGTTGTGGTTTATGAAAAGAATACACATGCAATGACTATAGTTGTGGTTTATGAAAAGAACACACATGCAATGACTCTGGTGGATCCATGTGGTTTATGAAAAGAACACACATGTAATGAACTCTAGTTGTGATTTATGAAAAGAACACTCCTACTATGACTCTAGATGTGGTTTATGAAAAGAACACACATGCAATGAAATCTAGTGGCTCCATGTGGTTTATGAAAACAACACACATGCAATGAACTCTAGTGGATCCATGTGGTTTACGAAAAGAACAAGCATGTAATGGACTCTAGTTGTGGTTTATGAAAAGAACACATATGCAATGAATCTAGTTGTGGTTTATGAAAAGAACACACATGCACTGACACAAGTTGTTGTTTATGAAAAGAATGCACATGCAATGACTCTGGTGGATCCATGTGGTTTATGAAAAGAACACACATGCAATAACTATAGTGGATCCATGTGGTTTATGAAAAGAACACATCTGCAATGACACTGGTGGATCCATGTGGTTTATGAAAACAACACACATGCAATGACACTGGTGGATCCATGTGGTTTATGAAAACTACACACAAGCAATGACTCTAGATGTGGTTTATGAAAAGAACACACATGCAATGACTCTGATGGATCCATGTGGTTTATGAAAAGAACACACATGCAATGAAATCTAGTTGTGATTTATGAAAAGAACAAACATGCAATGACTATATTCTTGGTTTAGGAAAATAACACACATGCAATGATTCTAGTGGGTCCATGTGGTTTATGAAAATAACACACATGCAATGACTCTGGTAGATCCATGCGGTTTATGAAAGAACACACATGCAATGACTCTGGTGGATCCATGTGGTTTATGAAAAGAACACACATGCAATAAACTCAAGTTGTGGTTTATGAAAAGAACACACAAGCAATGACTCTAGATGTGGTTTATGAAAAGAACACACATGCAATGAAATCTAGTGGCTCCATGTGGTTTATGAAAATAACACACATGCAATGAACTCTAGTGGATCCATGTGGATTATGAAAAGAACACACATGTAATGGACTCTAGTTGTGGTTTATGAAAAGAACACATATGCAATGACACTAGTTGTGGTTTATGAAAAGAACACACATGCAATTACTCTAGTTGTTGTTTATGAAAAGAACACACATGCAATGACTCTGGTGGATCCATGTGGTTTATGAAAACAACACACATGTAATGACTCTAGTTGTGATTTTTTAAAAGAAAACACATGCAATGAATTCTAGTGGATCCATGTGGTTTATGAAAAGAATACACATGAAGTGACTCTAGTTGTGGTTTATGAAAATAACACACATGCAATGACTCTAGTGGATCCATGTGGTTTATGAAAAGAACACACATGCAATGACTCTGGTAGATCCATGCGCTTTATGAAAAGAACATATATGCAATGAAGTCAAGTTGTGGTTTATGAAAAGAACACACATGCAATGACTCTAGATGTGGTTTATGAAAAGAACACACATGCAATGAACTCAAGTTGTGGTTTATGAAAATAACACACATGCAATGACTCTAGATGTGGTTTATGAAAAGAACACACATGCAATGAAATCTAGTGGCTCCATGTGGTTTATGAAAACAACACACATGCAATGAAAACTCTAGTGGATCCATGTGATTTACGAAAAGAACAAGCATGTAATGGACTCTAGTTGTGGTTTATGAAAAGAACACATATGCAATGACTCTAGTTGTGGTTTATGAAAAGAACACACATGCACTGACACAAGTTGTTTATGAAAAGAACGCACATGCAATGACTCTGGTGGATCCATGTGGTTTATGAAAAGAACACACATGCAATAACTATAGTGGATCCATGTGGTTTATGAAAAGAACACATATGCAATGACACTGGTGGATCCATGTGGTTTATGAAAACAACACACATGCAATGACACTGGTGGATCCATGTGGTTTATGAAAACAACACACATGCAATGACTCTAGTTGTGGTTTATGAAAAGAACACACATGCAATGACTCTGATGGATCCATGTGGTTTATGAAAAGAACACACATGCAATGAAATCTAGTTGTGATTTATGAAAAGAACAAACATGCAATGACTCGATTCTTGGTTTAGGAAAATAACACACATGCAATGACTCTAGTGGATCCATGTGGTTTATGAAAAGAACACACATGCAATGACTCTGGTAGATCCATGTGGTTTATGAAAGAACACACATGCAATGACTCTAGTGGATCCATGTGGTTTATGAAAAGAACACACATGCAATGAACTCAAGTTGTGGTTTATGAAAAGAACACACAAGCAATGACTCTAGATGTGGTTTATGAAAAGAACACACATGCAATGAAATCTAGTGGCTCCATGTGGTTTATGAAAATAACACACATGCAATGAACTCTAGTGGATCCATGTGGATTATGAAAAGAACACACATGTAATGGACTCTAGTTGTGGTTTATGAAAAGAACACATATGCAATGACTCTAGTTGTGGTTTATGAAAAGAACACACATGCAATTACTCTAGTTGTTGTTTATGAAAAGAACACACATGCAATGACTCTGGTGGATCCATGTGGTTTATGAAAACAACACACATGTAATGACTCTAGTTGTGGTTTTTTAAAAGAAAACACATGCAATGAATTCTAGTGGATCCATGTGGTTTATGAAAAGAATACACATGTAGTGACTCTAGTTGTGGTTTATGAAAATAACACACATGCAATGACTCTAGTGGATCCATGTGTTTTATGAAAAGAACACACATGCAATGACTCTGGTGGATCCATGTGGTTTATGAAAAGAACACACATGCAATGAATCTAGTGGATCCATGTGGTTTATGAACAGAACACACATGCAATGACACTGGTGGATCCATGTGGTTTATGAAAACAACACACACAATGACTCTAGTTGTGGTTTATGAAAAGAACACACATGCAATGACTCTAGTTGTGGTTTATGAAAATAATACACATGCAATGACACTAATGGATCCATGTGGTTTATGAAAACAACACACAGGCAATGACTGTAGTTGTGGTTTATGAAAAGAATACACATGCAATGACTATAGTTGTGGTTTATGAAAAGAACACACATGCAATGACTCTGGTGGATCCATGTGGTTTATGAAAAGAACACGCATGTAATGAACTCTAGTTGTGATTTATGAAAAGAACACTCCTACTATGACTCTAGATGTGGTTTATGAAAAGAACACACATGCAATGAAATCTAGTGGCTCCATGTGGTTTATGAAAACAACACACATGCAATGAACTCTAGTGGATCCATGTGGTTTACGAAAAGAACAAGCATGTAATGGACTCTAGTTGTGGTTTATGAAAAGAACACATATGCAATGACTCTAGTTGTGGTTTATGAAAAGAACACACATGCACTGACACAAGTTGTTGTTTATGAAAAGAATGCACATGCAATGACTCTGGTGGATCCATGTGGTTTATGAAAAGAACACACATGCAATAACTATAGTGGATCCATGTGGTTTATGAAAAGAACACATCTGCAATGACACTGGTGGATCCATGTGGTTTATAAAAACAACACACATGCAATGACACTGGTGGATCCATGTGGTTTATGAAAACAACACACAAGCAATGACTCTAGTTGTGGTTTATGAAAAGAACACACATGCAATGACTCTGATGGATCCATGTGGTTTATGAGAAGAACACACATGCAATGAAATCTAGTTGTGATTTATGAAAAGAACAAACATGCAATGACTATATTCTTGGTTTAGGAAAATAACACACATGCAATGATTCTAGTGGATCCATGTGGTTTATGAAAAGAACACACATGCAATGACTCTGGTAGATCCATGTGGTTTATGAAAGAACACACATGCAATGACTCTGGTGGATCCATGTGGTTTATGAAAAGAACACACATGCAATAAACTCAAGTTGTGGTTTATGAAAAGAACACACAAGCAATGACTCTAGATGTGGTTTATGAAAAGAACACACATGCAATGAAATCTAGTGGCTCCATGTGGTTTATGAAAATAACACACATGCAATGAACTCTAGTGGATCCATGTGGATTATGAAAAGAACACACATGTAATGGACTCTAGTTGTGGTTTATGAAAAGAACACATATGCAATGACACTAGTTGTGGTTTATGAAAAGAACACACATGCAATTACTCTAGTTGTTGTTTATGAAAAGAACACACATGCAATGACTCTGGTGGATCCATGTGGTTTATGAAAACAACACACATGTAATGACTCTAGTTGTGATTTTTTAAAAGAAAACACATGCAATGAATTCTAGTGGATCCATGTGGTTTATGAAAAGAATACACATGTAGTGACTCTAGTTGTGGTTTATGAAAATAACACACATGCAATGACTCTAGTGGATCCATGTGGTTTATGAAAAGAACACACATGCAATGACTCTGGTGGATCCATTTGGTTTATGAAAAGAACACACATGCAATGAATCTAGTGGATCCATGTGGTTTATGAAAAGAACACACATGCAATGACACTGGTGGATCCATGTGGTTTATGAAAACAACACACACAATGACTCTAGTTGTGGTTTATGAAAAGAACACACATGCAATGACTCTAGTTGTGGTTTATGAAAAGAATACACATGCAATGACACTAGTGGATCCATGTGGTTTATGAAAACAACACACATGCAATGACTCTAGTTGTGGTTTATGAAAAGAACACACATGCAATGACTATAGTTGTGGTTTATGAAAAGAACACACATGCAATGACTCTGGTGGATCCATGTGGTTTATGAAAAGAACACACATGCAATGAACTCTAGTTGTGATTTATGAAAAGAACACTCCTACTATGACTCTAGATGTGGTTTATGAAAAGAACACACATGCAATGAACTCTAGTGGATCCATGTGTTTTATGAAAAGAACACACATTCAATGAACTCTAGTTGTGGTTTATGAAAATAACACACATGGAATGACTCTAGATGTGCTTTATGAAAAGAACATACATGCAATGAACTCAAGTTGTGGTTTATGAAAATAACACACTTGCAATGACTCTAGATGTGGTTTATGAAAAGAACACACATGCAATGAAATCTAGTGGCTCCATGTGGTTTATGAAAAGAACACAAATGCAATGAACTCTAGTGGATCCATGTCGTTTTTGAAAATAACACACATGTAATGGACTCTAGTTGTGGTTTATGAAAAGAACAAACATGCAATGACTCGAGTTGTGGTTTAGGAAAATAACACACATGCAATGACTCTGGTGGATCCATGTGGTTTATGAAAAGAACACACATGCAATGACTCTGGTGGATCCATGTGGTTTATGAAAAGAACACACATGCAGTGAACTCAAGTTGTGGTTTATGAAAAGAACACACATGCAATGACTCTAGATGTGGTTTATGAAAAGAACACACATGCAATGAAATCTAGTGGCTCCATGTGGTTTATGAAAAGAACACACATGCAAAGAACTCTAGTGGATCCATGTGGATTATGAAAAGAACACACATGTAATGGACTCTAGTTGTGGTTTATGAAAAGAACACATATGCAATGACTCTAGTTCTGGTTTATGAAAAGAACACACATGCAATGACTCTAGTTGTTGTTTATGAAAAGAACACACATGCAATGACTCTGGTGGAACCATGTGGTTTATGAAAATAACACACACGCAATGACTCTGGTGGATCAATGTGGTTTATGAAAAGAACACACATGCAATGAAATCAAGTTGTGGTTTATGAAAAGAACACTCATGCAATGACTCTAGATGTGGTTTATGAAAAGAACACACATGCAATGAACTCAAGTTGTGGTTTATGAAAATAACGCACATGCAATGACTCTAGATGTGGTTTATGAAAAGAACACACATGCAATGAAATCTAGTGGCTCCATGTGGTTTATGAAAAGAACAAGCATGTAATGGACTCTAGTTGTGGTTTATGAAAAGAACACATATGCAATGACTCTAGTTGTGGCTTATGAAAAGAACAAACATGCAATGACACTAGTTGTTGTTTATGAAAAGAACGCACATGCAATGACTCTGGTAGATCCATGTGGTTTATGAATAGAACACACATGCAATAACTATAGTGGATCCATGTGGTTTATGAAAAGAACACACATGCAATGACACTGGTGGATCCATGTGGTTTATGAAAACAACACACATGCAATGACTCTAGTTGATTCATGTTGTTTTTGAAAAGAACACATATGCAATGACTCTGGTGGATCCATGTGGTTTATGAAAATAACACACATGCAATGACTCTGGTGGATCAATGTGGTTTATGAAAAGAACACACATGCAATGACTCTGGTGGATCCATGTGGTTTATGAAAAGAACACACATGCAATGACTCTAGTGGATTCATGTTGTTTTTGAAAAGAACACATATGCAATGACTCTGGTGGATCCATGTGGTTTATGAAAACAACACACATGCAATGACTCTAGTTGTGGTTTATGAAAAGAACACACATGCAATGACTATAGTTGTGGTTTATGAAAAGAACACACATGCAATGACTCTGGTGGATCCATGTGGTTTATGAAAAGAACACACATGCAATGAACTCTAGTTGTGATTTATGAAAAGAACACTCCTACTATGACTCTAGATGTGGTTTATGAAAAGAACACACATGCAATGAACTCTAGTGGATCCATGTGTTTTATGAAAAGAACACACATTCAATGAACTCTAGTTGTGGTTTATGAAAATAACACACATGCAATGACTCTAGATGTGCTTTATGAAAAGAACATACATGCAATGAACTCAAGTTGTGGTTTATGAAAATAACACACTTGCAATGACTCTAGATGTGGTTTATGAAAAGAACACACATGCAATGAAATCTAGTGGCTCCATGTGGTTTATGAAAAGAACACAAATGCAATGAACTCTAGTGGATCCATGTCGTTTTTGAAAATAACACACATGTAATGGACTCTAGTTGTGGTTTATGAAAAGAACAAACATGCAATGACTCGAGTTGTGGTTTAGGAAAATAACACACATGCAATGACTCTGGTGGATCCATGTGGTTTATGAAAAGAACACACATGCAATGACTCTGGTGGATCCATGTGGTTTATGAAAAGAACACACATGCAATGAACTCAAGTTGTGGTTTATGAAAAGAACACACATGCAATGACTCTAGATGTGGTTTATGAAAAGAACACACATGCAATGAAATCTAGTGGCTCCATGTGGTTTATGAAAAGAACACACATGCAAAGAACTCTAGTGGATCCATGTGGATTATGAAAAGAACACACATGTAATGGACTCTAGTTGTGGTTTATGAAAAGAACACATATGCAATGACTCTAGTTCTGGTTTATGAAAAGAACACACATGCAATGACTCTAGTTGTTGTTTATGAAAAGAACACACATGCAATGACTCTGGTGGATCCATGTGGTTTATGAAAATAACACACATGCTATTACTCGGGTGGATCAATGTGGTTTATGAAAAGAACACACATGCAATGAAATCAAGTTGTGGTTTATGAAAAGAACACTCATGCAATGACTCTAGATGTGGTTTATGAAAAGAACACACATGCAATGAACTCAAGTTGTGTTTTATGAAAATAACGCACATGCAATGACTCTAGATGTGGTTTATGAAAAGAACACACATGCAATGAAATCTAGTGGCTCCATGTGGTTTATGAAAAGAACAAGCATGTAATGGACTCTAGTTGTGGTTTATGAAAAGAACACATATGCAATGACTCTAGTTGTGGTTTATGAAAAGAACAAACATGCAATGACACTAGTTGTTGTTTATGAAAAGAACGCACATGCAATGACTCTGGTAGATCCATGTGGTTTATGAATAGAACACACATGCAATAACTATAGTGGATCCATGTGGTTTATGAAAAGAACACACATGCAATGACACTGGTGGATCCATGTGGTTTATGAAAACAACACACATGCAATGACTCTAGTGGATTCATGTTGTTTTTGAAAAGAAGACATATGCAATGACTCTGGTGGATCCATGTGGTTTATGAAAATAACACACATGCAATGACTCTGGTGGATCAATGTGGTTTATGAAAAGAACACACATGCAATGACTCTGGTGGATCCATGTGGTTTATGAAAAGAACACACATACAATGAACTCTAGTTGTGATTTATGAAAACAACACTCCTACTATGACTCTAGATGTGGTTTATGAAAAGAACACACATGCAATGAACTCTAGTGGATCCATGTGTTTTATGAAAAGAACACACACGCAATGAACTCTAGTTGTGGTTTATGACAAGAACACACATGCAATGACTCTAGATGTGGTTTATGAAAAGAACACACATGCAATGAACTCAAGTTGTGGTTTATGAAAATAACACAGATGCAATGACTCTAGATGTGGTTTATGAAAAGAACACACATGCAATGAAATCTATTGTCTCCATGTGGTTTATGAAAAGAACGCAAATGCAATGAACTCTAGTGGATCCATGTGGTTTATGAAAATAACACACATGTAATGGACTCTAGTTGTGGTTTATGAAAATAACAGACATGCAATGACTCTAGTTATGGTTTAGGAAAAATAACCCACATGCAATGACTCTGGTGGATCCATGTGGTTTATGAAAAGAACACACATGCAATGACTCTAGTGGATTCATGTGGTTTATGAAAAGAACACACATGCAATGACTCTGGTAGATCCATGCGCTTTATGAAAAGAACACATATGCAATGAAGTCAAGTTGTGGTTTATGAAAAGAACACACATGCAATGACTCTAGATGTGGTTTATGAAAAGAACACACATGCAATGAACTCAAGTTGTGGTTTATGAAAATAACACACATGCAATGACTCTAGATGTGGTTTATGAAAAGAACACACATGCAATGAAATCTAGTGGCTCCATGTGGTTTATGAAAACAACACACATGCAATGAACTCTAGTGGATCCATGTGGTTTATGAAAAGAATAAGCATCTAATGGACTCTAGTTGTGGTTTATGAAAAGAACACATATGCAATGACTCTAGTTGTGGTTTATGAAAAGAACACACATGCAATGACACAAGTTGTTGTTTATGAAAAGAACGCACATGCAATGACTCTGGTGGATCCATGTGGTTTATGAAAACAACACACATGCAATAACTATAGTGGATCCATGTGGTTTATGAAAAGAACACATATGCAATGACACTGGTGGATCCATGTGGTTTATGAAAACCAAACACATGCAATGACACTGGTGGATCCATGGGGTTTATGAAAACAACACACATGCAATGACTCTAGTTGTGGTTTATGAAAAGAACACACATGCAATGACTCTGGTGGATCCATGTGGTTTATGAAAAGAACACACATGCAATGAACTCTAGTCGTGATTTATGAAAAGAAGACTCCTACTATGACTCTAGATGTGGTTTATGAAAAGAACACACACGCAATGAACTCTAGTGGATCCATGTGTTTTATGAAAAGAACACACATGCAATGAACTCTAGTTGTGGTTTATGAAAAGAACACATATGCAATGACTCTTGATGTGGTTTATGAAAAGAACACACATGCAATGAACTCAAGTTGTGGTTTATGACAATAACACACATGCAATGACTCTAGATATGGTTTATGAAAAGAACACACATGCAATGAAATCTAATGGCACCATGTGGTTTATGAAAAGAACACAAATGCAATGAACTCTAGTGGATCCATGTGGTTTATGAAAATAACACAAATGCTAAGAACTCTAGTGGATCCATGTGGTTTATGAAAATAACACACATGTAAGGGAGTCTAGTTGTGGTTTATGAAAAGAACAAACATGCAATGACTCTATTTGTGGTTTAGGAAAATAACGCACGTGCAATGACTCTAGTGGATCCATGTGGTTTATGAAAAGAACACACATGCAATGACTCTGGTAGATCCATGTGGTTTATGAAAAGAGCACACATGCAATGACTCTGGTGGATCCATGTGGTTTATGAAAAGAACACACATGCAATGAACTCAAGTTGTGGTTTATGAAAAGAACACACAAGCAATGACTCTAGATGTGGTTTATGAAAAGAACACACATGCAATGAACTCTAGTTGTGGTTTATGAAAACAACACACATGCAATGACTCTAGATGTGGTTTATCAAAAGAACACACATGCAATGAACTCTAGTGGCTCCATGTGGTTTATGAAAATAACACACATGCAATGAACTCTAGTGGATCCATGTGGATTATGAAAAGAACACACATGTAATGGACTCTAGTTGTGGTTTATGAAAAGAACACATATGCAATGACTCTAGTTGTGGTTTATGAAAAGAACACACATGCAATTACTCTAGTTGTTGTTTATGAAAAGAACACACATGCAATGACTCTGGTGGATCCATGTGGTTTATGAAAACAACACACATGCAATGACTCTAGTTATGGTTTATGAAAAGAACACACATGCAATGACTATAGTTGTGGTTTATGAAAAGAACACACATGCAATGACTCTGGTGGATCCATGTGGTTTATGAAAAGAACACACATGCAATGACTCTAGTTCTGGTTTATTAAAAGAACACACATGCACTGACTCTTGTCGATCCATGTGGTTTATGAAAAGAACACACATTCAATGTACTCTAGTTGTGGTTTATGAAAAGAAGACACATGCAATGACTCTAGATGTGATTTTTGAAAAGAAAACACATGCAATGAATTCTAGTGGATCCATGTGGTTTATGAAAAGAATACACATGTAGTGACTCTAGTTGTGGTTTATGAAAATAACACACATGCAATGACTCTAGTGGATCCATGTGGTTTATGAAAAGAACACACATGCAATGACTCTGGTGGATCCATGTGGTTTATGAAAAGAACACACATGCAATGAATCTAGTGGATCCATATGGTTTATGAAAATAACAGACATGCAATGACACTGGTGGATCCATGTGGTTTATGAAAACAACACACAATTACTCTAGTTGTGGTTTATGAAAAGAACACACATGCAATGACTCTAGATGTGGTTTATGAAAAGAACACACATGCAATGAACTCAAGTTGTGGTTTATGAAAATAACACACATGCAATGACTCTAGATGTGGTTTATGAAAAGAACACACATGCAATGAAATCTAATGGCACCATGTGGTTTATGAAAAGAACACAAATGCAATGAACTCTAGTGGATCCATCTGGTTTATGAAAATAACACACATGTAAGGGACTCTAGTTGTGGTTTATGAAAAGAACAAACATGCAATGACTCTATTTGTGGTTTAGGAAAATAACACACATGCAATGACTCTAGTGGATCCATGTGGTTTATGAAAAGAACACACATGCAATGACTCTGGTAGATCCATGTGGTTTATGAAAATAACACACATGCAATGACTCTGGTGGATCCATGTGGTTTATGAAAAGAACACACATGCAATGAACTCAAGTTGTGGTTTATGAAAAGAACACACAAGCAATGACTCTAGATGTGGTTTATGAAAAGAACACACATGCAATGAACTCTAGTTGTGGTTTATGAAAACAACACACATGCAATGACTCTAGATGTGGTTTATCAAAAGAACACACATGCAATGAACTCTAGTGGCTCCATGTGGTTTATGAAAATAACACACATGCAATGAACTCTAGTGGATCCATCTGGATTATGAAAAGAACACACATGTAATGGACTCTAGTTGTGGTTTATGAAAAGAACACATATGCAATGACTCTAGTTGTGGTTTATGCAAAGAAGCCAGTTGCAATGACTCTAGTTGTTGTTTATGAAAAGAACACTCATGCAATGACTCTGGTGGATCCATGTGGTTTATGAAAACAACACACATGCAATGACTCTAGTTGTGGTTTATGAAAAGAACACACATGCAATGACTATAGTTGTGGTTTATGAAAAGAACACACATGCAATGACTCTGGTGGATCCATGTGGTTTATGAAAAGAACACACATGCAATGACTCTAGTTCTGGTTTATGAAAAGAACACACATGCAATGACTCTAGTGGATCCATGTGGATTATGAAAAGAACACACATGCAATGACTCTGGTGGATCCATGTGGTTTATGAAAAGAACACACATACAATGAACTCTAGTTGTGATTTATGAAAACAACACTCCTACTATGACTCTAGATGTGGTTTATGAAAAGAACACACATGCAATGAACTCTAGTGGATCCATGTGTTTTATGAAAAGAACACACATAATGAACTCTACTTGTGGTTTATGACAAGAACACACATGCAATGACTCTAGATGTGGTTTATGAAAAGAACACACATGCAATGAACTCAAGTTGTGGTTTATGAAAATAACACAGATGCAATGACTCTAGATGTGGTTTATGAAAAGAACACACATGCAATGAAATCTATTGTCTCCATGTGGTTTATGAAAAGAACGCAAATGCAATGAACTCTAGTGGATCCATGTGGTTTATGAAAATAACACACATGTAATGGACTCTAGTTGTGGTTTATGAAAATAACAGACATGCAATGA